>PUFA01000027.1:10684500-11369000 GCA_003508835.1 Eonycteris spelaea
GTCACTATTTATTAGTAACAGATAGCACATAATCAAATGGAAATATTTTGGGTGTCATTCAAGGCCTAAAAATCCAAATAGATAAAATTTCTTCAGTATTAAAAATAGTTTCAAGAAAGGCTATTTAAATAGCCTCATAAAGTTGTCAGCATATCATATGATTTTTGGTGCAGTTTATTTGTGGTGGCCTCAGGGAAGACATAGGAAACACATCTATCATTCAATTTCATAGTAATTTATGTTCAACCAAATTACTGATATACCACAACTAGGAAGGATTTCCCTCTCACCACATTTAAGACCGCCCTTAAATAAACTACAAATTCATATTACCATCTGGCAATGGATAGAAGCAGACTAATCATTTCCCATTTGAATAATGAAAAAGTTCCCTTCAAATTGCCCCAAAAATATTGAACAGGAAAAAATATCCTAATATTTTGTGTTCAATGTCAAATGATTTTCAGTTATGAAATCCTACAACATAAAATTGCTTTGATCAAGCTAATATTCCTTTTAATAACAACATTCATAAATTTATTTGTACTCATATAAAAAAATTCATTTAAGAAAAGAGCAAAAGGAAAAATCCCAGCCAATGGTTTTCAAAAATATAAATTGCTCAAACATAGCACCTTGGTTCCCCATAAGGCTATAGGCAGCCCCAACACCTCTAACTGTGGTCTTCTGCTTTTACGTCTTCTCCTACTCCCTTGTTTATGATAAATATTTCTGGCACATTTATCATCTCTGGTAAAGTAAATTGTTAAAAGTAAATTGCTACAAGCTTGCTAGTGAACATAGAAAAGAGCTAAAATCTGTGTTTCGGAATAATCTTTACTTACTTGGCTGATACATCTTTCTGATAAATAGCAATGTTGTTTTGATTTTTCTTGTTTTTAAGCTTTGATATTTGTTACATACTTTGACATGTGACTAATAGAAAAATGTTTGCTTCTTTTCTTAGTCATCTTATGTCAAGTGATTCATTTCTTCTCTGCCTTTTGTGTGTGTGTGTGTAACCTCAGGCATTCTTACTGGTGCCTCATTTATCACACAGCTGTCAAAAAATCCCCATCAAAATCCTAGCATATGAACTTTTACAGTGTTAGGAAACATGCCTATTTAAAAATATTTAATTAATACTTTAATCTATATAGAATACCTAACAACATTTCTGAATCTATTACCTGTCTCAGGACTCAGAGCAGGCTACATGAAAGACTGTCCTAGTACAATGACTTTCTAATGACTTGGATTATAAGTCATTGACTTTATGTATGTGTGTGTGTGTGTGTGTGTGTGTGTGGTGTGTGTGTGTGTTCGCATGTGCTTGCGTGGGCACACTTTAATAATGTTCTCGTTCCATACCACTTTCCAAGTCATTTATTCAGTTTTCATTAATTTATTTATTCAATACGTATTTGGTGAATACTGCTTATTTTCCGTACACTAAGTTAAACATTGCAACCATGAGGTGAATAAGGTATAGTCCCTGCATTCAAGTGGCTCACGTACCTTAGGCACATCCTTGTACAAAAGGAAGATAGACTGGTGTTAAAGTCAAGTAAAATGAGAGTAATAGAATCTTTCCCTGACATAAGCATAACTAAAAAAATTTTTTTAAAAACTATAATGTAGACAACTTTGAAAACAAAAGGAACTTTCTGAAACATTTTTGATTGGGAGCAACGTTTAGATTTAAATACAAGGTTTTCTAGAATTCACTCAAGTTGAATGACAAGGGTTTCTGACCATTCTTGCAATAGTCTGCAGCCAAGTATCACATATTGGTAATATTTGGTGTTCAACAAGTGCAGATGCAGGGGTTTGGGTGTGGAGAGAGACCAAGGGGAGTTCAGGAACAGGGAAGATGAAACTGCTTGTTTGAATATTTAGAAATTGGGTATTCTACCAAATTTGACAATAGATTTTAAGTCTCTTAATGGGATCTTTGATGTTCCTACTCTACAGCCTCTTCACATTTGAGCTCATTCTCCCCCTTGGTTTTAAGAATAGTCTGTAACTCCTAAAATATTTTCCTGCCCTCATATTCTCACTGGAGTTCCAGACCCCTATATTCAACTGCCTTGATATCACCACCCGGCGTATCGTAGGTCCTGACAGATCTTCAGTGTCCACCCCCAGGGCCCCCAGATCACAGCACTGCCCGCCTGTTGTTAAGCCACAATATACTGTTTTTGTTTATTCCTTCAGTGTTCATAACTAATTTACTAGAAAGCCCTGTAGATTTTGACTCTTCTAAATATTGTATCTTTTTTCACTGGTCTTAATCTTCACAGTCACTAAGAAGCCTCTCTGATCGTAGTCTGGCCCTTTCCCAAACCATTCTCAGTACTATCTGCTAAAGAGATCATTTTTTTAAAGTCAGAGCTGATGATGTTACTTTTGATTTCTTAAACTTCTTGACCCTTGATTCTTCAAAGTCTTCCTATTAAGTCATGTTAAAATTCAAAATCCTTAACAAGACCTGATCTAGCTGTTGCCTGTTTCTCCAGACATGTCTTGAGCCACTGTCTCCTTTGTCACTTCTACTTCACAGTGGATTTTTAAATCCTTTGGAAGTCCTTCACGAATGGTCTTCCTCCTGCCTCTGATGCTCTTCTCCCATCATTTGCCTCACATTTCCTTTTTATGATCTTAATCTATATATTTCTTTAGAAAACAAACAAAAAAATCTAACCTTGATTCTCTTGCAATAAATATTGCTTCACCCAGACCCTTTTTCAGAGATGATGTAAACTGCTGAAAATATCAGCTATCAACTGCTCAGAGTTGCAGCTTTCACCAGAAATGCTTGCCTGCAGAAGGCTATACCAACACCAAGGCAGAGATAAAAATGTCTGGCCTCTTGCCTCAATTTGAGAACACTGAACTGCCGATGTCCAGGTAGGACTGATTGAAGTCTCAGTTGTATATAGGGTCAACATCTCTCTCTGTCCAACCCTGTCTTTCCCACTTCTGTATAAACATACCTCCTTAGAACTCTTCCCCAAAACTTGTAGAACACATTTTTTTCCCACAGAATTTGTTTCCAGGGAACCCAAACTAAGATGGTATCAAGAGTGGTCCTAGAAAGCCAGTTGTGGAGTGAAACCTTAGAGCTGAACTGCTCAGTGTCTGGGTAGCAATAAGAACACTATCGCTGCTGTTGGGAGGAGCATGGGTAGCTTCTGGCATGCTCTGGTTTAAAATTTCACTGGCGATGAACTGGGATGGGTACCAGGGGAGGGTGCAATATTGATTACACTATTTCTGGCACAAGAGAGGGATAAGAGACTTAGTAGCTATAACATCTGTGGAAATAGGCAGCTCTCATGAGTTCTCTTGATTCAGTGCAGAGAGACAATGTCAGGCAGAGTAACGAGTCCCCAGCTTAATTCAAAATGTAAAAGTTGTAGGGCCTCATCAGCTGCAGCTAAAGAAACCCTAATATCATGTAGTAGAGGAGAAGCAGAGCAGAGAATTAGATATATAACCTTATCCTAAGAATAACAGAGCTTCAGAGAGTGCTGCAGTCTCAGCCCAGCAGGTCTTCTCTGCCAAGGTCAGAGCCTAAATAGGAAAAGAAGGGAACCCTGAGATATAGAAAGAGGATTTCTAAATAAATGCTGTTGAGAACTTTGAATTACCAAATGATTTTGAAACTGTTGGGCCTGCGAAATTGACCCCATAGTCTCTTTATTGGAACTTAATGGCTGGCTACCCTTGCTTGAAGATTACATAGGCTCGAA
Organism: Eonycteris spelaea; assembly: GCA_003508835.1. Classification (NCBI taxonomy): domain Eukaryota; kingdom Metazoa; phylum Chordata; class Mammalia; order Chiroptera; family Pteropodidae; genus Eonycteris; species Eonycteris spelaea. Next base: position 10,688,256 of record PUFA01000027.1, read on the forward strand.
GACCTCAAGTAAGGTAGGTGTCTTACGAGACAATGCGTATATCTCCAACCATCCACTCCCATCCATTATCTTGGCAACCATTTCAATAATCATATCCATTTTAAAAAATGTCAAATCCCAGCATATGTGGAACAGAAATGAAAGAGGGACTCCATACTGAAAGAGCTCCAGGATCTGGCTAATGTATACCAGGAAGAGCAGGGGGAGGGTATATTAAACTGGGTTCTAAGATGCACCCAGGGAAGCTGGCATGAAGCTGATAAGGAAGAGTTTATTGATATGAGGTACTTTTCTGTGGAATAAGATTTAAAACTCTAGCAAGGACCCTAGGAAAATACTAATGCATGGGTAAGATGCCTCTTGGAAACTTGCAAAAATTGATGGTCTGCTCTAAGTGAAATATAAATGCCAGACCGCTGTACAGGTGTGTGTGTGGGGGGGGGAGGGGGGAGTTAAAAAAAAAAAACTCAGGTGAAAATTCTAGAGTAGATGTATTGTGCGGCACTGGAGAACCTACCAGTTGACTACATTCCAGGGCAGAGCATGGAGAATATTCCATTCACCAAATAAACAAGAAATGCCTAGTGAGAGAAGCACCATTGTTGTTGAGAAGTTCAGTGGAGGATGTCTTCCGTAGGAGATGGCTGGTGCTGGGAGATTCTGTTAGAGGTCTGGGCTTTAGGTAGCAATGGGAGGATGGGATAATAGAATGCTAGGAGGCCGGATGGCAGCACTTAACTGTTAGAAACAATATGGGTGTGGTTTTCACACTGAGACTTGTAGCCAGGGCAGCTCCACCCACAGGGAGGTACGGAGAGGTTAAGAAAAGACAATATTACCATCAACAAGACAAATAGGCATTCAAGAGGTATTTCTTAATTATACAATGAAAACTGGTTGAGAGAAGAAGCATGTGGATGGAATTATGGGAGGGGGCGTGGTGTGAGGATCTTTGTTTGGCATGTTAATGTCACTAGAGAGCATAAACCTCAAAAGAGGAACTAAATAACAGAGTAGAGAGAGTGACTAAGACTTAAAGTCAGCCAGTCACTGTCATAGGTCACCCTGGCACTGGTCAACAGGAATTTTGGAGGAGCTATTTACAGACAGAAAAAAACCTACTAGAAGGTGTTTAGTGGATCTGTATCACTTAGTGGTGCTTCACGCATACACCCTCTTTAGGACTGGTATGCCACCCCCAGGTATTGGGAATATGGGATGCTGAGAGCTCACTGCTACATTCTTCACTGTAAATTCCCCTCTAGTGCAGGGAGCGTACCTCGCCTATGGTTATAAATTCTTCTAGGGGTGGAGATGGTGGGCAACCTGTGGCCAATGACTGCGTGATGTGAAGATGTAAAGCTCTGTTCCTTCGCCTCAGTTTGAGACAGTTTGCTTGAAGGGCCATCCCAACAACAGATTTCCCATAGAGTAAGCTGAGACTTCAGGTGCAACCACATTGGAGCCAACTTCTTCAACCCAAGGCCACACCCTCATGTGTTCACTAGTTACCTGAGATCACTCCACCATAAAGCTTTGTGAAGCTCCCATTCTCAGTCTGTTTCCAGGATATGCAATTTAAAATAGTTTACCCTTTGTGTTCGTTAGCCTCTCATCACATATTTTAATTTTCTTTAAGGGCAATTAATATTATTGGTAATTATACATATGTACAAGTATTTATTTCTAACTCAGTTACTGACATGAGTGAGAGCAGGAGCTATCGCTATTTTGTTTGTACCTATGTCCCTTACATGTGCTATATTATTGATATTCATTAAATAGTACTAGCTTTTCTTTCTGCTGCTACTCAAACTAGTAACATGATTTATTTTTTCAACTCCTCTCTTAGTAATACACACACCTTCTTCTCTGATGAGTTCTTTAGTCACCAATATAGACAGACTTCAAGCTTGAATGAATATAGTTGTCTACCTTCTCTAGATGCTGAATTCTTCTGGAGGAAATAGTACCAATTCCAAGATACACCATGCTTGGTAGCCCCAGCTTGTTCTTCAACTGTTTCCTGATCCTTTTACACTCTCGGATCAGCTGCTTTCCCTTTTCCACAAATAGCTAATCTGGCTTTCTCTAAGCTTCTTAAGCACCCCCATTCTCTCTAACCCACCATATCATTGCAGAGGACTTCAGCTTCTTGACACGTACTCATTTCCAAAAATATACACCTTTCCTTAATCTATCCTACTTTCATAGTGCCAAAATCGATTAGGAATACTTTTCATCTAAGCTTATTGGTACTATTTTTACATGTCTCTCTGGCCAGCACCTATTTTTTGCTACTGCCCTTCACAGGTGAGCTTCTTAAAGAGTTGTTACATTCACTGTTTCTGCTTCTTCACCTTTCAGTTCTTTCTCCAATCAACTTCATCTTGCTTGGTGAAATTCATAATTCTATTGAAATTATTCATACCAAGACTACCAACAGTCTCATTGGAAATAAATCCAACCGAATGCTTTCAATCATCAGATTACAAAGCCTTTCTTAAGAATGTATAATAGTTGTTCTGTCTCCTGAAATGCCCTCTTTCTTAGCTTTCATGACACCTGTTAGCTTTGTATTCCTCCACTGTTCAGAATTTTTGTCAGGCAACTTTGTCAACTCCCTTTCTTCTGGTACTCCCGTACTGTTGGGGTTTTCCAGAGTCCTTGGCTCTCTTCTCTGAATATATTATAATGCTTGAAGGATAATCACATTCAATTATTTGGATTCATTTGCTCCATCCAAACTTCTTGTGTGAATCTCTATTTGAGTCTCATATTCTCCTCCAAACACGACTCTTCACAGTGCAACCCTACATTTTCAAACCTGAGTTCATTACCTGAGTTCAAACCTGAGTTCATTACCTGAGTTCAAACCTGTGTTCACTTCTCCTCCACTGCCATATAAATATTCCATTCACCCAGTAACACAAATCAGAAGCTTAGGAATAATACTTGGCTATTTCTCACATTTCTTGCCTCCAGTTTACCATACAACTCTCAGGTAAAGCTTTCTGAAATTGTACCCAGTTATGTTAGCCCCTCACTTAAATCTCCTCAATGATCTACATTGTTCCCAAGATAAAGCCTCATTTTGTTTGCAAGAATCACTAGGTCTTTGATAAGCTGAACTCCTCTCTCACCAGGAATGTTTTATTTTAATCAGCCTTTTCTGTCTTGTCTAGAAAGTCTGAATAATTCAGAAGAATTGAGCTGCATAAGTTTGAATTCATTGTGTACTATCTGTGTGACATTTATTATCTACATTGAGCAAGAGAATAAATTTGTCCATGTCTTATTTTCCTTTAATGTTTAAAAAAAGTAATAATAGTATCCCTTTGTGTGTGTATATGAGAATTAATTGACACTGACATGCAGAATTCTACAGCAGTGCCTGACAAGTGGGAACCATTCAACAAATTTTATGTATATTAATATTACTATGATAATTACTAATAGTAGTAGTAATGTCTCCTTCAAAATATTAATTTCTTCAGGGAAGGTGCTATGCTAAGCATATAGATATTAAATGATTGTTGTATAGATAAAAAATAGAAGAGCTTCACATACAACAAACTCATGACACTACCTAATATTTTACTACTTTAAAGTTAAAATAATTGCTAAGATAATAAACACATTTCAAAAAAATTCAGTTAGTACAAATTCTGAGATTATGGTAGAAGAAAAATATTTTGATACATATAAAATGAGAAGAGATAGTAAGTCTATCCCAGGAGACTCCAGCACTTCACATGTAGAGGCTTGAGAAACAAATATTTTCTAAAATATTCAAAAAATATGAAAAGTTATGCCATAAATTTACTGTGCCTATGGCATAGGAGAAAGAAAGTTTTGCAAAATAAAGCTCAATTGAAGATGACTTTTAAACTTTCTTATTCAAACCTTCTGGCAGGGACTGAAAACTCAGCAACTTGACTTATCAAAGACTACAATCAATATAGGAAGGCTTAGGAAAGATCAGAATGAACAAGCTGCTCCACAGACTCTGAAGGTTATTAGAGTTTGATAGAGTCAGAGCCAGCCACACCATATGGTTGCTGAAAAATTCACTCATCAGGAAGAGCCATAAAATTGCAGTATGTTTCTAGAGGCATAAAATCCCTATCTATTAAGGATGGAAAAAAAAAAAAAACCCACTCACAGAGAATTTGCCAGGAAGGAAAGTGAAGCAAGATTAGTAATCTTCTAAAATGCCCTTACAGTGTGTGTGCTGTGTACAACTACACTGCTGACAGGGAAATACATCCTAAGGGGAGCAGAGATAGAGAGATGCACAGAAACCCCAGGCTGTTTATGAATTATCTTTAGACATTACTGACTCAATACTCACCCACTACTTGCCCACCCAATGGCCTTTTCACTCAGTGCATATCCTGAATCAACTACGGGCATGCATTTCCTTCTATTCCACAATTTTTTTGAATTAAACAAGTACGTTTTTAATAAAATCATACATTTAGATATCAAAACATATATTTGTAAATCAAAATAAGTCGACTGAAGTCACAGTGAGAAAGAAATTTGATCTCTCATATTGTAGATCTCCAGGTCTCAAGGATTATATATGATCCAGAATATTCGAAGAAAGATGCCTGCTTTTGGGGATTTCATTTTTTCATTTGTAAATACTCATTGATCAAGTGGGAATGGTCTCCTGAGTGTGGGAGGCATCCTTAGTCCCCCACCAGGTTTGGGTGAGGGTGTTTTGCACAAACTTACATCTTCAGTACCCACAATCTGGTCTTCCTAAAAGTGCCTTGAAGCCATTACCTTCTGGGGCCCTGCAGCACCTCCAAATTAGTGAGAATCATGGATTGTAACTGATAAAAATTCAAATTTACTTTTGCTTGCTTCAGTCCCTTTAAATCTTATTGCATTGGAGAATTCTTCTCCATTCTTGGATGAAAACTTAAATAGACCCCTTGATTTTCTCTTCATTCTTTGTGTAATTGGTCACTTCATCACAAACACTCTTACTTCAGCTATTAGCATGTCCAGAACGAGATTTTAATTAGAACTCTCAATTTTCTAAACATAAATCTCTTCTCTAGCTTAGATCAGTTTTAGGCTGGAGCCTGCAAAAGGCGCCAGGAGACTGGGAGTTTAAATTTTTCACTATCCAAATATCCAATGCATATGAAAGCTCTGACCACATTTTCAATGAATGATAAATCCTTAGTACCATTGAAACATTTCCTTGGACATAACATATGTACTCAAAAGGAAATTTTACAACTTTTATTCAGGTTAAATAGAACAAAACTAATATTCACAAATACCAACCTGTGGCTATTCCAAGAGATAGTCTGACAGGTGAGAGCTAAATCGTTTATCTTTAGGGTTTCTTCCTCCTCCTTTCCCTAATATCTGTTATCAGGTGATTGCATCTGAGTCTTATTTGTGTGCAGAAGTATAAATAATGTAATGAAGAGTCACAAAAGAGGAGCCTCCTCAAAACTGTTACTATTTTTCAGTTTACAAAAGAGAAGGCAAGGACCATTATGAAACACTTGCCTGGAATCTCAGAGCTAAAGCTTGATACCTGCATCTCAACAGGAGTCTGAAATTGAACCAAGAATTGGCATAGAGGAGTAAATAAAAACAACTATGCTGTCAATTATTTGACTTTAGATAAAATAAAGTTGGAAACCTATAAAGCATAAAAATTATGTAGAAAAGGAACTGTTATAGATGTATTGCCTTGTCGTCTTATACATAAATTATTTCAAAGAAAAGAAAAATATTTCAGCTGCAAAGGAACAATGGCACTTACCCCCCTGATATGATAAACATATAGTTCAATTCAAAAATTCTTTAATGCCTAAGTGATTGAGGTTGTCATTGAATTTTTATATGTATGTATATGTATATATGTGTATATATACATTAGAGATAGAGAGAGACTTTATCAGCGGTAAGGAGGTAATTCTGTTAATGGATCACGTTTGGCAATGTGGAGGAAGAGTGGTTCATTGTAAATGTGGACGTATTTTATTTTCTGATCACAGGTAATTAAGGAGGTGATAGTGTCCCTATCTTTTACAAAATTGGAATATGTTTGAGGTGTGCTTAATGACACATTTCAAACTATATTGGGACAAACAACTCATTTAAAGATGTGGAATTAAGATGAGAAACAAACGTGACACTTTAAAAATGACAGAAAGAGCTGTGAATGCTTTCTCTGGCAAATACAGTATTCAATTGGACATGTAAGCTGAAGAACATGAGTCCTATCTTCACATGTTTGAAACTACCATCTAGAACATGAAATAAAATGTTTCTCTATGTGCCAGAGAAAAATAAGTAAAAGCTAGAGGGAATCATGTTTGGATCGAAGATGAAATATCTAAAAAGGAAGTGAGTTCTCTATCATCTGAAATGTTTTGATAAGATGTTAATCATGTCTAGGATAGAATTTCACTTGGCTCCTTTGTCTGGGTTCATGAGTCCTGGTTCATCACCTATTACGACATTAGGCTCATATGGAACATATTCAAATGGGTTAAAGAGGCAAATGTATCAGGATACCTGTTGGCTGCCTACCCTAAATAGGGACACATATTGACTCCTACTGGCTGAGCGCTGGGCTGAGTAGAGAAGATAATACAGAATTATAAAATACTTTGCGTTTTAGACATTTCAAAATGGATAGCTTCCTCTACTAGTCTTTAAATCAATTCTATAGAATACTGTATTTCTTTGTTCAATTAATCTATACTCTCCTTTTTTTTTTGTTTTCAAACATGAAACTATTCTTTATAGATTTCATAACTTAAAAAATTTATGTGATACATTGACAGGCCAAAAAAAACCCACTTTCACTTTTCAACATCTGTACTATTTCGATTTATGACCTCTTTTTATTTGGTTTTCTGTCTTACATTTTTTAAGCAGTAGGTGGAAGAATAGGAATCAGTTCTTTGAACTATATTGTATATAAATATCTGAACTGAAGTACAATAGCAGGTCTGTTGTGCATCACACAGTATAATCAGTAAGATAAATAATGTAGCCACATAAAAATATCTTATTATTTATATTATAAACACCTTTGATTTTACCTAAATACAGCCAAGTACACAGTAGCCACATTACCTTGTTTTTTTGCATAGCAACCTTGAACCATATAAACTTCTATGGGTATTTGTTTTCAATTTTTTGAATTATTAAATGGAGGTTAGATTTAGTTCATCTTTAAATTCAGAATATTATTCTATACATATGGAGTTATAACATTTTTTTCCCATATGGTGTCATATTTATTTCCACAAAAGAAAAGTGATGACAGAAATTTTTTTTAAAAAAAGTTTCCAAAAATATGTATTAAAACAACAGTAGATTTCCCATTAAGCAAAGAATTCAGTACCTCATTTTTCAGCCAGTTGAAGGGGTGCCGAGAATGTACTGGCTTTGGAAAAGATACTTCTTTCCAGCCAAAACTCTTCAGAGAAGTTCAATAAGAATAATTTCCATTCAGGAATTCCATCTTTTATATGCCAGGTGTCAGAACTGTCAAATCTTTGGACTGTTTAGTCTTATCAAACCTAATAAAACAATCGTACATAACCACTAGGAAACATTTTGTTGCTCTTTTCCTCACAGCATCACTTTTAAGTTCAACTCAGTTTACTAAAAGCCAGTTTTGCATTCTTGAACATCTTGTTTAAATTTCTAAAGAAGATTTTTCTTGAAAGTACGTCAATATAAGGAGTTATTCAAATATACACATAAAACAAGAGTGATATTCAAATGCTTACATATTGAATGTAAATCGTGAGACATGAAGTTTAAATGGTCACTTTCTGGGAGAAAAAAAATCCGTGGCAGAAAACTTTTTGGCTTTATCTAACAGACAGTTTGTAGGGAGTCAGGCCTTGCTTTGTGCCAAACATTTGAAATTCAGTGTGGAAAGGGGGTGTGCAGACTGCCTCCTTGCACCATGGCTTAGTTTTGTGATATAATGGCTCCCCTTGTAGAGCTTTCGGTTGACGATGTCCTTGTTTCCTTATTTCCCATGGCTTTTAGTTCTACAGAAGGTATGGGATGGAGAAAACTTCTCAAATCAAATATTTTAAGTGCCACCTAGAATTGATATTATTAAACCAATTCCTTAGTTTTGTAACATTTAATTAAAGTATCTTCTAATTTCTCCATTAATCTATCTGTGAATAAGAAAGCAATTCATTTTCAGAGGGGGCTGATACGATTGCTAACTATTGCTCTAGTGGAGGATAAAGTGTGATATAGATTGTATTTCTGTAATCTTCTCCAGGTTAAATGTCTCCTGGTTTCAGAGAGAATAGTATAAATCGCTCTTTTACAAACCTATCCCAAAATGGTTGTGGATGATTTTAGCAATTCCTGGGTGACATATAAAAGAGACAAGTAGCTATACTGACCAAGTGCCAGGCTATGAGCTAGTGCTTTTAGGCGTCTTTTCTCATCTAACAGTCTCAATTGTTTTTGTGTCCCTCAACCAGCCTTGCCTTTAGTTAAGAGGAAGTCTAAGCCATGACATATTTTCAAGTGATGGGGTCCATTAGATCTTTTCTTATCATAAACTATAGTTCTAAATTCAAGAATTCTGTCTGAGGTTTAGGACCAAGACCTTGACCTGTACATCAGTTTGAATCGGTGAGTGTATGGTTTATTCGCTGTGCCTGAATCCTCCACTCTCAATACTGACCTGATACATCAGCTCCTCTGAGAATGTTTGGTCCTGTTCCTTTAACCGTGTTTCTCCAGAGAACAGAATCCAGTCCTGACACTTGCTACTGAGTAGTGATATTTTATTGATGACCTCAAGGACATTCAGTTATCAATTTGTTGTAGGCTTTGCGATAACAGCTATCACTTTAGAATTACAACTGGTACCTAGTGGAATAGAAATATTTATAACCCTGTACGTTTTCGTAGCAGTGCAATGCGTTTGAACATTCGCTAGCATGTTCCCCATTAAAGAAAAGTTGAGAATCACTGACTTTAGGAATTATCAAGGTGATGTGGGAGTAGAGTCTCTCATTTTGTCCCTAGTGTATAAAATCTTCAAGCAGAGAGTACTTTATATTACTGTATCCGTCACAACCAAAATGGGACCTGGCACAGATGCCTCCGTCATACCTTGAGTAGGCAGATCTAGTTGCTAGTTCTTTCCAGTCTCTTTCTAGAGCTTGACTCTAGCATCTGATAGCGTCCCTTTAGAGCCTTAACAGCATTAAAAAAAAAAAAATGTTTAAATGAGATTAGCAGTTGCAGAAGTTGGTGGCAGGGCAGAAAAAACAATTAATAAAGAAATTAATGTGAAAAAAGAAGATACGCCTTTTATTACCTTTAAAAAGCATCAAATATATATAATAAATCAAGGTGACTTAGTGGTTCATAGAACCACATTTACAAAAAACATTTAGTTAAAAGATAATATTTTAGAGGAACTCTATAATCTTCAAGATTACTTAATATACTTAAACTACAGTTTTTCCCACATCGGTTCCATGGAAGTTTATGTTCTCATGCTTACACTGCAGGTTATAAGGTCATACCCACATTCAAGCACCAAATCTAGAATTTTCTTCCTTAGAGTTAAGAAAGCAAAGAAATAAGGATGATATAATTCAGATTACCTTGATTCTTTTCTAATCACTATTTAAAGTAGAATTTATGCATGTATAAAAATCCCCAAATTTGGCATAGCTACTTTTCTCATAGTAAATGTCTAAGCAAAAAACAAAGCCTCATTAGTAATAATTATGAAATAAAATATGAGTGAATATTAATCACACGTGAAGGTGAATCTTTATTCTAATGAGTAAAATTTGAACACTAAAATATCAATTAGCAATGAGAACAAATTGTTTCAGTAGTGTAAGGGAAAATAATTATTGGCAAGAGAAATCTTTCATATTTTCATCCTTCCCGATAATGGACAGTATAGTCTTCCAGTCACAAAACAAAATGATCAGGTAGCGAGTGCAACAGGAGTATTTTGAGAAGATGCCAAAATTTCATAAATCAATATATGCAAAATCCATAAAAGAATTCCTAAGTGATAATTTTTATATGGTAGTGTACAAAAATTCTTATAGCTTACAGAACTCAGCAGTATATTACCCTTCCTGAAAAAATATTTTTGAAATTCAATAATTGTTTACTGGGTTTAATAAAAAAATTAAAAGTAAAAGCCAGTAATTATAGTGATTATTAAATTACACATATGTATTTAAGGAGAAAGCATTTTTTAGAAAATGTACATGAGTAATAAGTAATATGAAATCGAAAGCATTTTTAAGAACATAATAGGAAGAGGTGATACCAGTAAATTTCCTAGCAACATGTTTTTATGGAATCTCAGTCACATTTATACTCTTATCTCTGGTCTAAAACCTTCAGCTTTTCACTGAATAATTTTAGTTGAAGTTTCCATAGAGATCCAAAACTGACTGTGTGAGAGTGTATCTGTGAAACACATTCTACAGTGGGTGCCAGTTAACATGAGTTCTGTTTCTATATTTATTTTACTCCCATCTCTACTCTTCTATCTTGTTTTATAAACATATTTTCTTTCAAACTCTGACCTGCATGACCAAAAGGTAGTTGTCCCTCTTTCCTGACACTTCCCAATACAAAACCCTCTCACTCATTACATCTAGTGGGGATCATGATTTCTCATCATGAGAAAGTGTGCCGTGGAATTTAATCCATCGCAAGGCAGCATATCATCTTTCTAATTTCTGGTGATGTCAGAGGTCAAGGTGGCTGATATTACTGTCACAATCACGGTGAAACAGAAAAGATGAGTATAATTATCCAAGTGCATATAAAGATGACTGCCAATGTCTCTGAATGTGTGTGACCCTGCAGTTGTTAGCAGTGGGAATCAAATCTGCTATCTCTTTCAGCTAACATATCTCTAGGAGATTATTTTCCATGTGTAATTTTAAAATACCTTTATGATTTAAAATATAACCTTGAAGGAAATGCCATAAATGTAATACATGAGAACTCAAAATAGTGACCAGAAAATATTGTCAACTAGTTGGGAACTATTTGCTATTTCTTAATAGTTCACAAAACATAGCAGTTTGATAATATTCTGAAAATTAGTGTTGAATTATTTTCAAGTGTTTGAAATTATTTTCTCTTTGTTTCTAAATTTCTAATGCCATATTTATAGAATCACGTTAAACATTTAGAAACATTTTATAAATATAGCTTATTTTTTATATTACATAAGTATATACATGTGTATGTACACATATATACACATACTTTGGAGAATATTTCTTTGTGTACTCCTTTCTGCCTTCACTTTTAATTTGAAACGTTTTGAATAAGACTCTGTGTTTTGAATAATATTATAATTGGTTTATTTGTCAGAATTATTAAAATGCTCTTCGTTTTCTAAATGTATGGTCTCCTTTATGATAATGCTTATGTTCTTAGCTGATTTCTCTTCTATAAATTATTATTCCAGATGGTATTCCATTATTTCAAAATTGATGCTACTTGCCTTCTTTTAGGAAGAGGTTGTATTTAATAGGAAGTCTGGGCAGTGTTTTTCACAAGAAGGGAGAAAGGGTGTAGCCTGAGGGACAATATTAGGCTTTGCAATTGAATTGTTCTTGCATGAATTACTTCCTAAAAACTGATGTAAGCAAATAACTCTCCCAAATCTCTAAGAACTGCTTTACAATAGGAAGTTTTCAAAAATTTTCTGAAAATATTTCCATCTCTTCATTCAGGAAGCAAAGATCAGAAGTGATTATTATCTCTCTTTCCTTAAACACACACACACACCACACACACACACACACACACACACACATCATAGTTGTATGTGTTAATCAAAACACATTCTAGCCATGAGTATATATCTGTGTTGAGAAACACTAACACACTCCTGTAAAGAAACATCTCTTTTTCCCCCTACAATATATTCTTAAATGAATTAAATATAAAGGTCACTAGGTATAGGAAAATACTTTTATTTTATTTATATGGTCATTTAGCTCAGAAGCTGACACAGATGCTTGATAAATATTTACCAGATGAATGAATGAAAGCTGTTTATGGTCTCCCCTGCTGAGTGGCATTCTTTGAGTAAACTAAAGGACCCTTGGCTCTCTCCTCCCTACATCATCCCCATAGCTAAGAAAAGCTTCAAGGACTTCTCAGTATCCACTTACCCTTCCAGGTGATAAAGCTTAAGAATTGCTTATACTGTGTCTGGGAAACACCAAATATGGAGATAAAAGCTATGTAAAAAAATGAGAGGAAAAAAAATCACACACCACAGAGAGCTAGGCAAGAAACTTTTTGTTATAGTTTAGATGATCACAAGCCTGTTATTAAATGAAGGAGATAGTTTAGGTGTCCAGATCTCTTTCAGGTTCTTTATTCTATCATTCTATGACCATTTGCCCACAGTACATACCAAGTTTGCTCATACCGATGGGTTGTTTCGGTACTAACAATGAACGAAACTAGATTAAATTTTTTAGGAGCTTCCTAACCTCACTCAGGAATGTAAAACCCAGAGGGTTCTAGCATCTTCCTAGGCCTGTTTTTGACATTTCTTTCCATGTAGAGTAAAATTTACTTCAAATTTAGTTTAACACTCTCTCTGTGATGTCTTCATCAGGTGAGATTCTGCAGGATATAATTTTTAAAGTCTATAATAACTCAAGGAAGAAATTTTGGGGTTATAGTAGTTACAAATTCTGGTTCAGTATTATTTCCAATTTTCTCTTTCATTTAGACTTTTCAACTAGCATCCCCTCTGCCCTAGACTCACAAAGCCATGCTACTCTTTCTCTTCTGATCTTCCACTTATCAATAACATTGATCTCAATATTCCATTAGCTTTGTTTTCAGTAAAAATAGGGATAACAGGTTTTTAATTTTTTAAATTTACATATGCTAGATATCAGAGATTTATGGTTACAATAATTTACATAAGGACATACTGTTAAAGAACTCTGAGTATTTCACTATCTGTCGCATTTCTTATATGGAAGAGAGACAAGTGATTGCTTCTCACAGCCCCTTGGTGATAAAGCTGAAGCAATCCAAGTCTCCCTTATTTCCATTTCAGGTGCTGGCGCAGATTTACTGTGCTGGGACCTTTGTACTGAACACTGATTGTTTTTACCAGACCAGCTTCCACTCCCCCTTCTTCTGATATAAGTGCCATGCTTTTTCTTGGGGAGCCTCCCCTTCTCAAGCCCCAATGGTGCAATTAGCTGGTCTGACATTGCTCCTAGATACAAGATTGGGTGTGTGATCCAAGTTTGTCAAGTCATTCATGCTCATTAACCAGAGATTTGTTCAAGGATAATCATGTCACCCGAGCCAGATTAGTAAAACTCAATTCCAGAACTTCACTTGGAATTATAGAAAGGAGAAAATAACTTTACTGGATTTTAAAATTCCATGAATATTTTGAGTGCCATAAGGTGCAAGATTCCTTCTTGGGAAAGAGGATACTATGGAAGGATAAATAATTGATGAACTGAGATATAAAGACAGTTGACATTATCTGAGCCATGCATCCAGCTACACCAAAACCACAAATCTCTGCAATTTATGATTACATAAGCCAACAAATACCCTGTTTCCTTAAGCAGTGTTTTTATGAGGGATGGGGGCGGGGGGGATGGTAGTAGTCAGAAGTTAATAAAGGGGCAAATTGTCACTTGAAACTGAAAGTATCTTAATAGCTAGTTTTACCTTTCATTGCTGGAATTTAAAGTACTTTAAATTCCTTCACCCATATGCAGAATATGAAATCTGACCTAAACCTCACATTTTATACCAAATCATCTGAAAGTGGATCATGGAACTAAATGCAAAACTGTAAAACTTCTAAAAGAAAGCATAGAAGAAAATATGCATGAACTTGGGTCAGGCAAAAAGGATTGTAACTCAAGTTTCATGAATTGGACACCAAAGCAAAATGTATAGAAGGCAAGATTGATAAATTAAACTTTATTAAAATTAAAATTTCTCTCTGCAAAAATGTCTAGTGAGAGAATTAAAAGACAAACAATGGAGAAAAATGTGTGCAGAGTATATATATAATGAAGCTATTATATTCAAAATATATAAAAAACTCTTAAAAATCAACAATCAAAAAGAACCTAATAACCAAAGATTTTTAAGTAGGCAATAGATTCAAGCAAATATTTCAAAAAACAAAGTGTAAGAAGGGTAAATAAGCATATAAAAAGATGTTCAAGTTCATTAATCATTACAAAAATGCAAATTAAAACCACAATGAGGCATCATTATACACCCATTGAAATATCTCACGTCAAAACAACTAGCAATGCCAAATAGTGGTGATCATGCCAAGCAGTTGAAACTCTTATACTTTGCTATAGTATTAAAAATGCCTTAACCATTTCCAAAGTGGGAAGAGTTCGGCAGTTTCCTATAAAAATGTTATATGCCTATGATATGACCAAGCAATCTCACTCCTAGATGTCTTCCTAGAATAAATGAAAATTTCTATTCACACAAAAACATGAGTATTTATATCAGCTTTGTTCCTAATCATGAGAACTGGAAACAACCTGTACGTCCTTCAGCTGGCTAAGGTAGAAAGGAACTGCAGAGTATACCTGCAATGGAGTATTAGCAATAAGTGAGCAAACTACAGATTCAGACAACATGGATGAATCTTAAATACATTTTGCTTAGTGAAAGATGGCAGACCCAAAAGGCCATATTGTATGATTTCATTTATATGTCAATGTAAAGGCAAAACCTATGTGGTGAAAAAGAAGTTAGTGTTTGCCAGGAGTTGGGGAATAGGAGACAAAGATATTATAAGGTCTCAGTAGGAGGGAATTTTAAGGATAGAACTGTTATATATGGACATGTGGTGGGGGAATGAATGAATATGCATTTGTTGAGAGCCATAGAATCTCATGTAATAAAAAGTAAATTTTATTAAGTGTAATTTAAAAAGTCAATGAATTAGCCAGGGGGTGGGGATGGAGGGAGGGAAGAGAAATGGCATTCTATATAAATCTCTTAATCACATAAAAAAGGATGGGGACCAAAGAAGTTGAAACAATGTGTTCTAGTTTGTTCTAGAAATTTCTTTCAGGGTTATGGATTAGAATTCTAAAACTATTTGTGTACTAAGGTTGAACAAATAAGTAAATAGTTGTGGATAATAAAAGGCAGATCTCAGGCTAGCAAAGAAAGAAGTTGTAGTAAGGAAAGGGGGAAGGTTAGAATGAATCCTGCGGTGCTGGATTGGTGTGGATGACATCAGTATTGACTTACTTTTATACATATATACATATATATATGCAGGTAAACAGAAAGATAGCTATACACACACACACATATATGCATGCATGAGTTTGCACACATACATATATTTCTTAACATTATCCACTGAATGGGGCTAGCATCAGTGACACCCTGTTAGCAAATTAACACATCTTGTGCCCAGATACTGGTTTCTAAATGCTACTTTCCAATAAAAGCTACCAAGACTCCTGGGAGAAATGATCATTTTCAGTGTTGAGGAAAGAAAATATAAGATGAGCTTGGAAGATTAGGTAGTGCCAGAA
This sequence comes from Eonycteris spelaea, assembly GCA_003508835.1. NCBI lineage: Eukaryota > Metazoa > Chordata > Mammalia > Chiroptera > Pteropodidae > Eonycteris > Eonycteris spelaea. The sequence goes on from PUFA01000027.1 coordinate 10,703,867, forward strand.
ATAAGGGAGTAGGAAAAAGAAAAAAAGACAACAAAAGATGTAGGCATATTGAAAGGGCATAGGAGATGAACTGAAGATCTCCTACTGGACAAATTTCGAATGGCTTGAACACAAAGTAAATTACTGTGGTATTTGAATTAAAACCTGAAAATAAAAATCTATAAGTATATACTAATATAAATAAATAATACATAAATAGATGGGGAGAAATTGATGACTCTTTTTTTACAGAAGAATTTTAATTAAAAAATTTTAAAATACTAAGACAAAATAGAAAACCAGCATTAGAACATCACAGTATAAATTGCCTCAGGCAGATCCACAGATAGATGCCAAAAAGAGTGGGCAAAAGTTTAACCTGAAACAGCATATTTGCAAGTATTTCTTCATAGTATTTAGTAATTAAAGCAGAGGGAATAAATACTAAGTGAGAGTGGAAATCTTAGCAGATCCCACCACAGCCAAGTGATTAAGGTTAATATCATTGGTCATATGTATCAACTTCATATACTCCCTGATATAACACACTGAGAAGGGCACATCATTTCTGTGATAGTCGTCGCATTAATTCAGAGACTCGGTCTAATGTAATCATGAGAAAACATTAGTCAAACCCAAGTTGAGGAGCCTCTACAAAATAACTGATTAGTACTCTTCAAATGTGTCAAGGTTGTAAAAGACAAGAAAAGTCTGAAGACTGTCACAGATTGGAGGTGACTAATAGGCCTAACAATTAAATGCAATTTGGAACCCTAGATTAGATGTAGAACAACAACAACAAAAGGATATTAATGAAAGAGCTGGTAGAATTTGAATAAGGCCTGTATTTTAGTTAATACTATTGTACCAAGGTTAATAAATAAATTAATATTCTTCAGCTACATAAGATGTTAACATAAGAGAAAGGTTGGTGAAGGATTACAGAACCATGTATACTATTCTTGCAGTTATTTTATAAGTATAAAATTTCTCAATATTAAAAATTAAACTTCATGATAATTTAACTAGTAGTAGGCTATCAGTGCATTTCATTCCATGCTGCTGATGTGAGAGCTCTTATTTTTAGGGCATACCTAATTTTCCCCTATGTGTGTTCTGTGATCATAGAGGAAACATGAAAATATCTTGAAACATCATGGACATTATTTTTTACTAGTAAGATTGACTAAGCATTGTATCAGACAGGCACCAAGATTTAGTGTCTTAAAAACTAGTTTATCTCTTTACCCAAAACAGTGGGACGGAGTTTCTGCGTATCAGGCAGCTTTGTTCCACGAGGTGACTCAGAGACCCAGGTTTCGTCTGTATTTTTTCTCCTTCCTCTAAGGTGGCCTCCTCATATGTTATCACTGTGTCCAAATTAGAACTGGTGGGCAGTAGAAATAAAAACTGAGGAAGCACTGCCTGGTCTTAAGAAATTGTCCTGGAAGTGGCACGTGTGACTTTCACTCCTATAAACTGAGACATCTGGCCACATCTAACTGAAAGGAGGTCTGGGAACTGTACCAACTACAATTCTATTGCTTATGGAAGAAGAGCAGGAAGAGTTTGGTGGTTGGCTACCAATGTCTAATAAAAGAATAAAGAACATTTTCAGGGGAGTCTCTATTTAACAATTGTGTATAATATTGAAGAACTTCATTCATAGAAAAGAATTTTAAGAAATATGAAGTGTCATGAATACTAATGATAATAGCTGATACTTGAATGTCACAAATGATTTTCCTGTGAAATATTACTTTCAATTCTGTGAAAATATTAATTTACATAGGAAGAAATTAAAAGAGAGATATTAAATATCTAATAGTGAAGGGATACAATTCTAGATTTTCTGACCCAACTTGGGCATTTTCCTTGTGGGTTGTTTATGAATATTCTGTTTAATTGTCAAGAATGGTTTGGAAATTAAAACATAAAATCTCACACTAATGTTATTAAAATCACATTGTTAGAAAATTGTATACTCTTTTCAGTGAATTAGGAGTTTAAGAATGAGTCAAATTCTCCTTCTGAACATGACTTAACCATATTTGTTCAATTTGTAATGACTGAATGTTTCATTTAGACCAAAGAACCACCAATTCCAGGCCTTGGTTAAAAGCCAGACCTCGAAGTCTTCTATTATTCCAAGAGCGCATATCCAAATATTTTATTTCCTTAATTTGTCTCATGTGCTGGTTTTGTCCGAGGCAGGTCTCATTCAACTCCAAGTTCAAACAAGAGCCTTCAGTCTCCCAATCTCTCATCTCTCCCCCAATTTGTTTTGGCTGATTGCCTCCCACCGAGGCCACACTATTTCTCTCACTTGCACAGTTGATGCCGTATGTTGCTGCTGTTTGAAAGAGAGTACTTGAAAGGGTAGGTTCACTCGTAGGGAGCATGGTTAAAGGACAGAACTTTAAAAGAGGAACTTTGCAGTTTCTAATATTTCCTTACTCTGGAGTGATAAAATAAACATCATCCCTATACATCACAAGATCCTATGTATTCTGGTCCTTCCTTCCTATTCACCTAAAATTGGTGTCAACATTGTAATGAGGCTCCCAAAAATGCTAATCGATAAAAATTTAGGTATCTGAATGGAGGGGCACATATTTATTCTTGCTTTATTATAGTCAAAGGATGCCAGAAACTTTATGCTACAATGATGGCCTCATACTTTAAGGAAGACTATTCACACCTGTAGAACCATTGGAAAGGCGAAGAGACTCAAAGATTCCCAGAAGACATACTAAAATTGAAGAAGAGCAACTACAGTTTCATGAGTTGTTTTCAACTATCTCATGGACAATCCCTGGAGCAGTCTTCAATGAGGCATGATTTTCCATTACCTAATAGGGAAAGCCAGATTTGGGTAATTATTAGGAATCACATATTAGCTCAATATGAAGGAAAATAAGTGTAAACAGAAGAGACGTCTGAAAAAATAATGGGTATCCACAGGGAGAGCTAGTTTCTCATCTAGTGGAAGGCTTCAAGCAGGAGAGCAGCATTGTGAAAGTCTGTGGTTCGGGGAATAAATAATGCTGAGCCACACTGCCTGGCTCTGCAGCCTTGGACACACTGGTCTTTAGTTTCCTTGCAGTATAAGTGGAATAATAATACCACCTATCTTATATGGGTTTGTGCTAATTAGTATATAAACAAAGCACGTAGATGCATTTTTTAGCACATACTAAATGCTCAATAAATGTTCATTATATATTTTTTTAAAATCTGAATTGAAGTAAAAATCTGGTGTAAATGGAAAAAAGCCATACAAGAGACTGAAGTACTACATTAAAGGTTGTAACAGACTTGTAAATTCCCTTTAAGACTCTCTATGGTCTGCTTTCCATATTATCTTTATTAAATTGCAAAATGTTAGAAGGCAGAGAATGTTCTAAGAGAACACCAGTTTGAGCCAGGGAACATGGAGTAATACACCATTTTACAACCAATGTGCCATGGCTAATTAGTGGGCTATAAAAGGGTTACAGATATGGTCACAAGAGATAACAGAATTTAAATCAACTTTATAGCCATTTAAAATCTGTAGCAGTTGAAATTATTGTATGTAGCCATTTTAAGCATCAAAACTGATACAAAAAGTTATGTTCATATAGCAAGTTTAAGTTAATCACTAAAACTTTTGAAAACATTAATTTAAACTTTGTGCTTTCATGTTTCTTATTACTGATAAATAAAATACAGAAAATATGATGACGTTTCTCATCAAGCCTCACATAGACCATCATCACTTCCAGAGAACATCAATGTGTAGATTAAAGATAATGAGTTTCTACGCGTGTCATGATATTAAAATGTATAAGTATTTACATTACATGTTCTTTTTATTATTATTAATTTATGTTTATTTAAATCTTTTACTAAATTCCAATATGTAAATTGCCATAGATTCTAGTTATTCTGATTGAAACAGAGTTATGTTTGGCTAGGTATTTTTCTTCTAATGTATATATAGTCTTAAAATTATATAAAAACCACATGGTAGTGATCTTTCGTGGTATATAGACTATGATCTCCTTTTGGGTAGAAAATTTGACCTAATGGGTGAAAATTATCCAAAATGCAAGGTTTTTTTCTGTTCTCATGACCAAATGATGGTCAGCTCCTCCATACATGTACATATTTATATACAAATGAGCATTACTTTGTAAGTGAGCTATGTTTTACTTAATGCAATATGTATAAACAAAATTTAATGCATCCTTGGTATTTACTGTTTTGTTTTGTTTTTTCCTACTGCGGAGTCTGGTTCCCAGATAATAGTTAGCTGTGCTACAAAGCCACTATTGCGTGGTACTCACACACATTGTTGGAAATTTGGTAGTGTCGAAGAAGACAGGGCATCATTTGTGTTATCTTTAGTTCAACATATTTTTCAGTTGCTCTTCTTGCTTTTTAAATAAATTCTGTTTTTAAACCAACTTGAATAAATTTTACTTAGAATGCAATGTTTTATTTTTATCATAATTATTCCACCCTTCTCTACTAATGTGAAAAGTGTGTCAATGTAAAAACATCCAAACCTGTAGAGGATTTTATATGAGTTTATTTTTGCCAAAACTGATGAGAGTTGCCAGGAAACAAGATCTCAGATGCTCCCCAGAATGAGTTTTACAGTTTATTTTATGCATTTGAGATTAAGGAGGGAACATAAGGAAGATTACAGGAAGGTGGGAGAAAGCAAGGTGAGGATTGGATTACTGGATTTTGAGGTTATGTGCTCTCTTGAGGGTGGTTATGCTTATTTCAGTGGGTGTGTTAATCTAGATGCACAAAAACAATGGATGAAGGCTTCCTTAATGCCAAGATAAACCTCTTACTAAAGAAGTTATAGGCTGGGGTGCACCATGGCCTGCCCAGCTAAGAATTTATGATCAGATCACCCTGTGAGATTACTTTCCATAGAACCCCCTCTTTTTTGCCCACAAGTATAAATGGGAGGTTTATATGGACTTTGCGCATAAGGAATATAGTCAGTGATACAGGAATAATTATGTATAGTGCCAGGTGGGTACTAGACTAATCAGGGAGTCACTTCATAAATTATATAAATGTCTAACCACTATGCTTTACATCTGAAACTAATAGAAAATAATATTGAATGTCAACTCTAAATGAAATATAAAAATAAAAGTCAGTACTCTGATTGTCACAATATTCCTGGTACTTGGAGGTAGAGATCAGCGAATTCTCTAAAAATGGTGATGACTTTGGGATATTTGATTAGAGCAGAAGCAGCTTAGATAAGATTTTCTACAGCAAACTTTTAGGTTCTATTCCTCACCCAAACAGTACCTGACAACCCTCCCAAATGAAGTTAAAAAGGAAGAAAAGCAACCTCTCATGACTGGCAGCTTCAATTTGCCAAGGATCATTTGTTATTCTTTCTTATCAGGACTATTTCCTGTGGTGGGACCAGCAGAGTCTCACAGGCAGATCTGTGAGGAAGAACATGTAGGTGAGGGAAATTTTCCACATACTATTTGGAGGGAACTGGTTTTGTTTTTAAATAAAATTGATTAAAAAAGAGACATAAAAGCTTTTATATATATTTTTGCCCAGATAACCCAATTTTAGAAAATGATCATAAGTAAATAATAATACATGAACAAATTGATATATGAGGACAGTTCATCTGGAAGTAGCCATGAGAGCAGAAAGTGAGAAACATTCCATACGTGCATCAAAAAATAAATGGCTCGCATGTAAGTTGATTCATTCACAGAAGAAGTTATTTCTGTCATGAGAAATCATATTATGTAACAATAATTAAAGACTTTGGATATTTTTGAAAAATGATATTAAAAATTACTTATGTGTTGCAATCCTGGTTTTGAAAAATAGTTTTTAGGTATGTGTGCATATGTGTTTATGTATATATAACTATCCATAAATGCTAAGGAATAAAAAAGTCTGAAAAATATATTAAAATTTTAACTGTGTTTATATTGGAGTGATGGGGGTATAGGTGAGATTTACTTTATTTTCTATACTTTCTTCATGTTCTAGTAATTTTTAAATTCAGAAGTGATAAACATTATAAATAAGAAATTGAGATTCTCCTCAGTGGAACTGGCAAGTGACAAATATGAAATGAACGATTCTCCAAGGCATTTGATTGCTGTTAGAAACTTAGTCTTCTTACAGGCAAAAGAAGCCCAAAATAACCAATAAAACTTGTTCGCACAACTGTGCTGACAATGATATTAATGCCTAGAACAACACAGCAGTTAACTAAGGGAAAACCATGCTGGGTTCAACGCGATGAGAAGCAGAGGAGGGTAAAAGCCAATGGAAAAAGATGAAATTGACAGGGAAAGCCAATGCTAAATTCAAGCTCCCAGCCTGGGTGGGCAGTTTGGGTGGGAAACTAACCTCTCCAGAGTTTGGGTTCACTGACCACAAGTGAAACAAGGATTGGCAGAGCAGGCCAGATTGAAGCAACTAGCTATAAAAGTGTTCTGCCCCGTGAGTACCACCCTGAAACGTAATTAACCACCTGAACAACGGAAATCAGTGCCCAGGGTTTCTCCATTCAGGAAGCAAATCTGAAGAGCAGGAACTAGAGCCATATGCCAACACTTCCCCAAGATCAGAGGCCAAAAAAATAGCATAATATCCAAAATACAAATCAGCTTCTCATAAGACTTTCTAACTCAACTATTTCAAATTGGCAGTGTATTTCTAAGAACCTGGGTATTGGTACTATTCTAAAATACAGGACTTTATGGTTTTTTTAAATGTAGTAACAGACTTTGCTAGGTTATATGAACTGTTATTTCTGACATTGGAAATAAAGCCATTCTATCAAGATTGTGGGAATACTTCTGCTACTTTAAATATGTATATGACCCGATTTCATTCATTCATTCATTCATTTGAGTATTCAACCACTCAGCTTTTCACTTACTGTTCTATATACACAGGGCATTAATTACGCTGACATGATAAAGAGTTTATAAGGATGTACAAGCCACAAGCACTCTTCTTCAAATCATTGGAGGGAATCAAATATTAATATATAAATAAAAGAGCCTTTATTAGTCAGCATAGCTAGCCTATGTTGCAGTAATTTAAAAAAAATGCCTTGTTATATCAGTTACTTCATATAACAAAGGTTTATTTATCAGTCATAAAAGTCTAAAAGGAGTAAAAAGTTCTCCAAAGCAAAACTCCACCAAAGAGTGACTCAAGAATACAGGATGCTTTCAAAACATGGCCTCCAAATTTGCTGACAAAGGATAAAAGAGATGGAAGGGACCTATTGACTTAAATATTTGAGATCAGAAGTGATGCATTTCCTTTTATAGTTTCATTTGTCAGAACTCAGTAACTGGCTTTTGGTTGATTTCTCTGAGAAGCAGACCCTAAGCCAAAGATTTATTTAGGAAGTAATCCCAGGAGAAATCAGTAATGGATGAGAGAAACAAGATAACAAAGCCAGGAATGGATGCAATTTCCGTTATTAGTGACAGACTGTGCCATTAGACATGGTGATATGAAAAGAACTGTATGATAAGTCCTGGATATTTTCATATCTTGGAGATGAGGCAGCACTAGAGCCCAAAGCAAATATATGGAGATCAAAGTACCAGCGATTAAGCAGCAAGGTATGTCAAGGCTGAAGCATGGGCACACAGATCAGTTAAAAAGATCTGAAGGAATGGGCAGGGCAACAATAGTAACCACTTCAGGTTGCAACCGAACTTATGGGAAGCTAGAAAATATCGGCTTCCAGTGTACTCATGAAAAAGACATTTTTGTAGCAAGCATGTGGGTCGAAGTCGGTCATATGATTCTAGGTTGTGTCATAAGTACCCTACAACGACTTGGTTATGATCAGATTTATGATTGATGGTTGGCTCATTATCTTTCCAGACACTGATATTGATATTTATTGATCAAATAATAAATGAAGGTATGTGTGTTTTGTCAGCTAAGTACTATACTATTATTTTTAATAAAAGCTTATGCATAAAAATTCAGATATCAACAGTAATTTTTTAAAGCATGGAAAATCAACTTAAACCCAATAAGGTTAAATAATATGTTATTTTATTTCATTATTTAATTTATTTTATTATTTTATTTATTATATTTAATTTTATTTTTATTTAACTCACAAATGATTTTTGATGTTTCAGTTTTTTTTCAGCTTTATTGTGGCATAATGGATAAGTAAAAAAGGTATATTTTTAAGATATACAGCAGGATTTATCATTAAACTTACATTGTGAAACACAAGTATATTAACACATTCATCACCTCACATTTCTATTCTCTTTCAAGTATACGATACAATATTATTAACTACAATCACAGTGTTGAATATTAGATCCCCAAAACTTATTTATTTTATAACTGAATATTTGTACCCTTTCACCAGCTCTCCCACTTCCCCCATCCTCCAGCCTTTGCTAACTGCTTTTCTTCTCTCTGGTTGTACATGTTCAATTTTTTTAGATTCCACATAAAAATGAGATCATGCAGTATTTATATTTGTGTGTCTACCTTATCTAATGTCCATCAGATTTATCTACATTGTCACAAAACAGAAGGAAATGGATTTCCTTCTGTTTTGTGACTGAATAATATTTCATTGTAAATATATACTAGATTTTCCTTATCCATTTATCTCTCAGTGGACATATATGTTATTGTCATATCTTGGCTATTGTGAATAATGCAGCAATGAACATGAGAGGGCTGATATCTCTTCAAGAAACTGATTTCATTTCTTTTAGATATTTATTGAGAAGTGAGATTATTTCAGATAATTCATATGGTAGTTCTGTTTTTAATTTTTTGAGTAACTTCCATGCTGTTTTCCATAATAGCTGTAACATTTACATTCCCACCAAGAATGTAAAAGATTTCTCTTTTCTCCACACCTTTACCAACACTTTTCTCTTGTCCTTTTGATGATAGCCGTCCTAACGAGTGTGAGGTAGTATCACATTGTGGGTTGGCTTTGCGTTCCTTAATGATTAGTGATGTGAGCACCTTTTCATATACTTACTGGCCATTGGTATGGTTTCTTTGGAAAAATGTTTATTCGGGTCTTTTGCTCATTTTTTTAAAATTATGTTTTTGTTATAGAATTGTATGAGTTTCTTACATATTTTGGGTATTAACACCTCATCAGACATATGAGTGGAGGTATTTCTGATTGCATGTTACATTTTCGCTTTGTTTATTGTTTACTATGCTGTGCAGAAACTTTTCAGTTTGATGCGTCCCACTTGTTTATTTTTGCATTCGTTGCCTATGCTTTTGGCGTAATATCAAAATAATCATTGTCAAGATCAATGTCAAAAGCTTTTCCCGTCTATTTTCTTTTAGGAGTTTAGTTTCAGGTCTTAACATTTATATTTTTACTGTAATTTGAGTTTATTTTTTCTTGTATGTGTCTGGTGTAAGGGTTCAATTTCATACTTCTTCATGTGGATATTGAGTTTTCCAAATACCCTTTATTGAAGAGATTATCCTTTCCCCATTGTGTGTTCTTGGTGCCCTTGTCAAAGATTAGTTCACCACACATGAATGGGTTTATTTCTGGGCTCCCTTTTCTGTTCCATTGGTCTATATGTCGGTTTTTATGCCCGTACCACAGAGCTGCTTCAGGCTCTACAATTGGATTGAGGTTGGCAGGCCTGCCTGCAGGGTCATGGATGAGCATGCTACCCTCTGGGCATCCGGACAGGCAGGACCAATCTCAAGCCATGCCCGAGAGGGGTTGTAGCTGTGCTATAGAGCTACTTCAGGATTTGTGTGGATCAAGGGCAGAGAGCTTGCCTCCAGGGGCACAGACAGGTGTTTCTCCCACCAGGTCCCTGGGCAGGCAGGACTGCTCCCAGACCACAGCTGGGAGGGGCTGGGGCTGAGTTACGAGGTCATTTCAGGGTCTGCTTAGAGACTGCGGTTGGTGGGCCTGCATTGGGGTGGGCAGGTGAGTACGTCTCCTTCCTGGACCCTGGGTGGGCAGGACTGCTTCCAGGCTGTAGCTTAAAGGGACTAAAGTCAGGTCACAGGCCCACGCTCGGCACCAATGTCAGCAGGCCTGTTACCTAAGGCAGGCAAGTGGGTGTGACTCCTGCTGAGCCCCTGCTGAATGGTGCTGGTGTCAGGACCAAGTCCAAATGGGGCCATATTCAAGTCAGGGCTATTTCTGGCTCTTAGGGCTATGGTTGGTCAGTCAGCCCCATGAGCCTGGCTTGCCCTCTCAAAACACCAAATCGCCTCAGTCTTGCATGTGACTATTGTTTCACAGTCTTCTACCTGGATCCGAAGTTACCACAAAGCCACTTTTGTCTGTGGGTGGCTGCCAAATTATTTTGCTGCGGGTAAGAGCAGGGAACTCCTATTCTGCCAGCTGCAGAATATTTTTTACTTTTGTATTTGACATATTAGCCTTAGGAAAAATATTGATATTTATTAAAATTATATATTTGTTAGTATAAATGAAGAACCTCGCTTAGCATGATGCCTGCACATAATAAGTCCTTATAACTATTTATTTTGATACTTATGTTCCTAAGGAACCAAACTTAAGTGATTCCTTAGCAAGCACAAAATAATTCCATGTTGACAAGTTAAGCTTTGAAGAAATTCTCTTTTAAAATGTGAAATGACTGTAAAAGAACTGGAAGAGATAAATAATCAGGTAGAGAGTCTAGAAATATAAGATCAACCTTCAGGCTCAAATCAACCAAACTTCTAATCCAAATTAAGGAAACAAAGCATTTTTAAAATTCACATTCACAGCAGACATAATAATTTAAGTGATCCTTTTCCCAGATTTTCTGCTTACGACTTTGTAGAAATTTCTCAACAAACCTTGTTTTAACGTTAATTATGTTTATCCTAGCTTTTGTTCTCATTGTTGTTAGTTGGCTTTATTTTCATTTCATTATGCTACCTTTAGAGGATGATTTCCACATTGATCATGCTATGTGATTATTGTGAAGGGAGGCTATGGCCCAAGGTTTCCATTGCATTTTACCCTTCATTAACCAGTACCAAGAGAATGGTACCAGTCTTAAAATATCTGGGTTTAAACAAATATCTAAGTTTAAAAGATAAAAATAAAAAAGAAATGTGTTAGAGACATTTCATCATAGCAATATACCTTGAGGCTTAGTATTCTCAGATTCTAACGGCCTCACTCATTCTAAGAAAGAAAAATTCTGAAGAGGGGTAAGTTTCAAAGACAAGCACTGCTGAACCAAAGCCTAAAACATTGGTTCTAAGCATTGATCTTTAGAGCAACCAGAATCCAGCTCTCAATTGACTTTTTTTTGCCAAAACAAAACCCAAAATGGTTCTAAAAATCCCGGAAATTCAGTTCAAATGTTTAAAACACATTTTGGAACACCTACTATGTGCTAGGCCCCACCGGCTTTTGAAAATACAAAAATGTATATAGCATTTTCATGTTGATACATTTTATCAAATCCTGATACCAAGTCTGGTTAAATTATCACTATTTAAAAATATTCCCAAAGGCATTCATTACTATTATGACTCAGTCAGCACTTGTGCTTAAATGATAATTAACAATCATCTGTTAAGCTCCCATACTATTCTTGCTTCTGAAATCCATCTAAATATAGAAAACTCTCACTTTCACAGTGATTTTTGGAATAATAGTCTTTTGTACTAGGATCTCTCAGCCCTAATTACTTCTTTATCTGCAAAAAAAAAAAAAAAAAAAAAAAAAGCACCATGAACACCGAAATGCTTTACTCCATTATATTAAATGCAAAGTTTACACATGGAGACTGCACAGTACTCTGTGCATATGCTACACTGTTTGTCCATAAGTCTGGGGATTTCCTTCACTTGGCATGAATTATAGGAGAGTCCCTAACACCCAGACTGAGTGAGTTATTCTAGCTTATGGTGGTGTTGGAGAGAAAAGCGCATAAACCAGAGGATGTCATTAGACCAGTGACAATGGAGGAGAAAATATCCAGTGCTGACAGCCCCGCTCACTTGTAAGCTGATTGGTGTCAACATGCAGAACAGTATAGACAGAACGGCTTAGGAAAGGTTTTGCTGCATCTGGTGAGAAAGGAAGTGTAACAGCAAAAAGAGAACAAAATATTTTATGTCTGTGTTTGCTCCACCTAGAAAAAGCAGACACAATGAATCTACAGTATGTACAGAGAAGGAACTAACCACATGTATTAATACAGTCTTTGTGTCTCAGCTGTAAAACAGGTTCTGGGCTTGTAGTTAAAGTAGCTGCACAGATGGGGCCTTTCTCCCTTTCTTTGCAATATTCCATATTCTAATTATGACTTGCACTGCTCCTGGCACGAAAGCAAGGCCACTGATGCAGCCCCAAGAGTAGGCATGATAAAAAGCCAGGCCCATGAACTCATGTGACTGCTCTTTTCCACTTCCCTTCTCCTCCCTCAGCTAATTCAGTCTGTTTTTTGGACGGCATTTGGAATTCTTCAGGCTGTCTCTCGGTGCTTTTCACTCACTGAAAGAAAGAAGATCAGATCTTCAAAAGTAACTCTAGAGTCTGGCAGGAGACTGATTAACAATGTGGTACAAAAACCCTACAAGCATATAAAGTGCGAATAACCGATTATATAGTGAATAGGACCTCGTAAGGGCTAATGAAATTGTCCAGTATTGTATGTAAAATCTAAGTGAAAAATCTACATCACGAGCAACGGGTTTCCATAACCCATATGGTACTTCATTTTAGCCTTAAATGTTAGGCTATCCATTTTAGCCGATAAAGGAAAAATCCCATGAAATTAAATAAAATATTCTAGATTATCTTATTCTGTTTCCATTACTGCCAGCAGTCTTACAGGTTTTCTGTTCTATATAAATTGGTTTTAGTTATTAAATATTGAAAGATGCATTGAGCTTCGTTTTAACATCCCATCATACTCTTATAAAGAACAAATGTTCTTAACAAGATATGATTCTCATGTTAAGCTATGTAGCTGTAAATATAGGAAAAATCCTACACAATTTGTACTCATGTTTTAGGTCTTTGAATATACTAACAATTCTCAGATAAAAAGTTTCTATTTCACCAGAATCTTTTTTAAACATTTAAAACATTTTTTTTCTTTTATACTCTTGCAGTCATTTTTGTCCTGAGATCTCAGTAATGTCTTTAGCCATCTGATAATTAAAAGCATTGTTATATTTATTCATTCATTTGTTCATTTATTCAGTTATTCATCCAACAAATATTTATTGCATGCCTGGAACTATAGTAATTAACATAACAGAATGAAGCCCATATTCTACCAAAGCAGGTAAACAATAGATAAAACAAACAAGTAAAATATATACCAAGCTAGGTATTGACAGGTGGTATAGAGAAAAACAAAGGAAGTAAGAGGAATAGGAATGGAATTTTAAACATGGTGGCCAGGAAATGCTTCACTGGTAAGGCTATTTATACTTCAAGAAAGATAGGAATGCAGCCATGTGCATTTGTGGTTGAAAAATTGTTCTGTAGAGGAAATAGTGCAAAAGCTTTGCAGGCGGATTATGCATAGAGTGTGAGAAGAGCAAAGAGGCCAAAATGACCAGAATGGAGCAAACACGTAAAATATATACCAGAATGGAGCAACCAGCAGAGAACCACAGCCATGTAACCAGAACCAGATATGTGGACCAGTGCAAGGACTTGGGTTTTTACTCTGCATGATATGAGAAGTCATTGGAGTGTCTTTGGAGAAGAGTGACACTTTTGAATGTATGCTTTATAAGTCAGCTATATTGATAATAAATTGTTGGGTTGATAATGGCAGAAATGGGGATAATAGCTACAAGTTTCTTATTATTCATTCAAAAAATGATGATGACTTGGACAAAATTGATAGAAATGAATGGACTGCAAAATGTTTGATTGTAAATGTATTTTAAATGTAGAGTGAGCCGTGGTTGGTGGCAGATTGAAAGCAGGTTATGAGCAAATGAGAGAAATTGACTCCAGAGATTTGGGCCTGGGCAAATGGAAGTGCCGAGTTGTCATTTATTAATATGGAGAGGCCTTGATGATGAGGGGTCTATTTGGAAGGAAGGTTGAGAGTGTGATTTTGGACTTGCTAAATTTGAGAAGTCAACTAGATACCTAAGTGGAGAGATTTTGAGTTGAGAAAAGAGGTCAAAGATGGAGATACTCAACTTGGAGTTTTCAATGGAGAAATTATTTTTGAAATTATGAAAAAGTTGAGACTGACACAATAGTGAGTGTAAGGAGAGAAGAGGAAACTCCGAAGACTTAGCCCAGGGGCATTCCAGTGATGTACGGTAAGGGAGATTAAGAGAAATCCTCAAAAGGGACCTAGACAGAGCAGCCAGCGAGAAGAAAGAAAACCTGAACAATGTAGCATCCTGGAGTCCACAAGAGGAAACTTTCAAGGAAGAAAGAGTGATCAACTGTGTCAGATCTGATGATGGGTCAGGCGAAGAAGAACTGACTTAGATTTAGTAATATGGAGGTCATTGGTGAGTCAATAAGAGCAATTTCATTAGAGTGGTGAGTTCAAAAGTTGGAAAGGGCTCAAGAAAAAATGGTGAGAGGAGGATTGGGCACTGTTTGAGACATTTTTAAAGTTTTTATGTAAAAAAGAATGAGAAATTCAGTGGTAGCTGAGGAGGGTTAATAAAATTTTTTTTCAGATGAGAGAAATAAGATCATGTTTGTACATTGGTATAAATAGTAGAATGTGGAGGAAGATGGTACAGGAGGGAGAACAGTGTTTAGAAATAGGAGAGAAAGAAAGCAGTCTCCTGACAAGTAGAGGAATTGTCTTTAGCAAGAAACACTGTTACATCATCTGCTGTCAAAGGAAGAGATGTGAGTAGGTGTTTAGTTATTATGGTAGGCGGTTGTGGAAGCTCTCTTTTGTTTGTTTCTGTTTTCTCTGGAAGCAAGGTCATCATCTGGGAGTTAGGATTTAAGAGGAAGTATTAGAAGTTTGAGGAGAGAAGAGAAGTTGGAAATATTTTTCAGAGAGAGTGGGAGAATGAATGAACTAGGGAAACATAATATGATTGCCAGGCAGCATTAAGAGCCCACTCGAGACTAGAGGTCATAAATCTAAAGGAGGATAATCATTATGGTTGTGTTTTTCTCTAGCCATATTCACTGTATGGAACAGATGTGGAGTACACAGAGAGACAGATTTAGCCATGGATGAAATTCTGTAAGACAGATGCAATTCAAGGAGAGAGAGAGAGAGAGAGAGAGAGAGAGAGAGAGACAGAGAGAGAGACAGAGAGACAGAGACAGAGAGACAGAGACAGAGAGAGAGAGAGTGAGAGAAGAGAGAGGTGAGGAGAGGGGAGGAGAGGAGAGGGAGGAGAGGAGAGAGAGAGGAGAATAATTGTAATGATAAGTCATGGAATGTAAGGTGGGTATATAAGGAAGGGAGTTCATGGGGGGGGCAGTGAAAAAGTATATGACTGATTGATTTTGGCTCCCGTGGGCTATAAATACATGTGAACTGGAAAGACAAAAGTAATGATCATGGAGACAAAGTGCTAAAATTGAAATTTGGGGAGTTAAGAGTTGTTAGCAAAAAGAAACTAACTACATGATATAACCTTAGCGCTGATTGTCTTATGTAGATGAAAGGTGATCATTTTAGAGGGGAGGAGGTTAAGGCACTGAGAAGCTAAAATGAAGAAGCATCTGTATAGATTTTGGAATCATCAAAAATAAAGACAGGAGCAGTTTAAGAGAGAGTGACGTTTATCTAAGGACTAAACTCTCGAAGGAAAAAGGGAGAGCAACCTGGGCGTCAGTTAAGGAGTGCAAAAAGGAAGAGTAATATGAGCTCTCATAGTACAAGCTTTAAAGGTAAACGGATTGAAGAAGGAAGAGAAAAGGATTGCCTGGAAGCGGCAAAGAGGAACAAGCACCTGCTGCATCGCCAGACCCAGGGGTAGGAGAATGAGACGGAAAATGAGCTGCTAATGTGAGGACTCCTGGGGAAATAGTGCCCTCAAGGAAGAACCTATCGATTTCAGTTAACAGGGCTAGTGCTCAACCTTGGCTGCTCACCTCATAAATAGATTAGAGAGATGGTAAATAGATCGATCGATAGGATAGATAGGGTTTTACATACATATTTTTGAATTTCACTGTTTAAAGTTTTCCCTCAAAATTCTCATAGAAGGCCTGCCATATGACTGACACAAGTAATCTCTCAATTAACTTATATGAACGACATTACTTACATCCTCTATTCTGTAGTGAGAAAAGTGTCCATAGTCATGCACATGATCAGTTTACATTATCCCAGAAGAATTAATCAATGTAGTTAGGCAGGAAATAATCTCAAACATTCTTTTAGTATTAAGTGGGGGTTTTCCACAATAAGACTCCTCCTTCTTCCTGTGTTACATTGAAGGTATGGAATTGAGCGTGTCACTGGGTACATTTCTGAGATGGCTGCTGATACAGTTGCAGGTAGGCCATGGAGCTGTGTAGAACTAAATGGCCATGCTGCGCCAATCTTAGAGGCACTAACTATGCCTAAAAAGACCTAGAAACACGATGTTGGTCTCCCACATGAGTGAGAAATGCTGCGTTTGTTTTTTACTACAAGGTGTTATGGTACACAGTTGACTGTGAGTTAAATGACAAGTGATGGTAGAGAACAAGTTCAAGTGCTAATAATAAGAGACAAAAGAGCCAATTCAAACTGGTTTTAAGGCTGAAAATTTTATCTTTTTTATTTGTTCATTTATCCCTTTGGACAACATGTTTTGAGTGTCACACGTGTGAGGTGTTCTACTTGCTGGTCAATGGGCACACAGCGGTAAATGGAACTCTTATCTTCCTAGAACTTATGATCTTCTTCAGTCTTATAAAGAATATTTTTTATTCCCCACACAAAAGGGTGAGATTCATATATGTACCTAGATTAACATCAGGGATAGAGTTAACTTTTATTTGGATATTTCCTCCTAAACTGGTTTCTTGACATCCCTTATAAAGATTGAAGATACATAAGAGTCTTACAAAACTTGGAATGAGAAATCACGAACTCAGAGAAAACTAGTTTCTCAGTGAATAGCTTGTGATTTTTGTGACTTCAAAAATCAAAGCTAATGTTTCAGTCATCCCTAACAAGTAGATGAGGCAGTTAAAATCAAGTCAAAATCATATGTATATTATATGTGTTATATATATACACACTCATACACATGTTTATGAATATTAAGAACAGATGAAATTAAATAAAAACGAGAGAGACCTGAGAGTTTTTAAAAATTGTTTAAATGCATTTGGCCATAATTCTTCTGAAAGGAGCCACTAAGACAAAAAGAATGGTGTTACAAAAGAAGAAGAGGTCCTCTAACAAGCCCTCAAAGGACAGATTCTGGAGCTGTCTGAAGTTCTTCATTTAGTGTGAAAATACTTTACACTTTTCCTTAAGCAAGAAATCACCCCATTGGCTAGGAGCCAGACCTTGCACATTTTTTGAGGCACCACAGGAAAAGAGAAAAGAAGAAAGGAGGCAAGCACTTCCACATTCGCCCTGGGGGAAGAATGCGCCCCTCTTCCCGGAGTTCTCATCGGTGGCAGTTCTGGATCCTGATTAATGAGTCCTGCCCTGCTCCTGGCTTCGCTGCCCCCACTGCTGCGCTGCAGTTTCAGTTTTCACCCCAAATCTGGAAGTGCCTCCTCAGCGAAGAAAGCCCAGAGATGATGTGGAGGGAATAAAAGGGAAATGCAGATATTAGTGCTACCTGGCCAGCAGGAAATTTGAACCGTATCAACTGAGATGGCTCAAAGAGCTGTTGAAATGAAAGATGAAGTTTAGAACGGGATGACTATGTCATGATTTTGGGGGGCTCAGGGGAAGGCAACATTTGAGGTCAAAGTTTATGAGTCAGGGTGGCGCACCATCGCTTTTTCACTGCGACCTGCTTTGGACTGGGACTTCTTTGAGTCACAGCGAGGCTATTTAACCTCCGAAAAGGACTCTCTGTGTCATTTGGGTGGCTGAGCTGGGAGAGCTTATCTGGGGGTTATTTATTCAAGTATGTGAATGTAATATTCATAGACATATGGCATCATCCTCATAATCACATCTACATTTGCATTCGATCTGCTGAACACAGCTAAGGCTTTATAAACACAAAATTAACCTCTACAGGAGGCCGCATGGCACACAAACGAAAGCGCAGGGTGCATGCGAGTCACTCGTGGTGCCTCAGCCGAGACGGAGTCCTGGCCCCAGGCTCCGAGCTCTCGAGCGCTCTGCCATCGGCGTCTCCTTCTGAAGGAAATCCTGAGGTGAGCACTAATTTTCATTTGCCAAGATATAAAGATGCTCCTCTCAAGAGAAATTAAAATTGTTATGAATGTAGAAAAAAATCTAAAACAGCAACACAGAACAGTCTTTGAGAGTTAGGATTGAGTTTGGATCTGATCTTCTGCCCGTTTCCAAGCTGTGTGACCCTGGACAAGTAGCAATGTTGTTAAGACTCAGTTTTCTCATCTATAGAATGGGGGTAATAATAAATAATAGTAAATTAAATAAAAAGATTAAATGAGATTATGTATATCAGGAAGCACATACCAAGGCCAATACAATTATAATAAATGGTAGCAATGAATTTAATATTTTAAACAGACATTGTCCCCAAACGATCTAATAGTGAATTTACCCCCCAAATGAATCTGAAATTTCCACTTATTTTACTGCCAGAATATATATTCGAAGATTGTATTATTGAGATTGAGGATTTGAAAACAATGACTACTTCTGGTTACAAGAAAGAAATATGAATATAAATTTTAGCACATCCAAATACTGGCAAGGAGCTGACAACATGATGCAAATAATTAAACTTAGAAGAAACCGAGAAGCTATCTGAAACAAATCAGAACAGGCGATGCCTCCTTCTTAGTTTGCTTCCAGAACTGCCCCTCGGTCTTAGATTTCTCCTGGGCTCTTTTCATTTATAATCAGTGTGTCCCTGGAGCGCAGTTGCTTGTCATTCAGCATTGTGGCTTCTAGCTCCAAAGGAAGCTTTATGACCAGATCACCCTAAGTCACTGTTTCAAACTGCCAAAGACCTGTGGTTAAAAAGAATGGTAGAAAGCTTCTATAATTTAAGACCAGGGTTTGTTTTTCTTTTTTCCACTGGAGTGATTCAATGTGCATTGTGTGTGCACATGTGTTCCAGGACAGATGGAGACTCAAATGATTATCAGACCCTTTGGTGTGAGTTCAAATTTCTTAAAGGTGTTGGAATGTCTGTAAAACATCAGATGCCCTTCTGTGTTTTTTTTTAATAAATATATTTTAATTCTCTGCTGATTTGACATCTCGCTTCATTGAGGGAAATACTTGACTCTTTGAAAAATTATTCATAAAGTTTTGAGCTTCTGGCAGGTAACTGAGTTTCATATTAAAAAGTTAGATCTGATTTGTCTGTAACCAAAGACCAGTCGTTGTGTTTGTGTGTGTTCCTTCCCCTCCCCCCAAAAATCTAAAATCTTTATTCTTGTTCCAATACTATTACTCATATTTTACAGAATTATTGGTGAGCCGCTGTCATCGCTCTTACAATGCATTTTCTTACTTAAGCTTTAGAAAGCTTTTTCAGGGAGGCTTGGGTATATCAACATAAGTGCTAGGGTTTTATTTGTAAGCCCTTTGATAATTACAAAGTCGCTACCTCTGACTTCTTCATTTTATATTCTTCAAATAGAGAGAAGGAAAAGCTCCCCCTAACCCACAATGCTGTGCTTTAAATAGTGGATTCTGCAGTCAATGGCTTCCACCAACTTTCTTTGTTTTTAGGTAATGTGTGATGATCAAAATATTAAGAAAATATTATGGGATAAAAGAGGATTTGGGGCAGATATAATCTTTAGCTGACACCGTATATTTTCATTCTCAAACAAAAAACAAAATCACAAAAATATCCCTCAGTTAAACCATCACTAACTGTGCAGGTTGGCTGAATATGTAGCTGCTTATATCATCATCACATGCTTTCAGGTACATGTATGGGTTTTATTTGCTCCAGTTGTTCCTAAGCATAGGATCTCTTACTCCCTTTCTCATGGCAGAAATTCTACCATTAGAATCACTCCTATTGATTCCAAACCAAAGATTATAACAAGGCCACTAGAATGCCATTGTGACATTATGATATCATGTAAAATATATGATACTATACCACTCGGGAGAGGCAAGCTTAAACTAATCAAATTTTTTTCCTTGCTTAGGTTGGCATGCCATCACTGGAGCAAAGGACTTCTATTCAAGTCATTCGAGGACTTTTCTCATCATTATTTCTAAGAAAAGGGGATTCCTAAAAGGGTTTTTGCAGTCACAGGTAGGTGTTCAGATCCCCAGAGTGACACATATCGCTTCTCACAACTCACTGATCAGCACTAGTCACATGGCCCCACAACCAGAAACGGCCAACACATGCATCTGATATGTACTTGAAGTTATGGAAACCTGAAAGCATTTGGCAAAAACACTGAATGTTAATAGTTAACTCAAAGGAAGAGTTCTGAACTTGGAAATAGCCTTCTCTTGCTCCATAAATTCTGAAAAGTGCTGAGTGAGCAGAGGGGAAGTAGAGTAAGACTCATTGGGTTGAGGGGTTTCATAGGATGGAAGTCTGAAGAGGACCCTGTTTATCTGCAAGCAAAGAGCAGTTGTTAAAAGGAAAAAATAAGAGGGAGAACAATATGCAATTTTGCTTGCACCAGTTTTGCTTAAAACTGTATTGTTGTAATTAGTGTGTTCTTTTAAATATAAATATAATTGCTTTGAAAATCACACAAAACAATCAGGATTGTATGTGAGATGATTATCATCAAAAAGCGTGATAACGCATTTGTGTAATACTACAAATAACAAAGCCAAGTCATTCATTATTTGCTTAACATCAAAAGAAATTGCTGAAATTTGAAACTAAGGTTGATGTGTGCAAGTTTCTAAGTTTGCTTAGATAAGTTTATTATATGTATCCTCAGGATTCACTAATATGAAGAGCTACTTGCTGGAATATCAATTTTTCTTTGAGTACTATAAGTGGCAGCCATGTTTGAGTTTGTCTGTTTCATTCTTAGATGTCAACGTTTTCATAATTAATTGAACTTTTATTGATAGCCACTCTCCCTAACTATGAATGCTAGATTACCGAACTATTTCTTTTTTTAAATATTTATTTTATTTTTCAATTACAGTCGACATACAATATTATATTAGTTTCAGATGAACAAAATAGTGATTAAATGTATATAAAACTTACAAAGAGATCACCCTAATAAATCTAGTAAACATCTGACACAGTGTATAGTTATTACAATATTATTGACTATACTCCCCATTGGTATAATTTACCTCCTCATGAGTATTTTGTAACTACCAATTTGTACTTCTTAATCCCTTCCCTCTCACCTCTCTCTCCAACTCCCCTCCCATCTGGTAACCATCAAAATGCCTTTGAATCTGTGAGTTTGTTTCTGTTTTGTTTATGTTGTTTTCTAGAGTCTACATATAAGTGAAATCATGTGGTACTTGTCTTTCTCTGACTTATTTTACTTAGTATAATAGGTCCATCCATGTTGTTGCAGATGGCAAGGTTTCATTCTTTTTTGTGACTGAATAATATTCCATTATATACATGTACTACCTCTTAATCCATTCATTTATTGATGGATGCTTAGGATGCTTCCATATCTTGACTATTGTAAATAATGCATTATTGTCAATAATGTCTTTTTGAATTAGTGTTTTGGGTTTCTTCAATAGATACCTGGAAGTGGAATTACTGGGTCCTTTTTTTTTGCCTCTTGTTATAGCCTTTTTTTTAAAGGCTGGTTTCATTATTCCTATCCAGCCTTTTTGTTTGTTTTGTTTCCATTTATAAAATGTCTTTTTCCATCCCTTTGTTTTCAGTCTGTGTGTGTCTTTCAATCTGAAGTGAGTCTCTTGTAGGCAACGTGTATAAGGATCTCTTCTTATCCATTCAGCTACCCTGTCTTATGATTGGATCATTAATCCATTTACATTTAAACTAATTGATAATAGATATGTAGTTATTGCCATTTTATTTTTGATATTTTTTATTTTTTCTTCTCCTTAAATAATTCTCTTTAACATTTCTTGTAATACTTGTTTGGTGGTGATAAACTCCTTTAGCTTTTTCTTGTCTGAGAAGCTTTTTATCTGTCCTTCAATTCTAAATGATAGCTTTGCTGGGTAGAATAATCTTGGTTGTAAGTCCTTGATTTTCATCACTTTGAATATTTCATGCCACTCCCTTCAGGACTGAAAAGTTTCTGTTGAGAAATCATTTGACAGTCTTATGAGAGCTCCCTTGTGGATAATGAATTGCTTTTCTCCAGCTGCTTTTAAGATTCTTTCTTTGTCTTTAACCTTTGGCATTTTAATTGTGATGTGTCTTGGTGAAGACCTCTTAGGGTTCATCTTGTTTGGGACACCTCACTCCCTGCGCTTGTATGTGTATATCCTTTGTTATGTTAAGGAAGTTTTCTGTCATTACCTCTTCAAATAGCTTTCAATTCCCTTCTCTCTCTCTTCTCTTTCTGATACCCCTATGATGCAATTGTTGGTATGCTTAATCTTGTCCCAGAGGGCCCTTAAACTCTCCTCATCTTTTTAGACTTTTTTTTATTGTGTCTCAATAGTTAATTACTTTTTTTTCTGAATAGTATTGTACCATATGATAACTACAATTGTTTATCATCTTTTTAGGAACATTTCAGTTTCCAGTCTTTTGTATTACAAATAAAAGTGCTTTGAACATTTAATTACAAGTGTCTGTATGGACATATGCTTTCTCTTCTCTTGGGCATAGACCTAGGAATTAAATGATTACATCATAGGAAAGTGTGTTTTTAACTTTTTAAAAATTGTCAAGCTGCTTTCCCAAGTGATTGTACAATTTTGCATTCCTTTGAGCACTGTATGAGAGTTCCAACTGTTCCATATTTTCATTAACACTTACTATAGCCAGTCTATTTGATTTCCACTGTAATAGGTGTGTAAAGTATCTCATTGTGGATTTAAGTTTAATTTCCCTAATATTGGACATGTATTCATATGTTTATTCACCATCTAAATTATTCGTGTGGTGTCTGTTCATTTCTTTTGTTTAGTCTTTGATTCGTTGTTTTTTATATTATTGTTATTATTATTTTTGTAATTGTCTTTGTCTGATGGATGTGTTATAAATAGTCTCTTTGTCTGCTGGATGTGTTATAAATAGTCTCTACCTGGTTGTTTTTTCCTCTTTAATTTTCTTAACTGTGATTTTGGAAGGGCAAAAGACTGAAAATACAGGCAACTTACATATTAGGTTAGATATTAGCTTTTCTAATGACATTAGCTTCAAAGTTGTATCACATTCCTTCTGGGTCTAAGATATTAGGCATCATTAAGGTATGTACAATTCAAAACTAAAGATAATCAAAACAAAAACCACCACCACAACAATATCCATTTTCTGAGTGCACAGGCTGTGCCAATCGATGTGATTGGCTACTTAGATAGGAAGTGATTGAGACTGAATTCTTCCCAATTCCGAATTATACAACTTTTCTCTCTGTCAAAGCCAGCATATTTCTGGTAGTGTATCCTGATTACTCTGGCAGCTTAAAAAAAAAAAAGTGAATAAAATATACACATTTCTAAACACCTACTTCAGTTAATCTAACTCTTTTAAGTACTGTGATAATGAACAAAAGTAGAACCATGCAGGTGGTGATCTCAAAAACGTGGAATCAAATCTCTTTGCATTCATCTCAATTTTCAGATATTGATTGAGCCAATAATTTAGCATTGATCAGATAACTAAGAGCAGTTGTTTATTTTTTATTTTAATTTTTTTCTTAATAGTTACCTAACAGTTTTTAAATGTTAAAGCAAACAGATATACTGTAAGGCAAATTATATGGATTTTTCAGGTAAAACAAATTTCTAGAACATATCATTTTGATCATGGGTTATTGTAGTTATACCTTCATGGCCCAGGTTCTTTATTTACTGGCATTTATCCTTTGCTTCCCTCTGAATAAACAAAACAACAACAAAACCAAAAACAAACAAACAACAAAACCAAAAACAAAAAAACAAAAAAACAAACAAAAAAACCAGTGTTTTGGGGTTCTTGTTGTAGTTTTCTAAAGACTTTAATCACAGGCCATGGTAGTACTAAGAGATGTCTGGAATACAAAGCCATAATAGAGCTTTGTATTCCAGACATATTCTTTCTTACCTCCATTTTATAGTAGCAGTACAATGGCTCCTTGGTTGTCAGGATATAGCACCCCTGCCAGTATAGCAGCTTCCTTCTTTGTATGTTGGTTCAGAAGCCTGAGCACCACAACATGGGCAGGTGGCAGTCATAGCTTCCAGTTCAATAAAATCGTATTGTACCTCCTGATAGAAGCAGCCCTCCCCTTGAAATTAAGGCCTCCAGATGAGCAAAACATTAAATGATGAGGACAGGAAGGAAAACTTTTTCTAGTCAATAAGTAGGGATAAGAGCGAGTGGTGCCACTTCACATTTCACCCCTAGATTCCTGGACCCTTAAATCCTGATATAGGAGAAACAGCACTATATGTTGCACACTGATTTTCAAGATTCCTTGCTATATTATGTCATATAACAGTATATCATGTCATATTATATATGTGTATATATATATGATACACACATACATATGCACATACATATATCAGGAAATCTTGAAAACACTAAAAGTTAAAACATATTAAAGAATGAGTTATGAACTACGATGCCATTTTACAACACATAAAAGCACACTACAATAGTAAATATTATTTACAGATATATAAATAAGTTGTAAAGAATTAAAATCTGAACAGAAAAGACAAACAAAATGAAAAGATAAGGTTATTTTAAAAAGTTCCGAAACAAACATGGCAAAACACTACATTTATCAAATGGGGCATATGAGTCGATGGTATAGATTGCCTTGTGTCCCCTGAAATTCATGGGTCGAAACCCTGAACCCAGTGGTGGTATTTGCAGATGGAGCGTTTCGGAGGCAATTATGTCTAGAAGAGAACGTGCGGGTGGGGATCCCGTGATTGGATTGGTGCTCTTTTAAGAAGAGACATCATAGAACTTGCTCACTCTTAGAGCATGGTCATAAGGTAGGTGGTCATCTGCTGGCCAGGAAAAGAATTTTCACCAGAACCCTACCCTTCAGGCACCCCAACCTCAGACTTCTGACCTCCAGTAATATGAGAAAATAAACTTCTGTTAGCCCCCCCCAGTTTATGGTATTTTGGTTTGGCAGCCCAAGTTGACTGAGATAGGCATCGTTATGTTATTTGTAATATAATTTCTTGTATGTAATAAATCACTCCCCTTTAAAAAAATTATTGCCACGAATACGAAGGTCATTTTGCCCAAAGAGTACATAAAAAAACAAACAAACAAACAAAAAACAGAATATTACATCAGTTAAGTGTAAGTGAAGGCATTCGTCAAATTTAAATCACTAACAACTATCAGGTATCGTAAAATCCTTGAAGGCGGGACTTGCATGAGTATCCATAGTGTAATGTAGTGCTTGTCACATACCAGTGCTTAACGTCTGTTGTATACGGTATAAATCAAACGGAAATTATAAAGCTTCCTGGGAACAAACCAGTGTTTTGAAATCACATAATAAAAGAAATGAGGCTACAACGACAAAAAATATTTCTCTTCAGGGGCTTATTATCATGTGACAATTTTCCCAGCTTTTAATGTTACTATAAGAAACACGGACCTCTTGGTCTGATAAAACTATATCTTCTTAATACAAATTAGTACTTGTGACTTCTACAACTATAATTAAACCCTTTCCTTTGTTCTCTTTACAGTCTCCCTTCCTTGTCCAAATCCTGGATCTTTGCATACTAAACGGGGCATGTGACAGCTTCCTTCTTTGCCGCCTTTTGCATTAATAATAGTCCCAAAGAGGCATCACTCCTATTTTGTATCAGGCCCAACAGGTATATTTCAACTTCTCTGAATAAAAGTGATCGCATTTGGTTATAAACCTGCAACACACAAATATCAGAAGATGTTTTGATTGATATACCAACACACTGTCATTGCAGAGAATGACATCTAGATTATGGGCCTGGATAGAATTTAGAGAAATGGAGCTATTGGGGAAGAATCTAAAAAGAAAAGTGTGGCTTCAAGTAAGAATTGTATGTATGATTCTTTCTTTCTTTTTTATTCCCCTTCCTCCCTCCCTTTCTTCCTTCCTCCCTTCCTTCCTCCATTCCTCCCTCCCTCCCTCCCTTCTGCCTTCCTTCCTTCCTTTCCTTTTATTTTTTTAACATCATATGTGTTTATACTTCCACTGCTTTTCCAAACATGTTAATTCAAATGGTCTAAGCATTCCCTCCTGTTGGTGGCATTTGGCTGTATAGGAAAATGAGAAGCCTCCACAGAGCGCTTGTTAATGGTTCCTTTCTCAAAGGGAGATTAGTACAAATTTAACTTTGTGTTAATCCCACCTGAGGTGTAATAGCCTCTGTTGGTTTTTGGTAAATTCAAATAAATTGCTACAAGAATAGTTTGCTCTTATTTGCATAACATAGGATTATAGAAACAATATTCACACTGTGTTATTAACCTGTTTTGCAGTAAATGGTGTTTACTTATGGCTTTGTACATATGGTATCTATTAAAAACATCTCCAAGAATGGAAGCTTGCTTACTTACTTGTTAAATAGAAACCAAAATGTCAAAAATAATTTGGAGGAAAGTAAAAGTAAATGGTAAATGTTGACAGTCTCGAGGCTTACTGAAGTTATCAAAAATGTGGATTACTTAGACATGAATAAAAAGAAATAATAAGAATTTTTCAGGCTTGACTGAGACCATTTATGGCAAGATTTCAACATCGCTTCACACATGACACATTCACATTTTCTCCGTGCAGTTTAAGATTTTAATTATAATGCAATACAAACTTTATTAGTCATACTGTAGAATAATTGAAAGAGACACTGAATGATTTATAAAACAGGGACATCGATTCCATGAGGTCTACTTAAATTTAAGAAGAGAAAAATTAATAAAATATTTTTATACAAAAGAAAAAGACCATCTTCCATGGTTTTGTTAGGGTTGAAAGAATAACATATATTTCAGAGGTCTTTAAAAATGATTTTAGATGGTCTAGCACAAATATAACACATGTTCATCAAAAATGTTTTTAAATGTAAATGATTGGGTTTCATTTGGGAGGGCAGAATCTCAAATACTTTGGCCTAAAGATAAGGATGTTATCTCACCAAGTGTTTTCTGTCAGAAAGAGGACTGCTGTTACTGGCATCTCATGTGACTTCAGATACAATACCAATATTTATCTCTTCTGCAAGACCGTGCTCCTCAGAACGTGAGCAAGAATTTCTTATAGGAATTGTTCTGCATAATTCAACTACCTCGTTCACAGTGTGAAAGGATACTGGAACTGAACTGACAGCATCAATAAATGTTGGTACCACTGATAAATACTTTAGAGCTATGCCACCATCCAGTTATTAATGTAGTGAGTATTGTAGCATGAATTCCACGACTGAAAAATATTTGGAGACATATACTATATCTGTGAATTGGTAGAAGAAAAAAATGAAAAAAAAATCTGCAACTTGGGATCTTTAATTCTTTAACCTACCAATTTTCATTGATAAATCCTTTAAAATCATAATATAAGAAATATTGCACTTCATTTTTATTTAATCAATTTCAAGACTGAGTTCCCATCCTACAAGGCTGGTGAAGAAGATTCAACCTCAGCTTTTCTGGGGTTCCCATATGCAGAATAGTATAAAGGTTTCGTGTTAAAAGTGGGAAATCTCTCTGGTCACATGTCGACAGTTGTCCCTGGCTGCCACTGGGATGCCTGGTGTCTTGTTGCTCACAGGAGCCCTGATGCTCCTTTTTAGGCATCTTTGAAAAAGCTGAGAACCTGGGAGCCTAGTTCTCAGTGGAGTTCCAGAGGCTTGTGTGACTTATTGATCTCTGTCCCTCTCTTGTGTCACAGGAAAAAAAAAAAAAAAGTGTTTTTGTGCTTCTCAAAGGCACGCCCCTTTCCCTGTTCCCATAGAACCACAGCATTGTACCTTCACTGATTTTAGGAGGAGCCTACGACAGGCAGCTTCTATTTTCTGCCCCACAAAAACCTTCAAGAAAAGGAATGACAAAGATCAGCTATCTGCCTAGAATGAAGGGACAGGAAATTTGTAGGGAGCATAAATGTTATTTAATGTAGAAAAAATTACCACAAAATAATTTTAAATGATAGCTTGCCAGAAATTTTTAAATTTTAATACTAACTGAACCGAAATGTGGAAAATATTTTGTCTTGTCCCTTCGATGCAACCCATTCTAAGAAATGAAGCACATGATATGATTTTTTTCCCAGCCATTTTTGTTCAGTTTCCTTTGAACTCCAACTAAAATTGACTCCATCAATCACAAGACCCTCTGTAGCCTCTCTCCAATCCAATAATGTATCCTCTCTCATCTTACCTGCATTGGTAATTGCACTGGCAATGTAAGTCCTGAGTAGTGGTACATCTTATATTTCTTGGTTCTCAATGTCTCTGAAATAGTTGTTGATGCAAGCTGAATTCTGTCACTGGCAGTCAACTGGTGATGCTTTGCTCCCTATAGACTCAATTACCAGGTCCTACTTTTGACTACTAATTTCTTTGTATTGGCATTTATGTTGCCCTGGTTACCTCACAGCACTTCATTCAGCACTTTTCTTGAGGAATCTTCCTGCCTACATGGAGATTTCCCTTCATTTCATTCTGTGTGACATCACATGAATCTTCTGTTTTAGCTTGGTATGGTCCTGCCCAATAGTGTTCATACTTTCCCTGTTATCGATAACATTAATTATGTGTTATTCAATGTGGCATTTCTAATCTACAAATAGGCCCAACTTTCTTTTCTCACCTGATTTCTTCTTACATCTCTTAAAAAAATTAATCAACCTAGTCAACCCCTCATGGTGTCCTCTGTGCAAGTTATAGATCCCCAACTCTCTATTTTTATGGCAAGTGCTTCTCTAGGATGTGGTATTGCTCTCCTTCTACATCGGAGAAAATCCCCAGTATCCTCTTAAGTCCAGTCACGGCCTTAAACTTCTTTAGAGACAGTGGCTTCTCTTGTTTAAAAACTCCCAGCTTTGCTTTCCTATAACCGTTAATTATTTCCAGAGTGGATAGTTGTTTTAGACTTCTTGTTGTTGCTCTTTGTATTTTTGAATGTTTCGTATTATTAATGAAGTTTTACCTGTGTGTCTATAGACTGTGGGCTTTGAGTGCGAGGCTCTGGTTCTTCTCTGCAGGCCCACACATGGCGATCTGCACAGCCTGCGAAATCGTCACCCTGACGTCAATGTCTGAAATGAATGTACTGCCAAGATTCAGGCTGGTGACTATGCTGGAGTTTAGAGAAGAAAATGTTTCTCGTGTGGATTAACATAGAAGAAAACAGGTTTGTAAATATAGTCATTTCATTCCTATATGAACATCACATTACTTAATAGTTTTAAATGTATGTGTGTGTGTATTTACATATATATATATAGCTTCTATTAGAAATAAAATGACTAAATACACATTCTGATTTTTGGTAGAGTTGGAGAAAGGGATCTCACATTCCTCTGGAACAGAGAAAAAGGAAATTTAACTGGTGGCTTTCCTCCAAAAGAAAGGAAAAAAACTTCCTCCAGTGACCAAAATCCAATCTAACCAAAAAAAGTATTTGTATGCATGTAAAAATGGATAATATTTGAATTATCCATTCATCAAAGCATTAAAACTCAAAAAGTCATTTCTGCTCTCCAGAACGGCGCCATTGCACATTTCTGCTCCAGAATAATTCGTGTGGATGTATCTGGCAGCCAAACATGAAAGTGTGGGTGCTGAGCGGCTGGCAGCTGGCCCAGTATTTAACCCTGCTGTTTTAGAATGCCATAAAATAAGCACAATTTAATCTTTCCAAATCATTTGGTCAATGGCTGTGATTTCCGCAGAAAATAACTTCAAAGAAAGCAGGCACCTTTGTTGATACTTGTTTAAGCAGCCTTTAGTGCCAATGTATTTAAGAATAGAAAGAAAAAACCTCAAAGCCTGGAATGTATTCTTGAGAATATATACCAAGGGGGTGCGTAGACGGGCCTATTAAATTTCTCTGGTGATAAGGATGTACTCAGATTGATACAATTAAGAAATAATGTCATCAGATAAAATGTCATCACAGGTAGATAGATACTTCTTGCTAAAAATCTGTCAAAGCGGAGACCGCCATAGACACAGAGAACAAACTGGTTGTTGCCAGAGGTAGGGGGTTGGAGGGGTGGGTGAGATGAGTGAAGAGAGTCATAGCAACAAACATACAATCATAAAATAAGTCATGGGAATGTGATGTAAAGCAAGTATAGTTACTAATACTGTATTGCATATTTGAAAATTGCTAAGAGAGTAAATCTTAAAAGTTCTCATAGCACGAAAAAATTTTTTAACTAGTATGGTAATAGATGTTAACTGGGCATTGTGGTGATCATTTCACAATACATACAAATACTGAATCATTATGTAGTGCACCTAAAACTAATGTAATGTTCTATGTCAGTTACACCTGAATTTTAAAAAGAGAGTCTTTACCAGGGGGAACACAAATCAGTGTATACAACCACAATGTTTACTTGTAACCTGGAAGAAAGACCAAACACTTCGTTAGGGTACTCTCCACAATAACCTCATTTAACTTATGACATTGACCTGATGTAATGATTGCATCATTTTATCTCATGGTTACTTAGAAATTTGTAATGAACAATTCTTTTTTAAGCTGACAGTTTTGACAGTTTTGAGGAACATTATGCAAATTATTTCAGTAACCATATCTATCATATGTGGAGACAAACTTTAAGGAAAGTAACTGATCTCCCTTGAGCATAGCAAAGAGTTTATTTAGGTTAAGGAAACCAAATTTGAAGTATTCTAGCAAGAGGAACGCTATTGCCCTAGTTAAACAAATTTATCTTGGTCAGTGAAGCTCTGATGCATGCTTAATCATTAAGACCCTCCTACCTTATCTGAATAATAATTTTAAAAAATGTATAGAAGACCAAAACAAAAATGCATTATTTTCTCAATCATTTACCTCACTTAGACGTACACACACACCCACCCACGAGTAGTTAAACCAAATTACTTCTAATATCTATAAAACAAAGCAATTCACCTTTTCCTTGCCTTATCATTGAGGGCCAACATAGATAAGTCACATTACATATTTTATTAAGAATGCTAAGGTCATTTTTCTGTCATCACTGTTGTTCATTATCTGTTGTGCAAATGTTCTATTTTGCCTTTCTTAAATATATTTTCTGACAACTTTTAATTCTCTTATTAGCCCCAATCCCTTATGTAACTCAACCCACTTCTTAGATTTTTAGTTCCTTGATATCTTCTCTTACATGTTCATTGCCAATCCATATACATATTCTTACTTAGCAAAACTTGACTCCATGATTTGTCCTAATACCATCCTCAAATTCCCTGCCCCTTGAATTACCTTGTGTTGTATTTTTTAATTGTAATTTTTAGATTGTCAATGTTTGTCTCTGGTTTCTTCCAACCGGATATGTTCTTCGTTACTTTTCCTTAGCTACCAATGATTACCAGGAAAAATGAAATGGCCTAACTCTATTAACAAATCCCATTATAAACATGACATTGGCTAGAGCAATCTTTCTCCTGATTCCCATTTCACCCAGAGAATGTTGCAGGTGTTCATATCTTCTCAAGCCTACACGATTCACCCTCTGCAAATGATCTACCTCCTAAACCACAGAATAACATTTCCTACCCTCAAATCCCACAGGGATAAGTGTCTTGATCACCTCACAAAGAAAGCAACCCTACACAAGAGAGCAACTAGTGAGCATGAGGGGCATCTAAAATGGGTGGAGGAGAGGATGAGCATTAATTACTCTCCAAACGATGACCCACTGAATAACCCCAGAATAAACCTAACATTTTCTGATCCTCTTGTAGCAGAAGCCCTACCGTTCCTTAAAGATTGATATCAATCACCCCTACCACTGTGCTGACTCACTTGTTTTCTTTGTGGCCTTTGGTATAATAAAACATATAAAAATAAAATATGTTTTATACATATAAAATTCAACATTGATGTTGATTTTAAAATATCTTAAGAGCTCTTTCATGGAAAGTAAGTGTATTTATATTAGAAAATTGTTAATAAAACTATGTTAGTAGATTAAACAATGCAGATGGCACATCCATCTCAATATAAATGGATAATCATCTGAAAAAATCCAACATCCATTACTAAATCAGAAATACATGAATAGTTCTTTAACAACATTAAATATTTTTTTCTATTGTAAACTAATAAGAATATGCTTTAGAATAAAATATGTTTAATTAGTATTGAAGTTATTATATTAGTCAGGGTTCTCTAGAGAAACAGAAATAATGAAATATATATAGATATGTATGCAAAGATTTATTCTAGGAATTGGCTCGTGAAGTTATGGAGACTGAGAAGTTCTATAATCTGCTATCTGCAAGCTGGAGAACCAGGAAAGCTGGTAGTGTAATTCAGTGAGTTTGCAGGCCTGAGAACCAAGAGAGCCAGTGGTTTAGGCTAATGAGTCCAAAGACCTAAGGCCCAGGAGCTCTGATGTCCAAGTACAGGAGAAACTGGACATCTCAGCTCAAGAAGAGAGTAAATTCACAATTCTTCAGTCTTTGTTCTATTTGGACCTTCAGTGGATTAGATAACGTGTGCCATTATTGATGAGGACTGATCCTTACTCAGTCTACTGATTAAAATGTTATTCTCTTCTAGAAAAACTGTCACAGACACACCCAGAAATAACACTTTACCAGCTATGTGCACATCACTTATCAAAGCTGACACACAAAATAACCACCAGGGTTAAGATTAAGATAAGGGTATTTGTTAGCACCACTTTTATTTAATTATTCTATAAGTTGTCAACAAATTAGTAAATATATTTACAAAACAAAAGCATGAGACAAAACATTATTTGTAGATTATATAGTTTCTTTAGAAAAGCAAAGTAACTATTGCATAAATTAGTAAAAATTGTAGCAAATTTCAATAAGGTAGCCACTTGCAAAATAAATTCTTTTTCTCTACCAACAGTGTCACATATAAAATATATGCTCCATTTATAAAATCAATAAAAATATAACACACCTATAAGTAAACTTTAAAAGAAATAATTAATATCTATATGAATATAGTGATAAAACTAAGAGACATTAAAAAGTTCTTTAATTCTTTAATTGGATATGTATTGTATTACTCAAGATTTTAAAATATTTAAAAATATCAATCTTTCCTAAATTAATATGAACATTTAATATATTCCAAATGAAAGCAGACATTTGTTTCTGTTTGGTTTCAAATTAAACATGAGTAAAGCTAAGAAAATTCTTTGAAATATAAGCAATGAGTATGACCTAGTCCTGAATAGCACTGGATTTTATTATAAAGTTAAAGTGATTAGAAACATTTGATATTCATGCAGAAACAAACATATCAATGGCACAACAGAGAGAATCTAAAAATATATGCAAATATATATGGGAAAATAATAAGTTGGCGTTTCTACGTAGTCTACATTATTCATCAAGTAGTATTTGGCCAACTGGCTTATCATTTGGAAAAAAATAATAAAACTTAGAAAATAAACCTAGACAATTACTTCACTCTTACCAAAATAAATCCCAAATGGTCTTCAGAGTATTAAACATTTAAATAAATATATATATAAATCATTTGTAAATATCTTTCATTTTTAAAGTGGAGAAGCTTTTTAAGTATGTTGCCATATTCAAAAACCACAGGAAGAACATTTAATGAATTTTAAAACATAAAAATTAAAATATATAAGGAAAAAATGAAAAGCTTTAACAGTATGGAGAAACAAAAATATAGCCAAATGTGTAATAATTACAATAGAAAAAATCCTATAAATTGTAATGTAAGCAAAGAAAAACACAAAAGAAAATTTAGCAAATTGCTGAAACTGACATTTCAGAGTCAAATATATTCACTGACCTAAAAATTATGATTAGGTTCTTCATCTCAACAATTCAAAAAAATTGTGAATACAAACAATGAAATATTATCACCAGATGGTGGGCAAATATTTTTAAATGCAATATGACAGTATTTATCAAAATTCCAATTATACATAATCTTTGAGTCCATAATTTCAATTCTAAGTATCTATTCTTCATAAATCACAAGTGGTAAAGATTTAAAGTTAATATGGAGTAAATTTTGTAATAGGGAAAACCTGAAAATAAGCTAAACGTCGCACAGAAGTAACAATAGTGGAGAGGGTAGTAGGACTGGTGGGTGAGTGTCAGGAGGATGACAGTGAAAGAGTATGGAGAGAAGGACAGTAAAAATTGCCTTTTAAATTTATTTATATAGTTCTGTTTTGCTAGAAGTTTTTAACATTAGCACGTATTATTTGTATTTTTTTTTAAAGAAAAAATCGTAATACTTATGTTTGTGTGAGAGTGATAAAACAGGAATTCTCTGACAATTTTGTTGGTAATGTAAATTATTACAGTTTTTTTGGAAAGCATTTGGTAGCATCAATAAATCAACAATGTGCATACACATTGAGTCAATGATAATATTTTAAAAATTACACAATAGCTATTTAAGCCCAAGTACATAGAACTGTTTGTGAGAGAATGGTCATTTAAGAATTGTTTTTACAGTTAAAATATAGAAGCAGTCTAAATATTTTATCAATAGGGAATTGGTTAAATAAATGATGATTTATTTATTATGGGAATACAGCACAATATTTAAAATATCAGAACACATCTTTATGTATTCGCAGAGGAAGCAGTTCATGAATTATTAAGCAAAAGTAAGAAGTTATGGACAGGGCCTAAAATTCTATCCAGTATTTGTAAATTATTATTAATAATATTTGCCTAATAATAATATGAACTACTCTTAAAATCAGAAAAAATAAGTATATATTATTAATAGTTCAAACATCTATGTTTTTAGATGTTCATGCAAATTATTAACATGAAGCACAACTTGGTGACATTAAATATGTTTTTGTAAAAAATCAAAGTTAATATAATGCATGTAAATGCCTATTAATTTGATGTCACTTTTGTTAGAATATATGTATCAAAAAGCCTATTTGTATGCATCATACAACTCATTCAGGTATATTAAAGGGTACGAACACCTCCAAATTATGTTACAAAAATTAATTTATCTTTCTGTAGACCTATGTTCTATCAACACTTTCATCAATGCCCATATCCTCAAACTGATAGTTTTTTCTTATACAATAACATAAAAAATAGTTCTCAATGACAAGGTCTTTCATTCTTACCTCTTTTCTCTTCCACAGAACCCCAAATGTGGAAACGGATGAGCTCCATCATTATTATCCAAGCCATCCTCCGCCTTATTATTTGTACACTCATAAATAATTAGAGCTTATATTTTCTTGCAAAAACTTTATTTCCATAAAATATTCTGGCATTGAAACTGAAATTCCTGAAGCTATGTTAAAAAAAATAATTAATTATAGTTTCAGAAGATATTATCTTATTTCAGAATTTGGTGGTAATTAAATTCTCTAACCGCTTTTAATTTGTGAGTTAAAGAAAAAAACATGAAAAGTCTTAGTTTGGTAAGGTACATTTTAAACATAAGAAATCAAAGTAATTTATGGACTGAATATAATGCATTTGAAATTAGGAAATATATTTAAATACCTAATTTAGACTGAATTGAAAAGAGGCAATAAAAGCATAATTAACATAAACTCCTTAATATGTTGAGTGAAAGACTACCTTCATGATAATATTCATTTTTTATAGTTCAATTTGGAGTTAATTCTGGAGATTTTAGTTTTCTAGACATATATTTATGAATTTTGCAAACTCTAAATAATATTTGTTCATATGAAGTCTCAGGAAGTAAAATTCTAAAAGCTTTAAAACTCTGAAACCCAAACTAATAATGAAAATAACACCAGGATAGATATATATTTTTTGGAGGCTCTAGGTTATAAAGTTTGAGGTTGCAAAGTAAGATATATGGATTATCATTCCTTTTGCATTTATTTTATATATGTGTGTGTATAAACATGTTTACTGTGTTATATATGTACATATATAATATGCATATATACACATAACATACAAACACACACACGTATGCACGTGTCTTATGCTTCATCTCCTAGACTCTAGAAGCAGAATGCCACCTTCAATCATAGTCACCTTCACTTAACAGTTTAAAGGCAAGGTTACTTCATCCTTTAATAAGGCTCTTTTTAAAAATTTTTGAATCATTTCCTCTAGCTTTCCATGACAAAGTCTATTTTTTAATACTTTATATTAAAAAATACTAAATGGCCTTATTAGCTGCAAGCTATAAATGCCACAAAACAGATTTGGAAATTGGAACATACCCAACATAAATGGTTACCAACAGTGAATGGGAAGGCACACTAAACAGGGCAGTAAAGCCACCACACAATATGAGGAAAATCATTAAACAATCTGGAAAAGCATCAAGATGGCTGGCCTCTTTGTAGTTCTAGCACAAAGACGTAGCCTTATTTCTAAATATTTTCCCTGGTGGGGAATAACAGCTTGAAAATAATCCCAGATGTATTCATTTGTGTAACCATTTGCTTCTTGTAGCATATAGGCATGGAAAAATTATTGAAGGCTTCAATTCTGGACTTGTATTTTTTAAATGTCAGGCTTTTGAAAAATAGCACCATTTTCTTTAAAACCATTCATTTACCTGGAATGTTGGCCAGCAGGCCTATAATATGGACTTGGCTTTGTTAAGATTGAAAAAACGCCCAATGGCAAAAGAAGAATGGGCAATTTTAGTGGATATAACTA
Source organism: Eonycteris spelaea (assembly GCA_003508835.1). Classification (NCBI taxonomy): domain Eukaryota; kingdom Metazoa; phylum Chordata; class Mammalia; order Chiroptera; family Pteropodidae; genus Eonycteris; species Eonycteris spelaea. The sequence goes on from PUFA01000027.1 coordinate 10,740,901, forward strand.
AATCTGAACCCAAACTTAAATGAGCAAGCGGAGTAAAAAACAAAGTTTTTATGATTCTAAGCTAGCCAAAGAATTCTAGATTCTGTTAAAGAAACAAAAATTTAGAGAAAGTAACCTAGAAGGTTTTCTTTAAAGATACTGAAAACGGATTGTTTGAAATAAAGTCTAGGACAGTCAACTTTATACTCAAGTATTTTTTGTATTGAAAGCATCCTGTCATTTTGAGATAATTCTGGATATTGATACAAGAGTTCAAAAGCTAAAAGTCATTTGTAAAAATCAACTTTAAATCATAGATTAAATGACTTACATTTCTCTATCAAGTGACTAGTTGATTTAAACTCAATTTTGAAAATTCTAAAACTTTACATAATTATAAATTTAAAACAATTTATCTTCAATATACAGACAATATTGCCTAACTTCTGCAAATGACCTAAGTATTAATTCTGCTTTGAGTATATAATAACTTTTTAAAACGAGGGTCTCTGCTAAGTATCATGTATGTATGCGTCTATGTGAATGTGTGTGTACAGAAAAAAAAGGCAGAGTGAGATTATAATATTATCTTTTCCCTCACTCAGATTTTTTTTATTTTAAAGAACACTAGCAAATATCTAACTATTTTTGGTAGGTGGGCATTCTAGTGCTGAAATAAATGTTGGGTATTATGATTATTTTTATTATTATTATTATTTACTAGAGTGTTGTTTAGAATGTGAAGGGGTGTGCTTGAATCCGTCATCTATTTTATGCATATTTAACGAGCATGTATGTTATGCAAGGGACAGTTTAGCAAGTAGGGTTTCAATGGTGGCACGAAAACCCTCTGTACATCATTCCTCCAGGATGCTTCCTTAGAAAAATGATAAGAATCATGTTTCTTATTATCTTAGAAAGACAACCTAGGACAAGAAATAAATAGGAGGGTATTTTTTTATTTACCAACTCTAAATATTTTATAAACTTTACAGCAATCTTTCCATGATTTATGTAAATAATTTATCACCTGAGTACTGATATCCTGTACATTAGAAAAAAAAATCTTTGACTCAAGTGATCTCTTGCTTTGAGACATACTGTGAGCCACACGACAATGACACCAGAAGAAATGGATTGGATTAATTTCAAGTGAAAATAAGGGACTCAATCTAAACTATGTAAAACTCACTTCACTTTGATTTATTGCCTTTTTCAGACCAATGAAGCTGCAAATAAAATTTATGAGGAAAGAACAATAAATTAGGATTGGATAAAGGCATAATTTTAGGCCTCAAGTTGCTCGTACAGTTAGATTTTAACACATAAAATTGAGAGTGTAATACTAACAAGTTAATAAAATCAGCCAAGTGCTGACATGTAAAAACATTTTTTTTTTAACAATTGGTTGGTCCAATCAGTTAGCCTTGTTGACAACCTGAAATTTTGAAAACCTACATTACTTATATTCAATAAACATTAAAAATGTAGAAAAGTTCATAAATACATGCAACAGAAGTTCATTGGTCTTGGAATATATTGGGGGAGGGAAGTTACCTTTAAAGTTAAAACTGTAAAATTACCACATAGTAAAAACCTTGCTTTGAACACTAATTGCCCATTTATTTTTTTTTTAAATCTCTTTTCTCATAATTATGAAGGTGTGATGTATAAACTTTGGTTTTACTGAGGTATGTTTTATATATTTTTGGTTCTACTGCTCTTTTCCATTTATTCTTCATTTTACTTTTACTAATACGCATTACTATCAATAAGGCATTACGTCTATGAAGATTCCTACAGCGTTTTAATTGAGAGTAAATTGCCTTCAATAAATGGGGCCTCCTACTGGCCTAGAAGCCTGGCCCACCCTAGTGGCTGGGCACAAATGTTCATTTGAAGAGTTAAACCGAGGCACGATAGCCTACTTTGTCAGCTGCCTAGAGGGAAGTTGTCAAGTCTGGGATCCTGCTGCTTTATTCCTATAACTGTGTTTTAGAAACACCTCACAAGTGGAATTGTGGTTGCCTCATCCAGAAAATGTGGAAAGGATTAATGTGGCATGTAAAACAAATCACTCCTGAGCTCAGCTGAGAAAGTGGGTATTAAAAGCACTCCAGTCAAAAGAGCTTTAGTGAGAGGGTCACGGTGATATACAGTCAGCATATGTTGGGCTGGTAATGCTGCAGGGTGTTTGGAAATGGTAATGGTCCATGGGTGTAAAGTCTTTCAAGACCTCTTAAAGGCACATGTGTTTCTTGAGCATGTTCTCCAAACAAGGACCTGTTATGGGTTAGATTCACTGAAGCTTTTAAACTTTATTGATTGGTTTGTGGGATTCCAGGTTCACTTACTGCTTAAAAAAAAAAAAAAAAAGCCTGTTGATAAACACAGGCAAGAATCCTACTTTAATCTTAACCTTATGAATCAATAAACAATGTGAGATGTTGCCTCCTCATCGATTACAGTGCACACTGTTTATTTTTATTATGGAAGTGTTTGCTAGGTTTCAGAGTTAATGGGCAATATATCTATGTTGTTCTTCTAAATCCAGGTGCTTTGTAGATTTATTTTGAGGGGGAAGAAAGGGAGAGACCTGAAGATTTCTTGTTATTTGAAATATGAACCATAGCCTTAATAAAAACTTGTGGGTTTCAAGTTGAGAGAGAACAAATAAACCTGCTAAGTGTAATTTCATAAAGTGAAACGATTTTCCTTGGTATTTCCATGTTAGGAAAGAATTCATTCAGATCTCACATTATAATGCAAATATATAATTGTGTCCACAGTTTAATGAACTTTGAAAGAAAAAATAGATACAATGCACTAGTTTTCTACATATGAGTAAATTGCCTGTTCTCCTCTGTTTGGTTTATATTTGCACTATTTTATGAAATGCTTGTATTTTTTTCCCTGGAAGGTTATACCTCATCAATTCATTCATTTTTCCCCCCGAAATAACCTATACCAAAGGATCATGCAAAATCTTTGGAAAGATGAAAGCACAGGCAAAGGTTGCAATAAATAAAGAGGGATGCATTTAAGTAGTTGTCAGCACATGTGCTCAAAACAAGCATGTGTTTTTAGGTAAGACCTGATAAAATATCAAAACAGGTTAGCAGGAAGTACTAGTTAACTAACCTAAAAATCTCATCATTAAACTAAACAAATAAAAATATGATGTGAGACTGGAAAAAGTCAGGGTGCTTTTGGGTTTGGGTTCAGTGCTCCCAAGTTTGGCCCCAAGTTACAACCATGACTGCAAATATTTTTTCACCAGCTTCAAGCATGACATTATTTGTTACCTTTGCTTTACTGCAGGCCTGGTAGAAGTCAAGATCAATAATTTCTCAGGAACATTTCCACTCTACACTGAAATTACAACGAGCCTGAGGGACACAGCAGATATAAAATTTCTTACCATCTCTGTAAAACTCATAAAGCATCACCATTGCCTTGATTTTTAATTGAACCTCCCGTCTTAGGCCCAATCACATCACTGTTCTTTGACTAACACACTTGGCCAGGAAGAAGGTATATGGTAAGTGCTCATGGTCATTGTATTGACTAGGAAATGGGTATGTATAGAGAGAAGATAAAAATGTCACAATAAAATAGCAAGATGGTAAGGACAAATGAAGCTGTCAATATCCTTGTGTTTTACTAGGCAAGCAGGGAATATTATTGCTCTGACTACTTCAGATTCAAAAAAGCAACTAATGTTTCTGTCTTCCTTGTGCCCAACTGTGGTTGAAAATGACACATGCAATAATCTGTGCAAAATGCTCTGTATACATGAGTCATTATTCATGAGCGGATTGCTCTTATCATCATTGGTGTTTGAATGCATTTATTCTACGTGAATAGTCTTCTTCCTCCACAAGTAAGCATGTGACTGCTGTCATATTTTCCCAGTTATGCCTATTATTACTCTTACAGGAGCTTCCATGGCAATAAGGTATTTCTGCATTAGATGCACATGGACGCAGCTTTTATGTTCTCTATCAGAATTCCCCACTTACAAATATAAAACAATTAGAAACTTTCTATGCTAGGTTTAGAATTTTTTAAAATGATTTCTTAAATTAGTTAAACATCCAGAAAGTCAAAGTGCAATGCCTGTCTGGTCTGAATTTTTGAAAAACGTATTTTCTTTTCATACCACGACGATGACAGGAAGTGAATGACCTTGACAACGTTCTTCCTTTTGTTGTCAGGTGTGTGTGAGTCTGTACGTGCTTGAGATATTTTTGCCGCATTAAACGGAAAATGATTCTGGGCCCGAATGATCGTTCTGAGATGTCTAAGCAGTACTGAGTTGGGGAATTATCACTTGCTCCCCGTGCTCAGCAGTCCTGACTTTGAATGCTTCCCCAAACACACTAATTGGGGACCTGGTCTGTGTTGAGTTTTGCAGGTTTCCACATCTCCCAGACAAACTGCACATGAGGGCAGACTGAGCCACACCAAGATGTGATGCACACCTGTACAACAGATGACCAATTTTAAATATGCAAAGAAAATCCTCCACAAAATAATATGTTTCCTTCGCGTGGTGTACATACAATTCAGACAGCTAAGGGGCTAAAGCATGCCATTTAGCTGTAAGTTTTCATTGCCAAAGACATTTTATAGGGCTTAAATTTTATATAGTCCAGTATCAAGTAGTACTCCTAATTGCATGACTTCAAAGTAGACGTGTGAGCCCTGCTTTCATATTATTTTAGTGGCAAGCAGTCTCTGCCCTTCCAATTGTTCCTATGAGGTCCTATATTAACATTATTATTAAGGATTTTATTTAACTTCAATTTTAGTGAAAACTGTGCCTCCTTCTTTGCATGGGAGCTTGAACACTGAGATTAAACTGATAGAGAAAATCAAGTCTGAATCGGTTTATAGCCCAGAGGTACGTTGTGAATCCCATAAAGCATTGTTGCAGGAACCTGGTTAGTGTTCTGTACACCTGCTTAATGTTTTTTTCATCATCACAAATGTCAAAGTGCTCAGTAAGTCACTGGGGTTTGAATGACAGCCGTGCGCTAAGCAAGCAGTTATGTTTTTTCACTACCAAATTGGACCATAAATGATGAAAAAGAGGTCAAAAAGGAAGTATGGAACCATACAAATTTGAAAGGGGAAACTGCTAATAGCCATAAACCCGGTACAATCAAAGGCTTGGCAAGTCATTGCAAATTACCTGCTCTGTGAATTACTGATCACACTGCATTATGATATAGAACTTTCTAACTCCTTTCATCTGTAGTAACAGGGCTTCTAATAGCTCACAGATCAAAAGCAAAACACTGCCAGCGGAATTTTGATACGAACACGCCAAGGTTGCACAAGTAAAATGCACGTGAACAAAATGTTAATATACATCCATTATTGCTTTTGGTGAACCGATTATTTAATACAGTATATGTGTTTTACAAACCAAAGCTACCCATATAATACTTACCGAAAGGGAATATTGGTAAGGCATATCTGACTAGTTTAAAAGAAAGAGTGAATCATGCATGATACTTTAATTAGGGATTAATATAGGTTGGTATGCTTTAAGCAAGGTGTTGGCAATCTTTCCTAAATCCTTCTAGCCCATGATTCAGAATGTGGAAGTCAGGGGTACTCAAAATTACTCCTCCAAAGATTTTTTTCCTATTAAGGAAAATACCTGTATCAATAAGTTTCTTGTGAAAAATGTGAAATGCCCATGAAGGGTGAAGTCTGCGGGTCATTCGCATGTCACTTTAATCAGATTGCTCTCCTCTTGCCCCTTTGCTGGATATCAGGGGTGCTGATTAAATGGACGTTTTTATTCTAGGCAAAGTCATCCCAGAACAAAAAATATTTGGACTTTGAGATATTTTATAGCAAAGATTTGGCTGAAGTGCTGCCCAGCTAGCTTTTGCATTTATGCACAAATACCCCTGGTGCCTGGCAGGTGGGAGAGAAGAAAAAGCAGATGAGGTAGATAGTTACACAAGAGAGAGATGTTTGGTTATACTTGCATTTTTTATACTTGATAAGAACCTGATGTGCTTGAAATTAAAGAAAGTCATTTTCTTCTTGGTTCTTGTATCTAGGTTCTTAGTAATCCACTGTAATTCTTTTGTAAGAATACTTTATTTTTATTTTGTAAGAATATTCATCAATTAGTGTCATTCTTTGCTCAAATATTGAAAATAGTGGTGAAATAAGAGAGATAGCACCCCTATCTTTATGAGAAATGCACATAAGTGGGCACATTGAGAAAAATAAAGAAATACAAAATGCAGTTGTGCTATGAAGAATACAAACAGAAGCCTGAGAGGGATGATAATGGTTTCTATTAGAGTGGTGGCAGTGGAGATGGATAGAAATGAAAGCAATTTGACTCTACCTCCATCAAGTCCCGGAGAAATTCTGCCAGGCAGTCAGCCTTCCAGTCCTTATGATATAGTAGCCCAACCTTTCGGTAAAGGTATTCCGATAAATGACACTCTAACCGCCCCCACCCAACTCCCATCAAATTTTTTTTCTCCTATCCTTATTCCCTTGAAATTGGTGAAGTATAATTTTTTTTAAAAAATCTGTTTAATGAGCTAAGTATAGAACTCAGTGAAACACTTGAATTGCTCCTACAATTCTATTTAAAAAGTGGTTTCTAATCTTTGTGGCACAAGGTAGGGTTATATATCCATTGGCCAAAAAATTACAGTTGATGAAATTTGAATGGCTGAGTGGAAGTTCTACATATTGAGACGGCAGAGAGAGAGGTTACTGAGGCAGAAAAGTGTGAGATTGGGGAGGGATTTAGAAGGAATGACTCTGTTCTCTTCGGCACATTTTTGCTTATTATTATTTTTTCAAATAGCATACATGCATGGCTCTGTGTTTTATATAAATTAAGAAAGTTTATTTTAAAAAATGTAAAGAATTCGAAGACTGTCTGAAGACTTTCTGCAGTCATTATCAGATCGAATAGGGAAGGCATGGTATGGAACAGAAGAGCAGATGAGACAAATCAGAGGCCTGTCTGCAACAGAGAAATGCAGATGTCTGTTCTCCCAGCCGTGTCTGGGAGGAGCAGGTGCTCGATGATACTAGAAACAGGGCCTGCATATCACTTTTAATTGCTCTTGCTGTGTAATTACTTTTTGAACCTCATATTGTTCGTTATAGAGTACAAGTCAGTATATATCGACTCCTTTGTGTTTTATAATTTCACATGAAAAGGAAACTTTCGTTGATTAGTAACGGGAGAAAGATGAAAACACTGGTCTGTAAGTTATCAGTAGCTGATACCTGTAACAGGAAGACTAGCAACCATATACCTCACTGTGGGGCTTCTCCATGCTTTTCCTGTCACGGCATACAGAAACAAACAAACAAACTGATATTTGTGTGGCTCACTGGAAGAAACTGGAACAGATTTAAGAGTGTCTATAAATATCTTTTTAGGAGAAAAAAGCATTTTCTTGACATTATATCATTACAAAGACAAAGCATTAGGGAAAATATTACATGTTGAATTGTATCATACTTGCAAATAAATCTTTTCAAATTTCTAATGAGAAATTTGAGTTAACTTTCATGTTTAAACTATTTACATTTGAAGAACTCATCCATGTCTTTCACTGACAAATGTAATTAATGTTGGCATTTCTGAGGGTAAATTGATTTTTAATTCAATTGAACTTTTTCATAAAGATATTTCAAACTAGGACTCAGAATTGTTAGAGCATCCAACACATAACGAGCTTAAATGTTACCGACAGAGCACAAATGTCAAAAGCTAATATACGTATCTCACATATGTGAAGACAGAGATTGAGTCTGCCGCCCTCAGGGAGGCACTTGAGACTCCTTGCAGAACTTCTCTACCCCTGCAGGCTGTGTGCCATGGGCTTTGGATATTGGACACTGACCTGGGCTACAATGTGGTAGGGTCACTTAACTAGCATAATCTGAACCTGAGTCCTGGATAGATGTCCATGAATGACTATACAGATGTCCAGGAGTATATAGAACACTCTTTAGCCATGGAGAAAAACTGTTTAGATTGTCAGAAGGCTGCAGCTATCAGTGGGCCTTCCTTCAGACAAGTTGTTTGGAGCCATCATCCATGGAGAATTTCAACATTGCTCATAGCGAGAGGTTACTAAACCAGAATGTCAGCCACCCTGGGCCCTACCCGGACCTTCCAGGGCTGAAAGAATATCTTGTTGTAAATCAGCAACTCATTAGTAGGGCCACACGCTGGAAAGTTCTGTTACCAAACAGTCGCTGAACCAGGAAGCTGCGTCAGTACATGCCCACCAACCAGACTTTAGACCTCATTGGCCGAGTCATGCTCCAAAAGAGGTATAAGCTGAAGTTCTCTTGGCACACTCATCCCAATGGGCCAGAGGGAAAGGGGAAAGGAGTGGAAGCAAGGAGAAAGGATAAATAACTGGTTTCCTGTAAGATTGTTCAGTTTTCTCATTTGTATATATTTCTGGCAAATATTTATAATTTAGCATGTGCTATCCTATTTCTGAGAAAAATACAGAAATGCTCCAGAAACTTTATTTCTTTCCTACCCTGAAGAGGTGGAAAAGTCAATAAAAGACAAGTTCATTGCCTGCTTTAGATGATGGTATCAAATTGGCAGCAATGGAGAAGCAGTTGAAGAGATGACAAAAGAAAAATTATAATTTCTCAATTTAGACTAAAACACCTTAATATTTCTCTTACAAACACTACTAGCTGATCTTCAACTTGCATATTTAAAAATATTGTAGCAACTGTTTTATCATAGTGTAACTTATCTAATAGTGAGTTGGAATTTGGGTCCCTCTGATCTTCAGTCTTGCTTTGTTTGCCATTTGTGCTCATTGCTAAGCTTGCTTCATGTTTGTGGAATTTATTTATTGAAATATTTCCCTCCATAGGGGCCAGTGTATATCCAGAGGTGTCACAAAAAGATAATATATCAAAACCAAAAGAGTATGTTTTTGTATATATACGTGTACTGCACTATTTTTGAACCACATTCTATATTTTTCCAGTGTTTTTCCACACTGTGTATTTTCCTCTGGAAAAAAAAAAAGAGAGAGAGAATTTGAAAAGAATTGCCAAATCCGTCTTGGAACTTCCACTTTAAATTCAAAACAGATCCTGAAATGTCTACTGGGATATATCTCTAGTATGACTAAGAATGTGCACCTGTGATTACCTAAACCAACCAAAGAATGGCACCATTGCTTCACATAAATGTAGTCACAGACATTTTTTATTTGGTTATAGAATTTTATCATAAATCCCATGGCTCAGTGTAGAATTCTATCTGTCCTACAGGTCCACTTTTTGCCTTTAGATAACATTTTACAGCAAAAGCCTGATGTATTGCTTCTGTCACCCTTTGACCACTGAAAGAACTTAGAACAGCACAATGGGTGAATAATAAGGAGACAAAGGGAATTCTCTGCCCTTCTGGCTCAGTCCATGCATATGGTCATAATTTTCCAACTTTATGATAATAAGGGGAATGCTTTTATCACCTCTCTGCTCCTCAAGTTGATCCTCCATTGTTAAGTTTAGCAGTTGGCCATAGATATTATAAAATTATTAATGTGGAGGGTAATGAGTGAGATAGCCACTTGAGTTTCACAAGGAAATAATGAATAGTGGAGAAAGAGTGGCAGGTTTGAACGACATGTTTAGAAAAGCATTAACCAAATCAGATGATTATCTTACGATTTCCAAGAGTTAAACTGAAAATCAAAGATAGCCTGAGAGGTCTAATTTGTCCTGTCACGTTCTGCTCCAGATAGGGAAGGCTCTCATCAGCCCTGGAGTAATTTCAATAAAAATCATACCATATTTTCCTCTTTAAAATTTAGACCACACCTAATAGCCCTTTATCTGACTTGTCCATAATCGCTACTACAATTTGGATGATTTTATATGACTGAGTTTTCCAGACAACTAATTAAATATCACAGTGATTTCACTTGGATCCATACTCAGTTTTCAAAATAAGGCAAGGAAAAAGAAAACAGTTCAGTTCTTTAAAATGGGCAAAAATACTGAACAGTTTATAAAGGAAGATGATCAAATAGTCAATAAACACATTAAAAAGTGATTGATGTCATGAATTATCAGAAAAAATACAAATTAAAACCACAATGAGATGTATGCCGGAAAACCTAAAATTTAAAAGACAGAAAACACCAAATATTGGAGAGCTTGTGGAGCCGCCAGAATATTCACACCTTGTGGATGAGGATGCAAATGGTGCAACCACTTTGGGAAAAGATCTGGCGATGTGGCAGTTCCTTTATGGAACTAAAGGAACACCTACCCTGCAATCCAGCAATTCTGTTCTTAAGTAGTTACCTGAGGGAAATGAAAACGTGCACACCAAAAAGACTTGTACATGAATATTCACAGCAGCTTTATTGCTAAAAGCCAACACTGAAAACTAACCCATGTTGTCATCAGCAGAAGAATGGAAAAACAATCTGCAGTATGTTCATACACTGGGATATTACGCAGAAATAATGAAATCACTACAACAACATGAGATAAATCTGAAAATCATTACGCCAAGTAAAAGAAGTCTTACACAAATTAGTGCATACTATGTGATCCATTTGAATGACCATGAAGTCTAAAAGGAGTAAAATTAAGCTATGACATAAAAACTGGAACAATGATTATCTCTGTGGGCAGTGGGAGAGAAAGTATTATGTTTACTTGACATAGTAGTATTCTATACCTTGAAAGAGGTTTAGTTCCACAGATGTATATGCTCATCAAAAATCATCAAATTATGTGTTCTGTGCATTTCACCTTACATAAAATTTACCTTATAAAAAAGTCAATAAATATGGTACTTTATTTGATGAGATGCATAAGTGTTTAGAGGTGAAGAGTATGGCTATCTAAAATAAATTTTAAAATGCATCAGAAAAAATAAGAGAGATGGATGGATAGAGAAGTTAATGGATAGATAGGTAAAAAATAAAGCCAGAAAATTATAGAATCTAGGTGCTGAGTATATGGGTATTCACTGCGTAAAACTTTCAAACTTTCCGTATGTTTGAAAATTGTCAAAATATTAGAAAAAATAGGTAAATGATTTTTCTTTCATTTGCATGATTCCTGAAAACTAAAAATTAAAATAAAAAAGCAAGAGAAATATTGAAGATAGCTATCTAAATAAGTCTTTGATGTCCTGCTTCCTCTTCTGTGTAAACCAGTATCGCCATGATTATTTAATGTGGAAGGAGATTATTTCCTTGTCCAGAAGGACACTTCTCACAATAAAGAGAATAGAAACCTATGAAGAAAGTGTGTTGGCCACGGAATGTGGGGTGAACCTGGTATGCGGGATGCCTGTTACAGAACTACACTGTGCCAATGGCAAATGGCAAAAATTCTTCCTCTATATATAGAGGCAGAGAGACACAGTGATTCACTAGAAAGCTTTCCAGTCAAAGACACCTAAGTTTGAATTTGGGCTCTCCCCTCCCCCCACCATTAGTTTTGTTCCCCTATAAACATTATTAAACCATCTGAGTCTTGGTTTCATCATTTTTTAAATGGGTAAATTATGGGCAGGTACCTTTGAGGGTTATTCTGAGGATTTATTAAGCACAGTGGGTATTATGAATTCTCTCTCTCTCTCTCTCTCTCTCTCTCTCTCTCACACACACACACACACACACACACACACACACACACACACACACCTACACCCAAAGAGTAAGAACAGAAAAGAAGAAATTAAAGTTGATGGAATTTTTTAAAAAGTTAAGTTTTTTGAGCACGGGATTTAATAATAAAATAAGGTGCTAGAAAGAAAGTATCAAATTAAACAACTTTTGGTTTTTCCTTTATTGCATTTTTCTTCTCTTTTTGAACTATGTGGTTGCAGGAGTCTTTTTTCCCCTCTGAACACTGAAGCAATGACAGCAATGATTATTTCTAAGCACGGGTCTGAATGAAAAGCCACACGATGGAATATTTTACTTTCCCTGCAAATCTTCTCACAACCTTCTCATAAATAAATGGGGCTAGAGTCAAGGAAACTGGGCTAAATCCTTCCCTTACTGCTTGGACTGTTCCCAAATCATTCATCACAGACATAGGAGGATGGGAGGTTCTCTTTGGCGTATATCTTAGGGAGGTCTGGCAGGTTAAGGGGAAGAGACAAAGGAGACTATGCTTAAATATCCAGGATATTTTTGCCAATCTACTGATTTAAAAAAAAAAAAAAAAAACATGTACAGCATGCTTTTGTCAGTAAATCCACTATGTGCTTACATTGAAGGTGCTGAAAGTTGTTCAGGCAGTTCAAAATTGTGTCTGGAGCTTATTGCAGAAAAGTATCTGACAGTGAAGATAAGAATTTCTATCTCGAGATCCTAAAGTCAGCAACCTCTGAGAATTGCCAATCATTTTTATTGGATTAGGATTGACTGACTCTTCTAATTTAAGAGGTATCTATTTCAGTTATACTGTTATTCCTGGGTAACGAGCACTGGTAAGGAGCATCGTGCAGGGGCACTGGGCCAGTTTGAGGGCAAACATAAACCGAGTCCCAGGGAAATTATGCACGGTGTGTAAGAGAGTCACAGGATCCATGATAGATTGCTCTGTGCAATTGCTCTGAAGCCTACCTAGGATTCTGTATCCTATTTTAAATCTTTGAAATGAAATTTCATGCCATAGGGTTCTCAGTGAGAGAAAAGGGTAAATAGGAAAGGAAAAAAATAAAGAATAAAGCTGAATCAAGACAGAATACCTTTTATAGTATGAATGACTCTTTTTTTTTTTCCTTTTTACTAAAAAAAAAGTTATTGGGGTAGGGAATTATTTATGGGGCTTAGAGTAGAAAGCCACCATGCCTTATCTTTCTTGGCTCCTATACTTGAAAAAAAGATTGCCTAGTTGTGTTTGGAGTAAGACGACTTTAAGTGAAAAGTGCATTTTATAATTTCTTTAATTAAACATGATCAAAGGTGCCCTTAGAGCATTTGAACAAGCATTTTCCTAGTTATGTGGCACTAACTCTTTAAACTTGGCCATTGGCTCAGTGTCCTTATTGTTGGTTCAATAGTCCCTTCTGCTGTGGACAACCAAAATTTTCCATTCTTTGAAACCTAGAGTTTAACTATACACAGATGAAACACACCTGTTTCTGATAAACAACCACTTTCAATTCTTGTTAACTATGAAAAAATTATGCAATGGAAAAAATCTGTGTTCCCTATTCTGGTATAAAGTGTAATTTGGAGCTTTACATTGTTGCATAAATTTAAAAAATAGTGAGCACCTACTATGTGCAAAGAAATCACCAAGAAATTCAACAAATCTGAAAATATTTATTGAGCATTCATTCTGAGTCAGGCTCTCTTGCAGAATCTAGGCTATGAAATATAGGTTATTGAAACAAAGCAAAACAAGCAAAAACAATAACAAGCAGAGAAGGAAGGAGTGATTTGACTTTTTAATAGGATCACAAGGAAACTGTATATTTGGGGAAATAATGGGGAAATCTGAAGAAAGACTGAAAGACGTGAAGGTACAAGTAATGTAGGCCTTTGGGGGAAGACCTTTCTCAACACGGAGCAGCAAAAGCCTCGAGGTGAAAGGATACTGGACATTCTTGAAGAAAATACAGAAAGTCAACGATGCCAAAAATGGATGCCTGAGGCAGGAAGCGATAAGAAATGAGCTAATAGTTAAAAGAGGGCCAAATTATATATGTCTTTGTCAGCCATTATAAGGACTTTTTGGTTTTTATCATGAATGAGATGGGAATTTGGGGAGGGGTTGAACAAGGGGAGACAGCATCTGATTTAAGTTTTAATCCAATACCTAAATCAGTCTGGTTGCTCTGTTGAATATATATACCTCTGAAGGATGTGAGTATAAAAACAGAGAAGCCAGTTAGCAAGCGATTGAGTACTCCATATGAGAGGTGATTATGGTTTAGACTGGGGTCATAGATATGGAATGTTGAGAAGTGGTCAGATTCCAAATATATTTTTGAAGATAGTAGAAGCAGGATTTATTGAAAGATTAGACATATTAAAAGGAAGAGATGAATCAGTGATTCTAAGGTATTGGTTGTCATTTACTATAAAAGGGAAGATAGGACATAAGGCAGATTTTGTAGGGGGAAATTGGGATTTCTGTTGTGGATATGTGTAATTTGAAATGCCAAGTGAAGATGCAAGTGCAAATGATTAAGCATGCAGGTGGAGATAAGCATCTGAATTTGTGGGTGGAGATGCAGGGTGGACACATATATTTGGGAGTGAAGTCATCGGCATATAGATGACATGTGAAGTCATGAAATTCTATGAGATCACCTAGGGAGAGAACATATCAATCAAGTCCAAAAACTGAGTTTCACTACATAGTTAAGAGTCCAGACTGATGAGCCAAAAACCAAAAAAAAACCCAAAAAACCCAAAAAAACAACAACAATAAAATGGAGAGACCAAGAAATGGCCTTTGAGAGAGGAAGAAAATTGAGAAAGCATGACGTCCTGGAAGCCAAGTGTAATAAATAACAGGAGGGTTACATTTTGTGATAGGAACAATTATTTACCTTATCAATAAGGTGATAATAAAATATTCCAAATTTAGTACATTAAGTGGTAAGGGCTACAAAAGACCTGTGATCCAACTGCTACAGTCACACACAGAAGGGACTCCCTGATACTCAGTTCATGAGAGCTGAATGAAGTAGGTAGTATTTAAACCCAATATTGAGAGATGGATGGAAGCTTGACTGTCAGAAGGAGAGGAGGCAAAGACGGTTATTTCAGAGGGAACATCTTACAAAGAGATCAAGAGAAGGGAATACACAAAGTATATTTGAGGAATATACTAGTATTTCAAGCTAGCCTGAGTGTATGGGATATAAAAGCCTTTTTCTGCACACTTCTAAGGCAGGTTTCAATCCTTTTTCCCCAGTTTAAATCTCACCTACCAAATCTTGTATTTTCATCCATAAGAATAGTAACAGCTATGTAAAACATCTATCACTATCCTGGAGTTCTTGTTCTATGTAAACTCTGGAGGGAGGAAGACAAGACTAACCTAAATATGCAAAAATATTCATGTGATGCAAATCCCTACTATGACACAGCTCTGGAGTCGGAAGGGAGAAGGTAGAGAGAGAAATATGAGTAAAATAAGGTTTACTCGGACGATTGCACAAATTTATTAGGACAGTCTGCCTCAAGCATCAGAAAATAGAAAATCCATGCTATAGATTTGGAGTTGGTCCAGCATAATCTGACCTATGCTTCAGTTCCATGGAGATAGGAAAAACTGTTTTGCCTACAACCATATACTAAATTCCTTACAAATAGCAGTCATCATCTCTGAGGTCTGATAAACTCATGGCATTAAAGAGACAGAAACGAATAATCACAGATTTTTTTTTTTCAGTAAAGACACAAAATATTTTCATAGATTCCATTCCTCAAAAAAATAATTTTATTACAGATTTGTTTTTAATAGGAGTTTTAACTTTAGGGCCCATTTCACGGGTTATTTTCCTCATCTTTGTATTCTCAATGGCACAGGGGATGGACTGAGTCAGAGGACTTATTATCCAATCCAAACTCAGACACCAATTTATCCTCCTTTGCACCTCATGGGTCTCATTTGCAAAATTAAGAGGGCACTGGTGTGGAGCAAAGTGGGGAAGGCTCTATTCACACTCGAGCATAACACAGACTTAGTAGCTCTGTGATGTTGGGCAAGTTTCTGAATGTCTGAATTTCAGTTGTTAAACTGTGAATTAGAGAAAATAACAGTTCTCACACAGTGTTATTACGAGGATTAAAAGAAATCGTGTACAGAAAATTTCTGGCACATTGTAGACACTCAGTAAATGTTCATTTCCTTCCAATATGTAAGGCCAACTTTAATTTGGGGGAAAATTTTAGGAAAGAAATGATAGAGTCTTACCACTACTGGCGCTTTTGAAATATATATATTTTTAAATTGGCGTCCAGTCAGTCAGGTTCAGAGCATAAGACGGCCTCTATCTTTACGGGTAAAAATAAAACTTTCAGGGAGTATATGCCACATGAACAGTGAGGAGAAAAATGATATTCCCCTTGAGAGGAATGTTAAGGTTATTGGGGGGGGGGGGGGAACAGGAAGGAAGGAAGGAAGGAAGGAAGGAAGGAAGGAAGGAAGGAAGGGAGGGAGGAGGAAGGAGGGAGGGAGGGAGGGAAGAAGGAAGGTTTTTGGTAAATAGTTTTAAAACCTATAAATTAAAAATGAACCAAGTAGGAGAGAGGTATTTGCTTTGTTGTCCTCCCTGTTAAAACGGGTTAGGTATTATGGCTGGCATGACACGGTCATCTTTCTTTTGCCCAAAGTGGAAAAAATATATTTTTTCATGAAAGTTGAGTGAGTTTCTAACAGGAATGTCAGCTCAGTGAATGCTTCATGCTCTATATAAGAGAAAATATATACATTACTACTTTAACTTTTCTATACTTTTCATATTTTGCCTGGCTACGTATTCGCCTGGCTACATATTTGCCTGACATTAATCAGTTAGCAATTAAAGTCTAATTTGCAGCTGCCTGTATAAAATCAAAGCTTCCTTCCCACACACACACACACACACAAAATTAAAATCCTCTGTTTGATTGATCTCTAGTATCATTCAATTCAGTAGCTAAGATATACAGAATGCCCAAGTAGGAAGAAAACACAATAGTCACCATCCCTTAACACCATCCATTACTCAGTGTTTCAGTTTGTCATACAGTATAAAATATAAATGAAAAAAAAAAAGGGAGAGAGAGAGAAAGGGAGAGGTAGCAGTAATTTATGTCTGTCGAGAAAGTTTGGCACTGCAGCTCCAAGTATAGGGGGAGCCATTTATAGGAGAGAAATTGTAACCAGAGACTATGTAAGTATGGAAGATGAGATCATCCACCCGCAGCAATCTTTCAAATTCATAGGCACTTCTGAATTCATGAGGTGAGAATGAACAACGCAGAGGACTGTAAAATTCATTTAGTGTTTGAATTTGTTAACACGCATTCTTGAGCTGTCTTTGTTATGAGATAGCACTCATATTGCAAGTGAAAAATATCAATATGAAAAATACCCCTATTAATTGAAATCATAATAGTCTTAAATTAGAAAGGCAAAAGACAATATGTAACTCTAAATTGTTATTTAAAAGAGAGAGAAAACTAAGTTTAGGGAAAACTTGCAATCACCTTTTTTTCTTGGCAAATATTTGCCTAAATGTTCTTGTAATGATTAATTTGAATTAATTAATTCAATTTACTGAATGCAGTCTCATATTGTACATGATCAAAATTTGTCTTGAATTTTTTTTTTTACTAAACTTTTTCCTTAAGGCAGGATTAAATTTCTCAATGAGTTAATGAAGACAAAAGAAAAATAATTTATAGGATTGTTCAATGACCCATATCTCTCTTCTTACATTTCTGCCATAAAACCTAATATAGATATTATTTGAACTTCAAAATCAGAAGAGGGAAATGTAAAACCTATCTTGGTAGTTTCTCTAGAAACAGGCAAATCAATATCTAGGCGTCAGATAATGAGAGTAGCAAAGTGTTTCCAAATGAAAGAGGGCAGAGGAGATGGTACAAATTGGCTATTCTGGTCTAGTGTGTATTAGAAAACATTAAAATAATGTGCTCAGTAAAGTGTCACTTATTCTGAAGAACTTGTACAGAGATCTAGAAATTTAAAAAACAAATATTTGGGCTAACAAAAATAAACTCGTATAATGATCGGCATTATTCAGTGAAGGATCAGGAAAACCTGAAACAAAATGTTAAGGGCCTTAGCATACAGATCAGGGCCTCTCAAAGTTTAAAGTGCACACAAATCACCTGGGATCTCATTAAAACACATTCTGAATCAGACCATGCTGATGCTGTCGAGCCACCAACCACACTCAGAGTAGCAAAACCTTGGATCATAACAAAAGATGGGAGGTGTATCCTGGAAATTTTATCTAGGGAAGTCTGGATACCAAATGATCTTTCTCACTAACCCATCCCCCTACTCTTTTATTTTCAATGGAATCCACTCTAGAAACAAATAATAGTGACTAACATTTTTCAAATAATTACAATGTGACATTTTACTAAGGTAAATGAATTATTTAAGTTAACCCTCAAAAGAGCCTGTGAAGTAAATACTTTTATTATCTTCACTTTACAGAGAAACAGGCTTAAGAAAGTTAATTAATCCGGTCAAAACCACACATGAAGGATTTAGAAACAAAATTCTGAATCTGATTTAGAAACAAAATTCTGAATCTGTAGTCAATGTTATTACAGTTATCAAGATTGTTCTCTTGTATTCTCAGTTATATTGCAAACAAAGAACCAGATGCAAGATACCATAGTGAGAAAATTATGTGTGAACTTTGGAGCATACCATCATCACTGTTCGCTTCTAGTACAGGACTCACTTGGGAATAACTGCTCTTGACATTAGAGATCTTAAATGCATGGTGAAAACCAGGCTTGATGCACTAAATAATCACTCGCAAGAGCCAGAATGTATAAAAGATGAGAATAAAATACTTATTTACTGGATTCCTTTCCTCAGACTAAAGAAAGGATAAATAGACTCTAGATAAGGACATACTGGAGGCTCCACAGCCCTGAACATATGAGATGACCCTTTAAGCTCCACGTCTGATTGCCCTTAAAGTTTAGAATCTCCAAAGATTTATACTATTGAAGAGTACACTGTGAAATAATTTACTCATTTTGTTATTTTTAAAGGGTGTAATCTCTCCTAGTATGTTGGCCCCAGGATATTTGAACCAGTCTAGACCAGAATGAATTAGGAGCCATCATTTTCATTATAAACACGTTATAATTATGTTTGCTTATTTCACATTATTTAATATACTCCCTCCTGTTAAATTTCATCACAGGGCCTTCAGCACCTGTTGCTTATTTCTCTCCAACTGAAAATATTCTTTTCTCTTTATTATTCGTGAGCAAGGATAAGATGAACTTGCCAAGAGTTGTCATTCTTAAATGTACCTGCCAAGTGTCAAATATTTTGATAGTTGAAATGCTTATAGCATATACTGTGGTTGCTGCAGGTACCTACTTCCAGTGCCCAGCATTTCACAAGATATTGAATATATTCAGGGTGACAGATTCACCCCTTGTTGTATGCATATGTAACCATATGCCCACAGGTATACACCATGAGTATAAAACATTTCCAGGTTAGCTTTGGCTGATAAGGTATTTTACAGTAAGTTGCTACCTTATGTCTTCAACTTTGTAAGATCAAAAATGAATCTCTTGGACTGTTTTTCTGATTTGTTTGCCATTGCTTACATTAATGACAGCATCAGGCCATGTACTTTAAAAAAATGGGGTTTGTGGCTATAAGATAGAACCCTTCTTCCGTTTTGATATGTTCCTTACCTCCCTTTCTAAAGATACCTAATACATTTTCCACTCTTCTATTAGGCCTTCAATCCAGATCAAAAGAACTGCTAAGCCACAGTATTCAAAGTTCAGCTAAGCTAAATATCCAGAGCGGAACTACCCAGCTGCTTGCGTCTGGCCAGTGGACTCTAAGACTCTGGGGACACTAGCCCATTTTCACATAAAGGACAGCAACTGACATCCAAAGATAGGCTTTCCCTTCGATGTAACTGTGCAGAAGCGGTCCTGGTACAGAGGTGTCCATCCTCGAATCCCTGCGAGGTACCCAGCGGGGTAAAAACAGAAAAGAATCTGTCCCTTTTCCATGATTTATTCAAATTCAACTCTGTCCTACTACCTGTCTTATCAGAGCTTATCAGAGGTGTGGAATGAAGGTCTGGAAGAAGGATAGAGAAGGTTTTCTAGAATGCTGACAACAACTAATGCCAAGACAGATGGAACAGTGGAGATATGTTTCTGCTTTCATTGCTTTACCATGTTCCCAAGAATAAGTGAAGCCTCCCCAGTTCTGTTCAACTCCTGGGGAGCCCATGTGTTGTTCTAGGACATTTACCTTCCCTGCCTGCAAGTGTGTGTAGTTGGCAGAATGTTAGTCCCCTCCCTTGACAGGTATCAAAAGTTCATCTAAAACTTTCCTGTACTCCACAGTGAAACTGACCTCTGCAGCAGTTTTATTTCATGAGCACCGTGCTTCAGGTAACCTCAGGAGATAGAACAATTAATTTTCCCTTTAAAATAGCATAACAAAATATTCCTAGATCTAACTCTGCGCGCGCGCACGCTCTCTCTCGTTCTCTTATTTTCACTCTCGTATGCAAAAATCATGCAGAGCCCAAGCTGCTTGATAATTAAAAAATGAGTCACATATCTTAAGACCTTTACTAGTAGAAGATACATGAGTTTAGTTCATTAACAGCAGGCTTTCATAAAGCAAGTGATCAAGATCTTTTTTTAGTGTAAAACCAGAATGGAACCAAGGGATTTCTCAGAGGAGGAATTTCCAATGTCATTAATTTTAAAGTCTACTAACTTCTACAATTCATTACACTTACTGAAATGGGAGGTCTGGCTATAGTGAAACTGAGTTTTCCTTAACCTAAGTTATGGTGCCTCAGTAGCCAGACCTCCTTGGATGTCATTCAGTTCCAGGTAGGCTTCCCTGAGAGGTTCTTGGCACATCAAAATTTTTAATTGGTGCCACTGATAACATAAAACCAGGATTGGAAAATACTTAAAGATACAACGCATCTTCAGGTAGACTCAGGCTGAGCTCATTTTACCCAGCACAGGAACCAAGCATCTCCAGGTAAGTCCACTTTGTTCCTATGGGCTACAGGTCTACTACCTTGCTGGTAGCATTATTGGATAACTGCCTGGGAAAACAACACTAGAAAAAGTCAGAGCCTAGGGGCTTTCAGCAGACTCAGAAAACATAGAGCATAGAGTTGGAACTCTTTTTTTTTTTTTTTTTTTTTTTAGCGTCTAGGCCACTAATCAAAGAATTCCAGAGAATTCTGCACACAGTCACCATTAAAATTTAAAAGGAGATTAGAGACCTATTTCCAGCCAGAATAACTTGAAAGCTCTGACACGCATCATTATATTGTTTGATGAACATGTCCAGAAGAATGAGGTGTCCGTTTCGACCTCGGCAGTGTGAGTAACACATGTCAAAAAGGAGGACAGAAAGGCTTATTTTTATACAGATAGCAGAAAGCTGCGCTCTTCTTAAAAAAATATGGCAGGCTGATTTTTGCCTTTCTTTTTTCCTTTGTAATTTGAAAGTCCTCCCAGATAAACCTTTGTGGTACACAACTTGGTTTTGACATCCTGGCTTTATGCCTCTAACTGTTTATAAGTCATGCGAGGAAGTCATCTATCTTGACCAATATGGCTCAGACATATTTTCCATGTTAATTACACATGTTTGGACTGACATTGCAGTGATACAATTTCATTTGTTTAAAACAACAGAGTGGATGACTCTTTAACTCAACAAATGTAGGTAAAAATTCTTCCCAGAGTAAATGTAACAAGTCTGGAAATTATAAAGGCACAAGCACTAGTGGCTGAAGCCCCAGAGACTAAGAAGCTGATATTCTGCAAGGGTCTCTTATTTAAATTAAAAGCATGTTGGAAAAGTACAACATAATTATAAAAAAAATTATAAATAATATATGTGTTAGACACTGTAACAAGATTGGTGTCCTAAAAATAATCACCAGCTTTAAAAAGAAGCAGAGGCACTTTTTGCTTTGGCCCAATGGAAATGTTCAAATTTTGGCTGGATTTTTGAGCAGGACCTCAACATTTTTTTACACTTACCAGAACACCAGCAGTTAACCCATAATGGCCAACTGCGAGTTATTATCCTACATTTGGTTCGCAGCTGCATGGTTCTGCTCACTTTACTGTCGTTTCAGCCCTCAAACTATTAGCTGTCTGGTGACCGCTTGCATGCAGAGGGCCTTTGGTTGACTAAATCCCCATCAGGATCACAGCTGTTGTAAAATATGCAGTGACAAAAATATCCATGTGCAATGAATTGTAGATAAGTCTGTAAGCCAATTTAAGGAAAACCTGAAGAACAAATGAGAGTAGTTGAATTCTCTGGCTTCTGAACGTTACAACCTACAATCCTTGTATTTTAAGGGATCTCTTTTGTAAAAGTCCAATATTCCTCTCTTTATGCATTGGCTGA
Organism: Eonycteris spelaea; assembly: GCA_003508835.1. NCBI lineage: Eukaryota > Metazoa > Chordata > Mammalia > Chiroptera > Pteropodidae > Eonycteris > Eonycteris spelaea. Next base: position 10,763,059 of record PUFA01000027.1, read on the forward strand.
TTAGGGTAAATTTCAAAGTGATAGACCCAATTTAGCAAAAACATTCTTTTCTGCCTCCTTCACCTAGTAGTAAGAGAATGAATGTCATGTTCAATAACTCAAACAAATCCCTGATTTTGTCACAATGCTAATATCTGCATTGGCTATTTATTCACAATGTGCTACAATTTAAACACCAGACTCTTATCTCAGTTTCTCCCAGACAGGAGGCTTACCTCAATGGTTATATATGTGCAAATATATCACACCACAGCCATTTATAACAGCCAAAGCTGCCAGGTCTGGTTCATCTCACAGAGGGCCCTGAAAGTGTACGCTGTAAATGACTGTGGTTGGTGTTATAATGGTCCAGTTACAACTCTGAGAAATTGTGCTGACTGTGCTTCTTCTTGCTACCTGGAAATATTTAAAAACAGAAAGAAGACAAGGAAAGGAATGACTCATACCAAAAAGATAAGCTACAGGGATCCTTTTCATTATTGTATCATTGAATGCCACTACTTTTTCACTTTGTCAAGATCCAACATCAATTAACAGATGTGATCTGAAACTCCTTAGACCTAACTAAAATTAAACCCACAAAAGGGAATTGTTTCTGGTTCTAACTAATCTAAAATTTGGTCTGTACCTGCCTGTGTTGACTGATTTGAATTCCTACCACAGAGTCTGTTCCTTTCATAACATTGTTGAGATTTTCCTTAACAGTCAGTGACCTAGATTTTTCTCTCTGGTTATTTCATTCAAACATGTCTTAAGCACCTACTATGTGCCAAGCACTGGGGTAAAATATTAAAGAGTCACAGTCTCTGCATTCGAAGAATCTAGGGTTTAGAGGCATATGATCTAAATGTAGAGAGAAAATATTTTTTTTTCTCCCAGTCCTGCAGTGCCATAAATTATGCAGTAAGAGAAAAAGTGCCATTAGCACTTTGTAGCTATTTCCCTAACTTGGTGAGGTAGGTGAGGACTCCTGAGATGTGTAGGTTACATATGCACTGATGGCTCATTGACTTCTCAGGAATGTTCATTGAGGCAAAATTTTTAAATTATCAGGTATATATTTGGAGCATAACCAATGTATTAGACACATGGAGTTAAACAAATAGTGCAAGTTATACACTCTATCTTAAGGGCATTTACAATTCAATCAGGGAAAACAAAATTATAATAAATAATTTATAATGAATTACAGTTTATGTGTATAATAATTGATGTGGAAAAATAGACTTACGTGTTTTATGTATAGAAGAGTTTGTGGGCTAGAATTGTCAAGGGAACCTTCATTAGATTCTCATAATCTTATACCACGTTGTTTTACTTTATGATATTTTTGAGGGTCCCCTCCATTTACAAGATAAAGCACTATCAGGGCTGTGTGGAATCCAGGTATGGAGTACAACTCTGCTCTGCTACATGGAATTAGTAAATTTATTGAATTTTTTATCAAGAACAGTGGATTCTAAAGCCTACTTTGTCCATCTATGTCTTTTTGAGGCTCCTATTTTTCTCGCCACAGTTTAGCTCTTTCTTCTTATTCCTCTTCTGCATTGGTTAATGCTGTGCCTTTTGAAGTCAGTTCATGGTTCATTAAATAAGGTTTTCCTATGAAGTTAACAAAGATTCAAACCAAAATAAAAAGAACTTTCTTATTTGAATGTGAGTTTGCATTTGACCAAGGAGACCTATAGATATATCCCTTTACACCTAATATATAAACCTGGAGCTAAGAATTAGAGATTTCCCCCTCTTCTAATGTAATAAGAAAGAATGGTAAAAATTCTTATTGATGTTTAAAGTTTTTTTAAAAAAATTAGAGCAGCCCAGTTCTTATATTTCTTATAGTAAGAGAAATAAAGATATGGCATTCGGTTCAGTTCAGAAATCACTTACTGAGCACCAAAATTATATATATATATATATATATATATAATTAGTTGCTATGTGAGATGTTGTGAACACAAAAATAAATAAGACAAAGTTTCATACATTACGTTACTTCTAATCACTGACAAAGTAGAAAATGAGCCAAGGGCTTAATCACAATATAGATAGATTGTAAAGAAAAGTATCATTTAAAAACACACAAAATGAGCACCTAGCCCATTCTAGATAATACTTCAAAATGAGGGTAAACTAACTCTTAAAACAAAGCAAAATTAAGAAAATTAAAGAGAAAGAAATGAAATAGACTTTACATCCAAGGAAACACTTTCTGATAAGAACAGAGATATAAAATATGTTGGATTTTAAGAGAATACAAGTAACTTGGTACAAAATTGAAGGCATGGAGAGACAGAAGAATAACTGGAAAAGCAAGTTGAGTTGATCAAGGAAGGCTTTATAAAACCGAGTATAGAGTTCAAAATTTATTAGATGATGAAAATAATTTTTATGATAATATCATGATTAAATAATAAAGGCCTATACAAAGCACTATATACTGTGAACAAAAAATGAACATATTGAATATAGTCAGGAAATAAAATCAATAGGATTTTGTGTGGGGAAGATAGAGGAAAAGCTGTGTCTTGAGTGATTGGTTGGTTGATAGATTTTATAACTTGAGATGACAAATAGAGAAAGGGACAGGTTTGTCAGGGAAATATTGATCTGTTTTGAATGTTAGGTAGGTGGTGTCCATGGGGGTGGTGGGGTGGGGGACATAAAAGTGTAAGAGTGGGTAAGATATTGTGATGGCTTCCAGCATTCAACAGCAGCCAAATATTTCTTCTCACTCAAACCACCTACAAATGCCTATAAATTTAGAAATATATGTTATGTATATTATATATAATAATTATTAGATATACTATATGTTATTTATATTGCATTATGTATGTATAAATATATTTATATATATGTATATTTTTAATTATAGGAGGCAGTGGACAGTGACTAAAAGCAGGCATGTACTAGAGGGATCAACAATTGCATATAGGAAACTGCACTTAATAAGTTTCCCAAGTTAATAATTTATAGCATAAGGCAGGCTACAGTTAGTGCCATAGTAGGTGGCCGAAGCATGTATAGAAAATTTAGTTTTACTAGTTTGAAGAGGATAGAGTTCAGGATAACCACAGTGAAAAAACAACAACAAAAAACAAAAAAGATGACCCAAATTTTGAAACAAACTGTACTAAAATATCTGGCTGACCTCTGAACCACATGCAAAGAACAGAGTCCATGTGGTTTAGCTAAAATAAATAATGCTGAGTTGAGATTTCACTTCTCTCCCACCCCTGCAAAATAGCTTACAGTTGATGTTCAGCAAAATCACCTACCACCTTAAAAAACAATAACAAATTTCTCAGAGGAGCATAACTGAATCCAGAATCATTACAAATTGATTTTCATAATTCCAGAAAAACTCTAAAATTACTCAATCTACAGAAAAAAAGAAAAAAAAAGAACTATGATTCATTTGACTTGCACTTAAGAAAATACAATCAATACAGAGTGGGCCCCAAGAGATCTAGATGTTAGAATTAGCAAACAAGAATTATTAGCAAACAAAGCAGCTATTAACTATTACAATGCTAAAATTATAAAGGAAAATATGCCTGTAATGATTGAAAAAGTGAGGAATTTAGGAAATAAATAGAAAATATAAGAAATAACCAAATAGAAATTGTAACAAAAATTTTTAAAAACTCACTAGATATATTTAACAATAGATTGGAGATGCCAGAACAAAGAGTCAGTAGACTTGAAGATAAATTCAGAGAAATAATCCAACCTGAATAATAGAGAGAAAAATAGATTTAAAATATAAAAAGTCTCAAGGACTCATGAGGCCCTAGAAAAAGGTACAACTGTGTGTAATTGGGATCCGGAAAGAGATAAAATAAAAAAGAGCTTAAATATTTGGAGAAAAAAGTGTCTACAATTTATCCAAATTTGATGAAAGACTTAAATTTACAGATTCAGATATTTCAGCAAAGCCCAAGCAGAAAAAAATACAAAGGCACATCATAAACTTTTTAAAAATCAAATATACAGAGAAAATCTTGAAAGTCCATAGAAAAATAAGACACTGCATACAAAGAAACAGTGATTAAATTTCGTAAACTAATTCTGACTTCTCATCAGAAATAATGGAGCTCAAAGGATAGTGAGAAAACATCTTTAAACTATTAGCAAAAGGAGAAAAAGGAGAACAAAAGGAAGATTATAAAATTCTATTAGGAAAGTAGGCAGAGTGATAAAATTGTCAAGAGAAGAACTCAAGCAGCAACCTTGAAACAAAGAAGCAAAGGAAAAGTTGCCATACAGTGCCTACAAAGATAGGATCAGACACATTAAAGGAGATAGGAAAATGCTCTCTAAATGACAAGCAGATACAGAAATTAAAGAAGTCAAGAGTTAAAGTAGTAGTGTGGTCAGGTAAGATAAAGATGGAAAATAACCCGTTAAAATTGTAAATAGGCAATTAATTGTGACCTTAGCAGGAGAAATTTAAATAGAATGCAAATAAGTTACAATTGCATATAAATGTCTATGAGTTGAGAACTGTTAAAAAATGGATTCAAGAAGTTTGAACAAGAAGAAAAAGTAAGAAAAAATAGTTTAATGGGAGGCAGATGTGTAGGCAAAAGAAGTTTCATTTATATAGGAAGGATTTTATTATTCTTATACACTGAACAGAAGGAACTATTGAGTACAAAATACAAAGATACAGGAGAAAGAGCCAAAAAAGTAATGGGATCAAGAGGTCAGGCAGAAGCTTAAGGCTTAAGTTGAAGGTAGGGGATTTCATGCACTGAAGCTACAGAGGAGATAAGAAAAAGTAAAAATATAAATGAGTTTGTCTTACCATCAGTTTTCTGTGAAAATAGTCTTAGAATCCTCCAGACAATGTCTATCTAACGAAAAAATTTTTACAAGATTACACTTAAGATTGAATCTGCAACTTGGCCCTGTTGAGAGAAATAATCTATATTCTAAGAAAGAATAATAACTAAAAAAAGTATATCCCAGGAGTTCTAACTACAAGTTTTTGTAGTTTTGAAAAGTTACATTTGAACCATTACCTGAAACAGATTTTTTCATGTAGCACATCAGCTTTGCTTTTCACTTAAAAGTAAAAATGCTGTACTATAAATCTTATACTTCTTGGAAAATATACATTTTATGAAATATTATCTAATGTTTAATAGAGAGTAAGCTAGAGATGCATATATAATGTAAGAACATTTAATAAAAATGCAACTAAAATAATAATTTGATATCATTGTTTATCATATTGACAAAGTTGAAGAGATGGTCAGAAAACAAGGACACAGCACTTCTAAATTGTGACAAGGGATATAAAGAATCATTCTTAGACAGCAGTCTGAAAATATAGCCTTTAAATTTTGCGTATCCTTTTCAACAAGCATTTTAGTAACAAATTATGGGTATATTCAATGATCGAGCTGCAAATATGCATATCTTCCATTGTTTACAGATGAAGTGATAGTTTTCATCACTTTTAATTTTAAAGAAAACTATTCAATATTTAAAAAAAAAAAAAATCAAAGTTTTACTATTTCTTGAAAAGCATTTTGAATGGGTAATTCTATTCTTACAACAGTAAAATTTCCAAAACCCTCTTCTCCCATTTATCTTCCCTAAAATTTTACTCATTACAAGATGCCAGACACTTCTAATATTTGATTCTGCTTTAAAATTCTCCAAATTTTTTTTAAAATTGAGCTAGGGCCATTTCTTCTCTCTTGCCTGTTTACTCATCTTTTCAGCTCAGTTTTTTCCCCCCTTTTATGTCTCTTCCTCATATGAATTAATGTAGCCTGTTAGGCTTACACAGTCCTCTACTTCATCCATGTCCTTTCCTGGATTAGCACAGCCAAAAGCCATGCTTGGAGCTCACCTAAACAGTGAAGTATCTTTCTCTTTAGAAGGTAGACAGAGGCTTTAAAAGAAGCGAGATAGCTGAGAAGACTCATATGTTAATTTTTAAAAATATCTGTCAATTTATCACAGAGGACATTTGAAATCTATTCAATAATAGGAGGTTGGTTGAATTAATTATGCTAAATTCATGCAGTAGGATTTGATGCCAAAATTTTTGAAAATTTTGGTGTGTGTGTGTGTGTGTGTGTGTGCACGCGCAGCGCGCGCGCACACATGTGCGCACGTGCATATAACATCTACTTAAGGACTCAGAAATATCCACATATTAAAATTTAAAATCTAAGAAACAAACTAGTGTATATAGTTAATCCTTCCAACTTTTTATTATAGGCTATCTTGATAGACATATATCAAAATATTCTCAGTAATTATTTTTACATGGTAGAATAAAAAAATGTTTTATTTTTTATTCTTGTCCTATGTTTTCTAAAAATGTTGTAATGAACATTTGTAATAAGATTAAAGTTAAGGGTTATTTGTAAAGGTGAAATCATAATTGCTTAAATATAAAGAAACATGTTAAACTTAGAGGAAGGAAAATACATATAATTTTATCCTAACAGTTTTTTAAGTCTCAAAATAACATTTAGGTAAACTCATGTATACTAGTAGTTTTCAAAACATATGGATGTGAATTATTTTGAGCACTAAATTCTGAAAGATAGAACTGTTTCCAACTATATTAGTTTGCCAGGGCTGCCATAACAAAATAACACAGCTGGGAGGCTTAAATGACAAAATTTATTTTCTCACAGTTCTGGAGGCTGAAGTCCAAAATGAAGGTGCAGATAGGGTTGTTTCTCCTGACACCTCTCTCCTTGGCTTGCAGATGGCTACTTCTCACTGTGTCCTCAACGTGGCCTTTTCTCTGCTCACGTGCAGCCCTGGCGTCTCTTCTTCTCATAATGGCACCAGTCCTCTTGGGTTAGGGCCCCATCCTTATGATCTCATTTAATCTTACTTACCTCAGTAAAGGCCCCATTTTCAAACACACTCATATTGGGGGTTAGGGCTTCAACATATGAATTTTGGAGGGGGTATAATTTAGTCCTTAATACCAACTAAAACAAACTTTATGAATTAAAATAAAGTTAACCTTAAATCCTATAAGGTGGATATCACTTAATAGTACTACTGTATTATGTATTATATCCTACTATCTACATAATAACTTTATTAACTGAGAAGTATAATTAATTGAAGATTTTTTTTTTCAGGAATGCTGAATATATTTCCTTCATTTTTAACCTAGCTGTGGTATTATAAGGTATCACATATACAACTGTGCTAACAGATACATTATTCTAGACCCCATAGGTGGAAAGGAAATTTTATACTCAGTGAATGCCTTAAAGAAATTAGGCATCATTAGTTTTATTTATTTTTCTATTTTGGATTACATGAGACCAAAACTCATATTATAATTAATCCATTAAAACAAAAGCAAAGTTTAGACAGAGAACATAAATCAATTCATATTTCAATAAGTACATAGATTGCATAGGCTGATAAATTATATAACCAGCTGTGTACATGTGTGTTTTTTAAAAGCATTAGTAAATAATCAGTTGGACTGAAATTAATTGCATCTTTTCTTACCCAATCTTTCATAAACATACCAGTGTGAAAGTATCTGGAGACAAAGAATAAACTGAGATTCAGTCATAAATAAAATAAATAATTCAAAATATACACCAAGTAGTAGATGGTAGAATCATAGTTTCTTATGTATAGGGCCAAACCAAACCAGAGTGTTAAAAATTAGATCACAGATTTTTCCAAAAGATGTAATTTTTTTTTCATGTGTGAAAACTCATCCACATATGAGGACTTTCAAAATTCCATTTGTGGCATCTCTATCAATAATGACTAAGTTACCTAAATTATGTTTTTTAGATTTTCATCAAATAATTTCATCAAATTATTTCTGATTATAACACTTTGTTTGCAATGTGAGTTTCTAGGGTTAGCTACATCAAATAAGAAGTTGCCTCATTCCCTGGCATCTCTACTTTATTATCCACTTTACAGATCAACATGGCAAAAATCCATGCCCAGAGACTTCCTAAAAATTAAAATATCTACCCTCTTTAGAGAGCAGGTGAGAGGTGACTAAGAATACTTATGTTAAGTATCCAAAACATTATCTTACTGCTGCTGCTTCTTCCTTTATGGACCAAATGAGGACTAATTCTCTCTCACACTCCAGTTTATTTTGGTCAACACTAAGTCTGCGTCTCCCACACCATTATCTCATGGACTGCAGAGAGAGGAATTAGGAACACAGACTGAGAACCAGGCTGCCCCTTAACTGTGACTTGGCCAAATCACTTAAATTTCTAGTGCTTCAGGTTTCTTATCTGTTAAATGGAGAAACCACACTTAGCTCACCTGAGGAGGATTAAGTGTAATATGGGTTAAGCTCTTAGAACAGTGGCTGGCACTAGTTGATCCAATCAAACAAATAAGTACATATATACAAATAAGTACATGTATCCCCTAATCTGACCTAATGCCCACCTCTCTCTGAGGTCTTTTCTCTAGGCCTATGAAACACCAGAGTAGGTAGAGCTGGCTTAATGGGCATGCAACCTGTGCAGTCGCACAGGACCATACTCTTAGAAGGGCCCACGTTTGATGGAATGCTTATGTTGCCACTGTGAAATTCTCGATAACTTTTTAAAATAATGTCCTGAATTTCCATTTTGCACTGAGCCCTACAAATTATGTAGCTAATCCTAACTATATGTCAGTCATCATGAGTTTCCTTTATCACTTGAAACTCTTCTCTGGATATTCTCTTTAATGTTTTACCTTAGGTTTTGATGACACCATTTTCCTTGCAACAGTCTGAAGTGGATGATATATACTTTTACCTATTGTATCCTATACACCACGGGACCAGAAGGTAAGGGTTGGGTGTGTCTCCCTCCCTCCCATTTGAAGACTGTGCCATTGTTGAGACCATCCACTACATCTGCTCTCTCTCTCATAAAACTGACCCAGTCACTCCCTCAGATCTGCTCTTGTCTCCTTCTCTTCCTCTTCTCCATCCGTTCTTTGTGACTTCAGAATTCAAATGGATGAACCATTTATAGACTGCCTGTCAGACCCTTCCCCTCCTCACTTCCAATCACCTGTTCCTCCACCTCTGCCCAGGCCCGTGATGCTGACATTGCATCAGCACTAACTCACCAAACCTGAAATCTTAAAAACAATTACTGCCTCCTCTGGCTGCCATCTGCTGTTCTTCAGCTTGTATTCTAAAGTACTCGTTGTGCAAGAATTCTTGAATTTCAATGAAACAGCTAAACCACTGACTTCACGTTTCACTCTCTTTCTACCTACTTGCTTGTTTCCTGTTCCTCCTTTAACCTGGCATTTAGTCTGAATTTCCTAATTTAAATAATTCCCTTTGAGTTAATTATTTTAACTCGTTTCCCTCTTGTTTTCTTTAGCATCCTCCCCTGGAAAAACTCAAACACTGGTTGAAACAATTTTAAACCTTTTTTATTCCAGCACCTGAGAGGCTAACTGTAATTGTAGAAAATCACCAAGTAGGAAGAATAAAACCACTAAATTGATGCTAAAATTTTCATATGGATACTCGACACTTCCTGGCAAACCTATTGCACTCTCGTGGTAGTTTCACTTCCCCAAACAGAATCATAAACAACTCTTTTATACTTTCTCCAGTCTCTTCAAACTACAGCCTATTTCTCTGCTCCCCTTCACTGCAAAGCTTCTGGGATGACTTTTTAAGCACTCACTAATCCTATTTCCTGCCCCCTCATTCTTCAATTTATGACACTGTAGTTTCTTCCCTCATCACTCCCAAGAATCATCTTGTTTCGTTTGTCACGAAAGTCTTTCCAAATCTGTTTTCCTATCCTATTCTCTCTTTTCTTGGTTTCCAGATATTTGATGCTTTATCTTCCTCTTATCTACTCACTGGCTATCCCTTCTGAGATTCTCTTTCTTCTTAATTTTTGTGTGACTCAACCCTTGCGTGTGATCTGTTTGTTCTTATCCAGTCTCGTGGTATAAATAGCATCTACACAGGGTGATCAACTGCCTTGGTCTGCCAAAGACTAACAGGTGTTCCAGGACTCGGGACCTTTGAGTGCCCAAACCAGGATAGTCCTGGGCAAACAAGGATGGTTGATTACCCAGAATGTATATGCTAATAGCTCCCTAGATCATGCCCCCAATCCATGAGTTTTAGTTCCACTCTGGTTTGTAATATACATTTCAAACAAATTTGTCCAAGTCAGAACTCTCGATTTTTGCCTTCAAATTCTTTCACTATCATTTATCTCCACAGATGTCATCATAAAGTACCAGTTCCTATGGCAAAAAAAAAAAAAAAAAAAAAAAAAAAGAAAGAAAAAGAAAGAAAGAACAGAAAAAGAAAAAAGAAAAAGAAAATGAGGAATCATTTATAGTTTTTCACAACTTCCTTTCCCATCCCCCTGGACAGCTGTCACCACCTGGTCCAAGCCACCATCATCTTCTACTTACCTGCACCACAGTAGTTCCCTAACTAGTCTACTTTTAATCCTTGATTCTTTCCTGTCCATTCTGCACAAGGAAAACTCAGATAACTCTATTTTTAAATTAGAGGATTCTTTTGTAAAACATATGTAGACTAATTCTTTGTAAAACATGTTAGTGGCTTCTCATTGATCTAAGAATGGCAACCAAACATCTCTCTAAGTCTTACAACAGTGCTTCTCTACCAACCTGTTAAGTGAATGAGTTTTCTTTTTTTTTTTTTAATCCACCATGGACTGAAGCAATCTGCAACATGAGATGTAGAATGAAAATCTGAAAATGCCTGAACTGAGATGAGTCCAATGATCAAGTAAGTACAGGAGTCTCAGCAATGTGAAGTTGATGTAAAGGCTTTTACATCAACTTGTTTCCTCACCATAAGTGGTTCACACCCAAACTTTTTTTTTTTTTTTTTTTTTTACCAGTGGCCTACAAGGCCCTGCCTCCCTGATCTTACCTCACCAAACCTATCTGTTTGCTTCCTTTCTGCCCTTCAGACAAGCTATCAAGGCTATAGAGTCAGCTTAGAATGTTCTTTGTTTCCCTCTCCACAATAAGCTTATTGTTATCCTTCAAGTCTCAGCTTAGATTCTCTCCTCAGAGAGGTTATCCCAAACCATCCTCTCTCAATTGATGGTCTCCAGTGAGTCTCTGAATTATAATATGGCTTATTCCCTTTATAATACATTCTAGGATGTTCACTGATACTGGCGTCTATACATATACAAAAGTTATAACTTTTCATTTTATTTTTTCTAGGTTTCTGGTAATGTTATGAAGTTCCCCCTCAATGTTTATGTTATATAGCCTTGATAATTTTCTTCTAAATGTTTTACATTAAAATTTTAAATTAATCGGGAATAGTTAAACATACATGCACACACATATATTTATATCCGTATATTCTCAGGTTATATTTATAATAATATTTATAAATAAAATATGTGTAAATATATATGGAGGAGAGGGAGGGAGGGTGAGTGCTGGGTGAGGAAGCGATCGATATCGAGATCTCGGTCTAATAAAACATTCTGCAAAATTGGAAACCTTTTATAATCTGCACTGCCTAATAGACATTAGCCACACTTTAAGACATGGCTAATGCAGCTGAAGAACATCATTTTTAAATTTTCAATTAATTTGAATTTTAATAGCGCTGTGGCTACAGTACAGTATTGAACGGCACGTACAGCAAGAGTGGACCCACCTCCGTTTCCTTCTGGATAAATGACTAATTGTCAGCCCCACTTCTTAAGCAAGTCGTTCTTTTCCCACTGAATAAAAATACTAACATATATAAAATTTTCAATACAGACATCTATTTTCAAGTTTCACTATTTTCTATGGATTTATATTGACTTGATTATAGGGACTTTATAGTCTGATGAATAATGTGTAAAGCAATTTTCCCAGCTTCTCATCCTGTCAAACTTTTCTTGGCTGTTCTCAGATGTATATATTTCCAAGTGAACTTTTATGCCAATTCTAAAATCAACCTTGATGAAGTTCTAATTAGAAGTGCCTCAAATTTACAGAATAATTTTGAAGAATTGGCATTTTTACGATATTAATTCTTCTCATACAAGTTCACAGTGTTATTTCATAGTTCAAATATTGTTGTATGTCCTTCAATAAGCTTTACAAACATGTTTACATAGATCCTGAATTGTCTGTTTAAAATATACATAAGAATATAATTGTTTATTGTAAATAGGTATTTTAAAAAATTTACCATTGTTTACAGAAACAGAAGCTGTTAATCATTACATATTATCTTGTTTTTCTTAACAAATTTTCTTATTCAAGGTTTTTTCATTGTCTTTAATTAGAATCTTGAGTTTCTGGAGACACAATACTGTCATTCGAAAAAAACTCTTATTTTCCAATGTTTACATGAACTTCAATTTTTTTTAATTGACTATTCCAAAGCAACAGTAGCAGAAGTCCCCATACCACATTTAATATTAATTGCAATGAAAGTTTTATAATTTACAATGATAATTAGTTTTAGTTTGAGGTATATTATTTTGTCAAATTGTATAGTTTATGCTTATTCCTATTTATATTTTTTCAGAAGGTATCGATATTACCATATGATTTTGATTTTTTAATAAATTGATGTAAATAATTATACTAAAAGGTTCCTGGATATTAAAAAGGTCTCCCATTTGACACAGATCTTTGCATTTGCATTTACATATGCGGCTGAGCTACACTTTTGTTTTTATGCTAACTTCATAAGTTTTTATAGTCAGGATATTTTTTCCAGTGGATTGCAGTAGCTTAAATAACATGGAAATTATGTTTTTAAAAGTTTTGCTACAACTCAACAATAAAAATCTGTGGTTTCAGTGGCTTTTATTAATAGCAGAATTTAACCTCCTGAATTACTTTTATGATTATTGACTTATTTAAGTTTTTTACCTTCTCTTGGGATAATTTAGAAATTTAAATTATGTTAGAGAAGCATTTGTGTTATCTAAAGTTTTCAGATTTGTGGCATTGGATTGTTTGTAGATATATTTTATAATTTTATTCCTCTTTTAATCACATCTCTAGTTATGTCTCTCATCTCATTCTCATTCTTGCATTTTTTGCTACTTTCTATTCTCTTAATCAGGCTTCTTTTTCTTGATCTCAAATCTCACTTGACTTTAAGTCTGGTCAGTTCTCGAAAGAGTGATCTCTAAAATCTGAATAGTTATCATTTTATGGAAAGCTTTTTATGTAATATTTCTAATTTAGTTGTTATTATAAAATGTTTGTCACTTATAAATAATAAAAATTCTACTGCTACCTTGAGTTTCCAAATGTGGCTCTATCAGAAGGCCTACTCCCGTCCAGTGACCAAAACTCAGTCCCCCAGTTAGGACCTGGGGGGAGACAATGCAGAAACTGTATTTGGTAAAGAGGTGACAACCATGTTTGCCGTGGGTACTCGGCAGTGGACGGATGCAAAGAGAAAAGAAAATTCTTTCTTGACTGGCACTGTTATGTGCTAGAATGGTAATCTTTTGAGTTACGAAGGAAAAGAAGCCGCGTTTTTCTTTCTCGGAGCGTTTCTTAGATTCTTCAGAAACCTTCTATTTACAGGGAAGTGGGTCACATTGCCCCTCAGGGAGTCCTGATACTGGCAGAAACTGATACAATCCCACGCAGGCTTTCTCTCATGTACGGCCCGTGTATGGTGTGTACAAAATCACTCAGGTGCCCTTTGCTTTGATAACTTCCAAGTACAAGTGCTAGTTTCAGCCTTCTCTCTCCTTGACCCATCCAGCAACTGCTGGCTGATAGATGAGCGCATTTGTGACCTTTAGATTGAACAATCTGGAGTCAAGACACCAGGTTATTGTGCCTCCTCAAATCTGCCATGGACTTAATTAGGTTCTCAGTGTTTTTTAAAGCCCTTGTCTTTAGATCTGCAGTGAAGAATGAAGCCGTCCCCATGCTCTGCCCTTAAAATGTGAACTTGTTGCACAGCTGTTTCCAGATAATTCCTTTCTCTGCTTATAACATGGTTCAGTCTCAGAAAAGTAAACTATACAAGCAATTTTAAGCAGAAAAGGGATAAATTAATTTAATTAGTGTGTACTGAATTTGGCAAGGCAGCAGAGGAGGCTCCAAGTGGGCCTGCAAGACTGACACCCAGACACCATTGTAGAAATGACAAATGAAGGCACTGGCCACTTCTGCCACAATCAGGACACTTCAACCAACACTGTATAGCCAGTTCTCTTGTCGTTCCTGAGGATGCAACAGCAAACAAATCATACAAGAAATTCCTGAAGTAATAAAGTTTTACTTTTTGGGACATGGTGACATTGGGAGATGGACTAAATAAGGTCAATATGTAAACTACATATTATTAATTATATTAATTATATTATTAATTATAAAGATGTTTATAATTTTATGTAGGTTAAAAAAAGGAAGCGAGGAAGGCATATTGCTATCTGGGTGGAAGAATACTTGGCATTTTAAGAAACGAGGAGACCAGTGGGGTTAAAACAGAGTGAGAAAAAAGTTGAGTCGTAATTAAAGTGAGGTCATAAAAGTTATGGGCAGGGGGAAGGGGTAGGAGGTAGGGGCAGATCATGTAAGGCCCTACCTAGAATAATGGCCAGGATTTTGTTCTTACTCTGAGTGAGATGGGAAGCTAATGAAGGATTTATTAAGTGTAGTGACATGAACGAACTTATTTTTTAACAGGATTCCTCTGGTCATTGAGAAGAGAAAAAGGGAGACTTATTGGTCGACTACCGAAATTATGTGAGTGAGAGATGATGGTGATTTTGATCCGGACGTCAGCAGTGGATGTGTTTCTCAGCATAGCTATTGCTGACAAAATGTGTTGATAAATCAGCTATGGATTGTGAGAGAAAGAGGAGTCAAAGACCACTCAAGATTTTATTCGAGCAACTAGAAGGATGGAGTTCCCTTTGATCAAGATGGAAAGCTACAAAAGAAGATTTCGGTGAGGAAAGATAAGTTCAGTTTGAGACTTTTAAGTTTGAAATTATTGTTACAATTAGATATATGTTCCTTTGATTGTCTTTGATTATTGGTAAGTTTGGAATGTTTTACTATATAGTGAATTGCGATTTTTAGGTGAAATGTTTCATATACATTGAAGATGCTAATTGTCATTCAGCTTATTTCTGTGCATGTGTTTTGGGAGCAACACAATTAGTAGAAATATCTGTAACATAAACCTAATATCAGGGTGAATTCTGTGAATTGTCAGCAGTAGGTTGGTAGATTAAGTCTGTGTGGATACAGTAGTTTAACATATTTAGCCGTATGTTTGTTTTTACATGAGAAAAAGTGGGATGTGATGAATGGACATTGAGCCATTCTCTAGCTGAGAATTTTTGTCCTTCTGAGTACATATTAGCACTGCCATATTCTAAGTCGTTTCTATTAAATCCCCTGAGAAATCCCAAATTGATATTATTATTTAAAAGAAATTTTTCTTGTGTAAAGAGATATGAGTATAGTTACACTGCAAGTCACCATATAATCCGACCTGAGCATAAACGTGCCTCTGAAAAACCCAGGATGCTGCTTTTCCTTTAACCATCCATCAGCTCAAATGGCTGGGAATGTAAGAAAATTCTACTTATGATATTCCACTTTCCCCAAAACCAAGAACAGAAGGTTTCATCAGTTTATGAAATATTTAAAATTTCATCTATGATAGATAAATTGATGCCCAAGTGATAGTTCTAGTGAAAAAAGAAAATTCTGTTAGATTTATTTGTCTATTCCTTGAATAAGAGGAGGGGTTAACCCAAGAGTCATTTGTCAACCACCATGTGGAATCGCTTATGTCAGACTGAGCCATCAATTAAATTGGAAAGCATTTCTCTATACTTTCTAGATTATAGGAAAAAAAATGCTTATACAAATGAGAAAGAGGGAGCAGCAAGACTATACCTGGTTGATCTAATCCCCCGAGTTCCTCCAATTCTGTTACCGTAGATTGTCTTTCATCACCTCCTGGATTTTCACCTACAACTGCACTGCAGTGCTAGCATCCAGTTACATACCCACACCACTGGTTTGCAGACAGAGTAAGAAACCTCTCCAATGGAGTCATTTATGTGTCAGCAAGCAGGGAGCCCCGCTTCCCTCATTGCCAGAAAACTTCCTTCTGCAGCACTGGAGTGATGGCCAGACATTTACAAGCCATTTTCTTTGGCTGACAATTTTGTTTTTAAACCCTTAATGGAGCATCTGCAACTACTGTTTTATTGAACTAATTTCAAATGCAGTCGTGTTTCCAGTAATCTATGACAGTTTTAAAAGTTTGAAGAGACCGGGAGTTGGAGACAAGAGTAGAGCAGATGTGTTTCATTGGGACTTGTTAACATCTTACTGAACTATGTTATAGAGACATTTCAGGAGGCAAACAACAGGTCAAGCGATGATTCCTCTTTAAACACACATAATTCCCTGTCATGTGATAAAACACACAAGCCAACAAATTCCTAGTCCAATATATAACTATCACGGATATAAGTGAATGATTTTTAAAAAGCCCTGAAAATGCCACAACAGATAATTTTAAAGAAAATACATTCATTAAAATGACAACAAAAATTCATCACCTATTATATGTCAGACACTGTCTTAGATTTGTGGAACTCATCAGTGACTAAGGTGTCTGAATTTGGGGAGCTTCTGTTCTCGGGGCTAGCGAAAGCAGACCAAAACAAAGATAATTAAATTACAAATCTTGCTAGAAGGTGAACAGTGCAATGAAAAGGCATGGGGTAAGGGAATGCCAAAGCACAGGGGTTGGAGAGGGCTGACAAGTCACAGAATTTGGGTGGTCCCTGTACTATTTGACAAAGTGATATCTGTTTGTTCAAATATAAAGGATATAAGGGGATGAGCCATTATATTTAAAAGAAAAAATGACCAATTACATAAAAAGTCTAAAAACTTATTCCAATACATTACATAACAATTGATAAACAGACTAATGACTAATATTAAAGTGTCAGAAGCAAGAATGACAGTAAAAATACCCTCCTTCTCAAATACTTCTCACTTTGCTTCCCACAGCTGCCCCTTTTCAATAACTCCCTTCCTCCTTATTTCCTGCTTTGCTCTTCTATTCTTTCCTTGACAAACTCACATACTTCCTCTCCCTCTATACCAGTATGTTAAAAATTATATGAATAACTAGAAGTGTTTCCAATAATGTTACTATTTTCCTAGGAAACCAACACACCCCACTTAACCTATCCTTGCTGAAAACTCTTTTTTTTTTCTTTTTTACTCATGCTGTGACCATCAGCATCATAGTAAAGTCTATATCTCATCTAATGATTTTAATTTTGTTTCTGAAATCCTTGCCTTAAAGTGAAAAGCTATTAATTTAAAACAAAATCCATTGATTTTAAAGGGAAATTACGAGCTATTATTCCAATCCAAAATATTCAAACAATTTTTATGGATTGGAATACATATGTATCAAGTGAACGATGAAAACAAGTTTATATAAATAATAAACAATAGTATGAGGGTAAAATGCATCTTGAAAATAAATTGTAATGAAGTTTATTATACTCACCAAGGAAGAAAAGATTATATAATAGTGCTTAAGACAGGCATTTGATCTAATTGTTTATGTTGTATATATTAGTTTCTAGGTCTGCCTTAACAAGTTATCACAAGTTGGGCAGCTTGAAACAAGAGAAATCTATTCTCTCATAGTTCTGAAAGCCAAAAGTTCAAAATCAAGTCCAAAAGCCTTGGCAAACTGTGGGAGGCTCTGAGGGAGAATCTGGTCTATACCTCTTTCCCAGCTTCTGGTGATTGCTGGCAATCCTCAGCATTCTTTGACTTGTAGATGCTTCATTCCAATCTGTTTTCACATAATGTTTTTCCTCAGTGTCTGTGGGACTAAATTTCCCTGTTCTTATAAGGACATTAGTCACTGGATGAGAACCCACTGTCCATCATGATCTCATAGTACCTTGATTACATCTGCAAAAACTCCATTCCCAAATAAGGTCACACTCACAGGTACCAGAGTTTATAGGACTTGAACTTACCTTTTCAATTGAACACAACTGAACCCAGTGGATAAGAATTTTCCTTGAGACTATGTCAAAATATAGAACCTGAAAGCATTTCAAAACACAGGATAAATACTTGTACAAAATAGACCGAAGTTTTAGAACATGCTACTACTTCCTTCTTCTCACCTGGTATATCAACACAGATCGAAGTGTTTTATTTCATCCAAATGTCATACACAATTAGAATTTGTTCCACATGAAATTATTAGAAATTATCATGTTAAGTAAGTGGGTGTGTCTTTTTCTGAAATTGTATTGTTGATTTAGTATATTGTTTTCAGTGTAGTTGGTGATGAAAAAGTTTATTCCCCCAAAAGTGTTATCTTTGAGAAAAGTCAGATGTTATGGCAAAAATAATAATGTTAAGTAAAAATGTATATCAGATTCAAGAGCAATACAACGGTGACCCAAATACATCATGTATTTTTGTGATAATGTTCTAAAAGCAATATTTCCAGTTTGTGCTTTGAGCGGGGCCTTAAAAATTCTTAAATACCTCTATAGTCTAGACAGAATTTCCCCAAAAATGGAGGAAGAAGAAAAAGGTTGTTGCAATGTGGTTGCTGCGGGTTCATCACCTGACTAATAATTGTGCGCCAGCTGTTATAGGTTGAATTATGTTCCCTCAAAAAGACATGTTGAAGTCCGAACCCCCAATACCTCAGAACATGATCATATTTGGAAATGGGGTCTTTGCAGATGTAGTCAAGTTAAAATGAAGTCATTAGAGCCCTAATTCAATATCACTGGTATCCTAATAAAAAGGGGTAAATTAGACAGAGATTGATACTGTATAAACATAAAAGCAGAACACATGTAGGCTGAGATTGGTGTGATCCATCTATAAGCCAAGAAATACAAGATCACTGGGAAACCCCCAGGACCTAGGAGAGAGGCATGGAACAGATTCTCTCTCACAACCAACCCACTGACACCACTGACTTTTCTCAAAGATAACACTTTTGGGGGGAATAAACTTTTTCATCACCAACTACACTGAAAACAATATACTAAATCAACAATACAACCCCACTGACAGGTCTTGGTCCTTGATCTTCCAGATCTGTAAGACAATACATTTTGAATTTTGAAGCCACTCAGAGTGTGTACTTTGCTATGATTCTGATGGTCACAACATGAGTTAAAAAAAAAAAAAAAAAAAGTACCACAGTCCTAGAAAACTGATATACCAGACTTGGTATAGAGAGGGCTAAAATTGATGTGACATAAAAATGTAAAGTTATTTATTGCATGCCAATGGACTTTCGAGGTTGGTCTTAAGCAATGCAAACTT
The DNA here is from genome assembly GCA_003508835.1 of Eonycteris spelaea. Lineage (NCBI taxonomy): Eukaryota > Metazoa > Chordata > Mammalia > Chiroptera > Pteropodidae > Eonycteris > Eonycteris spelaea. The sequence continues at coordinate 10,782,412 of PUFA01000027.1, forward strand.
CAAATGTTGAATGGCAATGGTCTGTCCTCTACTGGGCTTCTCATCACAATCCTGTCCATACCCCTCCAGGTGGGCATGGCCTAATTGTTGCTCCATTAAAAATGAGAGATGAAACTCAGGTTCCTACAACAAGGGTAGTGGATGGATGAAGCTTTGTCTCTTCTCTTTTGCTTTGGGTGATTAACTCCAAAGAGGAATACGTATAAGATGGATTTAAAATGTGACATATATGTGGCAGTCACTCTTCACTACCTGCATAATATCCATGTTTTTAATTCCTTCCTTTGTAAGAGAGGATAGGGGTAGGCAATGTACCCAGCTAAAAATACATTTCTCAGCTTCATGTGCTCAAAGGATGGTCAATAAGATGTAAGCATATGTCATAAGCAAGATGTAATAAACAGTTAGCTGAGATGTCTTGAAATGTTTATTAAGCTGACAGTTTGTCCTTTCTTTTCTTTCCAAAACATGGTTATAAGAGCTCAGATTCCAGCAGCCATTTTAGGATCATTAATAGAAGAGATTTTTCCCAGAATCCCTGACATGCTTGTGCTATTGAACAGATATCAATAAATACCTATCTCCATTTTATTGATTGGCAAAAAAAAAAAAAAGCCTCATAAATATTTAAATCCTTCTAGTCAGCAGATTGTCTAGTAGCCAAATACAATTCTTAACTGACATAAAAACTGATCCGCAGAGTGGGCACAACCTTGGTTCCGAGGCTCCAGATAGCTTAGTATACATTTGTCTTGCTTTACAGTGCAGATTAATATACTAACATTCTTCATTTTTGTCACTGAAACGATGTTTGACCTTGAGAACATTACCACACGTTTCAAAGAATTCTAGTGAAATCATAATATTTTTATTTTGAGGTTTATTCTCATTTTATCAGGCAATTACTTCAGAAATAAAATGGAAAACACCAAAAACTTTTGACCTATATTCAAAGTTTTCATTAATCAGAACAAGTAGTAATCATTTTCAACAGCCATGAAATGGGTACAACCTAATTGTTTGATGTGAGTTTAAGAGAGTTTTAAATTTTGCAAGAAGCTCAAATGTATAAAAGCTGGCAATGGTTACTCATTGGTTCATTGAGACTTCTCCAAATAACTTCGCTAGCAGAAGAGTGGTGGGAAAAGGAGAAAAACTTGAGGAACCCTTTATTCTTTGGGCATATTAGCTACTCGTTTGGGACCCAAGGAACGGCTAGGGCATAATTCTAAGAGTAGAGGTAGTTGTAATATGGAAAACGCATTCAAAGGTGCACTACAGAACCACTGACCTGGGGACCTGTCAGGTAGGTTTGTTTTATTTATAGCCCTATGTATAAGAGAATAAATAGAAAACACTCTTTGCTTTTAATACTTCTTATTTCCTTTCTATATTCAATGAAAGGAAATAGAGGAAAAAGAGAAATCATCTGAATTCCTTCTGAAATGATGCAACATTGCCTAAGATTAAATCTGTATCATCTTTAACTTCATAATATTTTATAAAATTCCATTTTAATAGATTTCTCCATGCTTCCCCAGTTGAAACAGCTTATTATAAAGCTATACTTTTTAAAGCATTTCCCCCTAAACATTGCATTATTTCATTTAAAAAGTCTTAGTTCAATTCAATTACATGAATTACTTGGCATTGTTTCATTGAGGGTGTCATCTTCTACGCGAAAAACCAAGTTGCCTATAAGGAGCAAGGACCTGAAATGCTTCCAATGATTTGCGTTTTTCTTTGTGGCTACAACAAAGTGGTCTCTTTTAGTTGCCACCCAGTAATGGATACAAGAAAAGTCTATGGCTTGAGTGGATTGATGGGTGCACAAAGTGTGGTGTTCTGTTATCTTATACTTAAGGAGAAATCGGTCAATCTTTTTAATAAATGAAACTAAAACATTATTCTGCTTTCTATAAGCTGTGTATCATAGTATTCTTGGTTTTACTATATGTTAAATGTTATTTTAGGTTTTATACGTTATTTGGTATGATTTGGTGGGTTATTATCTGGGTTTTGGAATGCTCAAAATTTTTCCATATATATTAACAGTAATTGCTCCTTCGCATTATGCCATTTTGGCTTACGAAAGCTTTCATAGAAACACTCTACTTTCAGATAGCACAGAAAACCTGTAATATTATCATTGAAAATGTAAGAAGGTACTAAGGTATAGAAAAAAATGCCCATTTGAAATAGCAATTATTTTATGTTACACTGGACAATTAGGTAACTTACCCATTTGATACTCAATGTCCATCATTGCAAATCTAACACAAAGCCATTCTAAAAGCTGAACAACTGACAAAAGTTTTCAGAGGTATCCTGTGCCTGAATTATTGCGTTTACCTTAGAGAATTTTATGAAGCCTGGTAACAACATCTGCTTGAATCACTTGAATCAGAGGGCTTTTGCTTCCAAATTTACAGGATATTTGGCTTGTATTCTTCATTTCTCTATCTCATCAGTTATTTCTAAGGAGACCTATATTGCCACAGTCTTGGAAAATGGTCTACATGGTTACCGAAGGATGAAGATTGGTGGCAAACATCCAGTTTTTCCCTCTGTTCTTTCAAATCCTACTTAATTTTAGCTCCATCCATACCCATGAGAATCAGCCTAGCACAACTACAAAAATAAGGTTGAGCAAGCACACCAGAGCCTAAAGAAAAAAAAATAAAACAAACTTTGTAGGTGAGAGTGTATATAGCTGCAAGTGTAAAAATTATGCATACTTATATTATCTCTTGAATATTTTTCTATTTTTCTTAGCTATTTTATGGGTCAGGCATATTCTGAGTTATACATTAGAGTGAAAATGTTAAACTTTCCTTCAAATCTAGAAGTAATTTGCTAAATCAGTTATCCATTAAATAAATATTTATTGAAAGCTTATTCTGAGAGACACTATGATAAGTACTAGAAATATAATACGAACCCAAGAAAAGACTTATGGTCTTGCATTCTTGAAACTTACAGTATGATGAAAATGTACAAATGTAAAAATAAAAAAAATTAAGTTAAACATAATAAAAGCTACAATAGTGAGAATATAAAATTCTATGAGAGAATTTAGAATAAGACATTCCCATGGGCACATATAAGATTAAATATAATCCACTGTATGTCAGTTTTAACTCAACTTGAACTTTCTCCTGCTCTTAAGAAAGCATATAGGAATAAAAATAAGGATGAAATTTGTATAAAGATACCTTGAGATTGCAATAATGTACAGAAAAATGTTGATCTTCTTAAACTTGAATCCATTATTAAATTTTCAATTTTATTAATTGCAATGTGGTGTGTTGTAACACTGTTTATGATGTTATCTTTCTAAATATGAAGAGATTATTTTGAACAGTACTTTAGATGACACATTTATGAAAAAAATCAAAAGACATACTCTTTTATGCTAATAATGTTTTATAACAGTGGAACTCTACCTTCCTTGTTGCATCTCTTAAATTGGGTGCATGTAGGGAGTAATTCCATGAGAAAATAAAGCAAACTAAAATCTATTAATAAGGTTGAAAATGGACAGGTACAACAAATGTCCATCTACACAAAAAGTACTAAACAATTATATTAGTCTATAAGTGGTCAATATTTTCACATGGTCATTCAATACACATCAGATTTTCAAATTGCTCACTTAAATTTATTGTTGAGAAGCTACACTTAAAAGCCCAATACTGATTCTGATACTTACAAAGTAATAAAGTGGAACACATTATGAATTACTTTCATAACTCACCAAATATACATAATGTTTTGATGAGAAATAAACAAGAAACCCTTGGAAAGATTCCATACTGATTTCACAATGTCATTCAGAAATAGAACTTCTTGCTGTGATACAATCCTTAAATCTTTACTGAAAATAATCTTAGCTTTAAGTCTTAAAAACAACAATCAAATTGAATGGACAGGAACATTTAATTCTGTTTATGGATCTGTATTGTTATGAACTGGTTTAGAAAAATTTTCCACAGGAAATTTATTCTAGTCATTAAGGTAGCCAACAACTGGAACAGATGATAAAAGATACTCAAAAATTAGCCAGCTGGATTTTCAAGGTTTTTCCATAATTTGAGATGCCTTTCGATTTTAATAGTAAGAGTTAAGTCTACTGAATTTTAGTCTCGAGTCAGACCACAGTTACTGTGGTACAAATATAACAAAGAAATAGTTTTTTGAAGACATATTTATTGTCTTTCTAACAGAATACATGCCCACTCCATCACTGACAAAAATTTAACTATAGAGGATCCATGAAACTGACAGGAATCACAGTCTCCCAAACGATAGAACCTGAGCAAATGTTTGCTAAACTTAGGTTTGTATCAGTCTAAAATAAATAACTTCTAATTTCTCCATCTAGTCTTATCTCCTAAAGGGCTACCAATTCTGACAGCTGTAATAGCTACAACTATAGCCAAGCCCTACAGCAGATAGTACCAAAAAAGTAAAATAAATTAATACAACTTTTTTTTTTTTTTTTTGATATTAACAATTCCCAAGAGTATAGTTGTCAACTAGCCAGGGAATGTGTCTATGTGGGCCAAACCACAGAGAAGTATTCTTATCTAGTGTATATTTATTTTACTATTTGGCATATTGTAAATATGATCCAAATTTCCCTTTATTCATGAAATGTTAATATACGTGTTCTGATCTAAGGCCAGAAATCTCTGCCACACCAGTGCTTTTAAAAGAATAGTGAAATAAAAAGTTTTATGTTATAACCAGATATTGTGACTTAATGCATTTTTTAAAATATACATTTCTACAACTAGCCTTGATAATATTTAAACTATGCACAATATTAAAAAATAGACAATTATTCTAATTCTTTAAATACATTTCAAAAGAAAATATTCTGATTCTTAAATTAAGTAATGTCCGTTCTGTGAATATTTTTGTCTGGCTTATGGCATACAGTACATGCTCAAAAAAGATTGTTATATATATTGAAAGAGCAAATTAAGTATATAATTATATAACACTACCTAATCACATTAGCATAATATCAACTGTGATATTCTAAACTTTCATATATCCAGTCCAATGTAAAACCCTTTTTCACTAATATGCTTTTAAAAATCCACTTTCAAAATAGAGAGAAATAAAGCATATTCATTTTTAAAAATTTATTTAATGAAATAAATCCTGGAGCCAAGCCAGTGTAGAAAGTCTCATAGATGATTTTCCTACATAAAATGGAGAGGACACAGGGCCATATTCTTGGTTAGCATACAGTTAATGTACAGCCTCCTATTTTCCCACCCTCACCCAACCCCTACAGCAATCACCCATTACCACTTACACCTCTGTTGCTAATGGGAAAAAGAAAATTGCCTGTCTTGGAACTTGGTACTAGTAGAGGGGGAAAAAAATAACTCTCTTTAAAAATTTCTAAATACAGATAGGTTCTAAATGAGTTTTATAAACCAAGGCTATTCTACCTGGAATGCCTGAAGAATTTTAAGCCATACATTTATTTTGAAGTTGTCCTAGATCTGTAGTAACTATGGGCACCAGCAGAAACAACTTCGTATCTTTTCTGAGGGATGCCAATTGAAGCCTTAAGGAAATATCAGATAAACTTCCAAGAAATATGAACTCATACTCAAAAGTCACCAAACATGTAGGAAAGCAAGAACCATGAAGGAGAACCAGCACAACGAACAAATAACAGAAAAGACCCTAAATGGATCAAACAAATAGTACAAATATGTTTTTCTGACAAAACAAGGATTGAATATGTAAGTAAAGAGCAAAAGACTCTAAAAACAATAAAGTAGATTGGAAAATAATTAAATTTAACTCCTTTAATAAAAAGTGAATAACAATGGCTGACTTTTGCTTCTGGCCATATTAAAGTATAAGGAACCAGGCATATCTTCCCATTTTAAGTGGGAAATTTACAAAATATATGAAATGTTAGTTTTCAGACATTATACACTAGGCAGTACAGATCTTTGATCCTAGGGAGAAGGGAAACTGATGAGGAAGATCTATGAATGTCTGACCTGCAGGCAGCTTCCAGGAAGGAAATACAGGAAGGAAAAAAAACAACAACAACAACAACAAAAGGATGGGGATGCCAAAGCAGTTCACATCTTTGAGAGAAAATACTGAAGAAGAGGGAGCTGCACACAGAGAAATCCCAAAAGAGTATTTGGTGGGATGAGGATTAGTGCACACTGGACGTGAAACCACCTGACGACAGAAATAAAAACTGGTAACCATTAGGCCAAATAATTCCTGGATCTTACACAAGGCTGGAAAGTGTTCCATCTCACTAGAGAAAAAAAGACCTCATAATGCATGAAGCATAGGGAAGAACCCCCAAAATGTTATATTACTTTATATAATTTTATATTATATAATATCTAATATGTTATATTACATTACATTATTATATTAGAAAAACTCAGAAGATCTCAGTTGATGGTTTATCACCAATTGATGATGCAAAGTATGTGACAAATGTAATACCTAGATATAGTAAAAACTCTCAGCTAAGAATAAAAGGGAATGTCTTCACCCTAATGAAAGGCATCTTTGTCAAATCTCCAAGGAAAATCATACTTAATAATGAAAGACTAATGCCTATACAGTAAGACTGGGTAAAAGACAAGGGTGTCTTCTCAGAGAAGTTTCACTTAACATGGTCCTGGAAGTTCTAGCCATACAATAAGGCATACATACCTACACATATACATACATATATAGAAAAATGCATATACATTGAAAAGGAAGAAGTAAAGTTGTATTATTTGCAAATCATATGGTCATCTACATAGAAAACCCTGAGGACTATGCCTCTCTTAAAAGTGACCTACCATAATCTACCCCTTTCAAAAAAAATACTATCAGTTAATAAGAAAAATAGGAAAATTATAGTATACAATATATTTGATATACAAAAATTTATTGTATTTCTATATATAACAACAAATAATCGACATTTTAAAATACAATACATAACATCATCAAATCAAATCCTTAAGGATAAATTTACTATAATATGTATAAGATATTAAAAACTTAAAAAGTTGAATGAAAAAATAAAGAGCTAAGGACATGAAAAGATATATCATCAGAAGCTTCAATTTTGTTAATATGTCAGTTCTTCCTAATTTGAGCTTCAGATTCAACTAACCAAAGTACATTATAATAGACTTTTAAAAAAATTAACAAGGTAATTCTAAAATGTGTATGCAAATGAAAAAGACTATAACAATCAACTGTATTTGGTCTACTATTTTAAAATTGAAAATGAAGTTGAAGGACTTTAGTACATGATTTCAAGGCTATTTTAATGCTACAATAATCGTGACGGCACAGAATTCTTTAAAGACCAATGGAAGAGCAGAATCTAGAAATGGACTCATATACATGATGTTTAATAAATATATCAAGGTGATTCAATAGAGAAAGGGTAGTGTAACAAAATGTGCTGGGACTTTTGAATATATATGGGAAAAATTAACCTCAATGATTTGTAAGTAAATGTTCATAACAGCTTACTTATGTAGTAGCCAAAAATGAAAAATAACCCAAATGTCCACCAACCATTGCCTATATAACAAAATTTCTTTCATACAATGAAATGCTACTCAGCAACAAGCAGAACAAACTCCTGATATATACAGCAATGTGGTTGAATCTCAAAGGTATTATGCTACGTGAAAAAAGCAGGCACAAAAAAACTAATGGTTTCTGGTTATATTTATAAGACATTTTAGAAAAGATAAACTATACTCACATAAAGCAGATCAGTGGTTTCCCAGGGGCTGGATTGGGAGAGGGTTTGGTGACAGCAGCATAATAGAAGAGACTTTTTGGAGTAATGAAAATTATCTCTGTTTTGATGTGGTGGTGGTTATATTATTACGTACGTATTTCCAAACTCGTCATGGAATGATGACTTTACTCCATGCAATTATAAACCATTCAATAAAATCTTTTTTTTTTTAACCACTGGAAAAAATATAATCAGGCAAGTCATGGTGAACCCTCAATGTGAACTCATTCAAATGACAAAAATTGAGAAGTTATTTACTACTAAGCATTGGAGAATCTGTAGATCAATACAATCTTTCATATGTTACTGGTAGAAGCATCTTTTGGTTCCAGTTTTGCAATATCTTTTGAAAATGAATAATCACATGCCCTATAGCCTCGCAATATCACCATATGAGTATATTTACACTAACTCTTTTATATGTATGAACCATGAAACATGCATAAAAATTCACCTCTGCACTCTTTGTAACATGAAATAATGAAACTATCAAATGTATATCACGAAGATGACAAATTATAGTATATTAACACAAGGGAGAATTATATTGTAGGAAAAATAAGTTAACCAATACCACATGTGCCAACACAGAATGAATCTCAGGAACACAATGTTAAGAAAAGATTAATCTCAAATGATTATATATAGCATGATACCTTGTCTGTAAAATTCAAAACCAAGTAAAACTACTATTAGTCATTTAGTCCTTGGTTATTGTTGTGAGTTTAATGTAATATAAATATATCCACACATTATTATGCAGACCAATGATGAAGAAGCACCATAAACCGAGAATTAAGATTTAGCTCTGTGTTCCTAGAAGCCTAATTCACATAAATATGTAAATATATAAATGGAAATAAAAAATGAATAAGCAGATGAAAGATATTAATGATATACTTTAAAATATCTTTTGTTTCTCAACAAGAAAATGAGAAATATTAGTAGAATGCACAAGGAAAATGAATACAAATACAGAACAATAACGGATGAATGAAAAGTTAAACATTGAGCTATTGTAAAATTTAAAGGATAATCCTCTTGACACTGCTCCAGAATTTATTTTCCTTTCAAATGCCACGGAGGTTGTGACATTTGACCCTTTCAGAATTACATGAAAGAATATATTCCAAACTTGTTTTCTGGCTTTGCATAATTATTCTTTTCATAATTGTAACATAATTAAACCTTTAAAACTGTACTGTCAATCAAGCCAAGGATATAATTATGATTCAAGCACAGAATGTAAATCTTATTAATTTCGAAAATGTAAAAGTAAAGGCCCAAATGAACAAAGGTAAGAGGTGGAAGGAGGGAAATAAGTGAGGGAGAAAGTTAATGGCATCAGTATTTTCACTTTTATATAATTGGAAATGCCAAGAAAATAATGTTATTTGATGAAATAAAAATTGTCTATTTTTAAAAATTTAACTATTAACATAACTAATTAAAGAAAGAAATATAATATTGCAATTACCCAAATTTGAGAACAGTAGTGAAGACAAATATTTGTGGTAGTGTGAATGAGCTATAGCACCTTCTGTCTGATTGAAACTCCATAGTTATCTTTTCATAAAACAAAAACATTATTATAATGACATTATTTATAACTTTGAAAAAACAGGACAGAAGTAAAGGCCTTTGATAGTTGTACTAGTAGAATATAAACAGCTGAAGAAAAAAAAATCTCTCAGCTAGAGGATATATTACTATCAATAGAATCCTCAAAAACTGAAAACAGACTGAAAAAAAAAAATATCCAAGGATTGTGGGACAACTATGAAAGGTGTAACATGTGCACAGTGGTAATATGAGAAGGAAAAGAAAGACAGGAACAGAAGAAATATTTGAAGCAATAACGTCAGAGAAGTATCTCAAATTAAGGTCAGACACCAAAAGACTGACCCAGGAATCTCTGAAAATGGTAGCAGGATACATTTAAAAACAAATAAACAAACAAAATTACACCTAGGCATAACATTTTTCAAACTACATAAAATCAAATAGAAAGAAAAAAATTCTGAAAAAGAGCCAAAGGAAAAACACCTTACTTATAAAGGAACAAAGATAAGAATTACATTGGACTGCTCAGAAACCACGCAGGCAAGAAGACAGTGAAGTGAAATATTTAAAGTGTTGAGAGCAGAGCAGAGCAAAACAAAACAAAACAAAACAAAACAAAAAACAAAACAACACTAGCCTAGAATTCTGTAATCAGTGAAGTTATCCTTCAAAAGTAAAGGAGAAATAAAGACTTTATTTATTTCATATAACAATAGTAGAATATACATTTTTCTCAAGATTGTATGGAACATTTGCCAAATTAGATTCATATTCTGGGCCAGAAAGCACACCTTAACAAATTTAAAAGAACAGAAATCATACCATTTCTGTCTTTAGATCACAATGGAATGAAACTAGAAATCAATAACATAAAAGTAACTGAGAAAGCCCAAAATATATAGAGAGTGAATAGCACATAGTTTAAAGAAGGAATCTCAAGATCAATTTAAAATATTTGAATTGAATGAAAATGAAAACTCAACTTATCAAAATGTGTGGGCTGCAGCAGAAGTAGTGCTCAGGGGAAAATTTATACCATGAATGCATATATAAGAAAAGAATAAAAAATCTAAAATTGACCATCTAAGTTTCCAACTAAGAAGCTGTAAAAAGAAGACCAATAAATTTAAAAGTAAATAGGAAAAGAAATAAGAATTAGAACAGAAATCTATAAAATAGAAACTCAAGAGAGAAAATAAAACCAAAAGCTGATTTTTTGAAAAGGTCAATAAAATTAATAAGCCTTTAGCCAGACTAAAAATAAAAGAGAGAGGACATGAATTACTATTATCAGAAATAAAAGAAAGGACATCACTAAGACTACAGATATATTATGAACAATATTAGTAAAATAATACTATGACCACAAATTTGAAAACTAGATGATATGGACCAATCCCTTGAAAGACAATTTGCCAGTATTCACACAGGAAGAAATAGACAATCAGAATAGGCCTATATCTATTAAATAAATTAAGTCAATAATGAATAAACTTCTAAAACAGAAAGCACCTGCCCCAGATGGCTTCGCTAGTGAATTCCATCAAATATTTAAAGAAATTATACCAATTTTCTACAATTTCTTCAGAGGATAGAAGCAAAAAGAATACTTCTTAACTCATTCTTTGAGGCCAAAATTATCCTATACCAAAACCAGATAAAGACATTACAAGAAAACAACCAAGCAATCTCTCTCATGAACATAAATACAAAAATCCTTAACAAAATATTAGCAAATTGTATCCAACGATGTATAAAACGAATTTTCTACCACAACCAGTGGGATTTATCCCAGTTATGCAAGGCTGATTCAACATTCGCAAATAATATAATCCATTACACCAACAGACTAAAAATACAAATCACATGATCATATCAATAGATGCATACAAAACAGTTGACAAAACAACACCATTCATGAGAAAAACCCTCAGTAAATGGGAACAGAGTGAGAATGTCCTCAATTTGATAAATATCTATGAAAACACTGTAGCTCACTTAACAGTGAGCAATTTGCAGCTTTCCCGCTAAGATTAGGTAAAAGGCCGGGATGTTCCATCATCACTTCTTTCAACATTGTATTGGAAATTCTAGCTCATGCATCAGACAAGAAAAAATAACACATATACAGCTTATGAAGGGAAATAAGTTGTCATTGTTTGCAGATAACATGATCACCTATGTAGGAAATCTGAAAGTATTGACAAAAACTTCTTGGAATAATAAGCATTTATAGCAAGGTTGCGGGGTACAAGGTTAATATACAATAACAATCACTTTCAAATATACCATCAATGAACAAGTGGAATTTAAAACTAAAAACAGAATACCATTTATATTAGCACATTAGAAATGGAATACATAGGTACAAATCTAACGAAATATGTACAAGATCTATATGAGAAAAGCTATCAAACTATCATGAATGAAATGAAAGAAAATCTAAACAAATGGAGAGAGAATCCATATTCCATGAATAGGAAGGCTCAATATTGTCAAGATGTCAGTTATGCCCAACTTGATCTATAGATTCAATGTAATCCCAATCAAAATGCCAGTAAATTATTTCGTGGCTATCAATAAACTGATTCTAAAGTTTATATGGAACGGCAAAAGACCCAGAACAGCCAACACAATATTGGAGCAAAACAAAGTCAGAAGAGTGACACTACCCAACCTCAAGACTTACAATAAGGCCATAGTAGTCAAGACAGTGTAGTGTTGGTAAAAGAATAGAAACCTTAAGCAATGGAATAGATTAGAGAGCTCAAAATAGACTACCATAAATGTAATCCACTGATTGTTGACAAAGGAACAAATATGAGGTAATACAAGGAGAAAAAGCATCTTTTCAACAAATGGTGCTAGAACAACTGAACATCTACATCAAGGGTTTCCAACCCCTGGGCCATGGACTGATACCATTCCTGGCCCATTAGGAACTGGACCGCATAGCAGGAGGTGAGTGGCAAGCAAGCCAGTGAAGCTTCATCTGTATTTGCAGCCACTCCCCAGTGCTGGCATCACCGCCTCAGCTGCACCTAAGATCATCAGGCATTAGATTCTCATAGGAGCACCAATCCTGGTGCCAAGCAGGTGGGGGACTGCTGAATTCTACATGCAAGAAAAAGTAATCTAGACACAGACCTTACTTACACTTTTCACAAAAAAAGTAACTCAAAATGGATAAAAGATCTAAATGTAAATCACAAAACTATAAAACTTCTAGAAGATAACATAGGAGAAAACCTAATGGGTATGGTGATAACTTTTCAGATACAACACCAATGGCATTATTCATGAAAGAATTGAAAAGCTGGATTTTATTAAGATTAAAAACTTCTGCTCTGCAAAAGACAATGTCAAGAGGATAGTAAGTGACAGACTAGGAGAAAATATTTGCAAATGGTACATCTGATAAAGAAATGCTATCCAAAATATATAAAGAATCCTTAAAAGTAAACAATAAGACAACAACCTGATTAAACAATATACCAAACACCTTAAAAGACACCTCACCAAAGAAGATATACAGATGGCAAATAATAATATGAAGAGATGTTTCACATCATGTGCCACTAAGGAAATGCAAATTAAAACGAAATACAACTACAAGTATTAGAATGACAAGAATGGTCCAAATGCTTGCGGGAAGTGGAACTATAGGAACCCTCACACTTTGGTGGGAATGCAACATGACACACCCATTTTGGAAGGCAGTGTAACAGTTTCTTAAAAAACTGAACATATTCTTACCATATGATCTAGCAAGTGCTCTCCTTGACATTTACCCAAAGAAGATGAAAATTTAGATGCGTCTCACAAAAAACGCATTTAATGTTAAGCAGATTTATTATAAACATCCAAAACTTGGAAGCAACCAAGATGCCCCTTCAATGGGTGAATGGATAAACTGTGGTACAAATTCAGACAATGGAATATTATCCAGCACTAAAGAGAAGTGAGCTATCAAGCCATGAAAGATCCGGAGGAACTTTAAGTGTGTATTTTTAAGTCAAAGAAGCCAATCTGAAAAAGATGCATACTGTATGATTCCCAACTATTTAACATTCTGGAAAAGGCAAGACTATGGAGACTGAAAATATCAGTGGTCGCCATGGGTTGGGATTGAGAAGAGATGAATAGACAGAACACAAAGGATTTTTAGGATAGTGAAACTGATAACACCATGATGAATAAACGTCATTATACATTTGTCCAAACCCACATTATTTACAATATCAGGAGTGAACCATATTGTAACTTGTAGACTTTGGGTGATTATGATGTGTCACTGTACGTTTATCACTTGTAACGAGTGTACCATTATAATGGGGAATGTTGATAATGGGGGCGATTATGCATGTGTGGGAGAGAGGGGTGCATGGGAAATCTCTGTACCTTCTCTATTTTGCTGTGACCTAAATTGCTCTAAAGAAATTTTTTTAAGATAAGACTGAGGGAAATAAATGTTTTATATTAAGAAAAAACAAGTAGCAGAACGCAAAATTAAAAATTACAAGTAGCTGCCTCTTTGGAACAGGACGGTAGGCAGAAAGAAAGACGTGTGAGTCAGAGAACTGCTGTTTTTCATTATAAGCCCTCCTGTACTAGGTGATTTTTTTTTCCTATTAAAATGAACCACTTTCATCTAAATCAGTAAATGAATAAACAACACAAAATGAAAATAAAATTACTCTTGCTCAGAATTTTTATCATTCATTTAACTAGCAGCAGCTACAGCCTTACTCACATCCTGCACTCAGTACTGCTTTGAATCTTGTGTTGACATACGCTATCTCATAAACTGAAGTATAATGATATTTATCTTTCTTTGCATGAAGGGAACCTAAATAAACCCAGAGCTGAACTGCAGGAAGTTTTCTCAATAGCTTGTAAAATATTTTATAATCATCACTATAAGAGAGCTGAGTTGTCAGTGTCAATCACTGGGGAGGAACAGAAAGAGGCAACTGAAAGTTCCTGGAATCATTCAGGCTCATTTACGGCCAGAGCACACTGGAGATCCCTCAGGGCTACAGAGGTGGTGGCTCGGCCCTCTGAACAGCACTGCCCTTTAATTGGAGCACGCCCAGTGGGAGACAATGATGCTTTAGTTCTGAGGTTCAATGAACCTTGCGGTGACCTAGGACCAGCTAGCAGAGAATTGGACTCACCTCTGAGTGAGTTTTATTCTGTTGCTAGGTTAACCTTGCACAAAGTTCTTGAGTTTTCTCATTTTTTTCAGGCTTTTCAACTGAAGAACATCTCAGAGGACAAAACACCTTTTTCCCCCTTTCTCTGTGTAGAACCAGGGATGACAAGTTGTGAACCTATCCTTTAGTGACATGGCTGATGCCTCACTGGGCACTTTGCTACCTCTATCAAAAGGACACAGCTCTCTAGATGTCGTCAAAGGGAGCATATAATCTCATCAGGGGCCAAATGTATTCTCTTACTCCTACAATTAAAAGTGGAAAAAGAAGAATTCAAACTTGTCTTCCTACTGCTATTCGTAATTTAGTCTTCCTTCCAATTTTCAAGAGACTAATCCCAATACCATGGCAACCCAGGAACACAGAAACCCCAAATCATACCTTTCTAAAACTATCTCACGTTGGTGAACGAGCATACAGTGTAGTAGGGAATTGAATGATTAATATCCCAGTTTTGTTTTTCTTGTATCTTGTTTACTAACTCATCACATATTTCTGTCTTGTCTTTCCTATATATTCTGTAAAGCTTTACTTTTTCAGAACCGAATGTATCTTGCATTTTGTATCATCTTCCAAAGCTATGCAAAGAGGGATGAGGAAACGTCAGTCTGGTTTCCCAAAAAGAAAGGATCAGTATATCATCGCCAATCTTGTGATGAAATTTGTTTATAGTTTAGAGTACTTAATATACTGCAAAACATTAATATAATAGAATTACTCTGATGAGAAAATACTCACAAACACATCAGAATCATTTTGCACCTCGCTGCAATTGCTTTTTCCATTCTTAGGCAGAAAAATTTTCAAAGAGCACTTTACTTAAAATTGTGAATAGTGTACCTTCACATTCAATGACAAAACTGTTATTGAAATGTGGATTTTCTCCAACTCTCAGGCATTTTAAAGTGCCTGCATGTATGGAGGGCATGGATACACTTAAACACATGTGCAGATGAAGTTAATATACCCACAAATATACGTCATGAACGCCGGCCTTCATGCTGTTCCTCCAACTCTCCACAGGTCCCCTTGGCTTGGGGTTTCATTTATTGTTCCTCTGCCTGCCACGCTGTCCTGAAGATACCAATATGGTTCCCTCCTTCCACAACTTTATGCTTTGTTCAAATATCACTTTCTTAATGAGATGTCACTAAATCACCAAATTTAAATTTACAACTCCCTCATTCCAGCACTCCGTATACTCCTTCCCTGTTTCATTTTTCTCCATAGGACATAATATCTTCTACTGTATAACATTTTTTGTTCTCTAACTTCAATATGCCTGATGCATCAAGATGCTCAAAACATTATCTGGATGATTAAATTTGAAGATGATGCAAATGATGTCAGCTTTTTATCACGATAAATTTTTTAAAATGTCAGTTCTCCCTGCAATCATGCATTTTCTTTTCTATTTCTGTATAATTATACGCTCTTTCCAATATGCAAACGTTTTTTTTCTCAAGAGACTTCTCAGCTATCCGCATTTTCAATTGCTAACGCCTCACTGTCCTTCTCGTCTATCTTCATCCAGTGTTTATTTGACATTTCCTAGTTTACTGAGGAATGCCTCAACAAAGTGGGGTTTTCCAAGAAAAAAAAAAAACAACCACGAAGAAAAATCAACCCTCCTACAGGAAAGAAGAGAATTTACTGCAGGAGATCACGTAAGCAAAGTGAAAAATGAAATTAGAGGCAGTGGTCCACCCAGAAGGAGAAAGAAATTGGACTGCCCAAGGACCCCTTGCTCCCCTTCCTCAGATGAGATGTCTCTCACATGGGTCCCAGCTGCCCCCACTCCTCCTAATTTTTGAGGAGAGTCATTTGGACATATAGCTACTCTCCAGGCACTTGAGAAGTTCTCCAGCAAATGTTGCTGAGGAGATATCTACAGTGTAGGTATGATTTCGGAAGATGTATCTGTCTGAATGATTTCTTGCCTGGACTTGTCTGGGACTTTTTTCCATCTATTCTAATTTTTTCAGTCTAGATTTTTATGAGTGTTGGATAATAAGGGTATTTTAGATGTCTCTAGTAGCTGAGATCTAGTTTTAGACAAAAGACCTCTAAGACTGAAATATAAATAGAGAAGCGTTCACGATGACATCATGTTGTATGCACACCAGAAGTGACCACAAATAACCTACAATAACCTTTAAAATTAGTTTTTTCCTGACTTCATAAAATAATATTTTATTTGGCAGGCATGTACTGGCAAGCTCTTTCAAAAGTTCTATTTGTTTTCTGTATCCAGGAAGACACAACCAGTGTTTTCACATAGGTTTCCTTCTATGCTGTGGTTTTGCCATTTTCTGCTTCTTTATGAGTGGCTGCTGTAGAATATTTTTCTTTGGGACATTTATAAGAGTAACAAGGATATGAATGAAAAACCATCCTTATAACAATACAGGGCAGATTTCTGCTTCCATATGTAATACTGACAAATCTAAAGGACCAATGTAGAATATCTCAACAGTATATGGTTGCTTTATTCTGAGGTTATATAATAACATGCAGCTGGATAAAAAATATATTATAGTACCTTGAAGGAAATTAGTCCACGTGTCCTTTGATGTGTTAATTAAATCCAAGATCAGAAAGAGAATGTAAAAGCATAAGATAGCTTTGAAAAAAATATAGATTTATATCGACTTATCTAAGCTAAATTAAGATGTAGCAGACAATAGGAAAACAATTTCACAGTTATTGCATAGATGAGCCAATTGTTCAAGTTTTTTTAAAGTTCCCATTATAAAATAAAAGTAATATATTTTCTCTAAATATTTTGACATATTATAAAGTCCTTTCTGAATCTGATTAATTTCATATCACTCAGATTTTCAAACTTCCACTTTTTCCCAGAAGACAAAGATGAGTAAGTCAATCTTGTCATTTATATTACATAAATAATAGTAATAATAAATAAATAAATAAATAAATAAATAAATAAATATTTCCCAGATAAACAGCACTTTTAGAATAAGGCACTATATTTCATTTTCTTCTTTTAGTTACTAGTAATCTTTTACTTTCACACAGGCAAAAGAGGAAGGTTCCAATAATTAACCTTGTGCTGTTGACCTAACCAAAATTAACTGGCTATGCAACAATTTAGTTGTCCATATAAAAACAGGAAGAGAGATTTCCCCAAGTAACCCTTATTCACCATGAGAAAAACAGCTGGTGCGCTCTCTTTCCCTGTAAGCCTGTGGGGCACGGATGAAAGGATGTATATTTCTGATATCCTCTCTTGTAAATGGGTGTGTTTTTTTCAGTGGAAGTGTGCCAACTCTCAGTTCCTGAGAGGCGGGGGCCCAAGAAAGTCTGGTCAAAATATTTAGAATTGTATCTTTATAAGAAGAGGTCCGTGAAAATGAACAAAGTTACCTCACCAGTGTTACAGGAATAATCACTGCAGAATAACAGTGGAAATCTATACCTTTTCCCACTATGAAAGGAGGGAAAGATTAATAAGAAACATTGCCCTCCCAACAACAAAAATCAAAGTTTTAGTACCAGACTTCTTTGTGTTCTGTTTTCCAGTAGTTCTGCTACATTTCTCACAGTACACTGCTGGGATTTTTTTTATTTTTTATTTTCGCTACGCATGCTCACACATCTGTTGCACATGTGTGATCAACCGACGAGATTTTTGAGCCAAATGTCCTGTTAAATGGACAGAGTGGGCAGAGCATTCCTTTGAGAGTTAGATTCGGCCTCTGGTGGATTGCCTCCAAATGCAATGGTGTAATAAAGAAAAGAAATCTGCTCATTTGAATTGCATTGAAATGAACTGTGTCCTCCCCTAAAATACCATATGGTAATGATCCCTGGAGGTATGGCCCATAACACCCAGGTCTGGCAGACTCCATTGGAAGGCTGTAAATGTCCCTGTATAGAGAGACTGTGAAAGGCAAGATAGTTGACAAGAAGCATGCCGGGCAAAACAAGAATCCTATCTGCTGTCCCTCAATCAACTCGAAATGAAAGAAAGTAGACTGAACAAAGAAATCCTAGCAAGTCGTCTTGAAGAAATCCTTCTTCTCCCATTAAAACGCAGTTCTTGGATCTCACCTCCAGTAAAGTGAAACCGTATGGAAAGAAAGCTGTTTCACCTGAGCAGTAGCCAGAGTTTCTTTGCAGCAAATTATCTCAATAAGACTCAAGTGTATGTCTGCAAAGCAAAATGCAGTCTTCATAATCAAACCTCCACCAGAGCTGAGAGCAGATGGACCCAGTAACCGGAGACGCTGAGAGTCCTGCCTCTGCTTTGGCTAGCACTCTCAGTGAACCTGATCCTACTGCAGGTAGTAGCTAGTGACCTGCATGCCATTCTATGAAGTCTCTCAAGGGACACACACACACACCCACACACACTCACACACACATTATCTCACACACACACACCCAGGTTGTTTTAGTAGGGAGAAATTCAGGTAACATTGGTGGTGAGACACTGAAATATTTGTATGCCAAACAGTATAAAAAATAGCCTATTTTAGCCCCTATAGAAGTAAGGCACTGCTGTAGAAATTAGAGTACTGTATTTAACTTCAATAAAGCCTTAATAGCCATTGGAGGTTATAAAATTTTCACTTATGTCAACAGCTCAATTCTGATCTTTCCTTTCATTGTTCTTGAAAAGGGACAAATTTTCCACTAATTTAGTCCACAATCAAATATATTTATAGAAATAATATGGGAAACTACCTCAAGACATTTTTTTCTTACATGAATTTTTTCTATTCTAATAAATTGATCATAAATGGTGTGTGTCTGTTAATGGGGTGAAAGAATTTCTAGAACTATAAGTTCTCAATCCTCACTTTTCTTTTTCTGGAAGCTTTGACAACTAAAGAAGTCTATCCTCATATCCGAATTTGAGTATTAGATTTATATACTTGTCATTCCTAACTTTCATAAAAACTTGTTTTATTTTTCATGTCAAATGTGACTTTGTATTTTGATTTCTACAATTACTTTGTGATAGGAAACTCAGTTACTATTTATAAACCAAAGATACTGTACATAGGAATAACAGCAGCTAGTACATATTGGGCTGTTTTATTTTAAATTAGTTAATAGAAACTCATTTAATTTTAACCATAATCCGGTAAAATTGCTATTGTTATTAGCCCTGTGTTTTACATGAGGAAATTTTAGATGAAGAAATTGAGAATTATCAGGATGTTATAATGTGCCTAAATTCAAAAGAAGGCAGTGTAGTGGAGGTGTAACCCCATTTGTCATTTGTGTTTTCAGAGACAAGGGTTCTGAACTGTCCATTATACCACCATGTCAGAACCGTTTCTAGTTTTGTTTTGTTTTGGAAATCCAGGCTCTAGAATTGTCATTTCAAGCATGTCCTCGATACGTTCTAAAACCATGAAAGTGGAAAATTCTCTTTACCTCAATAATTTCATAGTTCTTTTTAAAAATCATCATGCAACCAAATATTTTCCTTCTTCAAATCTGAATCTTTCCCCTGACTAAAATATTCATCCATTGTCCTAAAATTCTGCCTCTTATATTATACATAAAGCTTAATGTTTTTTCTTCAACCTTTTCTTACATAAGGGGGGTGGGAGGAAACAAGTTTTTTAAATCTTACCACAGAAATTATTTTTTTCCTACTTTCTAAACCAAGATATTTTGCCAAAAGTAGAGACCTCTGAGTAAAAATACATAAACAGATTTTGATTTGAAGTATTTTGAAAGAACTAAATGTGTTTTAATTGAAGTCAGCATATCAATATGGTTTCTTTTTCTTCTTGTTTATTTTTACTTGAGGATCTCTATGAATATTGGGATCAAAAATGACTGTTGGACATCATATAGCAGGCAACTGACATTTCCGGTGATATCTATATTTCTGAGTATCTTCATAGTATCAACACAGATTTTTTTAAATTAACTATAAGATCTTCAGATTTGATACTGAAACACCAAATAAATGTCAGCCCCTCTTTGTTGTTGATAAAGAAGCCATTGGATTCAGAAGCACTACTCAAATCCATATTTTACAACCCTTTTTATCATTTCAACAGAAGAGTTCTGAGTGTAAAGCGTGTGGGAAGAATATTTATCTTATTTTTACAGATCGGAAAGCTGATGCATAGAGATTAAATTATATTTACGAGGTCAATGAAAGGATCAACAGAACTGTGATGAGCCAAATCTGCATTCCAGAAAAAGTCTAAAAATAAATTGGATTTCTAAGTGATATGTAACTAGCATTTTAAAACATCTCATAAAATTAATGTAGTCATATATGCATGCCTTTCATTTCAGCTCTAATTTAGGCTATCAACATTTTATCAGATTTACAGGAAATTCCCAGCACAGTCTGCCAATTTATTTAAGATCATAAAGTTCAAAATATATGTATTTTTTTAATTTACATGCTATATATCTATAAAATGCACGTAAAAGTACTAAATTTGCAACAGAAATACAAATTCTCACACTTCTGAGCTCAGTTATCACAGCTATCTTTTGGCCATTTTAATAATGCTACTAATTGTCCAGGATGTCAACTTGGGTGAAGCTGCATTTCTTTTTGGATATTGGTATCTTTCTTCTAATCATTTAGAATCTTAATGATTCTAATAGAGGTTTGATTTGTTCTTTCGAGTACCCAGATCAATAATTCCTATCTCTTGCTGAATTTAAGTAAAATTGTTAGATATATTTTAATGAAAGCAAATAGCATTCTCTACCTATTAGCACCTCCAACACTTTAAGAAATAAGGTCCTGATCAGACATATAAGCAGGGTCTAATAATATTCTTATAAATTCTTCCTGAAATTTCATGTTTGAATTAAGGAAATTAACATTTATAGCCTCTCTCTCTCTCTCTCTCTCTCTCTCTCTCTCTCTCTCTCTCTCTCTCTCACACACACACACACACACACACGGGGAGGTGGAAAGAGAGACATTGAGAAATAAGCAAATAATCCAAAAATAAGTATTTTGCAGACCAGCCTCAGATGGATGCCTCAGAGACTTTTAGTTCAACTGCTGTTTGTCCAATTAGCATATGTGTGTTGTGTGTAAAAACTCTCATATATAACCAGGAATTTGAGCTCAGCAACACTTCTGCTTACTTTCTCTTCCTCTCCCCTCCCTTCCCAATGTCCTTTACTTCCTAATCTGCCAAATCAAATGCTAAATCAGGAGCAATAGCCTACAATTAGCTTTTTCAATTAAAGTATAGAGTTCAAAGTTGACTCTAGAGTGAGTAATTGCCTTTGAAAACCGCAACCAGCAGGCAGCTGCCAGATTATTACAACAGTTTATTTAACCTCAAAACATCTGATCAATTTTATTATCTCAGCAGAAGGCAGATATCCTGGAGAGTAGGGTTTTAAATATACTACTCATCCTAGATGTCTGAGAGGAAATACAAAATTCTTCAACGCTATAAATATCTTTTTTGCCATCACCTTGCTGAGAAAACAAACCAAAATCACATTTTCTTCATTCAGAAGTCAACGGAAATAAAGAAACTGAATGCAAAAGCATCGTGACATAAGCTGGGGCAGGAGTGTGGGGGAAGGGGGCCACAAATAGACAATTTACAAAATTACAAGGTTTAAAAACATTCAAACGACCGGCTCGTGATGTTTAGGGTTTTTATTCTTCCAAAAAAGAGACACAGAGAGGGCCGCCAGCTTCACCAAAACAAAAAATATCACGTTTCCAGAATCCTGATTTGGCTGCCTCCATGATGCCGAATTTATTATTCTGAGACCTGCTCTATGGCTTGAGGGAAGGAGCGGGTTGAAATCTCATTACACGAATGGGCTGAACAACCCTCAGATCTCCTACCTCCAGGCAGCAAGGCCAGCGCGCACACGATTATAACTCTCCTGGCCTCCACAAAATGGTGTCACTGGGGACTTCCCCCAGCTCTGTTCCCCTGACCCTTCCATCCCCATCTGCCAGGCCTCCCCTACAGATCACTGGATTTAATCTCCTCCACTGCTTCTACAGGCCCATGGCAGCCTACCACCCGAAACGTGTGTTGATCCCTAACCTCTTCCAAGAGGCAATATTTGGTAAGAACATCGACTCTTTAGCAGTCTTCCTGGAGTTCAATACCAGTTCCACTATTCACTTGGGCAAATTTATTTCCCGGGGCTCAGTTTCCTCACCTATAACCTTGTAACTTTGTTGTGGGGATTGAGTGCTGATGATGTGTCAGGTGCTGAGAACTGAGGCCTGCCACATAGGAAGTGCTTTGTTTTGGTTGGTTGTTTCTATTGTTCACTCAGGATTCAGTCGTTAGTTCCCTTTGGCTCAGGACCTTGCCTGTGGGGTAGTTCTATCTACTCTTAGACCCAGCTCCCAGCTCTTGGAAAGTCTCTTCAAACAGCAAGAGAGGGGAGGTCAAACCTGGGTGGTTCCTGTGTCCCGACTTTGGGGTTGAGTTATAAGACAGCTTTAATACAATCATATATCTCTCATCTTTCCAGCAATTTTACCAGCTGGGATAATGTCCCAGGTAGACCCAGAATACAGGTAACTCCCAACTATAGGCAACTCCAAAGTATACCATCATCCACAGCCACACAAGTGTATCTAGATACTGAATCCCATCACTGCATTTGAAGAATATGAGTATTGCATCTTTTCTGCTTATTTCAGTAACTGTTGACTTGAAAGCAAAAAAAAAAAAAACCCCAAAAAACAAAAAAAACATTAAAGAACAAATCAATTTAGAAAGTGTTCATGGGAAATAAACCATTCATTTTTACAAAAAGACATTATCAGTATCCCCCCGCCCTGCAAAATGAAAACACTTTAAATGCTTATTCTTTCTCTGTGTTTTATTTTCTGTCTTCTATGTCTATTCCCCAATCCCATTTCATTCTTCCTTCTAGAACCATGCTAATATGTTTGACAGCCTTGAACTCCCAGGAATTCCTGTATAATACATAATGTTTTGTGTATCGCATCTATTTATAACTAATCAATAAAGGTTATCGATTTATCAAAATTTTGAGTCATTCTATTTATTAACCTTCCAACAGTGTTCTTACAATATAGTCATGTTATTTCGTGTACATATAGTTGGTCACTTTTAATTACTACAAAGTACTCCAGTGTTGTGCGCTCATGACATTTTTACCTAACCACTCAATGCTTGTTATGTAATTAACAATGACAACAAAAATATTACTATTCAATAGTTAATCTCATATTTGATCAACCTGATCTAAAGTCACAGTGATTCAGGTAATTTACTGAGAAAAATTTTTTCTTCCAATCCTTTGCATAAGAAGTTTTCCATCTGAACTATAGAGACAAATGATTATCTCTTTCATTTTCTAGTAAAGATTCTCTCAGAGAAATTAGCATTTTGTTTGTTTGTTTGTTTGTTTGTTTTGGAATCTGATTGTTGGCAACCAACATGCTTTGCTGGTAAAAGTAAATATCTTTCAGAGACACAGAACAACATAAAACACAGACATCTTAAAAGCTTTGTGGAAATAGTCAGGCCATGAATAAAAAGTAAATAATAAGCTAGCCATGTCTTCAACATCTACAGCATTTAATTATAAAAATGTAGGATATGCACAAGATCTCCAAGATGTTTATTCTAATTCCTGCCTGGCAGCACTGTTTGATATAATGCAATACTGGAAACAATTTAAATGCCTATCAACAAGAAACACAGTGTAAGGGATTTTATGCAACTAAAAAAATGAAAGAATTCTCTAAGCACTGACACGGAAACATCATAAAAATACACAGCTAGTGGAAAAAGAAAGCCACAGAAGAGTATTTTTTCAGATGATTCCATTCTTGTAAAAAAAAAAAGTAAAAGAAATATACATGTATAATAATGTGAATATATACAAGAGCATGTAAAAAATATCTGGGAAGATTCAAATTGCACACAAGGGTAGCGAAGCCCAAGAGAGGGAGAAAAATTTTTCCCTTTTAATTTTTGTCCTTTAGTACTATTTATACGTGTGGTTGTTTACAGCAAGTATTCATTTCATACTAAACTTTTCTAAACATATATAAAATAAAAACATAATGAATAAGGCTGGCTTTTGAGGAAGGTTTTATTTACAAATACAGTAACGGAGGAGCTGACACAGTGACAGCATCATCCAGGAGAGCAGAAACAGATGTAAGAAAAGAATCAAAGCATATCAAAAAGTCACCCTTACCCCAAATCTCTACTAAACATAACATAAAATCCATTTCCACTCTGACACATCACTTGCAAAGTTTTTAAAAATTTTTATTGCAGTGGAGAAGAAAAAAAAATCAAATTAAATAGAAGTAACAACTTTTGGTGAACTGGGAGATTAGGAAAAAAACTTTCATGGCCATTGATAACGACAGAAGGTAACTAAAAAAATTAGATCAGAAATGTTTTTAAAATACTTAAGATGCTAAGAAATTAAAATTTTCCATTAAAAATTTATTTGAAATAACATATATGCACTTTTTTCCTTTATGAAAATGATGTGAATACAGGTTAAAATGTATTTTGTCAAGAAAAAGCTATCTCAATTTTTCATAAATTTTACTTTAGAACTTTTAAAATGATGTTTTAATGTTCAATACTTCAAAAAAGATTATCAATTACTTTGTTTTTTCCTTCAAATATTCAAACAAAAACGTTCACTTCAAAACAGAACCTGGTGACTTATGTCAAAATTTGACTGTATTTCAAATTATTTACTGAAACTGGGAAATACGTAAGAAAATTTTAACAAATACAAAATTAAAAAGAGATAAATGCAGAACCATTCATCTAAGAATGAACAAGTGGTACTTTTATCCCTGAAGAATATCCATTTTAAATTTTCCTAAGACAGGTAAGCAGTTTTCTTAAGAATTAAACATTAGTTTTGTTACTATTCAACCAAAATCATTTCTTCAGTGAAGTAGTTTATCTTAAATGCCAGGAAAGCTATAATAGAAAATTGCAGGTAACTATCGGAATTAAATCCACAGCAAATAAAACAATAACAACAGACCTAATTTGGTAAAACATGCTCAATGGAAAACTAAGATGCTATACACTGATAGTCACAAATAATTGATCTACATTTTATTTCCATACAATGATTTTAAAGTCTGACTTCATACATACAAAAACAAATATCAATATACATACTATATACTACACTAATTTTTGAGCAAAATTTTAATTTCCTTATCAGAATATTTCATAAAATTTCAATGAGAAAACTAGTAAAGAGAATATATAATAAATTCCAGGCATTCGCACTTGAATCTTACTTTCCTGCATGTGTACTAGAAGCGAGGGAACAACTGAAAGGAAATATTTATGGTGTTATACTCCCCCTAGTGGGCATTTTTTTAAATGAAAAGTTTAGCAACCGCTACACACTTCAATGAATTTTGAGCCTCAAGATTCTCATGATGCTTAATGGGAAGGATCTTTGCAGAGTGTCTCGCCAACCCACCCTGTGACGCAGGAACCTCAGAGGCAGCCAGCTCATGCTTGATCTAAGTTTCAATCTTCACGAAAGCTACCGTTTCTACCTTGGGATAACTATCGCTAGCAAGCTATGTTTATATTGAATGCAAATTCCACTTTTCGCAACAGGCACTTTTGGACCTCTTGAGGAAACTGGGGAGAGTTTACATTCTTTCTCATTTTACCCATCCTGAAAGTGTATTTAGAAAAATCTCATCATAAGAGTAGACACTAAACAAGTAAAAAACAATGGCATTAAGAAACCACTTTAACTACATATTGTTTCAGGTAGGACTAACAAAATAAGAACATGCCACATGATACCATTGCCTATCATATCCTAAACCAAGTGTTATACCCAAGAGCAAGACAAATACGCCCAATAAATGTTTGCTAATTTGCATTTTTAAAAAAATGTTCCTTCACTTTGTATGAAAAGTACATAATTCATTCCCTTTGGATGGAAGATCTAGTGCAACTGATTCATTTTGATAATCAGGGGTACAGGGGCTCTGCGTGGAACCTAAAAGACCTCGAGGGGCATACAGCCCAAAGAGTAAAAAAATTATCTGTACAAAGTACCAGAACTTAGTCACAGTAAAGGGACTCAAAGCGTACCTATCCTACAGATGCTCAAATTCATCTCCCCAATTTAAAAGCCTTCATACTGATATTCCAACCATTGTGTTATACACTCCTTGAGGAAACTCTTCCTGTCCCTTTGCCCCTTTGAGCTAGCACAGAACCCACAACTGTGTAAGATGTGTAAGCCATGCCTTCCTGAAGGTGATGGAGATAAAGCCCCAGGCTTAAGGCTTGAGTTTGCCAATATTTATTAATTCTCATTCTACCATATGACAGATTAACTTGCCTTCCAGATTATCTGCTGCTTATAGAAGTGCTTTGGAAAGGAATAGAGAACAATGACAATATGGACAAGTCTTATGGTATGACATGGTGAAGAAAGCCTTGACAGACAGGGCCCTGTCAATGTGGGATGGAAGAAAGATATTTAAAGAAGTAGGGACACCAAAGATGAAGCCCAGACCCACTGCCCCACAGAAAAGGAAGTTCATCCCTTTTCCAAAAGCAAAGTCCCACCTAACACAGAGGAAAATTACAAGACCTTTTCTATGACAGTACGAATTTTATCTATCCTACATCCCCTGGAGCGAGGGGCAGCTATGAGGTAGAGGAGAGGTACTGGGATATGGACAGCTAGAGGGTAGAAGACTCCTTCGCAGATTAGATTGCTTGGGCATGCATTGAGGTTTGCATAACGAAGCAATTTATATGTGAGGGGGCAGGAGAACCAGGAGTAGGGGAAGGTAGACTCTAAACTACCAACTACCATGGGTAAAACCGTACAAAAACTTTTATAAACCCCTTAGAAACTGCCATTTGGAGACCCACATGCCCTCTCAATTAGATGTCTCTTCTGTATGGGAAAGGAATTTGGTTTCTTTGCCTAAGCACTAGATTACATAGTTGTCTAGCTTTTAGAGGCCATATTGAAAAATATTTATCTTAAAATTCTAGAACTACCTTGAACTTAGAGAAATTATACTCTGAGAAGCCTCACATAAAACTGAGACCAGCTGAAGAAACAGAGTCTTTAAATTCTTCTTTGGCTAAACCAGAGAAAGTGCTAATCAACTGAAAAGATGGATATACTGATTTATTAGTGCATTCATTCATATACTGAGCAGCTGCTGTATATGTGCTGTTTTTAATGACTTGAGCATCAAGGCAATGAGTGAAATTTGTGTGACCCTAACCAATGAAAGTTTGTCGTACTTCCAGAAATAGCTTTATGAAAAATTATAAGCTTAATACGAGAAACTTTTCAATGGCTATTTCATTTTTAGGTTGATACTTTAAAATGTAATAAGGATTCAAGTTAAGTGAAAGAAAACCATAAGGACAATGAGGTGGAATTAAAGGGATGAGTTTTAATTATTTACAGGTGATAACAGAAGGAAAGTAAACACTATAATTTTCTATAAGAATGAGATCTATTTCAAAATTCACTTGTAAGTGTCATGGCTTATCGGTCTATTTAGTCGATGTTATTATTTAAATGTAATACAGTCGATATCCCAAATCATTTCCTTGTAAATCTGGCACACAGTTCTGAGAAGTAGCCTACTGTGAGGTCTACTTACATGAGGATCTAGGTCTGGGAGCTTGACTATTTTCTATGTTCCTTGAATATGTGTAACTGTGTTATCACCCCATACATATTTGACAGCCAATGTGCCCATCAATACCATACATAATGCAAAAGTGTTTTCCTGTGCCATAATATCATAGAAAACTTTATAAAGCTTCACTCTCTTAGAGGACTGCAAAATGTCAGCCGTTTTCAGGTTCAAAATCAACAGAAAAAAAAATCTTCCTAACAAATTTCATGTGTCTCAGAACTGCGATGGTGTAGCCAAAGTGATCATAATTAAAAACATACTCTCTATTTCTAAGGTCAACTGCAGGGGTGTGAAAGGGCTATGTGAATTTATGCTTTTATTGTCCAAGCACTATTTCAACCATAAACCTAGAAGAGTTTTGATGCAGATTTGTTTTTTGCTATAAGAAATGCATTTCCAAATTGGAGAGAATATTCTACTGTGTATTTACATAAAAACACTTGCTGTGTGCTTAAATCCATCTGTATTGATAAATTCTCAATATTTTGATGTCTAAACTTTCACATTTAACTCCTAATTCCCCGATTTAGCTGGATTATACTTCCTTCTCAACCCCTTCCATAATCTACTTTATTCTCAAAGATACATATACTATGAACTTGAACCAGAGCCCTTACATCTATAGCACCATTGGCTGTGGCTTTTCTACACCATTGGCAAAATCACCTTTATTAATTTGAAAAATTGCCCTGACATTTTAAAATCTAAGTTATCTATGTAGAGACTATGCGAATCTTGAAAATAAAAGAAATGTTATCTCTTGATACCTCTACCTATCATTAGTTCTTGTTACCATACGCCTCTTATTTGCCAGCTCCTGCCTCCTCGCCATGCTGCGGAAGCACAGTTCTTTAATCGTGACCTTCTCTCCCTGCTATTTTTGGACTAAGAATGAATTAGAATAATTATTGTCAAGACAAGGGAGAGAATAGAAGAGAGCAGTAAGAATCCTGCATTGTTCCAAAAATTATGTTTTAGTACTATGATTTTCTATTTTGAAAAAAAATTTTTTCATATTAAAACTTCAGAGAGCAAACTTCGACTAAAACTTCTCTGCTGGTACATTAGTGTTTCATTGTTGCTGTAATCAGTTACCCTAAAGTTGGTGCCTGAAAACAACTCAAATTTATTATCTCACGGTTCTATAGGATAAGATTCCAACACGGATCTTACTGACCTGAAATCAAGGTGTCAGCAGGACTGCAATCCTAGGGTCCCAGTGACACATCTGTTTCCTCGCCTTTTCCATCTTATAAAGGATACCCGCATGCCTTAGTTTGTGGCTCCGCTTCCATATTTTAAGCCAGCAACGTTGCATCTCTCTGACCAGACTTCCGTAGTCACACCTCTCTGATTTTCCTCCTGGCTCCATTTCTACTTTGAAGGACTTTTGTGATGACACCGGCTTAGTACTAATATTGACTGTTCAGGAAGTGGTTTGAATGGGTGAAGATGGCAATTATTCATTTGTGCAGAGAGCCTCGATTTTAGCCTTAAATCTTCAGCTGAGGAATTGTGTGACCTGGTCGAAGTCACTCTGTCTGGAGTGTAGTTCCCTCTGTGAAATCAACAGTTGGACCCGATGATACCTAAAACAACTCAAATGACCTCGAAGTGAAAACCAATAACAAGGCTTCAGATATTTCCCAGTCCAGGAATATTTGAAAGAAAATGAAAACCTTTAAAATGAACATCAGCCAGTAGGTAGGAAAGGTATTCCTTTTCTTTAAATATCATACCGTTTGAAATACATCTATTCCGCCACTGGGGTGGTGCAAAATTATAGAGAAAACAATTTTGTACTTTTTGTTTCAGTTGTTTCCTTCATATCTTGGGAGTTATTGACCCATCTCTCTTCTTCTTCTTTTTTCTTTCATTAGACTTTGAATGAATCCGATAGGCATCAAAAGTGAACAACAGTGATAAATGCTAATGCCCACAGAAGCCAAGCAATAAAGAAAATAGGGGTGGAGTGTGAGGTAGTAATGGGTAGCAGAGCGTATGGATAATCAGTGTGTGCCACCTCAAAAAGGTACCTACTCCTCAGGTTGAGATCACTTGCCTTGCAAGAAGAAGGCCCTTCTTTGCTAGATAGCTACGTTCTAATAATAAAAATTCCAAATTTTCAAACACAGGCAACTATTTCATATTTTAATACAAACATAAAAAAACATCTGTAGTCAAATGCTGCTGGACGGTGTCCAATGTATAAGCTCTGGCTAATTTTCTACCCGTTATAAAGCAAAATGCTGCAAAATGTCACTCAACATAAAGAATATACATAATACCGCTCTCACACGCTTGTGAGAAAGAACGCATTCCTGTCCTGAGCAAAGGTTTGGACTCTCCAGCATTAAGATGTGATTTGAGTTAATAGTTTTAAACATTTCTCCATTTTATTTTTATGATTTTATGTGAGTCATAAAAGGCTTTAAATTCTTCCTTTACCATCAAAGCATAAATTAAGTATCTTTGAAAAGCAATTTTGATATAAGACGAAGATAGGAGGAAAGACTTGGTTTGTGATTATCACAATAAGATTATTCTGGTCATTACGGATAGCTTGAACTTAATGAAACATTTGTAATTATCAAATGCTGAATACCATGTTTTAAATATCAATGTCAGTAAAATAAATTAGCATATTTTATAACTTCTAATGACATAGGAAAGGCTGTAAAACAGACACACATATAATATGTATGCTTATAGATAGGTAGGTAGATTGATAAATAAACAGGTAGGTAGGTAGACAGATGAAAGATAGATAGATAGATAGATATAGATAGATAGATAGATAGAGATGAATGTATTGAGATTTTGTTTTCCTGCTGAACTGGTCTCAATGCACATACTAAAGTCCAAATGAGAAAAGCAAATTCTACCACCAGGTGGAGCTTAGCTTCCATTGAAGCAGCAGATATATAAAAAAGATTTCGAGAGATTGTTTAAATTCTTTGTGTATATTAGGAAAAGACTGAAGTAAAAGGTAAATATCAAAGAGCTTAAGCATTTTCAAAGCCTATTACAAATGCCAGTTAAGAAAGACTTTAAGCATTCTTCATGAGCCTACTCGACGGATTGGGTGCTCAGTGGCCACTCATAAATAATGTGACAGCCGACTTCCTTTCTGTTCTTTTCCCTTTCTTTGTATGAGAACACTTTTAAATTCCTATACATTTAGGTGCTTGCTTTTAAATAAAAATCATAGACACTGTTACTATAGGGCCTAAAAAGTAAAATTACCAAAAGGAATGGCTTACATTAGGGAAAGATTAACCTATTTATGTTACACACCCAAACATGTATTCTCCAGTAGATGAAACAAAATTCAGTACGTTAAGCATCTAATGCAGAGCCTGATCATTCAGCTGGTAATACAAGTGACTTCTGCTATGTTCTCAAAAAAGACAACCATTTCCCTACAAAATCAATGTTTAGGTGTCTATGAAATGTTCATTGTGTGTTCAAAACATTTCTAGGCCTTGTAGAGCAGCCAGTTGCAAACTGAGATATGGTGTTTGTCCTTAAGCCAAGGAGAAAATATGCTACAGAAATTAGCATGTAAACTAAGTGCCGAGGTGTAAACTTACACTTTGTATGTACAATAAGAATAAAGAGAGTCAGGGAAGGTATGCTAGTTCAGCTGAAACAGGAATATTATAGGAAAAATTGGAATTGAATTGACAGAGGACAGGTGATGTGTTCCAGGTGAGAGCGAGTCAAAGTGCAGAGCAGGTGTGTGGTCAGGGTGCGACGTTTGATTCCACTGCAGGTGCTTTTTGGCTTAAAGAGTAGAACTAGACTGCAGATAGTGAGGTGCACTAAGATGATAGCCATAATAAAAGATAGATGATAGATTTACTTGCTAGAGAAGCAGATCAAGAGTTATTGAAGACTATGGGTCAGGAATGCAGAATGAGAAGAACATTATTTACGTGGCTTATAAAAGGAAAGAAAATTTGGGAGGTTCATTTAGTTTTAAGCCTGCCTGTACCTATAATTCTTTTATACCTGTTACCAATGTTTAATATTCCAGATTCAAAGAAAATAGACATGTGTAAAACACTCCCTCTACTCTTGTCTAATGGTAAAATACTGTAGTTCTATAAGAGCGAGAAAATGCTAAATACATATAGATATAGAAGAAATAAATGTGTGTAAAAAGATATAACAATGGAGCACATCAGGCAGCAACAGCGTTCAAAGGCACAAGGCACAAGAACGTAGTGCGATTAGGAAATTCTAAGTGGTTTGCTGGCCTGTGTGGCATATGAGGCATGAGCGGCTTATAGTAACAAGCTGAAGTGATGGCAGGAGAAAATAAGGAAAAAGCCTAGACTTAGTGAATAGTTCAAAAAATGATAAGCAATCGTATAGGGAGAGGTTAAACGAAAGGGTCCAAAACTACAACAGAGGAGGAGCGTCGAGCACCGGTAACACTGACATGAATTTGGGCAACAAGCCAGACTTGGGGAGAAAGGACAACTTCAATTTTGATTGTTTAAGAGTTAGGTATCCAAGTGTACAAATGTTGTTCAGGAGGCAGTTGGAGGTGAAATTGAAGGTCGTGTGATATGCACTGGGTGGGGGAGGGGTTCGGGAGAGACCAGAAAAGCGCACTGCAAGGAGCGGCATCCATCATCTGTGTCCTTCATTTAATGCTCAATATATGG
Source organism: Eonycteris spelaea (assembly GCA_003508835.1). Lineage (NCBI taxonomy): Eukaryota > Metazoa > Chordata > Mammalia > Chiroptera > Pteropodidae > Eonycteris > Eonycteris spelaea. The sequence goes on from PUFA01000027.1 coordinate 10,815,358, forward strand.
AAGCCAGAATTTCTTGAGTAACTTGTTTGTGTTTTGCTCTTTGTGCTTGTTCCTCCCCCTTATATTCAGAGCCAGCAGTCTTGTTTTATGGTTCCTTACCGCTGGGATTCTGGGAGGGAGGAAGCTGGAAGGGCCTAAAATTACAGGTGCTACTATTTCTGGTGTGAAACCAAACTCCATTAGATTTACTAATGATCCTTGGGTAAGGGAAGAGAGGAAGGACCATTGAGGCAAGAAGAAAGAGACCCGGAGACCAAGAAGGGGATGATGGGACCCAAGACCACAGGGAATGAGATTTTGTTACTGGCCCTGTAGGGACAATGGGGACCAGCGGCCGGTTCTGATGCTTCTTGAAACCCAGGGTCCTTATATATATCTGATGTAAGAAGAGTCTCAAGGATGCCTGAGGCTGATTTTATTTAGGAATAAATAAGCCCCATGGGATTGGGGCTTGAAATTAGAGGTGAGTTGATTTAAAAAAAAAAATAGATATCTTTGGATACATCAACTTATGAATTGAGTTTCCAACAGATCACATATGCTTCAACAGAGTCTTAGATATCACTTTATCTACATTTAACCCTCTGTACCCACGGTACTGCATTGGCAGATTCAACCAACTGCAGACTGAAGATATTTACAAAAAGTTATTTTGTTGCTGAAGTGTACTGTGTAGTTAGTCCTATGATATCAACACACGTAGACTATTTTTTGTGCCCCTCCCCTTAACGATATCTGTAACAACTATTTATATAGTGCTTACATTGTATTAGGTATGAGAAGTAATCTAGAGGTGAATATAGTATATACAAGAATGTGTATAGATAAAATGCAACTATTATTTCATTTTATATAAGAGATTTGAACATCTGCGAATTTTAGTATCCGTGGGAGTACTAGAACCAATCCACCACAGACATCAAGGGACGACACTATATATTCTGCCTTCCTTACTAAGCAAGTCTGCAAGTTTCTCAAGAGTTTATATCCTAACAGATAAAGGCTTAATTAAAGAACTGTTGATACTGCTACTGGACTAAAATTAAATTTTATGGCTGAAAGGGACCTTCGTGGATTATTGTTACGTTTAATGAAAACTGAAGCTGACCAGATAGCTAAAACTTAATGCTTAGCCTCAAGGAGATTACATCATAAAAGAGGACAGAGATGTACAAAGAGAACATTTCAATTTAATATGGAAACAGTACGTGAAGGTATCCACTGGTGCTATGCGAATACCGGAGAAAGATGTGCTGCGCTATTGGCAAGTTTAGAGAAAAAAGTTTAGTAGAAACCTAATAAGTGAAATCTTAAAGACTAAGGCCATGAGGAGACAGAGGATCCTCTATCTCAAATGATCGAAGCTTCTACTGTCATTCTTTTCATTTGTTTTCTCTTCTTTCCAGTAAAAAAGTATCATGGAGAATAAGTCCTGCCTTTTATCTCTTTGCAGAGTTTTCATAGTTCCCAGAGTCATGAACATAATTGATGCTCAAGAGTTAGGAACCTGGGTTTGATCTGCTGCTTAGTTTTCATCTGAATGACCAGGAGAACACATCTGCTGCTTATGGCCCACTCTGCCGGCTGGCCTGGAGTGCACAGAAGGAGGAGAATCCAAACAAACACTGGAACACATTGAAACAGTTGACTCTAAACATTTTTATCACCAGACATATTATCAGTCATTTCTTACTGTTATTTAAGATAACTTTTAGATCCTATTGATGACAAGCTGTGTAGGTGGAATTCAAAAAAAAAAAAAATACAGGATTTAGGTATTGGCAGTGCCACCTGACAAGCTGTGTGATGTTAGGATCCTCCCTTGGCCTCTACGAGCCTCAGGCTCTTCTGTAAAATATGGATAACTGAGTTCTCAAGAAAGTTCTATCAGATATGTGAAAATTATTTGGCAAAGAGTGAAATACAACTTAATGGTAATTATTATTAAATAGCTAGGTTTGTCTCCAAGATACTTTTTACCATAATAAAGATCACAGAGACTTTATAAAGAAAAAGAGCAAAGTCTTTCTTTTGCATACTTTGCCCATACTTGTGTTACTTTATTTAAGTCTCATAAAATATTTCTCCCAGTTAGATGGTTTTTTTTTTTTTTGAAAAAAAAAATCATATTTTGAGTGTTACAAGTTGACCATGGCTAAGACTAAAAAAATCCAGATCTCGAGAAATGTTCAATATTCATGTGATTTTGTGTTTAATTTGGACACATGAGCATTTCTCTTGGAGAGAATGGATGACTGTCCCACATTCTGGGGAGTATCTAATCTTAATATAAGAAATAAGTCAAGTCCTATGGATGAGAATGTAGTAGAAAGCAGACACTGCTTGCTCTCTGGCCCAGGCATAGTTGGGCCCCAAATTCCACAAATCTAAATGTTACTGATAGTGAGCCCAGTGGAAATAGGCCAGATACAAGTGGCAAACCTACCTTCACTTCTCCTTGATGGCAGCACATATCCCTTTAAAATAGAAATACAGCAGTTTCAGGGATAATCCAGCCCCTACTGCCTTGAGCTGCATGTACCTGACATCAAGCTCTCTGAGGGAGCTGGAAGAGCATCCAAAACTGATACCCCGAACACAGGGCAGTGGCACACACAGGGGCAGTTAGGCTTGGAAATGGCAGTGCCCAGTAGAGTGCCATTCTCATGAGGGTCATAAGCAACAGATGTAATAGCATGGCAATGATGAATAATAAAGGGTTAAGGAAACTGAGATACTTATTCTAGAGCATTGCTGGGGAGGATACTTTGAGTCAGATTAGTTTTGGGCAGAAGCCATGTAGGTTCATGTTTTAATAATTTGGGTTTAAAGAAAACGAATGTAAAAACCAATCATTTTCACACTACAGGCTAGTGGGACCACCAATATTAAAGTTATACAATCACTTAAAAACTGTGTTGATTCTGTATCTGCATTGCCAAATGAGCATTGTTAATTATGTATAATTAGTATGTATAAATACATATTATATATAAAGATATATTATATATATGTAAAATATATTTTCTCTATTTTTCTGATTTATTTTAAAATAAACTTTGCTAAATCAGTAATACCTAATCTCTACAAGTTCTTCTTGTATGTGCACACAATGCACCAGCTCACAACACAGTTGTTTTAGAATAACTCTCTCAAGAAACTGTTGATGTGAAAAAAAATATATTTTTTCTCTTTCTCTGTATTTTCTCTTTCTATACATATACATATACAGAAAATCAAGAGGAAATTAATGGAGATAAATGGTAAAATTAAACTTATGAGGAGTCTTTCTTAAGAGGAAGTTTTATATTTAGGTTTTAACTCTTGAGTCAAAGGAAATAAAAAGACCTAATTTTCAATTCCTATTCTGAGATACACAGTTCCAAGAAGAGTGTGTATTAAAAAAAATCTCTATAGGAAAAATCCCCAATTCTTCAAACTGCTTTTCACTATATTCACAGATTTACGTAGAGGTGTAAAAAGAGACACTAATTTTTTAAATTATTAGAATCGCTAATAATTTACATATATGTTTAGTTTGCTAAAAGAATATAAAACAGTAGCTTCAGAGTTTAAAGTTTGTTTGATATTAAGCAAAAATTAAAAGTTAGTAAAATAAAAATAAAATTCCATTTAGGCAACATATACAAGTTTTGAAAAAAGTAGTGTTATGCATTACCCCGTAATTAACCCCAAATCTTGTAATATCCATTAAGAATCCCAAACCGGAGCCAAGAATATCTGGTCTATAGTTGCTTCCCCTGCTATCTTATAATAGCATATTGCACTTATCTTAAATTCCTGATTTATGGTAGAACTTATGGATATTCCCACTGGGATCCTCAAAACTCTTAATTTGTTTACATACTTTGGCTTCTGTCCAGATTTATGTGAACAGTAACTGATCCAAGAAACAAACAGGCGGAAATGTCTTTGAATAGCATTCTTTTACTATCAGGTCATACATATCTCCATTCAGTAAAACAGGCAACTGAATTCCTGAACTGGGCAGTTCAATAATACATTTTTAAAACTCAGGGGGGGATTAAGGAGAGCGGTTTTCTATTCAAACAAGAACAGAAAAAGGAACTATGAACTTAACAGGGTCTTAAAAACACACACAGGATGGAAAAGAAATTCCTCCAAACTATTGAAAAAATTAGTAACACGCAGATTTTATCATCTACTTCCTCCTCCTCAAAGGGATGTTTTGTTATCCACTTAGACTGAAGAGCTTGCTTTCAACCAAATTAAGGGGTCGGACGTAGAGAATAGAAAAGGGGGGAAAAAATAAAAAGAAAAGAAAAACCTGACATACCAAGATGCCAACCAATAGTCCATTTCAATAGTCCATTTTATAATGAGGTAGAACAAAGAACCAAATGGATGGCACCAAAATGGCAAAGCTCCAGAAACCTCATTCAGTTAATCTATTAGATGCTTTGCCAAATCTTATCCAAATAACCCAATTATTACAGTCTATAGACTACGGGAAATTCTTGCAAAATTGGCCTCCACGTGGAATCTCAAATCATGTCTCCACTTGGGTCAAAAAGATCACTACGATTGCCTTGTTGAAGCTTTTGCCTTTAGGCTTAACTGTAATTTTACGAAATGGAAAATGAGGGAATGCATCCAAGTAAAATTCTGGATGTGGATTTAAATCAGATTTAAAAAAAAAAATCTATGTAAAGAATAGTCCCTACTCATTGTAATCCAATTCCTGAAAAAAAAAAAAAAAAAGTGCCTTCAAAGTAGAGGCAGAAGTTCTAGATTTCCAAATTCAGTTTAGCTTCCAGTGTACTGGGTGATCATGAGCCCTTAACCTCTGCATCTGCCTTTTTGCAATCGTCATACAAGGTTGATACAGATCTACCTCACAGAGACCATGCAAGGATTAATTACGGTTAAACTGGAAGAAAAAAATTGCATTTGACAAGCCAGGCCCCATCCATGCTGCTAAACAGACTCAGATGTTTCAACAACTGTTCAGATTATTTGGTAGCATCCTAAGTAAAGAATAAATTTGCATAATGCATTTCAGCTGTGAAGACATTTTTAAAAATCAAAGATTCCAATATTTCAGATGAGAAAAGGGAAACAATCTGGCTCCATTCAGGTGAACCCATCACACTGGGCACCATTCACCCCGAAGTTTTCTGACCTATCAAACATTGTGAACTTTACATTCTTAGGAGAGTCTCATGGCAAGGGAAGATTTCATACTTCCTCATGCTGAGGCATTTACCTTCTTTTCTCTTGTAAAATGGTGAAGGGGTTTCAACTTCTCTTTTCATGTCTTTTGTGTTGCTGAGGCACTAAATGGCTACATGCAACTCTGATCAAGAAAGCATTTGTTTCTACTTTTTCATCTTACGCTTTTGTTATCCAAGTATGTCTGATCATTCATTGCCTGAGGAAATCCCAACAATTTTAGAGCTCACAGAGATGGCACTGATAATAACTGGATGTGGGTATCAGTTTTTGTAGATTTTACTGGCACATACAGACCCAAGGATGTTCCAAAACATGTTTGTGTGTTGGGAGTGGCAACTGGCAAAGGAAAGGAAGCATATAGAAACACAGAAAGGCTTTACCATTTTCCTTCTCTTTCTATTAAAGAAAAAAAAAAGATACTTGTGATTCCCATCTTCGAGGGTCATTCTTTAAGGAATCTTAAAATACTATCTTTTGTAACATTGTGTAGCATCATACTCAGGAACATAAGCTCGAAAGTTAGAGAACCAAATCTGAATATAACTTCTCCCACTTGCTGTCTGGGTGATTCTTAAATAAGTTATTCAAAATGTATGTGCTTTGATTTCCCCATTTTAAAAAGGGAGATTGCTATACTACCTAGCACATAAAGTTATTATAAAGAAAAAAAATTATGTACATGTAAAGCACTGAGAACTTCTGGAACATAGTAATCATTCAATAAATGTTAGTTATTTTTATTATCTATCACTTTAAATACCTATATTTTAACTCATTATCATTTCATGTCCAAGAAAGTTTACATTTGAAACTTTTCTAAAAAATTCGGGTGTATTTTTGTCTTTTAATAACTACTGAATAGGGAAGAAGGCAATCCTGAGGACCTTCCAGCACCTTAGGATCATTTTCTGATCAATGCTCTCCTTATAAGCATTCTACTTTAGCAAAACACGTGTCTCCAGCTACATCCTAGACTTGTGGGGGCAAATACACCACACACTGCCACAGATCTTTCCTTGGTTACCGAATGATGTGCAATAAAAAGATTCAAAAGTCCTTACTATTAAAAAAGCGATGAGCATTTATTTAACTCACCTGTCTCCTGGAGGTCAACTGAACTGGGCTAGGTGGCCATGCTGATGTCAGCTGGGCTTGTTCATCCAATGGTTGATAAGCTAGAGATCAGCTGACCTGAACTTTGCGTTCCTTTTGGAAGTAGCAGTCCAGGCTGGGCATGTTCACCTCCTGGTGGTGGCAGAGGTGGAAGAGGGCAAGCAGCAACATGAAAGGTCTCTTGGGTCTAGTCTCAGGGGTGCACTGCCATTCTGACTCACTGCGGTCAAAGCAGGTCACATGATGAATCTCAAAGTCAAGAGGTGGACAAATATTCCTCCTAGGGAAGCTAAGTGGAGGGAAAGAATATTTCTGAACAATAATTCCAACTACCACACCCATAAAGACACTGGTAAGTGATCACAATACTCTTTTTCAGTGTGTCTGAGTATAGTTTTTATACTTAGCAGCCATAATAATCACCAGGAAACCTGCTAAAAATGAGGGAAAAAAGAAAAAAATCTAACTGAGACTTTGGGTTTTAAAATATTTAATGTTTATAGAATAATATATCTGGATCCCAAATTCTATAATATAAAACATTACATTGTTATTTCAGGAAAAAAATGTTATACTTATTTCATTGGTGACTGAGTTAGTTTGAAAAACTATGTACATATGCAATAAATATCAATAAAAATTGCCACTATTTTAAAACCAACAATTTAGTTCTTTATCAATCACTTATCTTGTTTTATAAAGAGAATATATGGAGAATCTTTAATAGTAGTTTGTTACTTTTCATTGAAAAAATATCCATATGTTTTTCACAATTTCAAAACTAAAAACGTATAAGAACATATATAAATGTTACGGTGCCAAATCACCTACATGGCCACTTCTAGTTCACTTATTTTAAACCATACTAATACTAAAATCATATGTATTTTTCATTTATTCTGTTTATTTTTGAATTAAACTTTTAAAATAACTTCATTTTTTTCTTATTCCAAATGGCTTTCTTAATATTTTAGTTCCAAATGGCTTCTTAATATTTTAATATTTTTGATTTATGCTTCCTTGACATAATTAGTTTAAACATTAAAAGGAAGTACAATTTGCAAATTCAACATAAGAAACTGTTTTACTGCAACTTGACTTATAAAATGATTGTATGCATATTTATACACATAGTAAAATGTGGTAGTTAGAATAAACTAGCATGGGGAAAGAGTTTTCCTGCTAAACCAATGCAAAATGCTAAAAGTGACCATAGTAAAAATGGGCCCAGGTAGAATATGGGGGACTGATTTTAAACTGAAATAAGTCTATTTACTACATGAGATCTCTGAAATTGAGCACTTTTATGAAAACTACTACTTCTTACCAGTATCAGTCATTAATCAAACCACTGATCTCACTGTTAAATTCCTAAAAAGGCTATCTTTAAATTTCATTTTATTAACTAGCACATATTTAGAAAGAAAATAGTCTTTTCATAAAATTTTCTACAGGTAGAAAGCAATTTCAGCAACCCTGAGGCACAATTACTATTCTTTTTAAGGGATTTTAGAAAATAAGAGCGAAAATAGTTCTCATGACAGCAATTAAGTTTACGGAAGTAGCAATGAAAATATAATTGTAAAGTTGCCTCTGGATTTCTTAAACAATTAAAACAAGTAATTTATCTTTCTCTCTTGGTCAATAATTCTCTCCATTCCTTCACCCTAGGTTACAATTTCTGTATGTTAGAAAGATGGTTAGAGAGCCCAAAGCTTCAAGACTTTCCTCTAGTGAATGGGCCAGTCTGTCCCTCCTCATCCCTTCCTCCAGTGCCCTGGCTTATTTCCCACAGCCTCTCTACTGGATGTCCTTTGCCAGCGATCAAGTTTATACAGGGAGATGAGCTTCAAATATTATCAGTGGTCCTGAGCTTAGGCCCTGCCTTTTATTACGAGGCAGCCGAATGGCGCCAGGGCAAGGCAGTTAAGATCCTTGTCCATCACTTCCCATCTAAACAATAAAAGATGTGGGGAGATTTCTTTAAATTTTTTTCAAATCTGTGGACCACCTGTAAACTATAAAGGAAAAAATAAATAAATATTAGGATGATCGTGGTGATTAGTTTGGACACAACTGAATATTTTATCAACTAAATTTTATTACACTAAATGTTTCCAATTACATGGGGTAAAGTCATGCTAATTGCTTTTGCATAGATTCTCATCTGATATGACATTCCATTATTAGGCTGATATGTAAGAACTTAGCCAGCACTCAAGTCATATACAGTGATTTTGCTGTGCCTCTAGATATGCCTAGTTTCCCGTCTCATCCCCCATCCTCTCTTGAAAACCTTGATGGCATTTTCTCATTTGCATTTATGAGCAATTTCTAATTCTTAAAACATGTTCACCTGAAGACTTCAATATGCGCAAGGTGCAAACCACTCACAACACTGCCGACCCAATGCCTCGACAGCGTAGACTTTCTAACCAAAATCTACATATAGCCCATATGTTATCACCCTCAAGATTTGAATTAAATGATTTATATTTTTTAACATTCCTGAAGAGACAAAGACAAAGAGGCAAGCCCAAGAACTTAGCTTCTAATTACAATGAAACAATGCATTTCATTAAGGAGAATTGTAATAATTATTCCATGTCTATTACTTCTACTCACTATTACTTAAATGTCAAATATAAACTCTCCTACTAATATAGATACTTGAGACCCATAGGAAAAATCATCCAATGTTAAGAAATTCCACAAGGTAGATATTTCATAAAAAACATTTCATGCAACCTTTATAGTTTCCACATGCAGTCTAAGTGCTGAAATAATCTGGGCTAATGTGTTTCTAAAAAGTAAATGTGAATATGAAATAAAAGGCATCTCTAATAACTGGATGTACATAATCGTAAAATATAGTGTAAGGGAAAACCATCAATATTTAAGATGTATATGCCAACAGAAATTTGAAAAAAATAAGAACTTGATTTAAAATGAGAGCAGTGTCTGTAACAAAAGAATAATTTAATTCAATATGGATGTATACATAATGAAAATTGAAAATAAGAACTTGATTTAAAAATGCCATCGGTATCTATATCAAAGAATAATTATGTTCTTGGATGTGCGATGACTCTTTGCCTTTTAGAAGAACACTAAAATTTAAGATTGACCAAAATAATTTTACTTTTATAAAGCTTTCCAAGTCTTTTTAAAAATGTATTCAGAAAAATCAGAGGTCTTTTATAATGAGTCAAAATTATGTATCATAAAAAGGAAAGAGAAACATCCAATTTTAAAACAGTAGAAAACCAGGAGGAGGTTACATTTCCTTTAGGGATTAGAGTAACATGAGGCCAGTGGTGAGGATATCTGAACCAGAATTCTGTGCTATCATCTTTTAAAAAAAAAATATGAAAAAGTCAGAACACAAGTCAATATCTTATGGTAGAGGACAATTTTAGAATTAAGAATAATTCTGAAACTTATTTAGTTTCTTTATAGTGTGATTTACTAATTAACACAGAGATAATAGTTCAAGTTTTCTAAATTCTTATTCCTTGGTGGATTAGCTCACTCATCATGATATCTATTTGATCTTTCATGCCTTTGTGAAAAGATTATGAGAAGATTACCTTCTACTTATCTATTCTTTTCCAGTTCAGGCAATTTAATTTGACATGCACAAAAGTAATTTCTTCTCACAGATATAAACATTGATCAACTTTTATAATCCAAGCATCATATCCTACAAATCATGAGACATAAAACAACTTAAACATTCTACCACATAAAATAGGGAGGAAGCACAAAAGAGATACTTAGGTAAACATTTTAAAAAACTCAGGAGGTAATTGTCTCTGTGTTCTTCATGCTACGAGTAGCTGACCAATGAGTCCAGAATTTCTTTCTTTGATTAAGGTGGCAATAATAATGGCACCTTGCCTTAGACTGTCTTGTAGTTTCTGCTTCTCCTAAAAAGAAAGGATAAAACAGTAATTACTTTAGAAAGAAAACACATCACATGTTAAATTCAGTAGTTACATTTCTTTTTCAAGTTTGTTTGTTTGTTTGTTTGTTTTAAAGTAACCCCCAGGTTTACAAAGATATAACTGACACATGATGTTGTGTAAATTTAAGGTGTACTACACAATGATATGATGTATGATATACATATATATCGTGGAATGATTAAGACGATAGTTATCATATCTATCATTTCATATACTGACTGATTGGTGGGAGGGTGTGAGGACATTTAAGATCTACCCTCTCAATGACTTTCGAGGAAACAATATTGTTAACTATAATCCCCATGTTGTACATTATATCCCCATAACTTATTCCCTTTGTAACTGAAAATTTGTATCCTTCGACCAATACCTCTGCAATTTCCTCCATCCCTCAGCCCTTGATAATGAGCATCCTACTCTCTTTCTATGAGTTCCAGGAACCACTTTTCAAGATCCACTGCCCTCTGGACTCAGCATTCTATAGAACCCAGAAAATAGCCACAAGCATAGACTTGGTCCCTCAAATAAAGGAGAAATTCTCTTGCAAACACTTTTCATTACAGACAAAAAAAAAAAAAAAAAAAAGTTGATGAAGATATCAAGAAAAACACTGATGCAATTTCAAATGCTAACAGTATAAAACAAAAGGTCATTTTCATTTAATACAATATCTGACCAACTTTCACTATTCCCAGAAGTGTGCCAGAAGTGTGAATATTTCATCGATGATGCAAGTCTTTCTTTGTCTTTTCTCTGAATGTCTCCAACAACAGACTGTTATAAACTATGAGAGCTGGTGTGTGGGAGTAACCTGCTTGTTGTTTGTGAAGTAAGAATCAGGCAAATTTGTGAAATTTGTGAAATGAGTTATCTCACAAGTTGCTAAACTGTGGTTTTGCCTCTGAAATCATATTGCCTATTAAAATATGTTTATTCTAATTATTGAAGCTTCTTGAAGCCAGGAGGAGATGATAATATCGCTAAGGTCTCTGTGTTATAACTGTACTATGTTCAAAAAAGACGGCTCTAGTAACCAACCTCTAAATTTGGCACCTTCCTTACTACCTTATCCGCATGCTCAATACATTACTAGGATCTGCTGCTTCTGCCTCCTTCACATTTCTTGAATCCATATATTCCACTCAAACTGCTGCTGCCAGCGTAAGACCTCTGTCCTGAATTACTGAACAATCTCATAACCAGTCTCTCTAAAGTCTTATACCATTCTACCCTATTTCCTACACAGCAGTCAAAATGTTTATTTTAAAATATAGATCTGATCACATCACAATCTTGCCTGAAATCTTCTGAAGGCCGCCTTTAAACTTCAGGATCAAGTCTGAACCCTTTACCCAGTAATGGAAAGTCTTCTCCTTCCAGTTTCTCCCTTAAAAACACTCAAATATCCAAGCCACACAGAAGTGTTTACGATTGCCCAAGCAAGCCTTTTTCCTAACCTTTCATCCCTTTGCACCAGCTAATCCCTTTGCCAGGAATGCTGTCCCACTCCGTTCCCAGCTTAGCTGAGTGTAGTTTCTCTGTGGTTCCACCCAGATATCACCCTGGCTCCTGTCCTCCAGCCCCTTTTGGGTGAGGTGAGGCTATGTTTCCACAGCTGTGAATTCCTTAACACACTGAATTCTAAGAGTCTTTTCAGTTGTCCATTTATTCCACCAGATGATGTTTCTTGATGTAAAGAATTTTTCATTTTATCTTTGAATATGAAACACTTAGCTCAATGCCTAACACATGGTAACACCCCATAAATTATAAAAAATTCAAAGCAAAGGAGGCTCTGTGATAGACGTATCATCACCCTTTCAGTTTAACTCATTTGCTAACAATGGCCATTATTTGGTTCCTTTGTTTACTTCTATTAGCATATTTAGCTAGAAACCTCAGCAATAGTACAAAGAAGAATGTTCTGGAAGCTTTACCACTGCCACCACCAGGCCTCCACCAGCCCAGGCCCTGGGTTTCTCATATACGCGGATGGTGGTGAGAGACCACCTCTATTAAGCGACTCTTCTCCATCACTTTCTCTGGGGAAGCTGGGAAAGATGCACAAGGGGCTGAATTTTGGCTACTTGGCTTCTTGCATGTGGGTTTTAATAACATTTCAATATTGGATTTCCAGAATATCACAAGACTTAAATCATATAAAGATAAATAATTTGAAAGTCAAATACATTTGGGCTTAAAATATGATTTACTTATATCATCCATGCCATGTCATTAAAAAAAAAAAGTATTCTAAAACTTAACAAAATACAAACCAACTATAAGTATGTATCTGTTACTCTTGATGATTAGTTAATTACAATGTCACAGGGTTAATAATATACGTCTACCCCCAGTCTCATTTATTAAATTAAGACATACAACGGATGATGACAATTAAGGTTTCCTCTTCAAAAATAAACAAAAAAGGCTATCTGTATAGCCTCTTTGAAACCAGTGTATACTTGTCAAATGAAAGCAGCACAATAATAAATGAAGATGCGAATAGAAAAAATCTATTTATGATTGTAGGGCTAGAAAAGTCACATTTCTATATCATGGAATAAATCTTCTATGCTCATTTTGATAGCCCCATAACTTACATATTTTTAGTTAATAAAAAATTTAAGAATGTTCTTTTAAGAATTCAATTACTTCTTCAATTTTTTTATTGATATCATTAGAATTCAGTAAGGACTTATGTTAGCCCACTAAATATTTGTTTTTCCTCTCTGCTTCAGCTCCACTGATCACTTCATTGAGAAACATGGAAATTTAAAAACTGATTAAACAAAATGTTGAGACACACGTATACTCAGAAAATTCTGGTATGTATAAAGATCAGGTGGTCAAATAATTTGTGGGTTTCAAACTAATATCACCATTCCATATCTCTATAAAAGTATTGATAAAACAGGTTAAAAATGAAAACTCAAATAGATCTTTTGAAAACATTTCTTGATTCCAGTGGAGATGCAAAACAGTATTACTAATCCTTGAGGAAAGGGGCATCATAAGTGGTCACTGAATCACCATTCACACATATGTATGTATAGGCATACATACATACATTCCTTGTGTGTTCCAGATATTATGTAATAAAATGTTCAATGTCGACACAAAGTAAGCAAGATCAACGTGAACACTGAAAACCATGTTGATAAAATGTGCTCTTGATATATGATACAAATGGCATTTATCTTTGTGGTCTTCCTCTGCAAAACCCATAACTCTAGTCCAAACACGAGAAAAAGGTCAGATGAATTCCAATAGAGGGGCATCCTACAATATATTTGACCAGTACTCTTCAAAATTGTCAAGTACATCAAAAAACAAGGGAATTCTGAGGAAATGTCACAGCCATGAGGAGCCTAAGGAGACATGACAACTAAAAGTCATACAGTATCCTGGAATAAAAAGAAACTACATTAGTTAAAACTAAGAAAATCTAAATAAACTGGATTTTAGTTGTCAATAAGGAAAATTGGGAATAAGGCATATGAAGACTCTGTACAATCATTTCAATTTTTCTTTAAATCTAAAATACAAGGTCTATTATTTTTCAAAAAAGGTGTATGTTCAATTGTAGAGTCCAGAATGGAGAAGGGATATTTTGGAAACAAGAAATAATTACTAGTTTTCGTTGTGGCATATCAATGTGATAAGCTAGACCTTCCAAGGGCATTGCGGAAAAAGGGGATACCCAAATTCCCACAATAAAAGATAAAAAAATTACCAAAATTAAATTTATCAGCAGTTTATTTACTATCTGTAACTCTTCCATGCTTCGGGTTTACTTTCATTACCTTGATTACTCACCAGCCATAAAGGTCATGAACTATACTGCACACCAGTGTTTACACACCCACACACGAAAATCATGTATTTGTCAAATTAAAAAAAAAAGAATATATTTAATGATGTCTGCATTATTGTCATAATTGTAAGTGATTGTTTTATCTTATCTTATCTGTTCACTTCATAACAATGCCAAATTTTTGAGAAAAATCTTAAAAATTATAAACTCTGTCCTTTTATAAAACAATAAAAATATAACTTTTAGCTGAAAAAATACAGCATCTACTCTTTTTCTTGGTTACAACTGTATTATATAATAGAAACCAGTCAGAAAGGTAAAAAATGGAGTAGTTATATTTCTTAAAATACTGAGAAAGGAAATATCAAAATGTTAATAAGTAATTTTCAGACAACAAATTTATGGCTTTTTTATTTCCTCTGTGTATTTTGCTGTATTTTCCAAATTTCCATAATAAACATAATTTATCTTCTAAAACTAAAATAAGTTATTTTAAAATTTATTTCCAAGACTTTAAATTCAGGGAGCTAACTTTGATTTGTTATCAGATAAATCAATAATGCAGAATATTGTCTAAATTTTCAGAAAACATCTCTTAAAAATCTTCAAAATCTTACAAAAAAAGCATTTCTGATTAAATATTCTAGTTTTCAATAAAAGGTCCAAGAAAAAAATCATATTAATAATGCATAAGGTCTTAGCTTTCTGCTGACTGAGAGGTTAAGAAAAATATCATGAAAGTCCAACTAAAAGGGACAACAAAGAATATGTACTTAATTTTATTCAGTATGTTAATGATTGTTCATTGAGACATTGAGATATTGAAGAGTTTCTAACAGTCAAATTTTTAAAATATTAGAAAGAATGTTAGATAAAATCTCAGTACAAAATAGCTATTTTTATTTTTCTATATCCTCAAAATGAATTATTTAGGATTAGAATTCATTATGGGTTTTACCTAAAATATTATCATATTTATCTATTTCTCTATTCTTTGTAATTTCAAGAATAGAATGAAATATACCATGCTTAGATATAATATGAACAAAAGTCCTTATTACCATTATCTTTTAAACACATAAGGTAATTCTAAATTTACCTGATAGTAATTAAGTCTTGTCAATGGAATCCTGGACTTTGATCTTCATGTGTGTGTGTGTGTGTGTGTGCATGTGTGTGTGCGTGTGCGTGTGTGTGTGTGAGTGTGTGTGTGTGTAAGGGGTTTGGCTGATAGGCAGGTTTCCTTATGATGGTTTTATATATATGTATATATATATGTATATATATATGTACATATTTCTCATCTTCAATTGAGGAGTAAAGTCATGATGCAGAAATTCTCATGGAACTTCGAAACTTTTGGCGAGATTCGGGGAATCAGGGAAAGTAGATTCTTCTTTTCCCAGAGGCTTGAGAATGATAGCAGTACCTCTATAATTCACAGCAGCTCTTTTCCCTCCTCCCCACCATCCATCTCATGATTTGCACAAGTAAAGCCTGTAGTTCCAGAAGTTACTAAGAAGTTGCACCTTGCACATGTATACAAATGTTAATTTTCTATAATGCTCATGCCTTCAAAATGCCTTACTTACTAACCATTCCTTCCAATTCTCTCAAAAGGCAACTTTTGACAAAACTATTACAAGTGTACATTAACTCGAAGCACTTTTTAAAAGGTATATTTTAAAACATTAAATCCTATCATTGTACTACACAGCTCTCAGTATTTGAATCAAAAAGATATAAACAAATTTATGGTATGCTGTTAAATCAAATTTACATGGATTTTGTAGAATGTGGTCTCAAAGAATAGCAGGAAAAGCAATGACGTCATTGTTGTCCAAATCTTTATAGGCAGACTGAAAGGAAAACTTTTAGAGATATTCATCCTCCATACACATCATTCTTCAAGAATGCAATGTGCTCTGTTAAAGGGAAAATCATAAAATAAAATAAATGTGTATGTATATATATATATTTAGGCTTCAGATGTCTCAGGAGATTACAGAGCCCTCTTGAAGGGTAAACATTACTATGTCTCAGCAAATTTCATATCTAAAAATCTAATTCAATTTCCAAGAGTTACAAAGCTGTCTTGAAATTCAGATGCTTATAATTTGAAATATATATTCTTCCTCTATTCATTCTTGTTTTGATGAGCTTATGCAAAAATTACCTAAACACCACAAAATTTCAAAGACTCTAAACAAATAAAAGTGTACTATCTATATCTATAAAACACATAGAGCTACATATCTATCTTTCTATCCATACGACATACAATTACAAAAATCCTAAGTTGCAGATTTTGTTACATTTATAAGATAATATCAAAGTTAAATATATCTGTATGCATTTTGCTGATATGGAAGAAAAAAAAAAATCTAATGGTAAAACACTGTCCCCTAGTGGAGATGAAAATGAATGTTTGGTGTTTGTAAAGTTCTAAAATGCAGGAAAAAGCAGTTACCTATTCATAGAGTTTAAGAAAAACAAAAGTCATCTTCCAAGTAAAAGCATTTTCCTCTTGCTCATTTGAGTGACACAACTGTCTCCAAAGCCTAGATAATAAAATACTCATGAAAATGCACATGGGTTTAGTTACTAACATAATCATCACACAGCAGTGTTCATCTCCTGTATTCTCTGTGCCTTGTACACACTGTAGGTGCTCAAGTATTTCTAGAATGAGGTAATTAAGAAAAAAGGTTGGTCAATAAAACTCTGTGGGGAAACATGGTTACTTTGCTACATAGAAAAGACCCAAACTATGCAGCTTCAGAGCCAAAGTGCAGGGGGGTAAAACATGGGCAGCCAAAAGCACGAGACGTCTGGGCTGAGAAACAAGCAGTTCATTACTGTGTCAATTATTTCTAGATCTGGGACTTGTCACACTGTCATACTTTACTATCTTACAGCATCATTCATAATATAAATTCTACAACTTAAGAAAGTTGAAAAAGCAGTCTCATACACAATGTCCCTTTTAATTAGCAAAACTGTTTTGATCCTACACAACTCATCCAACAGTTACTAAGTCCTGCTGGTTTTCTCTTGTGATATCCCTCACCAGTCACAGTCTAAGTCTACATCCACACCATCCTATACCTGAATTCCTCTAGGATGCCCTAACTGGCTACTTCCCTTTGCCTTTGGCTATTGCCCTAACCTCACAACAATTTTTACCATATCAAACCCACACTACTTTCAGCACAAACTTCATCTAAGCATTCGAGGCCATGCACAAACAATCTGATCAACCCTTCTAATCACAGTTCTCACTCCTTTACTATACAGAATCTGCTTTTGTGGCCATACTGATTATAGTCATTGTTATTCCTTCTCCAGTCAAATAGATTCCCAATCACTGTCTTTCTAATTCACGTCGAGTTTCAAAGACCTGGCTGTGATGACTTCCTCTTATGATATGTCTATTTTACTAGACATCAGTAAATTTATAATGATCACAGACTCATAGTCTCTTACTAATATTTTTATTAGCTTTACATATGCACAGGTCTTATTTTCATAGCTAAAATGTAGATAATAAAAGATAACTTCAGAATTAAATTCTAGCCTCAGATAAGTACTATATCCATAGTAGGTACTCATCAAATACTAACTGGATCAATTTACTAATTGCTTCTATAAAGATATGGCTTTATATATAACTATTAAGACATCTTTGAAACATCAAAGTTTTTGGATAAAAGATATATCATTATGGAAATAACCCTTTAAACATAAAATTAAGAAAAAAACTTGTATCTGTACTTGGAAACTAGAATTATGTCAAAAGCTAGAATTCTGAGCTACATGATTCCCCTTCTATGAAAGAATACCTGGTCTGGGAGGTAAGTATAAGGGTCGTTGATAAATTAACACTAATATACTCAAGTTAGGGGGATAATAGTAGATGATGAAGTGGGATTCTCTTAGATGAGGTGGCTGTATAAGCAGAAAATATACATACGAGGTGGGTTGGGCAATGGATACTGTTTCTACAATGCATGAGAAATAATAAGAGAAACAGAAAGCTCATTCAGAAGAGTTTCTTCTTTAGTGGATGGCCCAGGTGTTAGTAGAAAAAATTATTGACGATTTCCCTTAAAGCGGAAAGTCTGGTTAAATTTTCCCATAAAATATAATTTAAAATTTTTAATTACAAATTTAATGCAAGGAAATAATTAAAATGGGCAATTCAAACATATTCACCTGGTAGCAATGTGTGTGTGTGTGTGTGTGTGTGTGTGTGTGTGTGTGTGTGTGAAAAGAGAGAGAGAGAGAGAGAGAGAGAGAGAGAGAGAGACAGAGACAGAGACAGAGACCTATAAAGACGGAGAAAGAGAGAGACAGAGACATAGAGACATAGAGACATAGAGACAGAGAGAGAGAGAAGGAAAAAGCTCTTCAAAGCTTTCTTATTGTAGAATTCTAATTAATAAATTTGGAAAGATTGACGAAATAGGAAATCACCATTCGAGAAGCACTATCATATAATGTTTCCAGTAAGAATCATCAGTATATACTAAAATTAGCATGCACAATTATGATAACTGTTATATTTACATAGTCTCAAGATATCTCCCCACAAGATATTTATTAATTATATAGGGGAAAAAATAACAAACTTTCAGTGAAGAAATGTGGCAGGCACCACCTTAACTAAGTGATCACAATTGACTCAACCGTAGTGAGACACAAGGACATCATGTAACCTCTGATATAATGCACTGAGAAGAATGCAACATTACTTCTGTAGCATTCTTGCCAAGAATGCATAGCTGTGTTTATTCGTGAGGAAATATCAAACTTAAATTGAGAGACATTATACACTATAACAGTCCAGTATTATCAAAGTGCAAAGTCATGAAAGACAAAGACTGATGATGTGTCCCAGATTAAACAAGACTAAAAAGAGATGACAACGAAATGTACCACGTGTCCCAGTACTGCATCAACTAGACAAAATAGTGGGAAAACTGACACAATGTAATAAGATTTGTAGATTAGATAGTGTTATATCAATGTTTATTCCCTGATTTTCATACTGTGATGATATAAGATGTTAATATTGGGGATTCTGGGCCAAGGACATACAGGAATTATTTGTACTGTTTTTCTTAATTTTATTAAATTTATTGGGTTGACATTTATTGGTTAATAAAATTATATAGATTTCAAGTATACAATTCTATAATACCTCATTTGTATATTGCATTGGGTGTTCACCACCAAAGTAAAATCTCCTTTCATCACCATATATTTGACCCCCTTTATCTTTATCACCTTTCACCACCCCCTTTCCCTCTGGTAACCACTAAACTGTTGTCTTTGTCTATGAGTTTCTGTTTGTCTTGCTTGTTTGTTGCTTTCAGTTTTTTATCCCACATATGAGTGAAATCATATGGTTCTCAACTTTTTCCATCTGACTTATATTCCTTAGCATGATATTTTCAAGATCCATCCATGTTGTAAATGGCAGTATTTCATCTTTTCTATGACTTAAGTGGTATGTCACTGTATATATGCACCACATCTTCTTTAGCTGGTCATCTATCAAAGGACACTTTGGTTGTTTCCATGTCTGGCCACTGTGAATAAAGCTGCAATGAACACAGGGGTACATATATCTTCACAAATAAATGTTTTCAATATTTTGTGGTAGACACCCAGAAGAGGGATTGCTGGTCATATGGTAATTCTATTCTTAATTTTTTGAGGAACCTCCATACTGTTTTCCACAGTGGCTATACCAATTTACATTCCCACCAGAAGTGTATGAGGATTCCTTTTCCTCCACACCTCTCCAACACTTGTTATTACTTGTCTTCTTGATAAGAACCATTCTAACACATGCGAGATGGCATATAATTATGGTATTGATTTGCATCCCCCTGATAGCTAGCGATGTTGAGCATCTTTTCATTTATCTATTGGTCATGTGTAAGTTTTCTTGGGAGAAGTGTCTGTTCAGGTCCTCTGCCATTTTTTAATTGGATTGTATGTGTTTCTGTTGTTGTTGAGTTGTATAAGTTCTTTATATATTTTAGCCCCTTATCAGAGGCATTGATTGTAAATATCTTCTCCCATTCAGTTGGTTGCTTCTTTGTTTTGTTGATGGTTTCTTTAGCTGTACAGCAGCTTGTTAGTTTGATAAAGTCTCATTCATTTGTTTTTTGCTTTTACTTCCCTTGCCTTTGAGGTCAAATTCATAAAATCCTAAGACCAAGGTCTACACGTTTAGCACTGATGTTTTCTTTTATGTATTTTATTGTTTCAGGTATTATGTTTAGGTCTTTGATCCATTTCGAGTTAATTTTTGTATATGGTGACAAATAGCAGTCTAGTTTCATTCTTTTGCACGTGGCTTCCCAATTTTCCCAGCACTATTTGTTAAAGAGGTTTTCCTTTCTCCATTGTATGTTTCTGGCTCCTTTGCTGAAAATTATTTACCCATATATATGTGGGTTTATTTCTGAGCTTTCCATTCAGTTCCATTGGTCTGTGTCTCTTTTTCTGCCAATACCATGCTGTTTTGATTACTGTCACTTTGTAGTATAATTTGAAGCAGGATGTGTTATCTCCAGTGCTGTTCTTTTTTCTCATGACTGCTTTGGTTATTTGAGACCTTCTATGATTCCACTCAAATCTGATGATTTTTTTATTCTATTGCTTTAAAAAACGCTACTGGAATTTTGATGGGGATTGCATTAAATCTGTATGTCACTTTGGGTAATAACCATTTCAACTATGCTTATTTTTCTAATTCAGGAACAAAGAATGTTTCCATTTCTTTGTATCTTTAATTCCTTTAATAATGTCTTATAGTTTTCAGTGCATGGGTCCTTCACACCCATTGTTAAGTTTATTCCTAGGTATTTTATTCTTTTTGTTGAAATTGCAAAAGAAATTTTTTTATTTCTTTTTCTGAAATTTCATTGTTAGTGTATAGGAACACAATGGATTTTTGTATCCTGCAACTTTACTATATTTCTTTACAGTTTCTAATATTTTTTGGTAGAGTCTTCAGGGTCTTCTATATGAAGAATCATGTTGTCTGCAAAAAGGGACAATGTGACGTCTTCAGTCTGGATGTCTTTTCTTTTTTTTCTTGCCTGAATGCTCTGGCTAGGACTTCCAGTACTGTTCTGAATAACAATGACGATAGTAGACAGCCTTATCTTGTTCCAAATCTTAGAGAAAAGCTTTTAGTTTTTCACCACTGAGTATGAAAATAGCTGAGTGTTTGTAATATACAGCCTTTATTATGCTGACATAATTTCCTTCTATACCCATTTTATTGAGTGTTTTAATCATAAATGGATGCTGTATATTTGTGTTATTTTTTAATTTCTCATTTTATACAAAGTCAAGCTAATATATATTAAATCATCACTGACTTTAAGTTAAGAAAGGTAAAGGTAAATAAATATGCATGTAAAATTCAATAAATAATCAGGAGTAGTAAGAAACAAGATTATACCTTATAAAATCACTAGGAAAAAAAGAGTAAAGAAAATATAATACACCCTATGAGGTAAATTCCATTACTTAGAAACCTAAACCAAGAGAGGTTAAAAAACTTGTCCATAGTTGCATGGACAGATAATGAATGAAAAAATCAGACTTGAAACCAAAATCAGAACCTATAGCGTCTAAGCACTTAACAACAGCATTAGAGACATTCTTATCTAAGAAAACATGCCTCTATATGACTATTTAAAGCTCAGATTCATTATTTTTTTTTGCTCAGCTTAATAGCAAATTAGAAATATAATCCCTCTTGAGATTTTTAAATGACTCAGGAACAATAAATAGGCTGTGTGGTCTGCCTCCACAACTGTAAAAAAAACATACCAATTTATGTTTTATGACATGAATACAAACTGATGAGAGAATTAAATCTCTTGGGTCAATAATAATAAAAACTCTAATTTGTACATTGGGACACTAATTCCAGAATTCGTAACATCCAGACAAAAGGTAGAAGCAAGCATTATTCAGTGACCATTAATGGAGAAATTAAAAAACAGAGTTCTGTAAAACAGATGTAGGGGACATAAAGCAAATATTTATTGAGTCAAAATGTCATTTTGTCTTATAGTTTACATCGTCATACACGTACATTGCAGAGGTAAGCAGGAAGCCTTGTCAATTTCAGGAACTGTCATGCCATAAAACGGTAAGTCATAAAGAACAACAAATACCAGAATCATGTTGCTAGAGCAAAAGCAAAAATAAAAATTTAAACCAAAACACACATTGATTTGACTGTCACGGTTGGTTGGGTTTGGCATGATCCCTGGCAGGATCTGTTGTATATTGAGAAGTGATGAACGTTTGCTTTCTCTGCCGACATGTTTTCAGTGAAGTGCAGAATATAGGAAAAGCTAAGCAACATTTTTAACGATTGCTCCAGTATTTTAATAAACTGAAAAAGATCTGAGGCGAACACAAAGAAGCAGTGCACTAGAAATCTCCTGTGCGCCCTGGAAAGCTTACAAAGGCAACACTAACATGTTTCCATTCACTCAGCCTAGAGCATCGTTCTCTGGTTTCCTGAATATACTAATTTCATAAAGAATAATTTAAGTGTTATATAGAACACACACAATCAAAAGGAAAAGAAGGGCTACAAAATCTTTCTTCCTTTTGTTTATTCATTCTGATTGGGATTGGAAGACCTTTAAAGGCCAAATAAATGCCTGATGGCTATAAATAATTAAAATACTAGCAAAGAGGAGTAATAATAATTACAAGAAAAAATGTATGTCTGGATTATACACGTCTAACAAAAAGAATGAGACACTTGTGAATACTGAACACTAAATCATGAAAGCAAAAAAAAAAAAAAGGATAATCTTTATAGGAATACATTAAAAGACAGTTAAAAGTAAACCCTAGTTCAATGATAGAAAGTGTATATGTATCATTCTTATAAAAATATAGTCCTCATATAGAATGAAATATTTATTTCCATAACTTGAAATATGAAAGGAAAGCATGCACTAAAAAATCTAGCCTGCTCAGATTTGTTTAGTTTGGATTTCAGTACTTTAGTTGGAAATAAGTTCTCATGATTGTGGGACAAAAATAAAGCAAAAACATACACTCACAGAGATTACCTATAAAGACTATAGCTTACAATGGCATTCTTCTAGATATTATATTCCTCATTTTTGAAAGTAAGTCTTGTGAAATTTAGGAAAAGAAAGATAGAGAAGGTTTGTCTAAGCATTATGGGAAAAGCCCTGGGGTTTGTTCTTCATGTTTTCAATCATCAATACTGGAGGAACATCCTGATTACAATTATTTTTCAATCATCATACTGAGGAGACATCTGATTACAATTATTTTCAATCTGAGGTAACAATGTCACGTACATCTCTTTACAGCATGTTACCTTTCTACCTTAAACTAATTTTGTGGTGTATAGAAGAAATAAAGTGGATGCTTTACAAGGGAAACAAAATAGATTTGTTTAATCAAACAGTAAAAAAAAATATTGTTCTCAACTAGGCATATTTTAGACATATGATTATTAGAGAACATAAGATAGTTCAAAGAGTTCTCATTATCTCATAACATTAGTTTGGTTGCTTGTTTTTTTAAAAAAAAATAAGAGGTATGGAAAGATTTTAAATATAAGTGATACGTGTTGTATTTTAATATGCTAAACATTTAAACACTAAGAAATGACACTGCTTCTAAGCATTTCTTCTTCCCTTCAAAACAGTTAGTTGTCATTTCCTGCAGTCTTAAACATTGCTAATTTCTAGGGCATATCAAAACAGACAAAAAAAAATCAGCTTAAGTTATAGAAAAGGAATATTGAATATAGATGAACCATAAGGAAATAAAATTTCAGAGAAGTCTAAAAGTGAACGATATTAGATCCACGAGGGTCTGTCTATCTTCTCTGCCAGGAAACAAGATTCAAAAACCCCAGTAACTTAGAGCTCTGTCTAACATGCACTTTCACACTGACCACAAGAGGTCGAGGATATTCTTTTAAATAACTGTTTTATGGGTCTTAGCTGAGGACTGCCCAACATTCTAGCAACCAGTAAATATCATATAATTGTGATGATGAACTCTAATGAATTGCATGCCAAGTTGTGTGGTGCTTAAGAGGCATGGAAAGGAGTCAGTGTGCCACAGTAAATTCTACAGATATCCATGGATTGGTAATTTAAAGGAGATAATGAATTAGCGAGGTTTAAACTGCTTTATTGAGAACAAGGTATTTTAGAAAAATACCTTGACAGACTGAGAATAAGTACATAAAGTTTTTAAAAATTTGACAAAATAAGATTTCAACAAATAAATATAAATAAAACAAAAAAGTAATAAATTTGACTTAAAACCACTCATCCTAATTTGAAACTGATAATCACCTCTTTTCAAGGGCTATTCAAAATCTTAATACCTGAAATAGCGTTTAAAATATAATCTCCTTTGTATCCTGCTACTTTACCGAATTCTTTTATAAGGTCTATCAATTTTGGTGGATTCTTTAGATTCCACTTCTGGGTAATTATCCCCAGAAAACTAAAACATTAATTTAAAAAGGTATATGTACCCCTGTGTTCACTAAAGCATTATTTATAATAACTAAGATATAGAAGCAACCTAATGTCCATCAATAGATGAATGAATAAAGATGTAACACACACACACACACACACACACACACACACACACACACACACACACTGAATATTACACAGCAATAAAAAAGAATGAAATCTTGCCATTCGAACAACATGGATGGACCTAGAGGGTATTATGCTAAATGAAATAAGCCAGACACATAAAGACAAATACCACATGGTTTCACTTATATGTGGAATCTAAAACAAAACAAAACAAATGAAAAAGCAAAATAAGATAAAAAACAGATTCATAGAAACGGAGACCAAAGGGATGATCGCCAGAAAGAAGGAGGATAGGCAGATGAATGAAAAAGGTGAAGGAAAAGATAGTTAATAATATTGTGATAAGTTTGCACAATGACAGATGATTACCAGAATTAGCAGTGATCAAATTCTAAAGTATAAAAATATTAAATCATTATACTGTACATTTGAAACTAATATAACTGATATATTTTATACCAACAGTACCCAATTAGAAAAGTATAATATAATGTAATTTCTTATTTTCATTATGGGATAGTTAGAGAAAGCACAAAAGAAAGAGGGGTTTATTTTTTTAAACTAAAAAAAACACAATCTTTTGAAACTGCGAATAAACACAAAACAAGACTTTTTATTACTTTAAATATAATAACTATTCAATTTCCTTTTTTTTTTTTTTCCAGTTATAAAACAGTACCCAAGCATAGCCTCCACCATTTACTCTGGGCCATCTAGGTAAAGTACAATTCATTTAAAAATAGCTCATTTCTTTTATGCGATCCAACAGAATAATTTAGAAGCTCCCTAGGAATAAACTCAATGAATTAACCAGATAGTAATCATCATAAATTTGAAGAAAATGTGAGAATGATAACAACCAAGACAGGGTGTGCTTTCAAGGATGGGATTGCAAGTAATGAGAACTGTAATGATGAACTCTCCTGGGACTGCCACCCCCACCCACTGCTATGTCATAAGTTCTAAATATCTTTAAAGAAGAAATCAACTACTTTTTCATTTTAAAAAGTAGGTTGTCTAATGCATTATGGCTTGAGAATATAAAAGAAGAACAAAACTTTATTTTTGTAAGGATGCCTTATTTTATAAATCATTGAGAAGCTGAGGACACATGCCTTCCTCATGTAAATCTCTACAAATGTGCATTAGTGGTGATGGTGACAGTGAGTGCACTCCGGAAGTGCACACATGCAAACACAAACACACACGTGATAATGCTAGAAATGAAAGGGGAATGCTTAGATGTGACTATGCATTTTAGAGAATGTTTGAGACATTGAAAAAGATGGAATCATATTGGAAATAAAAAACATAGACCAAAACATGCACAAGGTAGGGTGCTGCAGAAGGCAATTCCGGGTTGGTTCAAGCTGAGGGTGACCAAATTCCACAAATTCCAGGAGCAGAAAAATATCCTGGGCCACCTCCAAGGTAACTGGTCCTTAAATATATTCTAAGGAGACAACAGGATGGCCCATACCTCATTCCCTGCCTCCATTAAAAAACTGGCAATAAAGACATTTACTCATAGCCTGAAGCAGATTGGGCACTTGGTCCGGAGAAATAACAATGCTTTAGATTCTTAACAAATTGCAGAAAGAAAGGGTCCTTTTTAAAGGAAACAGGCTATCAGAAATAAATGACTTTAGTAATGAGAACGTGAAACCTTAATGCTGTATTAATTAAAAGTTGTGATAATATGAATACAATGTTTTCTCATCATAATACTCTGTGAACAAGAATAGTTTATGCTAAAATTTCAAGTTTTTATTTTAACATATAAAAATCTGTTGTGATTTAACACATTAAGGGTAAAGGAAAAACACATTAGGAATGCTTAATTTTATGCCTAAAAGCATTTAGGACTATTCAACATCTATCTCAAAAAAAAAAAAAAAAAAAAAAAGAATAGAAGGAAATCAAGGAAAAGTGAGGAGAATAATGTCTCATTAAGAATTTTCCTGAAAATTAGAGAAAGCACAAGGATAAATGGTATCACTACTAGGTTTCTTAGCTAATGTAACAGGACAAGAAAAATAAATTAGAAGGTTAAATATTAAAAAGACAATCTATCCTCTTTTTTAAACATAAAGAATAATCATTTGAAAATAAAAGAACTATTAAAAGAGTTCAGTACGTGGAGATATAAGATCAATCAAAAACAATGCAAGCTTTCTTATATAATAACTATAACCAATTACAAAATTTAATATTTTTAAAGCTCCTGCTCACAGTATTTTGTAGCTCTCAAAACACTGGCAATAACCAATTATAAAAGTAATAATAGAAAAAATAATCAGAATAGCAAAAACAAACAAAAGCCATGTGATCAAAATTAAGTCTTGAAAAGTATCAAGCCTATCTTGAGCCCTTTGAATTTGTTCTCGTCTACCACACACCCTTATACGTTGCTTCTTCTCTCTAGAAAGCATTATCTTCCACCTTTACTTTCCTTGATCTGGCTCCTTGGTTGGAAAAGCTGCCTTTCATTTTCACTCTTCCTCAGGAAAGTCTTTCTTGACATCTCTGCCTGGTCAAATCCATCCATCTTAGGCTCTCATTGTGTCTCTCCTTTTAAGCTCTTGTCTCTGTTCCAATTTTATATTTTTTGTTAGTGTAATTCTCTCCTAGCCTGAAGCTCCATGCTATAATACCAGCTACCATGTAACCTCTTGTGCTCAACACTGCACTCTGAGTAACTGTCATGATACAAAGCCAGAGTAGGTACCAGTACTTATTTTTACAGGAAATTAAATATTTTGAATGAATAAATGTGTAAGGGATAAAATTTAGGTTTCTAGCATTATTTGTTGATGAACTGCTATTCTTTCAGGATGCTTCTTTTGCCCTTTTTCTATTCTAAGTTTCCATTTCATATCCCTCCAACTCTGTCCCATTCCTCCTTGACATCCAATTTCAGTGATCAGGAAAAAATGTTTCTGTTTTAAGGTTCCAATCATGCTGGTATATTAATATCCCAATTCTTAGGGTCCATTCTTTCCTGGTTAATGACCTAGCTTTATGTAAGACTTGTGACAAAACCACGACAGTACACAATTACACAAGTTAAAAGAAAGTTCTATGACTGTGAATCCTTCCTTCTGTGCCTTATTGCCCATTCCTAAATGGAGGCACGGATTCCCAAAGGGCAAGTGGCATCTTCCTAACTGACCCCAGCCCTAACTCTGCCAGGTTGCAATAATTAGAAAGCTCCCTACAACTTTTTTTTCCTTTTATACTGCCAAAGAGCCCAGGAACTTAAGATAGATGCATGATGAATCTCTGTATTCTATTTTTAAAATTAGGTCCAAACTGAACAGCATCTGGAAGGTATTCCTAGGAATTTGGCATTTAAAGATGAGGAGATTCCCTGTTTTCTGAATGAAATATATTTCTTGTTTGGGGTTCTTTTAATTCATTTTAGTGCATTTTCAAAGAAAAGACATATGTATTTACCTACTCAGCCCTTAATACTCTACAAATCTTCCTGAGGTAAGACTCTGCCTTTTGATTAGTTTGTTACCAGTAGTTTTTGATGACTTGGCCATGTTACTCTTCTCACACAGTTACTAAATTTCCATTGTGTATATACACAGTGTTATATAAGAAACTATGAGGTACACAGAAATGTGTTAACAGGTACCATTTTTAAATGTAATATCTGGAAGAGAGAGAAATGATCAAAGAGGAATTGGAGAGAGGTTCCCAACCTTAGCATTATTGTCACTTAGGGCTGGATAATTGTTATAGGGGATTGTCCTATGCTTTATATGATGTTTACCATCGTCCATCCATAGCCTCTGATTCAAATTGCCAGTCTTTGCAATTGGAAAATATTACTCAGAAAAGGGACATTAGAGAAAAAGTATATATTTTAATGAGGTGAAGGGAGATGTGGCAAAGAGACGTGGAAAAAGTGGCTGATTTCCTCAAATGAAATCTAAGTCCACAGAGAACAACAGTCGATAAATTTAAGAATTTTTTTTTCTTAAGCTCTAATAAACCTGTAAAAATAAAAATAGAAGTGAGTGATACAGAAAAGGTCTGAACTATGGGCAATCCTGATACTTCTAAATGTGCTTTTTAAAATTATGACTGAATCACATCCAGCCCATATTCAAATTTACTCATCAAAATATTAGAAACATTCCTAAAAAGTTTCACAAAATTAAACATAATCATAGAACAAAGGTATCTTGATAAGTTCTATATTCAAGTAAAAACTATACCAAACTTCTGAAATATAAAGAATAATTTTGTAGTATGATTACTTCCTAATATGCCCGCTTTGGAGTCTGGATTTTTATATTGTATTTCCTTAAAAGTGGAACACACTATTAAAAAAGTAAATAAGTAATACAAAGTGTCTTTGGCTAATATCTCAGAACCATTTTTGTTCAGTATACTTAAGCAAAGATGGAGGATTTTCTGCCTTTTGATTATCATGTTTTTATCATTACAGTCAGATGCTCCTGGAAATGCTCACAACAAAACAGAAAATCTGTAAAGGGATATTTTAAGTAGACATAATTTCACATGTATGCCCAGAAGGTTTTAATAAATCTGAACAAGTACAGTGTCAAGCAAAATGTTAATCTGTACCTCTGTGAAGACCTCTGTTTGACTGGTCCTTCAATATTTTGTGGTTAGGTAAGACTTTACTATATAAACGATATATTGAGCTTTATGCCTTGTAATTATGTTAAGTGTTATTTGTGAAAGTTCCTTCAACTTATTTGGAATTTCGTTTCTTCAGCTGGCAGCAATTACAGATTCAAAGACCACCAGAAATAATCCTTCAGCCCCTTTCAGGATCCACAAGCTTGTTATGAACACGTAAGCAAGCGTGCAGGAACACTACCCTCCGATTATAACGAGGCCAGAGGGAAGGTTATTCTTTCCATTAAAAAAAAACAAAAACAAAAAACAAAAAACAAAAAAACCCTGCTCATAAATGATTCAAAGGCCAAAAGAGAAATGATAATTCTACCAACATATACAACTTTATCTGAAATCAGAGCTGCCCTATGCAAGATTTTGAACTTTGAAAGTAACAGCTCACACAAATTACTGACGACTTCTGCCCAGTCAGTACATTCATCTAACAAGGCCATTTCCATATGAGCAACCGCAAACATTTCTGGCTTCAGTTGTTAATCTCCCATGAAAAACTATTTCCATACTATTTTTAACTTGTATATGGCAATGATTATCTGTTTATCTCTGAAGCATATAAACTCTTACAGTGTCCTTTATAATGTATTTATACCATTTTCCCTTCCATGTCCTTGGCAGATGGAAGTATTCACATCTTTCTCCCAGGAACAAAAGTTGAGAAGCACATTGCTTTTCCTTCAAAACTGGCTCCTCTTTGTCTACCAGATTCTTACACTATGAGGTCCACTTCTTAAGAGCTTTTCAAATTCAACTTCTTAGATTAAAAAATGCAATTGTGTGATACCTGAAGCCAATTGATATGAAAGAGTTGATTAAATGGAAATTAAATTCATAATTCACCTTGAACATATATATATATGTTAGGTATTAAATATTTTATATAAATATATATAATATATAACATTATTATATATATGTAATATTATATATATGATAACGTATTAAATATATACACATTAGGAATTAAATGTTTTACTATAAATCAGAACTTGAATTTTAAAAGCATAGGAATCCTTTCAAGATATTAAAATAAGAGATCTGATTGTAAGATTTCTTACATACGTTTTTCCACATGTTTTAAATTAACTCATTTAATATACTTAATATCTATATGATATGAGTATTCTTTTTTACCTTTACAGATGAGAAAAATATACTTTAGAAAAATTAAGTATCTCATCCTAGTTTACAGAGCAAATAAATGTTGGTCCTGGATATTAAATCCAGTTCAATTTGAATTTCAAAAATAACTTCTTTCCTATGATTCTGTGCTCTATCCTTTTTGAAGTTCAAAAATAACCCAATTACCAAATAGACTGACTTCTAATAGGTAAAACCAAAACAGAGTTACAAATTAATGCAAATAATTAGAAAACAACACATGGTCTTTATTCTTAAGGAATTCATAGTTTAGTGTTGGAGACAAAACTTTTTATTTCCATGGTGTCTTTTAGAGTTGTCTCCATTGCATCAAATAGATGGAATGTCAACACTACAGAGAGAAGGAGGTTTCATGGAAGAAAATAGATATCCATGGTTTATTGGGGTGGAGTGAGAGTAGTGGGAAGATACATATATCTATATCTATAGATATAGATATAGATACACTCATATACATACATGTATATAAAATTATATTACTCTTACATGTAAAATAAAATAAAATTATATGATATGATTTATTTATATTAGTATATACTACTATTAGTTAAAATCTTAATGACATATAATATAAATATATTATAAAAGCATATATACACACACACGTATATATATGAGATATATCTCCCCATTACCTCCTCTTACTTCACCTTAATAAACAACAGGTAACTACTTTCTTCCATGAAACTTCTGTGAAGTGCTGATGTCCCATGTGTTCGATAAGCGCACACACACACATATGTATATATCATATGTGATCACATTATATATATCAATATATGTATGTACATATCTTATTTTAAAATTTATGTCTAGATTATGATGTCTAAAATTATTCCCTATATCTGAGAGCTCTGAGCTCTATAATTTGGGCCAAATTCAAATTCATTAAGATAATTTCTTGAAATATTATACTACAGAAAACAAGATTAAGATATTGCTTTAGAAAGAACTGAAATGTTTGACTCCAGTGATCTGTACCATAACCTTTTTGATGTGGTTAACTGTGGGAAAGGAGTGGAATGGATGGATAAAAAGGGCCTTTTGCTCTTTAGCAGATATACTTTATATTTTGTAATTGTTTTATTAAAAACATTGACACATATTAATTTTTTTAATGATAACAATACCAAAGATATATGGCATTCAAAACTACCTACTCAAAAGAGGGCTAAATTTTAGAGAGCTATATAAAAATCTCCCTTTATTGGCCTATGATTATACTATATAATAGTTAAATTTAATTTTCAATTATCTTAATCCATCAAAAGGTTTAATTTTTCATTTTTATCTTCAACTAACAATTGTGTTGAAGGGGAAACTTGAGTTTTTCATTAGAATATCCACTGCTTTGGAGGTTCTATTTTTTTCCATAATAATTTCATATAGAAAAATAACTTGAGGATAAACCTAATGAATAATTCTGAACCAGATTTAAAGATAGCTATGACCTTTGCCTTTTCATTAGCATACAGCATGCAGTATACAAGCAACCCATGATGAATTACATAGTGTATGCTTACAATTATAACCTTGCACACAATATGAACATGGAGTACTGATTAAACTACTCTTTATTAAAACTTTAGGAAAATATCCTATAGGAAAAATAGTGTAAAACATAAGCTTTATTCATTTTTGAAGTGACAAAAAAACAACAATATAACCAACATGCTATAAAAATAAATAGAACATAAAGTATGTCGGCTATTCATATATATCTGACATATTACTCTAACCGAATGAACCTTTTCTAGCTAAAGATATTTATGTGAAAACAAGATTATCATTTCTAGAGAATGTCTGCCATTTATTTACTATCTACAATAATAATTCAGAAAGGACAAATAATTTACAGTTTAAATATCTATAATTTCTTAGAAAAGGATTTGGCTATTGGAAGGTAGAACTAGCAAAAGCACTATAATTTGGGGTGAGGGGTAAAAGTTAAAAGTATCCCTGAGTATAACCTGAGAAATATAAAGCAATAAATTTGAAGTACTTTCACAAACTATTAACCAAGAATGTTTTCGAATCATTCCTGAGTCTTTAAGAAATCATCAGAGAATATCCAAATTATACTGCAAATTCACATTTACCTGTATGACCTGTGTTTCATGTTTTATTTTACATCAATGAGGTATGTGAGCTTATTATAACTGCAACCCCTATAAAAGCTCCAAAACATAAACACAAGGAAAAAATGTAACTTAATGGCCCTAAAATACTTTTCTAGTTATATAAAAGCATATACGTACTATGAAATCATTTTTTTAAAAAAGACAAATTCTTCTTTAAAATTGTGCTGGTCTTTGACTGATGGTAGAGAATAAGAATCATTAGTTAAAATATCCACTAAACATTTTAAAGGACCTAGGCACTCTACGAGAGGTTCCTATCCTATGGGGAAGCCATACAGCCATTCACAGGGAAGACCATAAGGAGAGGAAACGGACGCTCTAGTCGAAGTCCATGATGTAAGAACACTGTGACCTTGGGTGTCTCATTAAACTTCGCCTATTCTCATTTCCTTTTTCAGCTGCAAAACAGACACAACAAACCACGATGTGTCCACCCCTGAACCTGCCCTACCCACACCAGAACTTTTCTAAGGTTTAAATGTGAATTCTGAGAAAGTCCTGATGAAATGTAACATCTTATGTAATTGTCATACATGTTTTATCACTGATTCTCTTTATGCTACTGGAGAAAATAAAGTTAAATTCAAGTAATTTATATCATGAGGTTTTTTTATATCATGAAGTTACTCAAAGACTTACTATAATTTACTAATATTTACTATAGCATTTACTCAAATATTAAAATAATTTAAAATAGAAATATGATACAGAAATCAGATGCTTTTTTTCTTTCTTTCGCAACTAGATTACACTTGTCTTCAGATCCCTGGTGCCTGGCACTTAAAAATTGATCAATAAAGGAAGGAAAGAATGCAAAATGTATTTTGTGTTATCCAGACTGACAGCTGCTATATGGCTTAAGAGTTAATGTAACTTAAATAATCTCAACTTATATATTTGGCATAATTTTCTATTTTGGAATTCCATAACTATCTACAGTTGAATTGTTTTTAACCGAGCAGAAAACCTGCTACAAAATAGAGACAGGTGCCATGATGAACAGATTTAATCTGGCCAGGCATATTTCTCATAGACATAATTAAATTTAAGACTACTATTCCTCTGTCATCATTAGAATTCATTAAAAAAAATTTAAGTAGAATTATTGCCCTTGGAAAAGTATACCCAAAGGAATACCATACGGACTAGAGAAAAAAAAGTACCATATTTGTTATTCATCAACTTAAGCATTATATTTCCTTTCCTTTATTCATGCAGAGTACTAGGCAGAGACACACAAAAAATTAACTGTAAAGTTGAAGAGTCTCAGCTCAAGAACCGGGGATGAGGAGCAGCAGTGAAACCTTCCTTCTCTGGCCCACTCTCCTCCCACAGAAGCCCTGTAAGGAATCTGTCAAATCTTTCTGTAGAGCATAGTTTGAAAACCACAGCTTTAAATTATCCTTCTTATCTCAATCCTATAAGAATACCCTTCCTAATTTACAGGGAAACTTTTATGAGTTTTGAATATTTCCCACCATCACCTCCTATATATCTGTTTCAATAATCCAGGTCACGTCTATTTAGAAAACTCCGCCATTTTTAACAAATAGTATTTTTTTTTTTTTTTTTTACATTTGGGCATCATGAACTGCTGAGATCTATGCATTCATTTTTCTAAACCACTATTTTTGAGCCTCCAGCACTAAAGATAGGTATGAAACACTTCACAGGAAAAAGGAACCGAAGCACAACATTTTGCATGTTAATGCCTAAAACAGCCAATGGGCCGGAGGTTAAGATCTTTACTGATTTGATCCTCCCAAATTGTTTGCCCATTTAGTGTCCTGTTTCCTGCATCTTGCCCCTTCTGCATCAGTTGGAATCCTACACCACGAGGCAGCAAACTGCTACGGTCCTCAGAACAAATCAAGGCTCCCTCCTGTTTTTGCAGCTGATGTGCTATTGGAACACAGTCATCTATTCACTTACTATTAGTTGGCTGCTTCTGCACTACAACGGGAGAACTGAATACCCACAAAGCCCCTATATCTTCTTTTATCCTTTATAAGAAAAATAAAACTAATTTTTAACAAGTTACAAAAAATAATTTTGAATCTAAGCTTTAATTATACAATTTCTTAAATATTTAATCAACACTGGACATCTGAATTTTACAAAAAAAATACCAAGAACTAATGTTTCTGTACTTTGCTTCTCTAATTTGTGAAATGAGTTTTAAAAAAGAGATCCTAAATGAGCTTACGGCTGTATAGAACTTTTGGTTTAGTTTTCTACAAAGGCTGACAATCCAAAACATTAAGCACACGAGAATTAAGTGAGCTATGTAAATATGAATATTAAAACATTTTATTTTAAAAGGCATACTAAAAAGACATCCTATATCATCTACCATTCACTATAATTCTTATCCTTCCCAGGCTAGTCATTATCAGAGTGTTAGGAAGATTATTTATTTAACTGCATTTGAAATTGCTCGATAAGAAAATCCCTGGTGAGGCATTTGTATAAGTAATGTCAGGCAAGCCTAAATTTTATTGAGTACAAAATATGCACATACTCATCTACCAAGTCCAAACATTCAATTAATATTTAATATTAATTTAAATACAGGACCACACTTTATGTGAAAAGTTTCTAATTTAAAAAATAAAGTTCTATATTATATTAAAGAGAGTGTATAGGAAGAGAACGTCTTTATATATTGAGATGTTTGGTAATTTAACTATAAATGCTGATAAAACTGTTGAATTTTAAGCAAATTGTGGGCACACAATTGTTCCAAAATAGGTCTCATTTCTTAAAAAAAGTAAAATGTATGACAAGATTTTCCTAGGTTTGCATTCACACACTAATATTTTAAATTTCTTTGGCTACCTTCCCAGCCTACTCAAAATGCAACATTTACATTAAAAGTGTAGATCTGTAATAAATCTGCTCTTGAGGATAATGTATAATTCAAAAGTCTATCTGATGTTAAGTTCTAATTAGATTTTAAGCACGTTTAGATTTTAGCACATCAATCTATTATAAAATTGCCAGAGCAAAGAGTAATGAATCTTGACCTTAGTTCACTTATAACTTATTTTCTTCATGCTCAGATGGGACTGTAAGAAGAAGCACAGAGATGATTTAATGATGACTAATAAATGCCTGAAATAGATCAATAAAAAATTATAGTAAACATTTGTAACTGGGTAGACTTGGTAGTATTCTACTCTATGTGAAGCTCATGGTTGCAAAATAATGTGAGAAAAAATAAAAGATATTCCTTATTTTGTAATGGGCTCAGTTGATGAGTACAGAGCACTGAGAATGGTGCATGGCATGTGGAAAGCAGCATACAAAGCTTCTAGCACGTTCATTACCATTACAACCATCACTATCATCCCATCTTAGAAATAAACAACACAAATAAACAAACAGGCTGGGGATGTAGGGCAGTTTTCCAAAAAGACATTATGAGGGAGAAACCAAGGAATCTACTCCAGCTCCTGGTAAGAAGCCAGCAGCACCTGAATTACAGTGGTGACTGCAGAAATGGAAAAGAAGAAGAAAGAAAGAAAGAAAGAA
The DNA here is from genome assembly GCA_003508835.1 of Eonycteris spelaea. NCBI lineage: Eukaryota > Metazoa > Chordata > Mammalia > Chiroptera > Pteropodidae > Eonycteris > Eonycteris spelaea. The sequence continues at coordinate 10,851,647 of PUFA01000027.1, forward strand.
AGAAGAGAGAGAGAGAGAGAGAGAGACAGACAGAGACAGAGACAGAGACAGAAAGAAAGAAAAGAAAGAAAGAAAGAAAGAAAGAAAGAGAAAGAAAGAAAGAAAGAAAATGCCAGAAATATAGAATTAGACTTCAGAGCATTGACTTATTAGCTCTAGGGTACTAAGGAATAATCAGGGGTGATTCTTAGAGGTATTCAGGTAACTGAAAGAAAAGTAGCTCCCCTAACAAACAGGGGAGTTAGGAGAATACAATGGTTGAGATTCCTCATCTGTAAAATTGGAATGAATACTACCTCATGGATATAGAAAGAGAGAAAGCATTAAGTCGAGCACTGTAGCATACAAAATTAGTCCTTCCACACTCTGGCTTTGATAGTCTAAATGGAGTTGATGATCCTTGGGAAATATATGATGATAATATTTGTAATCGATGGGGAAATTGATTCACATAGCTATTTTATAGTCTCATAGAGTAAATTTAACATCTGATTTATTCAATGGATTAATGTGACAGAATTAAATTAACAGGTAATGTATGTAATTATGTGAAAAGGGTAGAGCTGTGGAACCTCATCTAAGTTTTCTGTAAAACTATTATAATTTTGGACTCAAATATAGTTCTAGAAAATTATGAGTATCCATAAAATTAAAGATGTCATACACACATTTTAGTAGAGTTATCATAAACACTGAAAACAGGCAAGTTAGAATAAAATGGTATATAATAATAATAAGTAAATGTAAAAAAACTCATGCAATTAAAGATATGATGATGATCTAAAATCTCTCAGAAATACCATAAAAACATTTCTAAACTTCTGTGGTTCGCTACCTGCAAAATGTAAAGAAGGAAATAAAGGAACTAACTGAAAATTTCATTGAATTTGTACAGGTGCAGGACTTCCTTCCCAATCTCCAAGCCATAAGCCCCTAGACACTGTTTCCTCTTGTGTAAATTTCCAAGTAATGTTACATTACATGTATCGTAGGTTTTGTGATAAAAAAACAAACAAACAAAAAATAGTCATGGTCAACAAAGTGTGGTAAATTCTGGGTTAAACTGGTTTCTTCACTACCTGACTACCCAAGAGTCTTTTATATGTGAATACAAACCTTGAGTCTCATGAGTGGAATACAGTGGTATCATTTTGCAAGGAAATTTCACCATGCGGCCATTCACTTTTTGGTGGAGAAAGAACACAACACATGGATAAGCTATGCCGTAGGTGATTTCACCTAAGTTTCTAATATTTCTGTCATTGGAGCCTCGTAAGAATCAGGGAAGACGGCACGGCAAATGAGGACCCAATGACTAGTGATGAGGAAATTTAAATTCAAAGAGATAATGCAAGCTAAAAATGGTAAGATTTACCTTTAAATGTTCTGAATCTCGATCAAGCACTATAGCTTTATTAACCGAGACAAAATTTCTGATCTCAAGAATACCGCCTTCGAGTGGGAGAGACTCCCAAATATGACATTCTGTTCCACTTTGTAAAACAGCCATGGTATAGTTTACTGACTCTAACTTTGAAAAACTTATGCAATTTGAAACAGATTTCATAAGTTCTGTCTAAATGTGGAGGCCACTCAGTGTTATTAAAGCTTGTGCCAAGTAAAGGTTTTGATATCCCAGTAACTTTGTGATTATCTAGACTCAAAGTTCTCTTGGAAGAGACTTCATGGTGTCTGGAAGACCGAGGAAGGGAAAATACTTTCAAAGATAAAATAACATTCCTGAAAGGACAATCAGCTGCTAGCCAGCTCTTCAATGACAACCTACACCAGAGGCTCTTTAAAATTCTTGAGAAATTATTAACTGCACATATTTAAGAGACAAAATGTATTTTGCACATATCTCATTTTAAATTGTAAAAATACACAATCATTTATTCAATATCTTATGTGAGAGACCTGGCCTCAATACCAAAAATTCCCCAGAAACTGAAACCAAGGGTTCTTATGACTGATTAAATTCAGTCTTAAACCCTAACTCTAAAAAATCATCTCTCTCTCTCTCTCTCTCTCCCCTCTCTCTCTCTTCTCTCTCTCTCCTTACCCCCCCTTTCTCTCCTCCCCTCCTCCTCCTTCCCCACTACCCCTCTTTCCTCCCACCCCTCAGAGACTGAGCTTTTATCCTGGATAATCGGCAATCCTAAGGTAGCAGAAGACAGTAGCCTGGACCTGACTAATGGTCACAAGGTCTGGACTTGTGACAGGCTAAAGATAACACCTTGACCTAAGTTGTTTCACTTCCTGAGCCCTAAGGTGGAACAACTCCCCTGGCTACTTTCCTGTGAAACTGAACTGTCCTCAAGACCTGAAGAAATGATGCATTACTCTTACCTCACCTCCAACCAATCATCTCCACTCCCAGCACAACCTCGAACCTCTAACCCAGGTGTCTTTTGATTTTTGTCCTATATAATCTATTCCCTAGAGGCATTAAGGGGCCAGGTCTTTGAGCGCTAGCTCACCTGTGTCTCCAGACTTGGCACCAATTCCCTAAATAAACCTTTACTTACTTTCTTTGCCACAAACTCCTATTCCGTCTCGTTTGGCTGTCTTGCATGCAGGCAAAGGAACTCCTTTATTTCAGTAACAAAACCTCATTGTGATGTTATTTACAACACAATGATTTGTATTTTGTTAAAACACAAACCCACACATGCAGACATGCACACACAGAAACACACATTTCATTATGAATTTTAGGAACTTCAAGATTTACAAAGATTAGGGAAATCTCTTCACCAAGATCATGATGTACAGAACATGATTCCCCAGGTCTGAAGTATTTTATTATATTGTTGATATTCAAATAATTTGTATGCTAATATATTCATAATCCTGTTATTATATTTAAAAATAAGTATATCCCCTTTTTGGAATCCCTAAATTACATCGCTAAACTTCCCTCATTTTTGGTTTGTTTGGTTAACACTGTTGAAGCTTAATCTATAAGGATCTTTTTAAAACTGATAGTACCCTAAGGCTTTCATTTAGTTATATTCACAACTACTCTAAACAACTAAACTGTGATTTAAAATTATGAGCTTACTACACTTGATCTTAGCCAAAAGGCCGAGAAGTGATGTGGGATATAAAACTGAAAGCAACAAACGAACAAGACAAACAGATTCATGGACACAGACAACAGTTTAGTGGTACCAGAGGGAAGGGGGAGGAGCGGGGAGATAGGTGAGGGTAAAGGGGGTCAAATATATGGTGACAAAAGGAAATTTAACTTTGGTGATGAGCACACAATGCAAAATACATGTTATTGAATTGCATCCTTGAAACCTATATAATTTATTAAAAATGTTACCCTAATAAATAAAAATAAATGAAAACATAATAAATTTATTAAACTCTAGAAATTTTAACATTCCAGGATACAACTCCTTGTGTCATTAATATACAGTACTTTGTTTCAAACCTCTTCTGACAATAACCCACAAAATGATCCTCACCACTACTGAATATTGGTGGACCAGTTTTCTGTTTACTGCCATAATTGATTACTGCAAATTTAGTGGCTTAAAACAATATAAATGTATTATCTTATCGTTCTGTAGGTGAGAAGAATGACACAGTCTCAGCAGAGTAAAGGCTCTGGGGGAGAATCACTTCCTTACCTTTCATAGCTCCTTACCCACGTCGTTGGCTCATGGCCCACTACTGTCCTCACAGCCATCAACAGCTGGGCAAGTCGTTCTCACTCTGACCTCCTGCCCCACTCTTCCGCTTTAAGGACACTTAACGATTCCATTGGGAGATTGTTGTTCACCCAAATTATTTAAGATAATCTCCCTATTTTAAGGTCAGCTGACTGGCAACCTTATCAGTATCTGCAAATGTAATTCTCCTTTGTTATATAAAGTAACATGTTCAGCAGTTCTAGAAGTTAGGACCTGGACATTCTTGGAGAATAGGTACTCTGCTTACTAGAGTTGGCCACAAGCTTACACTTAATATGCTGTTGGTCAGTATCTGTGTTTATCAGCAAAGACATTTTTATTTAAAGAACGTTTACTTTATTCATATAACTCATGATTCTCCATGAGTGGAATACAGTCATATCATTTTTCAAATGAATTTGACCTTGTAGTTATTCACTTCTTAGGGGAGCTTCAAATAACAAGTAAAACTATAAACTGTTTGTTTATTAAAAACTGAGGACAAAGCCTTAAGATCAACTTAAGATCCTGAGCATAACTTGAGATTTCAGAAATTCTAATAGACACAGTGAACTTTGCAATCATCAAGTTTGAAATCATAAAACTAGGATGATCTCGCAAGCGTCATTCCTACCCTCTTTGAAGAGGCAACTCCCTGGCTATTGGAAAAGCATTTGCCTGATATACACCTCATGCCTCTCATCTATCTCCTTTATAAACTCCCAAGGATTTGCCTTTTAAATGAAACCTTCTGTCAGTAGCCTGATGTAAATGTGTGGCTACATCACCACCCACTTGTACTCCCTAATGACACATGTCCACACCTTTTGTGCTTGTCTCTGCCAATCACGGTCCTCATGTGGCTGATGCCATTTAAGCAGTAGCTGCTTACTTATCTGTGCTCAAGACTTAAGTAAGGAACAAAATTTTCCTTTTCAGGAAAATATGAATCTGTCCTAACTAAAGGAAGTTACACTTTAAGCAATTTGATGGGTGGCCTATGTCTGCCTTATTTTAGTGCTTTTCGCAGGTCCCAGAACATAGTGCAAATACAAAAAAATAATAGTTCAAGGAATAAACAAAGGCATATTAATAAGTATCTCAAATCTTCTACCATTTTTGTCCTTACTTGTCAAATGAAGTCTAGTTCTCTTGTTATATAAATTTTGCCCTATTTAAATTCCAACATTCAGTCATATTTTATTTACTAAATGCCAACTATGTGCCTGGCTTGTAATACCGTTTATTAATACTGTAGCAATTTAGTTCCTGCCTTCATTTATATAACTTGCAGTCTTTCAGATTTTTTAATCTTAGTGAATTTAAGATGTTGATATCTATTCCATGAAGCATTTCTCAATACTTCAAGCAAAAATAATGGTTCTCTTCTAGTCCTTAATATTATCTATTCTACATACCATTTACACTGCCTCACACAGCAATTATTTATATACACATCTCACCTCCCTCAATGTATTCCTTATATAGCCCCTTATAACTTATTTTACTCACATACACACATGATATTTCCAGTATTACTAGACATGTTTTTTTTCTCTTAAAAATATGACCTCCACAAAATCATAGGAAGATATGTTATCTGTTCTGAAACAGTAATTCCCACTTTCATTGAATGTAATTCTTTTCTCTTTATCAACAGTAAAATACTTAATATAAATGTATTAAATAGAAATATAAAAATACTTAGAGTATGATTATAAACTAAGGTACTATGGGTAAATACACATTAATTATTATTCTACAGATAGATAATATTCATTTCAATCATCCCTGTACCCTAAGAAGTTATACATGCAATGTTCTCCTCCAGGTGTGTGACCATTAAAATCTGTCCTTCCTAATGACGTATTAGCAATGACTGACATTTAGAGCAATCATTAGACTGCCAACAGATTAATTCGATCACACTTTCCATCAAGGAAAGTGAAGCAAAGGCAGTGAAAGTTACAGAGTTATAGATATTATTCAGAAAACTGCAAGATATATATCATACATAAATCTATGTTTTTATGCAAAACATATAAAAGTGTTTTGTGTAATATTTTACGGCGTTAATACCAAAACTGCACACAAATTTTGCATGAGCATGATAGGAGTGGCCTTTCTTAGAGTATGTTTGAGCCTAAAAAATTAAATTAGATAACAATAGATATGTGAACCAGAGAAAGTAGATCGTGCCCAAGAGAATGTAGCAAGTTGGCAAGTGAACAAGAACTTGATCTGGAAATAACTGTCAGCTCTTATTCTAAACCTTTCTAAGACGTGTAACATGTCATCTCAGGAGAGGTACTGATGCAGACCTGTGGAGCAGGAATAAGTTCTTTGTGTTTTGGAGTTTTGGGCCATTTAATATTTCAAAGTGCTCTTCGAGGCCTTCTTAAATAAACAAGCCTGCCAAATAGATAAAAACTAGGTGATAGGCTTCAGAAAACAAATGAATAAGCAATAAACTACATGCGAAATGTTTCATTTCAGTATAGAGGAAAAACAATTTCAAATGGTAAACAAAAATAAAATGCTAAGTTTTTAAAACATCTTAATGTACCCTTTAGGCTTGAAACAATTTGAATCTATAAAAATGAATATCGTATATTAAATCAATAAAGTCTCATATTTAATTTTAAAGTTAATTAGTTCCAAGATTGAAAATCTCTTCCATTTATTTCTTTTAGAGTTAATCTTCAGAAAGGAAGAAAACTCTTTAACCTCTAAGCAGCCTCGCTATTACTATAAGTAGCATTTTATAAGTCACTGAAGTAATATCATTATTGTAGGCAAAGGAAAATCAATGGCAGACTCAAATCATATATTTCGTATATTTGCAAAGAAACCATATTTGAGAATAACAAATATGGAATTAAAAATAATTAGGTCTACACATGGTTTGTTTCACTAAGTCACCAAAAATCAAGTCACTGGCGATTTGGAAGGAACAGAGTTGATTTGGATTCATGGGCGAATGAATCCCAGTAACCTCTGTTTTTAAATGTTTTTTTCGGGAGGCAGCGTGGTTTGGCTCATCCCTGTCGAGGTCACAGATAATGTAAAGGATTTAAATAGTGGAGAAGCTGAAACATCTGCATTCTATTCTGTCACGGCCTGGAAAGAGACCCCGAGCCTATGACAGTATTACTGAATGCAATATCTAGAATAGCACTCAACAGGGAATGCACAGGAAACAAGCATATGTCCGCCTCATGTCTTAGCCAGTGATTTCTGATTGAGTCATAGAAACTGTGATAATAAATATCACATACTATATGTACAGGTAGCACGTTGACTATTGAGGAAATCAAGGCTCTTGGCTAGTATTTCCCATTTCTTCAAAATGTAGCATTCAAGCATAATAATATTTTTATTTTAAAAACATAACCTGTAGCATCCCTATAACTGAAATCGTTCCTTAGGTTACCAGAAAATTGATCCATAAAAATTACAGTTGAGCTCTAACTATATCTATATAATCGTTTAGCCTCCTAAATGGAAACATCAAGTGTTAACAGAAGCTCACTTTACTCATTGGTATGACATACAACCGGTGTTCTCAGTCTGATAATAGTCAGACTGTTTCTGTGCCATGATACTTAAAAACTTTTACGATTGCACTCGAAGAAAGATTTCAACTAAATGAGAAAACTGACTTTTGATGACAATAGATTTAACAAAAATCCTGTTATACAATTTCAGTGGCATATTTAGGGAACTAGGATTTATCTAATAGTTTTACTTCCCCTCAACTTCAGGATAACCAGCATCTTCCTTTTTACTTGAGAATTTAAAAAAAAAATTATTTTAATTGTTAAAACAAAAACCTCCCTGTCTTATTAAGCAGCCTATTGTTAAGATGAATAGATGGCTGTTCAGTGGAGGATGTTGAAGTGATTCCTGAGAGAAATCATTGTTAAGGATGCTAAATGTTAGGATTGAACCTGAATGAATCCCTTGACACACTTTGAAAGTATGAACCAAGGCTTTTTAAATAACTTTTAATCTCCCATTTAAATTTTGGTCTAGAAAAGAAAGTGCATTCTATTTTGTTATTTTGATAATTAAAATTAATAATTAAAGGAACAATACCACCCAAAGGAAAAAAGCCATGAGTTGAAAGTTCAGGCTGTCAGTCAGCAGTGTTTCCTCAGCAATGCTCTAACGAAATGCCAAGGATGTTATTTTCTCATCACTAATAAAAAAGCAGATAGCTGCCTTCTTAGAATTCTGTTAAAGATGCCCAGTAGGATGCACAGAATGATACAGCAGTAAGCGATAATGCCACCTGAGACAGTGTAAGTGAGGTGGGTGTTGTGTCTCTAAACACCTGAATGAGCCAAAGATAGTGAATCATATTATTTGTTACTTTGTTGGCTTCTCCAAGGTAGAAGGTAGGGGATATGTTGCTTCATAACGAATATGACAAGAGAACTTGAAAAAAACAGAAACCAATGCCTGAAACCATCAACTTTCTAAAACCCAACTTGAGAATCTCAGTTTCCTGTTTCTGTGCTTAACTGCCCACAAATTTCACGTCGATTTTGAAAAAAAAAAAAAGTAAAAATTCATATTTTAAATTATATGTACATAAATTCATATTCTGTCGTGAGTGCACAGAAAAAATAAGCACTATCTTGACCTCCAAGAGTCTGATTTTATTTGTACAACACCAATACTACTAAATCAATACAAACCTTGTTATATATACACACACACACACACACACACACACAACACACACAAATATATATATATACATACATATATACACACTTGTATGTATATATGTATATATGTGTGTATATACATATTTTTCTTTAAAATATATGCAGAAATATGGATTGGGTTCTTTTTCTACTTAAAGGAGTTTTTAGTTTCTAACTAATATGTTTCCTAGGAAATTAGATGTATTTCTCAGAAAGAAACAAAAAAATGTTAATTTAGTGCAAGTTCTACTTTGTATATATTATAGTGTTTAATTATAATTGCCTTAATTATCAAAATTATTGACATTTTTTATTTTATATATTTAGAATTCCAGCTTTTCAGGCAAAAGAGCACTTTACTGGTTGCTTACCTGACTTTTACATATGCTTAGCTTTAAGTAAAACTAACAGTACAAATATATGTTTATCCAATAGAATAAAAATTAAAGATTTATCAGCCTACAGAATGATTCATTGCCAATTTCTTATCATAATTTCTTAATATATAAATTACCAGTGAGGTATTTAAATTTATAGTATCAATATAAAGAATCAGCAAATTACAGTAAGTCAGATCTTGATCTGTGGCCTATTTTTATTCAATCCATAACCTATTTTTTTTTTCATTTTAAAAGTTTATAAATAATGAAAAACAAAATCTCAGATAGAGACTATTATGTGGCCTGTGAAATCTAAAATATTTACCATCTGAGCCTTTACAGAAAAAGTTTGCTGACTCCTGGTATAAGTAATCTATTATTTATTTTTTTTTAATTCAAAAACTTGGGTTTGAAAAAAGAAAAAAAACTTGATTTAGCCAACTTTTAGATTTATTGTATGAAGCAAAGCAAACTGCATGTAAACAGAAGGGATAGACAAAAATATTACCAAGTTCTATTTCTTAAAATTTTCTCACACAAAGGAACCTGTTTGTTCATTACATCGTAGGTAGTAGGTGGGTATTATATAAGATACTTCACACTAAAATAGTGTCATGTCATTAAAATAATGATGGCCATTTTATAGCAGAGGAACCTGAACCTCTGAAAGACTAATTTCTCTTTAGAAAAATAAATTGAGTTCACTATATACTAATATTTTAAGTGGCATTATATTTATTATAATCTAATTTTGAACTTTCCAACTTCCCCTGTTGTGACTGGGAAAAATAATATAAACAGAGCCATTTCAAATGGTGTCAGAACCGCCATCCCAGAGCAAAGGCCCTCCACGTCTTCCTCCTTGAACTTTTGGAATGTTTGAAATGGGCAAATAACCTTTACACTAGTCCAAACCAACACTGTCTTACAAATAACTTTTGTACAGCTAACAGGCAAGCAGACATCCTGACCACATGAACTGAAAATTAGACGTTGTTTAAAATTAGTGCCACCATGTATATAGCTAAAGAATAACTCAGCTTATTAGCACCAATAGAGATTCTTTCCCTATTAACACAAATAGAAATTCCTTTTTTCTATTCATGTAATTATTCTCCTTCCCTTTCTCATAAAAAAACTCTTACTTTCACCCATAATTGGAATACTCTTTGGATTTTTGCCTGAATCAGTGCTGCCTGAATAGCTATTCTTGATCACACATGAATGTCTGTTGCCTTTCACTTTGACTTTTTTATTTTTTTTAGGTTAACATGATATACTCGTCAGGCAGAGATGAGTTAGCAACTGCTGGAATTAAAAATCAAGCATACAAATTTTGTCCAGTATTGTATTTTAACTTTTATTAAAATAATGCCATTTTGATTTCTGTTTTACATAGCAAAACAGATATTTAACTACTCAACTCCATAGTAACTTCATAGTGGGTAGTGGCCTGCCTCTCAGTACTTGTAACTGGGTGAGCCAAAACCAAACAAAAACAGAACTCAAGGTTTCTGTTTCCAGGAATTTAATATAAATACATTTATTGAGCCATGGTTAAGTTTTACAGGCTTGATTCCCCACATGAATTATATCTTAAATGTGAAAGAATGCTTATAAAGAGTATATCATATATGAATACGTGTAGTAACAAGATCAAACTTCTGTCATACAAGTCTAAGCATAAAAATGTGTGCCTAAGTATAAAATACATAAATCACTGATAATTAATTTTTTCTTAGACTTATTACTCAGATTCAAACTAGAGAACACATTGGAGATTTTCTTATTTTTAAGACCTTGTTACAAATCATGAAAGTCTTTTTTTAAATGGTTCTCTTTGATTAAACATTTTATGTTATTATTTTACTGGTGATTCTTATTTTTCAAGTTTGAAAAATAATGTTATTGCTCTTTAATTCTAATGTATTGCTGCTTTTTGTGCATTTTTTAATTTATGTTTTACCAAACCATGAGCCAGCTATCATTATCATATTCTAAATACATCGATAGTCTTCTCATTTTAATGGTGCAAAAATTCCCGCAAATCATATTCCTGCAATATCCAAGCAGGTTATCAGTGGACTCATCTCACTGAACAGGCTATAGACCAGTTTAGATATTGCTGAATTTAATGGTGTGTGACACATGACAAGTAGCTTACTAGGCATGTACAGTAGAAACACAATTATAGCATGAAGGAAGTTACAATTTAATAAAACAAACAAAAATGGGATCTTTAATCTCAGTTTGAGAACTATGCTTTCATGGATATAAGGGAAGTCAAAGTAAGGAAGCACCATAAATAAGTATGACTAGGTCAATATAGATACTCTATCTCATATAAATTTCTTAAAGACTAAACCATCATTTATAAATTAACTAAACAAACACAAATGAAGCTAAACCCTGTATTTCTTACTGAGTTATTGAGAAGCAAAAAGTAATCACTATATAATTTTGCTATGTGGAATTTAAAAAGTTTGTTTGGGTTAGTTTATCGGAGCACGGGCCAAGGTACAAATTTAAAAATAGCTCTAGGGTCAACATTCATGTTCATTTTATTTCACTTGCTTTATCTCAATAACTGTCACTTCTCTCTCAGAGGTAGACAAGCTTTTGGCCAGTTTTGCCCTCACTTGTACTTAGCAGCCAATTTCTGTGTTGGGGACAGACGCTGGCAGCTTTCTCAAAGGGCTGTGCCAAGGGTTTAACATTCTTTTGTGTGGTCTGCATGAATGAAGGGAAGGAAATCTAAATATGCTCCTAGTCTGAAGAGCCAGGGGGCAGAAGTTTGAACACACACAGAATGCTCCCTCTGGTAACCTCTGCAAATTCACTTGATTTTCCCCACTCATCATCTCCCTCAGAAACCATGTGCTGGGATTTTATTGATGGAAATCTTAGCAGATCAGAGAGGCATTAAAGACACAGCATGACTTAAGAGTGAATTGATAAAATGATAGGCCTACATCTAAGAAAATTCTATGCTATATTATGTGGAATATTTTCACTGCCATGAAAAGATGGAAACTTTATGGCGCAAAATTCAGGCTTCACGAAAAAAGATCAGAACAGTATTGTATTGTTTTTCTTTTAACTTTTTTGGGGTCCCAGAACCCTATTAATCTGATGAAAGCTGTGGATCTTGTAGAAAAGTACTTGCATCAACAGACATTGAATTTTCCTTATAATTTTAGGAAGTCATAGATCACCTGAAATGAAGCCAACAAACCCAATTTAAGAAACTCTGATCAATCCGACACTCACACTTTACAAATAGTAAAATAAAACTCCAAAGAAGTGATCTATTTTGCCTAATACAATACATCATTAACAGAAAAGGATACAAGTGGGTTTTTTTCCCCCCAAATCTAATGCCCTGAGGATACTCTTTAAGTCTTTTAATAACAAGGACTTCAAAGCAAGTCGTAGGAAGTTTCTGAGAAAGACAAGAAATACTTCAAGTGGTTTTGTTTTTTGTTTTGTTTTGTTTTGTTTTTTGCGGCATGGGGAAATAAATTGTATTTGTGTCAGATATTGTTAGCTGTCTCCTAAAGACCTTCTCCTCACTCCTGCACAATAGTAAAGAGGGGCTGGGACATGGCTGCTGGCTGGGGATTGCATTTCCGAGCTCCCTTTGCTACATATATGGCCATGTGATTAACCCCTCATTGCTGACGCAGTATACACAAAAATGATGTGAGCAACTTCTACCTGACTTGCTTAAGAGAAAATCTTTTCCCCAAGGCTTCTGTTCTTTTCTCTTTAGAGTAGTGGCAACTAGTGACTTTAAAAAGTTATGCATTAGAAATAATGGCAGGGGCATCACCTGCATGAAACAGCTGCTAACTGACCGAGAAGATCTATCTGTACTGTCACTCAAGAGAGAAATCAATTCTAGCTTGTTTAAGCCATTTCATTTGGGGATTAGAAAACTACAAATTTCTGTATGTTCCTATACGTATTATATTTTTGTCCAATTTAAATAAATCCTCAAAACAGACCTTTTAAACTAGCAAATATTAATATTTTTTTACAACAAGAAACAAAAATAAACCAACATTTATGCAGGATAGACATGATAAAATGTCCTATCATAAGGCTCTACAGGAAGGGGAATGCAAAGATACTAAAAAAGAACCATCTGCTACAAATCCCAATAGGCGGATGTTTGCCAAAAATGGTCAAGTTACATTAAAAGTTTTTGAAGTTTGAGTATAACTTCTGAATCACTAAACAAAGCTAAGAAGACTGCTAGTTTCTTTTGTTACATATGGACTATTTAATTATTCATGGAGTCTTAGCTCCTCGGAAGAAAGAACTGTGAATATAAACACAGGGTAGAATTATTATTTAAAATCTAGTTTCAGCTAATTTTCAAGTTGACTTGATTCAGAATAGAAAGTTCTGGCTCACCTCTATCATACATATTTAATAACTTATTATAAAAATAAACCCTGCAGTAAAGTTTCTCTTCTCTTTCTATTGCCAAAGGGTACCCATAAAAACAAAACAACAACAACAACAAACAAAAACAAACAAACAAAAAGTCAATTAGGAAAAATTGGAAATTAAAAAAATTGGATTTTTCTATTGGAAAATGTTCAAAGAGGGAGTTCCTTGGTATCACAAATAAATGAAGGAAGAAATAAGTACTTTCTGAATATACTTTTCCCCCGCCCCAGCATTTCAAATTCAATAAAAAAGATATAATTGAACATTCTATAGGATCATTTCTGGCATTATTTTTATGACTTTAAATAATCTGGCCACTTGCATGAAGCAGAGCTTTGCCTCTGCGGGGACAATTGTGAATAGCACCACACTGAAGCTTCACTGCTGTTGGCCGTGGCACTGACAGAGTCCCATTAGAATGCTACACCATGAGATCCTGTAGTTTCTCCAATAAGTAACCCCACTGCATGGGTCCAAGACTGGCTCTATTTTGACCACATTTCACTCCAAAGTAACAAGTGGTACAATACTCCCTACTCAGAGATTTGTTTGTTATGTTTAATGCTTCTGAAAATGTACGTGTCATTATTTCAAAGAGAAAGTGCTAGCTCTCAGGTGCTTCCTCAGCTTGTTGCCACCAAGGTTACAGAGCATCTGCAGAGGACCTCTCCTTCCTCCTTGCATTATTACAACCCAACATTGTCCCTCCTCTTCTGTATCCTACAGCTTTGGATGTCCTTATGCTACTGGGCATCACTTCTCTTTCCCACATTCCTACCTTCTTAATTTCTCCTTAACATCAGCATATTTCCCACCTTAAAACAACAAAAATCTGCTATACCTGCTCGTCACCTTTAGGCCTCTACCTTCCTCCCCTCCCTCTTCATAAGTGTCATACTGTCCTCAAATTCACCAGCTCTCAGACTTCAACTCACTGCCGTTGGTTTCTTTCTAACAATTACATAGCAACAGCCCTTATCAAGGTTACTACTTTCCCACTTCTCTGTAGTTTGAAACAAATGATTCAAAATGCTCTGCTTGATGCGGTAAAAGGGGTCAAATACGTGGTGACAGAAAGAAATCTAAATATGGGTGGCGAACACACAATACAATATATGCTTTATAGTTGAACTATACACTTGAAACTTACTGGATTTCGTTAACTAATGTCGCTATAAAAAATAAATAAATAAAATGAAAAAAATATTCTGCTGTTTGACAGCATTTTAGGAGCTGAGAATACGCTGCACTGACCAACTCTGAGCCCACCACTCACTGTTATAAACACAGCACAAGGGGTTACATTTACATAGTCACAACCTAATGGTAGCACTTGGAGACATAAAATGCAATGATCTGCTTTTTTTAGTATCTGGCAATGTTAACCAATTCTTATTTTATGAAATATCCTTTGCCTTAGTCTCTACATTGTCATACTTGCCCGATTGTCTTCCTACCTGTGTGGTTCCTTCTCAGCAGGAACCCATTCTTTTACCCCTGCCTTCAACAACACTTTCCTTGGGACTCTGTCATAGGCTACCTTCTCGCTCTTCACTGTCTGCCTGGGGCACCCTATTAAATCTTTGGCTTCAGTTACCTAAACACTGATAATGCCTGCATCCATATCCCAATAATAATGACAATAGACACCATTTCTGTTACTCTTACACATGTATTTTCAGGTGTTAACGCATTTAATCCTTACAACCCTATGAAGAAAATATTATTTTTATTCACTTCAAAGATGTGAAAGGTTAAGTTCAGAGAGCTTGAAGCAACCTGTCCATGGCCACGATGTTAGTTGGTGGCAGAGCCAAGATTTGAATTCGATAATTTGGCCTCCAAGTTTCTGTGGGATGTTTCCAATATCACCATGCTGTAACTTTACAATTACATAGCTCCAAGTCTAGCTCCAAGACCATAAATAGAGCCTCAACGTCACACTTTCCTGGACTTTAAATCTTCATTCATGACTACTGGATATCTCCACCCGAATTTAGCTGAATTTTCAGCAATGCAAACCACATGACTGGCTAGATCTGTATGAACAAAAGCCTTTGGTCAGCAGAGAGCCTCAAGTGAGACCAATTACACCAGCACATGGCCAAATATAATTAGATGAAGTTGGAGGGAAATATGTTCCTACTTCATTCACATAACTGTAGTTTAAAAAAGGTACATGTAGTTTAAATATATATGTAATTTCAACTTTTCCAAATGAAAAATTGTGTTTGGGAAAACTATAAATTCATGGTGTTAAACATTGGCCCATTTATTTAGAGGGAATAAATGACATGAAAATGCAAAATTCATATAATATTCCCTTTAGTTTAAGATAACTTAATCAAAGCTGTTTGGACCCGTCAGGCCACAAACCGAATCAATCAATCAGAAAACATCTGTACCCAGACCAAAGTCTTTTCACAAAGGGAGATATGTATCTGTTCCAACTCAGGAAGAAAGGGTCAAAAAAAAGATATGCATTTCAGGTACCATGGATACATGAAAAAGCAACTTAGTTATAACTGGCAAAATGACATTTTTCCCCATAACAGGGTTAAGGCAGACATTCTTACCACTTTATGTTAAATAAGACCAGTGACAGTTCGTGCCTTAGGTGTGACACTTGATTGGGCTCTTCTGCTCTACAGTCGCTTCACTCTCAACTGCAGTATGCCCAGGATGACACTCATCACCTGTTCCTTAAAACCTGCTCCCTGCCTGTAGTCAGGATTTCAGTGAAGGACTCCATCATAAACCAGCAGTCTAGCCAGAAACATGGGCATCATCTCTGATTTCTCTTTCCTGACAATTTCCAAAATACTTTTGTAATATCTATATAGTGTTTTGATGATAGCAACCTTGTGAAGTTGTGTTATCCTTATTTTAAAATGAAGGCATTTATGCTTAAAGAAGTTAAGATCTTTTGCCCAAAGGGAAAGGCAGAACTAATAGCTTTGATGTTTATTTTGTGGTCTCACTTAGTTAATATATTTATACACATTATTTCATTTAAACATTAGAACATTCCTGTGATTAAACCTTTTTTTTCTCAAATAATGTAAAGCATATGGAGAGATTAAGCCAGTCATTTGAGGATTTGAGTCAGGATTTGAATTCAAGTCTGTCAGGCTTAAAAACTCCTCTTAATTACTCCTGTTCTTAGAAAATTAGAGAGTAGGAATCTAAATCCAATTTATTTTCCTAGTAGGCAATCAATCACTCTGTTGACCAGATATCCCAGTGATGGGACATTTACAACTTTAATTTAGGCCTAAAAGCTTTATAAGAAACTGTTTTAGTTTAGGCCTTTTTCTTAAAAACAATTTTTAAAAAAGTTTATATACTCTTAGTTTTGCCGAGTCTAATAAATCTAACTGTTATTTTAGTGATTGAGAAATTTAAAATGCACTTTAGAGTTATTATCATTAAGAACAACTTTCTATAACAGTGCTGGACTTTTATTTATAGAAAACATGGCAGAACATATAAAACCTAATACAGAGCAGGCCCTGGAAGCTACTCTTCTTTAGAGTGTTTCATAAATCTATTTTCTTTCTTACCTAAAATTGCATAACTCTTTATCCATCTTCCCTAAAACTGTCCAGAAAAAAAAAAATCCAATCATCGCAGATATTTTAAATTAATAAAGCCTATAAGTTTTATTTATAATTATATATAATAAAGGAGAAACACTGAGAGATTAAATTATCTGTTTAAGTCATACAAATAAACTAGCAATAGCACTAGGTTCATAACATATTTAAATTTGTCTTATAAGCTAAACCCAAATACTCGATTTTTGACATCTGGGGAAAAGAGCCCCACTTCTAAAATATGCTCAGCCTTCACCATTCCAGGAACTAGATCAATGTCCTAAACATATTCTTGCCATTGAAAAGCAACATAAGACTATATATATGCTATAGCTGCAATCTATGTATGGGACCAGCACGCACAAGGAAAAGTTACCAATTAACTAACTCCCTATGTTCATTGGCAGATGGAAACCACATGTGAAATCAAAAATCATCTTTTCATTAGAAAATACTTAGAACAAGGTTTTGAAAATGCTATACTTGCTTTCTTCCACCTCACTCTCTCCTTCCTCCCCCACCCACTGCAGCTAGACTGCTATAAAAACTATTCGCACCCCCAAATTATTAAAACATATAGCTCATGTTGGTAAACTTGGTTAGGTCCCTGTCTACAGAGTCCCATCAGGTATCCTTGTGGAGCCTTCTATAGGCTAAGGAATCAAACTCAGATAGTCTTCATGTTGTAAAATCTTCGGGATGAATAACACCATGAAGTTGTAATTACTCTATCCTCACTCTTCATTCATTTAAAAAGTTCCAAAAGCCCATGTCACAGTTTCCTTAATTGAAAGAAAGTGCAGCATTCCTCTGATCCCATTGTCTAAAAATGAACTGTTTATGGCTCTCCCTTCATTTACTACCTCTTAAACCTTATAATATCCTTGTTTGTAAACAGAATTAAATTTCTGTTCAATGATTTGTTAATTACAAGTTTTGCCTCTCTTCATTTGTAGAGCCTTAGAAAAAAGGAGGTGTTAAGAAATATTTCTCTATGCAAATCGTTTTTTTTTTTAACAGCCCTGGGGTATACAGATGTGGAGAGGTCTCAAATGCCATGATCGTGGCCTAAAATATCTTTAACAGACTGAAGTAAAGGAGATTCTACAACTTCTGTTCGTTAGATATTGGTGAAAATACATGGGCCTCTCTAGACCTCCAGTCAGTTCTTACTATCTAACGTGTCAAGTTTCAACCTTTGGACCACTTCACAAGACTGTCACAGCATGGACTCAGTGGGGCTCCACTGGTCTTGATACCAACCCAGCACCCCTCTGCTATATAGGGCCCTCCCCTTTTCCATCTCTTCATCTTAGCCACTGCCCTTCTGTTTGTTTTTTCAACATAATACAATCATAAGACCGTTTGTAACCTCTTCAAGAAAGCTTTCTCCATCTTTTCCAACCTACTTTCATTACCAGTATCTCCAAAATCTGTCAGGCCATATAAGCTGGCACTTATTTATGTGCTACCCCCTGGCTGACTGCAGTAAGGCAATGCAATCTTGTCATCTAATTTATAAAATCCGTAAACACAGGACACATGTCTTATACTTTCTTTGGACATTTCCTGAAGATGTTGCCTCTACACTATACAGAAGGTGATCAATATATCTAAATGTATTAAGAGATTAAAATATTATCTGCCCCAGGTTTGCTACGAAAGGCAATTCAGTCTGGAACAAAGGTATGAAGTCCAAGTTGCCAGTCCATGATTTATCAATATGTTTCTCTCACCTAGGTCAAGGTCAGCATGGTACTTTGTAAAAGTTGTCTTACTTAGGTGAGCAAGCTCATCTCTGGGCCACTGACACATGTGTATAAAATCAAGGATAAGTATTCTTATCAGTGACTTACATGTCACTGACTTCTTGATTTCCTCGAAAACACCTGCATATCCTGCTTCAGGACCCTTCACTCTGCCCTCTTCTTCTGGGGAAGTATTTCTTCCTCATCTGTTTATCTAGCTAATTCCTATCTACCCTTAAACATAACATTCTCACAGAAGCTTTCCTTCTTACTCCTCTCTCATCACTATTCAATGACCATCTGCCCTGGTAAACTGTACCTCGCTAGAAAACATGGATCACGTGGTGTTATTCCACACTGTATATCCGGTGTACTGTGGACATATGTCAATATTAGTTACTGAAAATTTATTTCCCTTCCTTTTTATTCTTTTCTATGACTTATTTGCAGTTAAAATCCCATAAGTCACTTTTCTTGTTCTTTGATGTGTTTCTTAGCATTTGATGATGGTCATTACCCACCACGTAATAATTTTAGGTGGAAAAACACAAAAATTATGTTATTTACATAAAGAAAGTGACAAGATCAAGCAAACAATACAAATACAGGTCCATCGTTCCTTTTCATAAACTCGCTAAAGAAAGGATCTGTGGTTAAGTTATCTGTTTATTTTGATTCCTATATGTGCTTCTTACAACTTGATCCACTATAGACAATATGGTTCTGGCTTTCTTTTTTTTTTTTTTTAAACTAGTTCATATACAGCTACTTCAAATTAAGAGAACAGAGAAAAAAAAACTACATGATGGACTATGAAAAGGTAAACCGAGAAATGGTTTGTATACAAACCATTATTAGTGCGTATATTTTACGCCGAAATAGATTTCTATGACAGAGAATATAAAAATATTAAATTGATAGGCATTAATATTTTCATCCTAGCATCAGTGTTCTCAATGTCATTAAAACTGAATAATATCCAGACTGATACAGGTTATTAACAGTGAATAAATAAAAACACACAAACACAAATCATTGACATAGCACTGAAATAACTGCTCTCAACATTCTCATTGAGTGAGAAGACAAAAAAAAAAAAAAAGAAAAAAAAGAAAAAAAGAAAATGAGAAGACATGTGTTATCACAAGAGAGTCCTAACTACATTTAGTCAGAAATAGTCGGGTTTTACCTAAAATTCTAAGAAAACTCAAAGACTATACAAATAAATTCTCTCGTTCAATTTAGTCAGAACCGAGGTTAAGGTTAACCAGTACACTAGAAAGGGGGGGGGGAAAGAAACAAGAAAAAAAGAAATATATACCATGTGGCTTTATTTACACAACTGTTACTGAAAATAAAGTTTCTCAACAAATAGGTAATGAAAGATGCCCAAGCAGTTACAATTAGATTTGGCTGACGGTACTTGGCAAAGCAACAGTCCCTGAGGGGCTTCTCATTTAAAATCACAACTCCACACAGCTAAGGGCATGTAGTCAATGCCAATGTATATGGCGAGTTTTAGTAGGGAAGTTTCAGGCATGTAGGATTTAAGAAATTAAAATCCAGCTCCCAGAAACATGACTTTCTATACTCCTTGGCTGGCAGAATTGCAGAATTTATTACACAAATAAAAAAAGACCATGGAAATTACATCTTATTTCCACTTTAATACCCGGTTTATATCTTCCCTAACTTATAAAAGGCAAGACATCATTCAAACGGATAAAAACACTACTGGGGCACATTAAAAATACATGCACTACATTAATTTAAAAAAAAAAAAAGAAGTAAGAGTAGGAAATTATAAGGTAGAAAAATTCAATCCACTCTCATTTGAAGAAATAAAAATTTTTTTGAAAGATAAAACAAGCTTCAGCCGTACACTTGTCTAACCCTACAATTTTGTCTAATACATTTTTATAATTAAATATTGCTAATCATAATCTAAAACTGAGATTCAGGAAGGAGAATTACACATAAATGGAATATTTCTCATAAACTGGTAAAATGATCACCTTTTATAATGTATTAAACATTCTTAGGAAAGCATGCTTACTCTGACAAAAAGAATGTAGGCAGCTTAAGGATGAAATACTAAGGCTTTAAAATTCAAGAAAAAAAGAATTCGATGACATTTAATGTGACATCCAGCTAACTCACAGTGTGACTTAGTCACCTAAGAATAACTGGTCCTGAACCTGCCCCATGTTACATCACCATGTCACTAGTGTCTCTCTCAAGGATTATATCAAGAAAAAAAAAAAAAACACTATAAAATTCATATGCTTCTTCTTAACGACTGAGAAAATGAAGTTATTTCCAACAATAGTCCTTTTGTCTACTGAGATAATGGAAAACCTTTCTTAGATCCAGAAAAATGAGAGGCTCTGTACTTAGGGAAAACAAAACAAATATAAATGTCAATATTAAATTATAAACAAAGGATCTAGACTTTCCTGGTAGACATAATAATATACTAGTTTTTGGAAGCTCTAAATTTCTGTGACTAGTGGCTAGTGTTTTTAATTAGTCCATATACTAAGGAGAAATTTTAGGCCCTAAAAAAATTAAAATAGGTTATTAAACCAATAAAATATGGAAGTATAAATTACAAGCATCTCGTAAAGCAGGATATGACTACTTGTTAATTTATGAAACTGATTCTTTGTCTGATATCTTTGAGAGCACTATTAAACCATAGTTTCCTTTTGCTTTTGCAGGGGTAGAAAGCAAACATTTAAAACTTTACACAATTAATGAATAAATCATTAAGAAATGGGCAGCCAGATGAGAAATATTGGAACCCAAGATTTTTAGAAAATTTTCACGTAATGTACTTTTAGCTGAAAGACATGATTTTTATAAATCTTTCACTAGTGTATATAACAGGAGGCACTTACACGGCGGCAGCAAACTTTTAAAATGTTACCTCCACCTTTTGCAATAGCACCGTCTGCCCAGCCTTTTATGATTAAAAAGCTAATTCATATTAAATTTAGACAATGAAATATACATGTTTCATATATTTTATTTTACTTGTCTCTTTCACATAATCTTTGTTTAAAGTGTATCTTATTAATTTTTAACCTCAAAAAGTCTCCCCCAACTCACTAATTGAGTCTAATCAAAAAGTATTTTCCAAGGAAACCTGTTTAGAACAAAGGATGAATTTTCCCTGAGAAACAAATAGTTTCTATCAGTGGTTCTGCATCTTTTTTCCTTGCTAAGACACTGGGATGTATTATACTTTCTTCACAGGTATGCTCACTTGCTCATTTGCATCCTCCTCACACCAACCCTTTTGATAATCACGGTATAATTTTTTTCAAGTACTTCATTTAAAGAGATAATAAAGGTGAACTATGTTACAAGCAGTACTATAGTTTTCTTCCTTTCCTATTGAAAATGCCATTTCAGCCCCAAACACTTTCTTCGCCTCCCTCCCCAAACCGGCAAAGTATGGCTGCTCTCCGCCTTCCTACACACTCTTAATCTGGCAATTAGAAGGTACTCTTTCCCAATTTGTCTCCCACCTAAATGAAGCAGTAGAGTACTGGGGAATTTCCCCCCTGCAATCGTACAGGCAGGAGTGGGCACAGTAGACCTAAGGAGTTTGATATTCATTGCTCCGGGGTTGGGGCTGCAGCTAGAAGGGAGAGTGTAGCTATTTGGGCAGCTGCAGAGGGAAGCTCCAGCCTCGCAGAGTGGGAACAAGTCAGAAGCAGGGCAGCATATGACATGAGGATTGTGTGGTCAGGTGTAAAAAAGGAGTAAAGGGTAGAAGATAGGTATGGCTCATAACACAGAGAACCTGTAGTGACAGTCCTTTCAGCCAAGAACGTGAGTTTGAAACGACATTTGCATATATGGACCATTTCTATGTCAAGTTTTTTAAACGGGAGGGTGTTAATATTGAGTAGTGAGTAAATTCATTTTGATAATATAGACAAATGAAAAACCACTCAGGAGCTTTTCTTTTATGAATTATACATATGTGATGATTAATGTGATATTTTAAACTGTGGCACTCATATATATCCTGTGTGACCTTCATATAGGTCTAGAATAGGTGTGCAGGTGATGCGTAAAGGATATTTAACATAGAAATATCAATCTCAATTCATTTTAGTAACATTTCAACAGGACATAAATGATCTGCAGTGGGTAGAAGACCTTTTAAACAAACTTAAGTATAGAGAAGTTATTGGTACACCCAACATAACGTAGGAATGTTTTCTCCCTTAGAAAATAAACCTGTCTCGTAACAAAAATTCATGATATCCATAAATAAAACATTGATGCACTTTGTTTTTAACTGTTGAAAATTAAAATCCTCTACAGTTTTAGCAATATATTTTTAATTATAGAGTCAATATTTAAAATTTTAATTACTTTAAATATTCATATTCTTTAGAAGTTAATTAGTTCAATGGACTGCTGAATGATTCTCAACCTAGCTGCATAAGAGTCACCTGGAAAGCTGACTGACGTCTGTACACTACAGACAGAGAGATATTGCATATACATTTCAAAACAAAACAAAATATTAAATATAAATATCTAAAAAGGGACAAAGTGTATATAATATGACTTATTTGGGTCGATTTCATTTACTTTTTTAAAAAGTGGTGATGGAGTGCTCTCTGTTCACCAGGCCTCTGTGCAACACACAGAATCAGAATTCCACAAAGTGGTTACAATTAAGGTTGTGGAGGTAAGATGATCAGTTAGGTCTGTAGAGAAACAGCTGAAAACTGTCTCCACTTGAATGAATGAAAGAAAGAAATGTAATAACCCAGAGAAGAAGTGAATAAATACATATGGTATATATATATATATATATATTTTTACTATATATTATTCAACACTAAAAAGTTCAAAAGCAAATGATCAGTGATATTCACTAATATCCATAACCATATCCATTCAGATGTTTTAATAAAATATTAGATTCTGTCTTATTATTCATTAGTTATCACCACAATCAAATTTACAGGTGGAAAAATACACATATGATGCTAAATGAGACAAATTCTTGAATTGTATTACTCTTTATGTGACTTATTTACTAAATCTCTAGCTTCAAAGTGTAAACAAAACATATGTAGTATCAAATGCATCAAAAAAACACAAATTAATGTTAATTGTCACTGCTAAAATCTAAAACTTATCGTCAGAGTAGATTTTCTTTTTCAAAATGAGATTCTCTTTGGAAAAAAGGGAGCACTGTACTTGTCAAAAAAGCATAAATTATTAAATTAAAGCAAAGATGTGATACTTGGTATTCTACACTCAATGTGTAATTATATTCTTCCACATGTACAAAAGCTTTTCAGATACTTTTATACTAAGAAACATTTTAAAATATTGTAAATGCTAAATATTAGCAAACAAAAAGCACTGATTATATTCTTTAACAAATAGTTTCTTAAATCAAACCATTTTATTTATAGTAAATAACGTTTTAAACTATACCATATAAAATCCATATACATACACATACTCAATGTAATTAAACTAATGAGCAACAGAACTCGTATAATTTTGATTATCAGCAATATTTATTTCTTCATCTATAAACCTCATGTTCAATTGTTATAAACGATGGTAAACATATTCCACTGAACAATAAATAAAAACATATGTAACTCACACTCTACATTTGTTTCATAAAATATTTCTTGGCATCTGGCTAAAATACATCATTTCAGATTCTTCTGTAAGAACCAATTAATTGGTGTTAGGCAACTTTAACAGGAATAAATAAAAGTATTTTTTCCTGATGAAATTATATCAACTATTATATACTTGAAATCACTGTAATTAGTTTACAAAGTTTTAAAAGTTTAAAACTTTAAAAAAATATTAATTGCATAAAAGTTTATGAGAAATTTTTAGGGAGGGGCTGTTAGTAAACAAGCCACAGTAGAATTGTTTAAACAGAAAGTGATTTAAGAATTACAAAAGTATAGATTTGTCACCATGATTTGTAAACACCATTTCAATAACATTCTAATGAATCAGCCCATTGGTAACAAAGCCCTTTGTAATAAATGTTAAATAAATGGAGTATTTCATAAGTTATCAAAAGGAAAATTCCAGTATTAACTTGATCAAAATAATTAGGAGATAGATAGGACTTTAGACAGCATCTACTACAATCTTCTCATTTTAAGAAAAGGAAACTGAGGTTCAAAGAATTATACTTATTATTTCCATAGCCATGTTGATTATTTGTGAAGCATCAGTCCTGGCTCTCCAATTTCCACTTCATGACCATGCTGACCCACAGCAATTTTAAATGAATTAAAATTCACCCAAAGTTTAATTGAGACTTGTGCCAAGTTTTTCTTCTTTTGGTCTTTTGGTCTTCCACTTACCTATATATCCTTCCACTTCCAATATACTGTTCTACCTCAAGCCGAAAAAATCAAGACAAATAAAAGGTCTGATGGCCCATTTTTACCCTTGTGAAGGGTAAAATGATAGACTGTGGCGATGACATTGAGTCAATAGAGTGACAAAAAAACTTCCATTATAATTATTTAAGCCACTTTCTGTAAATGTCCAAAGAAAGGCTTCATCAGTAAAGACCTCTGTACTTCACATAACAGAAAATCCTAAATCACATGAGCTGCTCAAATTTTAAAGAATGAGGACGTTATTATCTCAAGCTCCAAGTGTCTTACAGTCAGAGCACCAGTTTCATGTCTCAAAGATGCTCTCCATCATTTGATCATCAAGAAAGGATACGAAAGTATCTTTTCCTTTAATTTTAAAGACACTTTAAAATGTATTTTCTAGACTATTTAAACTTAAGAACTTTTTTCCCCAAACCTTCCCAGAATTCCTGTGCAAATCAACAAGATTTAATTCTTAACATATTTCTCCTTATATTATCTTTAGATTAATATGCCAAATCCAGGATCTCCATGTAAGAGAAATTACCTCCAGTAGGTCCAAATTGCTTAGCAAACTATACCTAAATGCTAAGGTATCTACTCCCTCACATTATACACCGACCAACAGTGGAATTAAAAAAAAAAAAAAAAAAGCCACCATAAAATGCCAGAAAGAGAAGTCAATAAAAAGCAACTCAAAATAATCAACAGTCCATAGCGAGGTTCCAATTTTCAAACTCTCCTTCAACGTAGATTTAAAGCACATGCAGAAAGGATCTCACTGAGTTAAGCCATATTTTTTTCTTCTCAAGTTTCAAATAAGCCAACTTTTGCCTAAGTTTGTTTCTTTATGGTGGGTGGCAAAAATTGCCAGCGTAATCCAGTATTGTTCATTTTCCCCACCATTCCCTCTAATGCTGCAGACACATAGACAATTTGCAAAGACCTAACAAGCAAAAGTTCTCCAATTTTTTTGAACCAAATAACAAGGGTCACCTACATCCTAGCCTAGAAAGTAAGGCCTTACTGGTCAATTCTACATCCTCCACTCATCCAAGTATATTTTAGAGCCTTTTTCTGACAGTACTACATTCCATTAACAAATACCATACCAGAAAGAATATATTTGGCTTCAAATAACAAATACTCTTTATGCAAATCAGATTATTCAAGAAAGACATCTATTGGCTCACATAACAAAAGTCAGACATAGATACTCTTCAGGTTGACCAATCTTACATTTGACTATGTTGCCAAGGTCCAAGGTTCAATCTATCTGTCTGTCTGTCTGTCTGTCTCTTTCTCTCTGTCTGTCTCTCTCTCTGCTTTATGGTCTTTAATGTTGGCTCCATTGACAGATGGGTAGCAACATGGTGATAATGGTTTTAGAAATCACATCTGAAACAACAATGTATAAAAAAAGGAGACCTTCATTCTCTGTCATTTTTTCTCATGACCAAGAAAAACTTTCCCATAAGCCTCCAGCAGAATTCCCTTTGTGTCTCACTGCCTAGGATTAATTTCAATGCCTATTCTTTAATCACTAGCACAGGAAATAGCCTAATCATGTCAATCCTAACAATTTAGGATAGATTTGACGTAGAAAGCAATCTACCATGCCCACTTAGGGTAATATAATATACAATTACGGTAATTGTTTATTACCATCTTTTGGGACTAGATATTCTCCGTTATAGCACAAAGCCCACAGCAGGTTCCAAGAACATATGGGACTTGATAACAAATAGACAACAGTTTAAATCTCAGCTCTTGCAGTTACGTATTGTTTGACCTAGTGCAAGCTGTTTAAACCCCCCGAGGCTCAGTTTCCTCATCAGTTAAATAAGGATACTAACACTAACTCATCTCACAGGGTTATTGAGTTTCAAGCAAAATAATGTGTGCAAAGTATCTGCATAGTACTTTGCTCATACTAGATAATTAATTATTTTCTTTTCTTTTCCTGAACATGATTTCTTCTCATGTTCAATTTAAATCAGCCCCTTTCATCCAACAAAATTACTCACATAGATTAGGTTTTAAGGTAAGATACTATGTTATCCTGTTAGCAAGGTAGGTTCCATGATTACTAAATTATTTCAAAATCTATTAAAAATATTGTTGTCTAAAGTATATTACTGAAATGTACTTCTCTAAAGAAGTTATTATATATGATATGTTTATTTTATATATTTTATATATATAATATTTATTCCACAGATATTTTAAATTGTGCAACATTTTTATAACAGTAAATATAGTGAGTGAAACTGGAAAAAGGCAAAACATATCTAAAGTTCCCATGCAGTAAAAATTTTTTTAAATAAGTATGTAGTTCCCCAGATTTGTAAAAATTAGTAATTACTAATGAACAAATACACATTATTATATCATTTAATTAATATCAACACTTGATTATTAAAGTAATTCAAGCAAGAAAAAATAACCTCAAGTTTTCCCATACATTTACAGATTTTCAATTTATTACGAAACATTATCCATCCAGTAAAACATCAATGGTTTACCAAAACAATATACAATATTCCAATTTCACAGTAATGCATAAAATCTACACTCTTGTACTGTTTCATCCCATATGCACTCTATATTTATTTTGTAGGACAATTTTATCTTACACTTAATATTTTCTTTTTATCCCACCTACCTGAGAAGAATCAATGGGGAAAAAGGTAAACACCTCATATGAACTAAAAATGTAATAGAAATGCAACAACCATATACATATTACTTTTAATAAAAAATCAGAAGATATTGTCTGGGAAATAATTACATTTACTGCTTCTCAATGGCAACTCTATTTTATAGAGTGTCTCTATTTTAATTGAGAGATACAATTAAAATATACATGCTAGTTATTAATGTTTTTAAAGTAAAACAAATATAGTTTTAAGGAAGAACATTAAGTAAAGGCAAAGTCTCCTAATCTGCCTCATCATCACACTCTGGTCACTGTTAGCAATATTATTTATTTTCTTTGTCTTTTTTTCTAATGTTAGGTGGGTTGAGGTTTTTCTGTTTTTGTTTTCATTTATCCATTCCTTTATTCTAGATTAGTTGAATTTTTACAGCCAGAATCATATGTTTCAATATAATTTTGATTGTTGGTTACTTGGCATAACAAATATTTTCCAGGTTTCTCATTACTTGTCACTCGTAATTTTTAATAAATCTGTAATTTATTATTGATGTTATATATCATTTTGATAACCATTCCTATAGAGTCTTTTAAATGATTTCCAATGTTTGGGACATTTTTGTGCATATGATTTTCTATACTTACAATAACTTAAATGGGATAGAATGTCAAAATATCCAGATCTAGCTAATATAGATGATTTAAGACTAATATATATATATATATATATATATATATGATTTAAGACTAATATATATATATATATTATATATATATATATATATATATATAATATTATATATATATATATCTCCAAGGCTCATCTTACTACCCCACACCTTCTCTAATCATCTAATTGTGATATAACAAGTGTGGTGACATTAGAGATTGAAAGAAAAGCTCAGTGACTTTGTATGTGGCTCCTGTGTGACCCCTCTTAATATGGATATAAATACACACACACACACACACACACATATGTAAAGGTTACACTTTTCAGTTTTGTCTGAAGGCCAATTGATGATTAGGAAAGTAACAGTAATTGCAATGTG
Source organism: Eonycteris spelaea (assembly GCA_003508835.1). NCBI lineage: Eukaryota > Metazoa > Chordata > Mammalia > Chiroptera > Pteropodidae > Eonycteris > Eonycteris spelaea. The sequence goes on from PUFA01000027.1 coordinate 10,880,336, forward strand.
AGAACCATTTAAAATGCATACTTTACGTTTCACTGGAGACTAAAAAATCAGGCAAAAGTAAATCCTCCAGGTGTCAAGTTATATAGAAAATGCCATTTACAATTAGTGGCACAAATCATGGCATTAGAAAAGCGAACAAGGGAAAGAAGTGGCAGTACCAGTAAGAGCTGGCTGTGGTAGCAATGGATAAGGAGGCAACTATGAAAGAAAGCACGTTACTTAACTTAAGAATTCTACCTTTAAGAATAAACTATTACGCTTTTACAGAAATAAACACATAAGAGTATGATAGCATACACTCATACACCTAAATCTTCTCTGTTTAAGAAATAGTTTACAACAATTAAAGCAAATTATAAACAAATATATTAGCATAGAAAGTCCTCCAGGCTATAAAAATCCATATGTATACATAAACAGAGACAGATTTGATAATGCATAGCAATGTATCTAGGTAGATACCTAGTGAAACAGTGGTCCGCAAATTTTTTGGCACCAGGGACCAGTGCTCCTATGAGAATCTAATGCCTGATGATCTGAGGTGTAGCCCAAGCCGTGATGCTAGCCCTGAGGAATAAATACAGATGAAGCTTAGATCACCTGCCAGCCACTCACCTCCTGCTGTGTGGCCTGTGTGGCCCAGTTCCTGGTACCAGTCCATGGCCCAGGGGTTGGGGACCCCTGCACTGAAATATTAGCAGTCATTTTCTTTGGAGAAGGAGGGGAATTAAAAGAAATTCATTGGTTGATGCATAATACGTTTAATATTTTTCAACAAATGCAATTGTTTAAAAGGATAGCCTATTCAGTCGAATAAAAATAATAATGACTAGCAAAGAAGTCTTTGCCTCAGGATATGGTTCCACACAATTCATGCCTATCAAACATTTTGACTCCTGGTTTTCTAATAATAATAAGGACAAGAACAGAATGTGCTCCTGGGGTTCCCATACACACTTTGAAGACTTTGTTGGACACAGCAGACTGGGAGTGACAGACTCAGCAAAGGAAAATATCAAAGAGAGAACACGACACCATCATCAAGGGCTGCAATGAACTTAGGAATATTAGTTAACTTATATGGAAAGACTGCTAAAGCGTCTATCAGAAAGGATCAAAGAAAGATTTTTAATTTTCTAATTTTAGCCTATAATTTTATTATAATTTTCTCATGTACAAAAAGTTGAAAATAAAGCATTTAAGTGAAAGAAAGCACCTCTTTCATATTGTCATAATTTCTACTTTTCAAAAAAGGTTTTAGAGTAGTCATTTAGAGGGATGCAATAATCAGTCAATGAAAAGAGAGCCTTCTCTTTTTTATTTTACAAAATGATATCAGAGTTAAAAATAAAACCTCAAATAATTTTAATTTTGTATCATAAAATACTATTCAGTGATTTATAGGCTGCACAGTAAAGATAAGGTTTTCCTTCTTCAGGTATTACCCTCACGCTACCTAACTTAATATTTTAGGCCCATTAAGCATATGCACCATGTGGTTTCCGCTCTGCTCTATTTGTATGTGTTTAATTAGTCATGGTACAGTGAAAACACACACTCAGTCTCTAGGCAAACTTCTAAGGGATTTTCTGTTCCTAAAACTTGAACCTCATAATAACATTCCTGGATTATGGCCCAATAAGTACATTTACAGGTTTTATATTTAGTTTAGACAGAAAGACTTTTTATTAACATTCTAATCCATGCTAGCATAAGTATTGCAACAACAACAACAATAAAACATATGAAATAGAACATTTTTCCTGAATCCTTTTCAAGCCAAATTTCTGCTTATTGATTTTTTACTAGTCTAGCTATTTGATTTTTTTGGTTAACCTTAAAAGATCCAGAGTAACTCATTCAACGAAGAGCAGGTATCTTCAGGATTCAGCGCAATTATAGATATCGTGAAGGAAATACAGATACATAAAACATCAGAAAAACATGTAAAGCTGCATGTAAAGAGAAATACAACTACAATTTGATAGATGCATACACATTTCAGTAGTTCAGAGGGGATATGGGATGGAGAGAAGTTAAATAATTCCTTAAGAAGTGGAGAGTTGATAAAGAAATACATGGACTTGAAAGGTTAATCTTCATAGAAGCAAAAGCAGAAAGTCCAGAAGCAAAAGCAGGAAGGAAAGTCCAGGGATTCGTATGGCTGAAGCAGAAAGTTATATTGGAGGCTAATAAGACATCTTTAGAGGCTGGGAAGTGTAAATACCCAGGATGAACATGTCGGGCTGCAACATGATCTGGTTTACGGTCTTAGATAAATGAGGAACTGCCTCTATGCCAGGAGATGTAAGGATTTGAATGAAGTCATTATTTCAATCCCTCAGTAGTATGTGTTTTGTGCTGTTTTACAACAAGGACAATAAGGACAAATATGTGGTGGTGAGGCAGAGACGACAAGGCAAGGGACTGCTGTAAAACAGATGCTAACCTATTAAAGTGTATATTCAATGATAGCGGTATGGATTCAAGACCATATGCACTGATTGAAATGTTATTATACACATGCACAGACATACATATGTAACTATAGGCATAAAGACACACATATATGTTCACACGGTATATTGTGGTTGTTAATATTACAGGCTTAGATATCAGGCTGGCTTAAGATTTTATTCTATGTCTGCCTCTGCTAGCAGCGTGACCTTGGGCAAGTTACAGAAATTCTCTAAGCCAATTTCTGTACCCATGGTGAATGATCCCTGATAGGGTCATTGTAAGCATAACGTTACATAATGAAACGAGAGGCCTAAATTCAATGTTGGAACACGGCAGTAGTCCCTCAATAAATAATGCTATTCATCATCATCTTCTCAACTTCTCAAAAACAGTATCATCTATATTAACTTGCATTTACTTTTATGCACATTCCTTTTTAAAAGAAGTGCCTCACTTCACAAAGATAATCTGAAGATTATTATAATTCTGTCATTTTTTCCATCCAAATGTATTTTATAAATAATTGACTAATACGCATCAAGGTTTTTAGCTTCTTAACAAGTTCTTTAACAAATTCCAAGATATAAAGAAACATTATTTCAGCTCTTCTAGCCATAATAATTGAAAAGAAAAAAAAAAACAGAAAAAAAGGCAAGATTAAATGCAAATTGAATGACTGACTCCCATGCAAACATTTACTATGTTGCAACATCATTCAGCATCTCCTGGATCCTGGTGGACAGACACACATAACAACCTTATGCAGACTTTAAGGTTTCCAATTTCTTTTCTTTGGCTGATATAGTTCATTGCGACTAGAGTACATCTCAGCAAGAGCCAGGCTATCTCATTAAGTCTCAGTAGCAACTAGTAGATAACAAGGGAATATCCTCTAATGGTGAATAAAACCTCTGCAAATGTAGAAAACTGAGGACTCACAGAACCTGCTGAGGCCCAGGGGGATCATTTTGCTGTGACCAGATCTCATTTACTATTCACGGAGATAAAAAGTACACAAGAAAAATTCAGAATGTATATTGATTTCTACACAGACAACAATATGGTCTGGAAAACTGTGGCTGCATATTTACCATCTGGCAAGTGGGAAGCATTTGCAATCAAGAGCTACCACATACCCACATGCATGGAAAATCTGAATCAGCAACAAAGCCAGAAGCATACGTTCTGCCAAAGAATGAATATTCATAGTGTTGCCAGTACCACACAGGTTGAATTAAACATAAACGCAAACAACTGTTACAACTTCATATTGATATTCTCCCCAACGGCAACATCAAAGATCAAAATAGAGCACAATGTAAGATAATTCAAGATTGTTTATATAGTTAGTGTGAAGAAATGAACTGAAGACTAGTAGTAGTGATCACAGAGGAATGGCTTTTCTAAGTGGGAAAGAATACTGCACAGGAATAAAATACAGAACACAAGGAGAATCCAAAACAAAAATATCCAAGACAAATAGCAGGCTCTGGAAATCCTGTACAAAGATATAATTGCTTTAGCCTGTCAAATCTGAGTATTTTGATATCCATCTTTCTCAAGTCTCTTAAAATGTGTTTATCACTAGTCAAACCCTTCAATATTAAATATCAGTAGAAGGACTTTACTGATGTTAAATATATATTTCCAAATCTTTCATGCAACAATCTTTGGTTCACCATAGTCTACCAAGATCAAAAAAGTAAGTTTAAACACGAAAGGCTAGACTTTCAAACATGAGGCTAAAATGAAAGTTCATCCAAACATATAAATGTCAAATCAGATTGCAGACACATAAACCAGATATCTATCTGCTAGCATGTGCATATAATCCTCATGAGTCTGTTTTCACTGTTCTCAGTGTTTCATTTCAAGTTGTCCAGACCAGGCAAAGGTAGAAAGCTACTTTTACTTATTAACTTTTAATAGAAGACACCTCTAACTGGGAACACATATTGTATAATACAAAGACATTGCGGTTTGAATCTCTTTTAAGCATTAGGAACAATTTAAGCAGTTTGGATCAGTGTTACAAAATGAACCAGGTAACTATAATTAAACAATAAGCATTCCTCAATAGACTTATTCCATTTGGCTTCCTCTGTGTAACCAACGATGAAAAGAAATCTTCCAAAATCACAGGTCTGATCATGTTATTCTTCCAGTTAAAAATTTTCAAAGGCCTCCCTTGTCTTTAGGAGCAGCACATTTTTAGTGTGGCTTTTGGAGCCAACTCCAACCTCATAGTGGAGAGCAGAGGTTTCTTCCAACATTTTCAAGAATGAGGACCCTTTTCAACTCCAGAATTGCTCAGACTATATACCACCCAGCATGATCATAGCAGAACTTTTAGTATTTATCAGTTGAATAATGTATAATAATTAAGTTAGAAATGTCATTAAATTACATTTATCAATGATACTTATATGTATTTGAAAATGACATATTTATTGTCTACAGAAAATTCAGAGAGAAAAATAGATTCAAAGACTTTTCTAAAGATTTTGTGGCTTATGGATGAGGAACTATTCATATAATGAGAAGAATAGCAATTCTTCTCATTAGCAATTTCTGGGCACAACTTATATTTTTACAGATGTAGCTCTGTTGCCTAGCACTATGCTTGCAGAAGAGGTGTTTTTTTGTTTGTTTGTTTGTTTGTTTGTTTTGTTTTCTTTGTTCGTTTTGGTTTTTTTTTGCTAAAAGAATGAACTACTTAAGATCAGGGTCCTAGTCCTAGTTATCAGGCTTCGGGGCTTTGTATTCATTGCTCCATCTAGTGGACTTGCTCTCCGAAGGTATCCAAAAGGCTCCTCTTCAAGATTCTGCTTAAATGGCACCATCTGAATGAGGCAATCTCCCATGCGAGAGTCTTAACACCTTCTAATTTATTCCACTTCATTTTCCCCCTAATACCTGTCATTTTCTATTATTCCCTCACTTACTATTGTATTTTCTTTTGCATTATCTTTACTGTCTCCCACCCACTAGAATGCAAGCTCCTCCAGTACAGAGATTGTCTGTGATTCGTACACCTGTACATTCCAAGCTTCTAATGCAAAGTCTGGCAGAGTGAATTGTTTTAAATGATTAAATTTTTCACCAGTCATGCCATCTTGTTGATTCTGAGCTTTCATTTGTAAAAAAGAGAAATGAAATCTCCCCTACTCAATTTACAGAGTGCTTGGAGGAGCAAGGGAAGGTGATCCAATCAGTATTCTAAAATTTGTGTAATTAAACTTATAATTCTTCCTCATGGGATGGTGCTGGTCAATAGGATGACAGAAGCAAGGCTTCCCCTCTCACCTAGAGGCCTACAGTTTGGGAATGATAGCTCACCTCTTCAGCCAACTGTGGTTCAATTCATGAAACTGACTTTCTTATACATTTGACATAACTGGTAGTTATGACTATAAAGATAGCATACCTGTTTTAATTACAAATTTTAAGCCATCCTGCTTCAATGTGGAATGTTGTTCTTTCCTTAAAATCCCTTCAGTTTCCCAACTGAGTTACACAAGATTCTTCGTAATTACAGGTATGACGGTTAATTTTACGTGTCAACTTAGCTAAGCCGTGGTGCCCAGCTGTTTGGGCAAACTCTAGTACGGATGTGGCTGTCAATTGATTTTACAATCAGTTGACCTTAAGCAAATCCGATTATGTTCCACAATGTGGTGGGCCTCACCCAATCAGTTGAAGGCCTTAAGAGCACTGACTGAGTTTTCACAAAAAGAAGGAATTCTGCCTCAGGACTAAAACATAGGAATCTTGCCTGAACATCCAGCCTGCTGTCCTGCTCTGCATATCTAAGACTTGTCAGCTCACACAATCATGGCACTCTCTCTCTCTCTACACATATCTTCTCATGATTTCTTTCTCTGGAAAACACTAGTACAATAGAGTCCTGAGGCAGCTGAAGTTTTAGAAACAATGCTATTGGCATGCCTGCTTAGAGAGGCAAAGGCAACATGCACAATCTGATAAGTTATTCCTTAAGGAAACCAGTTTTCATTGAAACATAACTCATGTACTACAAAACGCACAGATTTTAAGCATAAAATTTGAGTTCCCATAAATATACACAACTATATAGCCACCATCTCCATCAATATGCAGAACATTTCCATCACCCCTACTGTCTTTCTCCACTGTTCTGATTTCTGTTCCTATCGTTGTTATAGAACATCACATAAAAAGATTCACATAGTATGTAGTCTTTTGTAAATGTTTTCTAATGCTTAACACAATGTTTTTGAGACTTAACTATATTGTGTGTATCTGTAGATTGAGTTTTTAACTTTTACATTTAAGTTTCTGATCATTGAACTTATTTTTTGTATTAGGTGTAAGGTAGAAGTTGAAGTTCAAAGCTTTCTGGGAACTCTTTCCAATTGTCCTAGAACAATTTGTCGAAAAAATTTTCTTTTCCTATCAAATCACCTTGACGCCTTTGTAAAAATCAACCGACTACATATGTGTGGGTCTATGTCTACACTTTCTATTCTGTCCAACATCTCTATCATTATTACACCAACGCCAAAGAGTTTTGATTCTGTAGCCTTACAAGTATTTAGCCTTAAAGTCATCTTCTTGACTCACACAAGTATTATGTGAGTCATCCAATTTTGTTATATTTTTAAGAAATAAAGCTATCCTACACACTTTGTGTTGCCATACAATTTGAAAATCAGTTTGTGACGTTCAAAAAATAAATGACTGTTGGTATTTCTGATTAGATTACATTAAGTTATAGCTCAATTGGTAGAAAAATGTCATCTTGTCACTCCATAAAGGTGACATGTGTCTCCATTTATATAAGAATTAATTTCTTTCAATGGTATTTTGTAGTTTTAAGTATAGAGATCTTGAACATTTTTCTAAATTTATATTTCTAAGTCTTATGTTTTATCATGTTACTATGATATTGTTTATTTATTGTTTATTTTTAAACTTTAGTTTCCAATTTTTTATTGCTAGAATATGAAAAACAAATTAAATTTTATGTATTGACCTTAGAGTTAAGGAGACAATATTTCTCCAAAGCTAGTTAACTACGAGACTTTTTCATGAAATACTTATTAAAATCTTATGGAATATCCTATATAGCACAATACAGAAAAATTTGCTTTACTTCTAAGGTAAATTTGCTTCAATAAAAAAACTACATTTATAATTTGTGATTCACTAGTATTCTCAATCACAGAGTTTACCATAGATTAAAATGATAAACTTTATGATAATAATTCTGCTATATTTTAAGTTGCTGCTCATATAAATTTAGGAAGAAATGGAATAAATGCTCTAGTATAAGTGCCATAATATAAAAAAGGTTAAATATCAATCTTTTCTTTTAAAAATTTTTAATGGCTTCATAAATCCCTCTCTCTCTCTCTCTCTCTCTCTCTCTCTCTCTCTCTCTCTCTCTCCCCTCCCCCCTTCCACCCTACCTCCTTATCTTCCTCCCTCTCCCTCTCTCTCTCTCCCCACCACACACATTTTATTAGTATTTATTTTCTTCCAAGTCTTGGGCTCTCTTGCCAATTTCTACCCATGTCCCTTTGTCTCTCAACCTTTCCCTAAATCTGATAAAAGGCTTCTAACAAACTTGAATGTCATGAAGCTACAAATGTTTCTGCCAACACAAAACCTAACAAATGTTAGAAAATAAAAGACAGCTATTTGAAATATTCCTCTCCATAGAACAATCTAAGTGACAAAGAAAAATAATTTTAGATTTACTCTTATATCATGTTTTATTTTATTGTACTGTTTTCATGAATAAGTTTTTGTTTTTAATCAATTGAGTTACATGAATATAATGTATAATTTCTCTTATAGGTCAAATAAAGAGTATTGAAGAAAAAGATGTGCACATTGAACAGTAGTCAGTAGTCTGATCTACTGTAATACTCTGAAGCTGTGCAAACTTTTGAAATTATGCTCTGTTTGTTTAAAATCTTTCTTTTGTTTCTGCTGTTTTTTTGGGGGGGGGGCGTAGCTTAACATACCTAAAAGATATGACATATTCTCCAAGGATGTTCTTGGGGAGATGGCGTTTGACAATTGGTAAAGCGGAAAATTTGCAGTTTTAAAAACTCCCCAGGTCATTGCAATACGTTCCTACACTACCATTATTATCCCACCCCCTTAAAGAATCGTGGAGACAAATTAAAAATAAATAAATAAAAAAGCAGAAAAACACTGTTTACAATGTTCTTTATAATACATAATTAGGAACCCAACCCAAAACAAAGTAAGCTACACAATGATCTCTGGAAACAAAGATAATTAAGATAAGCAGATAATTAAAGGGAGCACAATTAGAAAAACAGTGTTACAGCTACCCAGTATTCTCTGGAATGTATCCCACCAAGCCAGTTCTGGCAGTGAAGTGGAACAAGGATCTAAAAATGATTCTCCCTGGACCCAAGTTATTTCCATAGAGATTCTGTTTAACGAGGTTAATTTTTAAACTGACTTAAGCATTAACTCTACTTCTCTACAGCCCCACCTGCAGCAATCAAGGCAGCACAGGCCAGGAAACCACCTCTCCAGGTCTGGATGATGACACAGCCAATATCAGTTCTAACTGCGTTAAGATGGACATTTCCCAGAAGAGCGAAGAAGGGCCTCAGACTCCCAGGTCAGAAGGATGCAGAACAAGTCCTGGGAAGTCCTCAGCTTTCTTCAGCCAGGAGTTAGGGTTTGAGAAAGTACAGTGATACCCGAAGTGGTCAAACAATTTTAATATCTTCCTCCCCCATCTTTGGACCAGGCTGTGAGTGCTCCATTATAAAAAGCCTTTTCCCCTTGATAAGACTTTTCTGAGAAAATGCCTTCAGGCTTTGCTCTCTAAGGCCCCTCCCGCCCCTGCACAGCCATCCTTGCCAGTGGATGGGAACAGACCATTTGCTTCAGCTCCATTCCTTTTTCTTCACTCCTCTGTCAAAATTGATGACAAAGGCTGGTTCTGGGTTTCCAAGAACATCTAGGCCAGGATTCCTTTGATTGCTCTCTGCTCCACATCCCGGGTAAGAAAAGACATTGCAAACCTCCACCCCAGCAGCACCTCATCTCTAAACAGCCAAAGTGAGAATATGGGATCATAAAATAATCTTAAGAGGAATATGAGCTAGTTTGACTTTTAGGATAAATCAAAAATCCACTAAATGTTAATAATATAACATGGTTTTCATTTGTGTGTGTGTGTGTGTGTGTGTGTGTGTGTGTGTTTAAAAATCTAAAATCCTCTGTGAAGAGGTGAGAGCATTGTGGTGTATTTGAGGTCCAAATCCAGTTTAGCCAACCACTTATTAGCTTATGGTATAAGGAGTCACTTAGGTTTCTGGGCCTGGGATACCCCACCAGTACATGGTGGAACTATTACACCCTGATCACAGGACTATTCTGAAGTTCCAATGAAGCATATATGAAAGTACCTGGTGTACCACAAGGCTCAAAAAATATTGATCTTTTCCCCAAACCCTATAAATGACTAATTTTAACAAATGTCCTTCATTTAGCAGCTTCACTCAGTTAGGTATAGGCAGAAGAAGAAAATAAACATCCAACCAGAGTTACTGGGTTATCTGAAGCTAAGTAAGTCAAACGCTGTAGATACTAACACCAAGTGCGTTCGAGAGAAATGCAGCGGGATTTTCCAAATCATGTAGCTGACCGAGTTCAAAGATGGAGAAACAAAAGACTCTCATATTTAAGATGCCAGAATTCCAGAACTTAGTCATAGCCACAGAAGAGCCATCTCACTCACTAGCTGAAGGTGTGTTCCTTCCACACCAGACTTTCAGGTCACCTTGCTCTTAGTTTCATTTCCCGAACGGCAAAGATAGCAAATACCTAGGCTCGTCTTGGTTTGCTGCTGTTTTCATAGTAATATGTCTACTTGTAATCTAATACTGTATATTATTTCAACATATAAAATATGCAGCCCTGTTGATTAGTCAAATACTGATAATCATATTTCGTGAAATGCAACAGCCGCTTTGTTTATCTGACAATAAAGATTGGGAAACACCTTTTTAAAAAAGGCAAAAACCTACCCAAACCCAGGTCAGACAAAAATAAATTAACCTGATCACTGTGACATGCCTACATCATGAATATACATCATTGTGAATCTGAAGAAAGCCTGAAAGGAAAACCTAGTTATGAAACCAAAGCACACACCCGGGAAGGACAGATGCTGCTGTTAAGGGTGGGGCTGGGACCAGGCTGATGAGAGGAACCCTGATGGCTCAATTCAGGAAAGCATATTGCCTTCACTTCTTTAGATGTCAAATTGACAGTATTCATTTTCTATTGGAAAATTCTATTTTTTTTTCATTTGAAATGTGTATAATATAAAGAAATGAAAATTGCAGAAATCTCGGCACATAAAAACCTCTGCCCTAAGAGATGACAAAACTCTAGCACGGCTTCTAGCAGCATTGAGGTCAAGAAGACCCTAGGATGACCCCACTCCCCCATGAAAATGTCTGTCTGAGAAAACACAACTATGCCAGCAGAACTGACTATTTGTTCTAGCCAATACCAGAAAATAGGCCCTGACTTCCCTTTGGAGCATTTATTAAAAAGGACCTATAATTGTGAATCTTTTCTCTATCTCTTTGAGATGTACATGTATCTCCTACAAGTCAAGAGTGCCTTTCTCAATCACCTGAAAGCCATTCTTTGGTGTAAGCATCAAGGAAGTAGAGGACTTTGGTCTCCCAAACTGTGGAGAATAAAATCATAACTTCATAATCAGTATTTACCAACTAGAAGACACAGATTGCCTAATGACATTCTTACTGATCAACACTTTGTCATTTTTCATTTGAGCCCCACTCTGTCCCTCCCTATTCCTTCACTTTCCTTTTAAAAGGGCCCAGTCACCTATACACAATTCAGAATGCAGCTTAGCTGTGCCCCCTACTGTCGGTAGTTGCTAAGAAAATATGTTTTCACCACTTTAATGTCTGGCTTTATCTTTAGTAGTAGCGCCATTGATGTCTGTGAAGGATAATTCTAAAATTCTTAATTTCTAAATCAAGATTAGCATCATAGCATAAAATTTTCCAAATGAAATGGATTAGAACAAATAAAAGAACGAAAATGTTAATGTATATCTTTTAGTCTTCTAAAAATTCTACGAACACACATGTACACACACACACACACACACACACACACACACACACACACGCCATTTTAGGATTCTAAGTTCCAACTCTGTAGAATGAGACCAGAAAAACAAAACTAATTCTGTAAACAAACTAGAATTTTTAGATTACCATTAAAATAAAATCCTCCCAAATCATATTTCCATGTAGAATTTGTATGTTTCTTGAGCCAAATTCTCCCCAACTTATGACAGGGTAACACTCTGATAAAACCATCATAAGTTGAAAATGTTGAAAGTTGAAAATGCATGTAATACACTTAACCTACCAAACATTATAGCTCAGTCTAGCTTACCTTAAACACGCTTAGAACACTAACATTAGCCTTTAGTTGGGCAATTATCTTGAGTTTCATCACAAGAGTATTTGCTTTCCTCTTCTTCTCATCAAAAACAGGAAACACACATGGGAGTTTTGCAGACATAATGAGATGTGAAATCACAAAACACTGTATCGAAAAAGAAACACCGGCAACACGGTACACTGTACTGTGTTGTTTACCCTCGTGATCACATGCCTCACTGAGAGCTGTGGCAACTGCCTCTAACATCATGAGAGAGTATGGTAGGTACCTCACGCCGCTGGCCAGGGAAAAGCTAAAAATTTGAAGTACTATTTTTATTAAATATGTACCGTGTTCACACCATCATAAAGTCGAAAAATCATAACGTGAACCACTCTAACATGAAGACTGATTATGCTCGTAATAAATTAATTTTTTAAAACTTCAGTAAAGATTTTTCTCTAACTTGATAAAGTATTTTTGCACTGATTAGAGAATTCTTTATGGTGTTTCTGGTTTCCAGATTTTATTAATTTCATGGACCCAAGCCAATCAGATATTTTACACTAATTCATTCTAAAACCATCATCTTCAGATCTGTAAACTTCCAGAAGAAAAGGCTTGCCTTCTATGGATAGTACTACTTTTCTACAAATAAATAGATTTCTACTATGTCACATGAGTTCCTGTGTAAGAAGTAAACTGGCTACACTTAGATACTAAATGACATATTCTTCATCATTAACGTGATTCAAATTCATGGCTTAGTGTACTATAAATTGTTAAAAGTTATGAATATCGAAAAGCATTTTCTCACATTACATATTGGAAATATTCATCTATAAACCTCAAATCTTCATAGTATTTTTCAAAAATGACATCAAGAGCGGCATTTAATTGCAAAAGCTACATTTACAATGAACATCTAAAATACTATAAATATGATGTACATTAAATATTTAAGACATTCACATGCCTACAAATTCAGAACACTTATGAAGTTCTAGAAAGTACTAAGTTGCTGCCTAATATGATTTCTAGGTACCACATAGTTAATCAAGCTTCACCTACTCTATGATATCTTAAGATTTCTACTAAATTGATTAATATTTTTCACAAAATTTTGCAGAAAGTAAAATGCAAGCTTTTTCCAAATGGACCATGTATATTTCAATGCCTAATATTGTGAAAGATTAATAGACATATCAATTCCCTTAAGCAACAAAGCAAGTACCTATCAGTGAATGTTCACACAGAAATATGGTAAGAAAGCATACAGAAACCTGAAAGACAAACATCTAGTACATATATCAAAAACTGTATTGCTTAACAGTTCGCCAGAGAAAAAACAATACTGACTCTTCCAATCCAAAGAGGTTTTTTTCTTTTTTTTTTTAATTTCTGCTTTTTTTTTCTTTAATTTTATTTTTCTTAATACTTTTGAGCTATGTCTAAAAAAGACAAATAATTTCATCAATGCCTATAATAATTCAGATCATATTCACTGTAAGAGAAATTGATTAAAAAATTATTACAGATTCTTTAAGCTTAAAAAAAAGAGATTCAATGGAAATCACATACATACACACACCCCTTTTAGTCTGTTTCTATTTCATAAAGGATAGTATTTAAAGTTTCTAACAGTTTGTTGCTCTTAGGTTAAGAAAAAGTATATTGATTTATATGGGAAAGTTTGTTAGTTACTAAATTTAAAAATTTGTTCTAATTTCTCAAGGTTTCAGCATGATCAGTTATTTGCAAATAATGATAGGTTTGTTTCTTACTTTCTAATTCCTTAACATTTTATTTCTCTCTCGTCTTAACTGTGCTAGTTAGGAGATCCAGTACAAGGTTGATCAGAAATGGTGACTGTGGTTATTCTCTTCTTCTTTATTTTAAGGCAATATTCCTAACATATATTAAGTTTCATGTTTGCTTTAAAATTTTGGTGTATTACTTCAACAAGTTAAGAAATTTTACTTCTACGCCCTGTATACTTAGAATTTAACATGACTGGGTGATGAATTTTACTACATTTTTCTCCAACTATTACGATGACATTTTTCTTCTTTCATTTGAATATACAGTAAATTATTATAGTGAGCTTTTTTAATAATAAACTCTGAATCTCTGGGATAAGGCAAATGGCACCCATATTTATTAATGATATTGGCCTGCAATTTGGACTTTATAAATTTTACCTCTATAAATTCAACTATAATAACATAAATACAAGATCTAACCACTTTTCTGTTAATATTTTACACATTTTCATGAGAACAACAGGGATAACGTAGGCAGAAATCATCAGAGAAGTATACTTTAAACAAGTAAGGCAAAGATACTACTCAAATATGTGATTTTCTGATAATACTTGCAAGAATTTTCATACATTACATATTAGTCAACAAATAGTTATATAAGGATCTTCTTTGTACCAGGCACCATACTGGATGCTGAAATGGACCAACACACACACACACACACACACACACACACACACCCTGCCTCATATTTTGGGTGAGGATGACAGACGATAAGCATATTTTACATAAGTAAAAAACACTGTACACCAGATTTTAAATTGCTATGGAGAAAAAGTATGGAGGGAGATAGGGGTTCCTTGAGTGGGGGAAGGGCACAGCCAATACACATTCAATACAAATTCCATCTGGAAGAAAATATATATGATAAAGAAACCAAAACTAAAGATTATGATAAACAGTATAAATGTATGAAAGCTCTAATTTTTTTTTACGTGTGGGGATAAATACAATTATGACTAGGCCAATAAATATGGTAGAACATAGTTCCCAACCCATTTTTTCAATTGTAACAAAAATGAAGAATGATATTCAGGAGTGTGAATATCCTATCCTCTCTTCCTCTCCTGAGGGTGCGTGCTGGAATGAAAATGAGACAAATAGGCATTACTATTGCCATGGTTAATTATTTTTATTAAACTAACTTTTTCCAAAGTTTGGAACTATTTTTAACAATATATAATTAATAGGGTGTTTCAAAAGTAATTAAAAATAATTTGCAGTTGGCAATCTTTTAAGATTTTATCTAGCTGTACTTTGAAGTCCCATAAAAAATCTGACATTCTGTAATTCCAAGATAATTAGTAAAAAAGCACCTAAATTACATCATGTGGACACAAATATTAAATGTTTTATCTTACAAATTTACTAAATGGAAAAATGCTCCAATTAACAAACTTCTTAGTCAATTCAGGTTGTTATAATAAATCATCTTAGACTGGGTAGATTAAATAATAAATATTTACTTTTCACACTTCTGGGGCTGGGACGTCCAAGATCAAGATGCAGGCAGATCTGGTCTGGTGAGAGCCTACTTCCTGGTTTGAAGATTGTTGTCTTCTTGTATCCTCACAGAGCAGAGGTTAAGGGCACTAATCCCCTTATGAGGGCTCCACCCTCCTGACCTAATTATCTCCCAAAGGCCTCATCTCCTAATACTATCATGGTGGGGGTTAGGATTTCAACATATGAATTTGAAGGAGACATACATTCAGTCCACAACATAAACAGATAATAATCCAGTATCTGGGTCTGTCTAGCATCTGTTCCCTGTGCTGTTGGGAATGGTACCACAATTTTCTTTTGGAATGAACTCAATCTTCACACTCACCCATGTACTTGGGTGAGCTGACCTGGCCCCAGAAGTGGGCACATTAACTTGGCCTGGTGAACAGAATGAGCACACACGGGCCACAGTAATTGAATTGGAAAATAAAGATATATTTTATAAAACAAGCTTACAAATATGAGAACAAGGACTTTTGATAAAAATATTGGGATATGGACATTCATTCCACTAAGCTTACTAAACTAATAAAACATAAACCTGGAGGTGGAGGTAATGTTTGATACTATTTAGAAAACTGCATGAGAATAAAAAAACAAGTCATTGGGTATCAGCAGGAGTGGAAATGAAACAGGAGAGAGAGGCGATCGCTTTGTGATAATAATTTTGTTCAGGAAGCATAACACTGAAATCTATATCTTAACATACAGCTACATAAAGATTTACACATTTATTAATAGACAATATGTCTGAGAAACCAAAAAATAATAAAGGTAACTAGATGAAAATTTAAAGATAAAATTCAAATGTAAACATCTATGTTATAAACAAACTATGGCAAGTATGTGTTTATTTCAGTTCATTAAAAATCATCAATATATTTACCTAAGCTACAATTTTGAATTTTCAAATATTACATAGTCTACATTTTTCTTTTAAAATAAAATTTATAATAAATTTAATATTTTGGCCAACAACTTTTACATGTTTCTCATCTAGAATATTATAAGCATTAGAAAATACATGAAATTTAATGACCAAATAATATAAACCAATTATAACTCTGACTGGAAGTCTAGAGGTTAGCAGTGATTTAGTCACCATATCTAAGACAAACCGGATACTTGATGAGACAATTCCACCACTACGCTGTATATCTGAAACTAATATAAATTAATATTAAATGTCAACTATAAAAATGAAAAACAAAACAATAAAAATGAGAAAAAATAAAAGTATTGATATAAAAAAGATAAAAAATTCATTTTAAGCAAAAAATATCAAAGAAAATGAAAATGATCATGCAAATTACAGGCTGAAAATAAAAGACTTCAGGCTCCCTATAAAGATAATTCAAGATATAACATCAAAATTATAAAACTACAGGAAATAAGGCTAATCTGGGAAATAAAAGTATGATTAGGAGACCATTATTCACATCAATGGATTCCTAAGTACATTTATTCTAACTGGATCCTGTAACTGAAGGCAGAATACCACAGTGCCAAATTCTAGAAAACCCCACTATAAAGGACAAAAATGTTAGAAGACCATAATTCTTCCTGCAACAGTAGAATATGCAAAAAATACACAGACACACACACAGGCACTGTGTATTCCTTATATTTTTAAAAGAAACCACTTCCTGGTAAAAAAAAAAATCTCTGATTGCACACTATATTAATGGCACTGCTGACATTTGTGATATTGATAATCAAATGTCTTATATAGCAGCTAGGCTTATACGCTAGCACAGGTTAATCCTTAGAGGTTACACATTTAGAGCCTGCAAACTGCTTGGGTCATAACACAGTTCTATGGCCTTCGGAAGTGAATTCATTCTTTTCAGTGACTCCGTCATGCTGGATCTCTTATTTTCCTTTTTCCATACCTTCCTTTGCATTCTGAACCTCACCCACTGTATTGTGCAAGTATATACCTATGTTTGTGAGTATTTTCAATGCATTTTGGTGCTTGTTTATCCTACTATACAAAGGAAAATGCTCACAGAAATATATAGAGGTGTTCTATATACGGTATTTTTTTCCTATTCAAAGAACTAAGATTAACCGAGGAAATCAGGAAATTTGTGATAATTCATACTATGAGAACAGCATTTCGCTATTTTATAATTTAACGACATAAATTTCCACAGTCTGACTTCTTTTATTTTCCTAATGGCAAATAAAGTTTTAAAAAAAAGAAAAAAATAAATGAATGAATGAATGAATGAATGAATGAAATTTCCTTTTAAGTTTAGTACTAAAGTGAAATGAGGGGTCATGGAGAAAAAGCCGTCTCCCTTCATAAATTTTGTTAAAGTCAGGGATTTGCTTACATAGACACAAATTTAGTGATCTCTGTAACTTTTCTTTATAAAAAAAAATCATCACTCGATAAGGTTTTTGAATTTTTACTACTTTTCTTTAAAGTATATTTTAGTTAGGAAATTCATCTCTTCAGAAAAACCGAGATGAGAGAGTTCTCTGCTATTTCGTCTTCGCACATGTACTTTCTTATTAAGTAAAGCCCCAAAGATACACTAGCTGAAAAGATCCGTAATCTCGTGTGCAATATATAGTGTCTTAGCTGGTAAAGGCTTCCACAGAACCAGCCTTGTGGGCAGCAAAAGGCAAAACAGCTATTTCCCATTACTTATTTCTATGAATTTACCACAAGGGTCACATTTGCTAACCCCTGGGAAACACGTATCTGTGGAAATAATTAAACTCCAAAATATAAAAGTTGTGCATATTTAACACTATTAATCTGAGATAGTTCCTCCAGTAAAGACTCTCTCTGAGGGCAAGGGTCAAATCTTGGCCATCACTTAACTTCCTCATGATGGCTTGCAAAAACCCTTTCTTGCATATACTTAAAAAGAAAAACAAAACAAAACTTATTTCCAAGGCCTTAAAACAATCAGCAAAAATATGGGGAAAGATAAGAAAAGTAATTCACTTGTGATTCACTTGACTTGAGAAAGTACATTTGTGAAGAAAATCCATGTTCTGGTAATGTTGCTAGCAAAGCCTCAAACCTTTTAGTTTATGGAAAAAAAAATGGAAACCACAAAATAGAAGGCACAACTTTAGAAAATATGAATGAGGCTTTCTGAAATCATATTGGCTGGATCATTTATTGAAAATTAATGAGCCCCTCCCCATATTTACATAGTTCTTCAACTAGTAATTTTTAGGCTAAATGCAATGCTTCTATTATTGGAATTGCTATTGAGGTTCAGATTGATTTGTCATTGTATGTTTTAATCTTTCCTCTACAATTAGCATATTTTGGAAAATTATATAACATCTTCATCTAAAAAAAACAGATTTATGGATTGCGCCTATTATCTTCATGGGCCAGAACTGAGATTTCAGTAGCTAAACTTTTAGCAACTTCTTATAGCTTTTTAGCCTATTTTGTCTGTTGAGAATCAGAACATTACTAATAATCTGTACTAATGCTTAGCTTTCTTAAAAAAAGAAAGAGAAGCTACCCTCTCTGAAGAGCCTAAATCCTTTAATTGCACAAAACATCTTAAAAATGAAGTCAGAAATTTAATAAAGGGATAAGAGGATTAAGATGGTGAGGAATACAGCACAATTATTTTAAATGCTAGTATATATATTTAGCAAAATTATTCTTATTTAAAATTCAAAACTAAATAGATCAAGTCAGACTCAAAGACATTTACACAGTAAACAAGCAAGAAATGACCTGACTTTTCACTAGAAAGGAACTAGAAATATGTAATATAATGCACATGCATTAGAATACTATAAATGTACACATTTGAATATTAAATAAAATAATTTTATATATAGCTTGGTATCTTTTCACAACACCATATCCTCACTAGAGAATCAAAAAATTTTTTTGTTATCTTTATAGTAAGAACTGAGCATGAATTTGGCTCAAAATCCTGCCAAAATGAATGTAACAACAAACTAATAGGTGGTATATATAGCTAAGTTTAATGGTCCCTATTTTGATATATCTTGTGTTGCCCTAATTTTAGCTTGAAAACCTATAAACAAAAATTAAAACTTCCTTTCTTTGAATACTTCCAACACAAAAGTCTTGTGGCAAACAATAAAAAAATGTAAAACATGTCTTATAGTAAATATTAATTTCTTGTGTTCCTGAAACTTCTCTTTAAAAAAATCTGTCCATATAGCAGAATATTTGTGGCCTAGTTATGAAATCTACAATGATTTAGAAGCATTTAGGCCATAAATACAGATTGAGAATCAAAATTTAAAAAAAGAAATGAGTAAAAAGACAAAAGATTAAAATATACAATTTTAGCTGAAGTGGTAAATTGTGTGGAACTTTTTAAACACAATTTTCTTATATTCTTTCTGACTCAGGATTTCAGGATAATACAGTGATTAAAAACATACAAACAATGACCAAAAGAATGATAATAATAATCATGAATAGTGTCTTTGTAAAACATCTGTGTTTTTTCTATTAAAACCCAGATTCTAAAAGTTACTGTAGATATGTTTGTTATTAAGCTAACTCATTTCCTAATAGCATTAGTATATAATTGCCATCATGCATTCAGTAAGAAGTTGAAGCTTAATTAAAATACATTTCCTTACCAACTGTCAAAGGTGAGTAATGAGATGAATTGAAAACTAATAAACCTTGCCATTTTCTATACACAAATCTACATGCCAAACATTACTCATATCTCCCTAATTCTTGTGGAGTAGGTCCCTTTGTATTTCCATTGTGATGATAATCAGAAATGCTGATAGGATGTTCAGAGACAATAAACACATGTTCTATTTTACAAACTATTATCTTTTCTAAATATTGACTGGGCAGAAAATAAGGAATTCACATACAATCAACTCTCATTCCTGGAAAAGAGTCTTTAGACAATCCCTGATTTGGGAAATACTACCCTTAATCTAAATGACTTGAAATACCTAAGAGTCAATAGGACCCAAATATTTCAACGTATTCAAAATTATTGCCATTGATGTAGAATGTCAAATCTTAACATAATTATTTTGGCTTCACATTTCTCCTATCAAGTTTCACTTCCCACCCTATTTGATGTTTTCAAGTCCTCTAGCACGCACATGATGTCCTCTACTTGATTCAGTTAAACACTGCAATTTTGGAGTTCTTTGTACAGCTGCTTCTGCAGTTTGGATAATTAGTGTTCCATAAAATAAAAATAAACAGTAAAGGTATCTCCCTCCCTCTAATGTTATTTAAGGAAAGTCTACATACAACCTCTGTGAGCTGAATATATACAACACATTTTATTTCAAAGGGCTGAAATAATGCCATGTACATCAGAAAAACTCTCCATTTTCCAGAGACTAATTATTCGGTTTGTTCTTTTGGCCTACTTGTCGTGCCTATTTTTTTCTATTTGTCAAAATATCAGAAATTGAACAAAGACTCAAATTAAACCTTATTTTTACCTTTTCACTGACATTAGTAAAAGAGCAGGAGTTTTACCGGTGCGACAGGGGTGAGAGGGGACAGTTTATAGGAAATCACATGGCTCCCGATAAAGTCTCTCAGCGTTTTCCACAAGTCTGCAAACATGCCTTCCCTGAAGGTCACCAGCACGATTCCAGTTATCGGATGCATTGTCTTCCTTTCACCTCCAGTCCTCATGACTTTCTATCACAACTCTTTCCTAGAAACTCTTCTCCAAGTCTGTGAGGTAAAACGCTTCTGGGTTACATGATCTTACTTTAATGGGTCTCAACTTTCTCAAATGCAATGCCACCATTTCATAGCAATTATTTTGTAATACTAGCTTCACTAACCTAAACTGAAATAATATAGCCCACCTATAAATATATGCCCCCTATGCATTTGATATGGATCTGACCTGAATCAAGCTCTTTAAAAACAATTGTACAGATAATATAAAAATAAGTTTCCGTGTCTTTGGCTCTCCACCTCCCTGATAAACACTTTCTAGCTGTTACTACTCTATTCACATGTCAAGAGAAAAATTATATGTGTGTGTAATCATATGTATGTATATATATATATATGTGTATACACACACACACACACATATAAATAACTTATGTGTATGTTTTTTTATATTGAAATATTCCCGGCCCTATTTTGATTACAAACTCCTTAATTTGCATGGAGTGGGTAAAAGAAATATAATTTTTAGCCTAAAATATTTGCAGTCTGCTATTGTGGTAGGCGGCATATGATACGCCTACAATGATGACTCCCTCCTGGTATTCATATGTCTTTGTGTAATCGCTTCCCTGAGCATGGGTAGTATCTAGTAATTTGCTTCAGATGAACAGAATATAATATAGATGATGGAATGTCACTTGGTGATTATGTTACAGAAGACTGGGACCTCCATTTTAGTTCTCCCTCTTGCTTGTTCTGATGTCATGAGATGCACTATGTATAGGTAGATCCCCATGGCAAGGAACAGGGCCTCCATCCATGAGTCTGTGAAGAACTAAGGCCTCTCAGTGTGACAGCCCAGAGGAACTGAATCCTTCCAACAGGCAGCTAAGTGAGCTAAGAAGGCAGGTCATCTCCAGGGCAGCCTTGAGATAACTATAGCCTTGAGAAATGCCCAGAGCTAGAGAACCCATAGAGACTGTGACATAATAAATGTTGTTTTAAGCCACTAAGTTTGGGGGTAATTTGCTATGCAATAATAGCTAACTAATACATAGTTCAAAGGAATTAACTCATTAAGAACTTTCCATGGCCATCTTCATTCATAAATCTTATTCTTTTATTCAAAAAGGAGAGATCTGCAGCGGAAATTTGTTTCCAACATTCCATTTCATTTAGATATGTCCAAGTATAATAGCTTACTGCCACTCTCTCTAAGGAATCTGCAAAATAAGCTAACCAAACTCCCTAAGAAGTTTTGACTTTCAAACTTACTCAATTTTGAAGAGACATTATCTTTTATAACCTTCATATTTTCCCAAAGAATGACTAAGTCTAAACAATGAAAGCCAAAACAATATTGAAAGTGAAAAATATTCAGTCTCATAAACATTCCCACATCAAAAAAGCCTGATTACTCTGAACAGGTATTATGGGTTTCTGTAAACCAATTTGGTGCTGCATGTTTGGTGTGCATGCCATATGATTCAGTGTCATGGAAAGTATTGTTTGTTTAGTAAATAACCCCCAGTTAAATTCCAAGTAATTGCTTATTGCAGGAAGTAGCCTCCCCCAAGATTATCATTTAAAAAAAAAATCCATTTCTGCTAGTTAATAACATACACCTATTTCTTCTCCAAATGATCATGCACACTTGAAGGATAACTCATATGTCTAGAAGACACAGAGCAAATGGGATGCAGCTAAGGGACAAAGATTGGTGTCAACTGTGTCCTATGAATTCAGGTCTCTTGGCACAAAGGTATCCTAGAATAGTGGGACCTATTCACATATTTCTTAATGTCTTATTATTAATTTACCTGAGATAATTACAAAGAGATTCATAGTCAAGAATGGTTTCTGAATGCCTTTTACAGTATAAACAAAAACTTCAGAACCCAAACAATAGAAAAAGACAATAGTATTTAACTTGTCAATATAAGAGAGGTCTAGTTTGTACTTTGTGACAGATGAATTTATACAGCTTTATCTAATTTAATGTTGTTACCAAAAATACTTCAGTACATCTTTCCATATTCTATTTTGGAGTTGCATAGGATTTTCATAAATCTTTTACAAATAATTATTTTTTAAAACACAGAAAATTACAGAACTCTGTGGGCAACTTCTTTCCTCTTTTGTATGCCTTCCAGAACGTAGTTGTAGAAACAGAAGAGAAAGCAGCATTTAAGAGCAGGAAGCGGGTAATGGAGCGCCTCCGTTTTACCTACTGACCTCTTCAGGACTTAGTTTTTGTAGCTCTGCTGATTGATGCAATCCTGCCCAATGGCCCCATCTTGTGAAAATACTCATTAAGTCAAACATTGTTTTCAAAAGTCCTATTTCCCACTATATCAAACGCAGGGGAATGCCAATTCAAAGGGGGAAAGAAGAAAGAGAAAATGAATAAAGTGGCACACATTCCCTGCCATGCTACAATGTGTAATCGTTTCTTTAACCTTTCCCTGATGGACGCTAACTCCCTGTTATGGACTGAATGTTTGTGCTCCCCACCAAATTCATATATTGAAATCCTAACCCCCGTTGTGATGGTATGAGAAAGTGAGGCCTTTCGTGATTGGGTCATGAGAGTGGAGTCCTCGTGAATAAGATTAATGAAGAGAATAGGTCTCTGCTTAAAAAAAAAAACTTCAGCAAGGCCTCACCTCCCCTCCCCCGCCCGCAGCCACATGAGGATAAAATGAGAAAACGGCAGTCTGCAACCAGAAGGAGGATCTTCACCAGATCTTGACCATGCAGGCACCCTGATCTCAGGCTTCTAGCCTCCAGAACTATGAGAAACAAATTTCTATTGTTTATAAGCCGCCCAGTCTATGGCATCTTGTTATAGCAGCAGAACAAACTAAGAAACTCCTCTGTGGTCTTCTACTTTATTAACGTGTCAGGAAGAAAAAGAACAGTTACCCCTCTCTGAACTATAATACAATATATAAACTATAATGGTTAATTTCTCAATGAAATAAAGGAAACAATAGTTGAACAGGTAAAGTGCATGGTCACATAGAAAGAGGAAAAAAGAACCTACACCCAGTTCCAGAACGTTCCTGTGTCAGAGTGAGAGATGATCGATTGTGTCACCTGACACAGTCTGCACACTTCCTGTGTCTTTCGCTTTTCATCCAACAGAGACGTGAATACAGATGTTCTGACCTCTGCATTTTACAAATGAAGAATTTGAAGCTTAGAAAACTTATATTACTGTTTCAAGCTCATACATCTAGCTTTTAAACGAAAGGAAAATATACTAATTCAGTGCAAGAAGTAATTAGTTATACTAGTTTTGGGAAATTCTTTAACCATGAACCTGTGTGCTTCTATTTCTAAAGTCCTGAGCATGTACAATGCACAGATTAAATAGAAAACTAGACTTTATAAACTTTATAGGCTTTTATATTTTATTAGCATAAAAGTTCATGAGCAAAATGTTTAAAATTTATACTTGCAAATATTTGCATTAAAAAACAAAATCACCAAAAAATATTTTAGACTTCAATAAAATTAAGACTGCAAACTCAAAGTTATTGGCTTGAATAGTTCATGCCAGAAATACTAAGTCTCCATAAGACCACTGCTATATGATCAGATATGGATTTTCAAATAATTAGAACATGTTCCTCAAACATAATTTTCTATCTGGACCCCAAAGATGACTTTCATAACAAGATTGGAATAATAGGATGGATGAGGAGTAGTATTTAATGCATAGAATTATGTAAAATAAAACTTAAAAGGTGACTAAGCTCCTAAATGTATTAAGTTAAGGAAACCTAATTTTAATATTATTTACAGTTATATTTGCAGGATTATTTTAGAAAAAAGATAGGACCTGATTAAAATTCATTCAACAAATTTTGAAGGCAAATTTTATACTACATTTCTTGTCTAGAGTATATATTTCAAATCTTTCCTGATTTATAACTTGAAGAACTGAACAATGGATGATAAAGTGAGAAAACTTAATACTATATATAAATGGTTAAGCCTGTCACTTGATCCATAAGTCTAAGCTACTCACAAGGAGCTTATTATAAATTATTTAATTTTTTGAAGCCAGTAGAATATTTTTAAGGTCAATTTTGGAGAAAAAAAAGTTAATTAGTGCTTTACTACATTGATACAGCTAAGGAACTAGCATATTCAATAATTTAGCAAATAATATCTCTATGATTAGAAAAATGCAAATATATGGAGCAAATCTAGAGTTAAGCAAACAAAGCATTTGTTAAAGATTCTTATGTAAGTAGAGGAAACATAAAGAAACTGAGTTGAAATATTATACAATTAGATGCATCTGTCAGTTACTAAATTATCAAAGAATTATCATTAATTGATCACGAACAGCATTATAGGACATTTACAGGTACTAAAAAAGGATCAATCCGTAGCTTTTTCCAAAACAATTTCTCTGTAAAGGTGTACGTAAAACAGAGACATCTAATTTGTAAATTATATAAAGAAACACATAACAGCTAATTAATCATATTCTGTATTTTATATCAAAAAAGATCATGAAAGACTGAAACACTAGAAAAAAACTAATAAATTTAAATTCACCAAACACAGAAAGTCCTACACATGTGTGTAAAAGAACTCTACACAAGCACAAATAGAGGCTTAACAGCATTGTGTGTTTAAAAAAAAAATGGATTACATAATTCTATTTAACTATAAATATCATATACATCAACACCGTGTAGGTGCAGCCAAAAAATCAAGACCATCTCCATTATCAGAAATATCATATCATAACATGGCAGGTCCTCTCGAATCCAGAAAGACCATATGTATAGCACAGATATTGAAGTCAATTCAGTACGTTCTCTCCTCCGAGAAGGGACTATCAATTATCTACCCAAAGAAGAAGCACTTAAAGTTACATGTCATGAAAAGTGTTAAAACATCTAGAAAGGCTTCACTGATCAGAGGCTTAAAAGGATAGATATGAATTATCTATGAAAACATCATAACTATCGCAGAGATATATTAGATTTAGAAAACTAAGTCCACTATATGAACACTACGAAAAGTTGTATCTCACAGTACCACGGAAAGCACAAACTAACACTTTTTTCACTAAACAGTGAACAGAACCTCCACCTTATATATATGTTTTCATATCCTTAGTGTTGACAGAATGCCTGTCAAGCAAGCACTCAACAGTAGAGATACTGACAAAACTAAATGGAAAAATTAGTACTGAAGTATAAAGACAGCGTGTACAGATAGCAGTTTCTTTACTTAGGGCATATTTGTGAGAAGTGTTTCCCAAAGTTTGTTTTACAAAGCTTTAGTCCTATGACTATATCTATGGTTAAAGAGTTAAAGGAGAAAAATGGAAAATTGCATACCCTTTGTCCCCAAATTGTAATACGAAATACTCATTAGTATGTTAAGGATTTGTGAGAAGCCCTTCATTAAAGGAGTCTGTTAAACTCTATTCACTGATGCTTCCCCAACACTTTAACCATGGCCCTTTTTAATGGAATATCTGATCAACATCCCAGGGTCCTTGGGTAAATGCTCTATAAGGTGGAATTATGCATCGGACAGTGTGTAGGGCAAGTAAGACCAATTCATACTGGCATCTTTAAGGATAAAAGTAAACTCTATTTTAAACATTCTCACATGTTCGAAACATCTTCACTATTGTATTTTTAAGAAGGGACAAGCAACACTTAAATATGCTATATTAGTTTTCTAAAATGATGAGAGACATATCGAAGGCTTTGCAAGACTATCTTCTTCCCACTTTGGGAAAACTTAGTAGAGAGCTGGCTTACTGGGTTGAATTTTTCTCAAAATAACAGAGGTCAGACACCAAATACTAGGCAGTGAAGGCTGATGCTTTCCCAAAAGGCCACTTTTCCCAGAGAGCCCGCTCAGGTACATAGTCTCATAGATATTCACTGTAACCCATTCCATAAATATGTGGAGCATGGCAGGGGCAGGAAAATAACTTTCATTGTGAATATAAACATTACAGGGCTTACTAGGTTTAGCAAATAAACACACAAGCTACCCAATTATATTTGAATTTCAGAATAACAACATAGAATTTTAGTACAGGTATGTCCTATGTGATATTTGGGACATTCTTACACTAAAAAATTATTGCTTATTTGAAATTAGATTCAACTGAGCGTGCTATATTTCATCTGGCAACCATACTGGAATGTCAGCTACAGTGCATACAGGCCTTTTTTGCTTAGCCTAAATAATAGGACAAAGAGAGTTCCAGGGATTGTGTGTGCTCTATCATGTCTCAGCTTTTGCGATTTACTCAAGGAAATCAAATTTATGCCTGCACAGTGTAGCATCAGTGTGTATCTATGACTCCTCACATGGCACAATAGAAAGAACTGATTTTTTTTCCCATCATATAATCTAGAGTACAACCAAATGCAATCTAATGAAGGGAAACAGTTCTGAATGAAGATATAGACCTGAGTTCTTCATTCTTACTCTGCCAGTTATATGTCCCTGGGAAGTTTATATATCTCTTTAGACTTCGATTGTCCTGACTTTAATAGACCCTACAGCACTAACATTTTATGATCCCATGATCCTAAGTAAACTAAACTCTGCCTTGTTCTTGATCACTAACCGAGGTCATGTTTTCATACTTTCGAAGTAGAGGAAATGACCTTAAAGAAAACCGAGGGATTGGCTGAAAGATAATCCTTATATTTAATTAAATCCCATTTGTTTCAAAAGAAATGTTGTTACCGTCAGGCTAAAAAGGCACCTTAAATATTTCATCGATAATAGCTGTTATTCATCAACCATATAACTTTCAGTATCTGTCATTTCCTGGACAGTCAGTACCAAATACCTTTTTTTCCAGACCATTAAAAAAGAAGTTGACTATCTCACTTCCTCAAATCCTATGTGGTACCTCGAAGAAACTATAAAGCATTCTGCAAGTTCCATAAAAGGTATCTATGCAAAAGAGGGAAATCTACCTTCTCTCACAGATTCTCTGAATAGTTTGAGTTACATAACATTTCTCTGCACAAGAAGTTTATAACACTAATTTCATTTTGCCTTCAGCTTATCTTATTGCTATTAAAAACCAGCAACAACCTAAGTTTTCCTCTAAATACCATGCCCTCTTGTAATCAGAAGGCAAGGCATTGCTTTCAAGCGATTAAAAATTTGATCATCAACATCTCTAGCATAACATAAAAGAATTAAGTGATTTCAAACCATACCAATGGCTAAGAGTTGTGACCAGAGGATTGCCAGTTAATTATAAAAGTCCAGTTAGATTTCGATTTCAAATTTCAAATTCCAAATTTGGGATGTACTTAAAATTATTTATTATCTGAAGTTCAAGTTTAACTGGGCATTCTTTTTATTTATATCTGACAATTCAATATGGACTACCTAGTATGAGATGTATGTCAATCTTGTCTTTTTTCCCTAATCAAAACATGTTTTGATTTTTATTTTTCCTCCAGGGTTGAGAGGTTCTACCTTCTACAGAAAAGAATATTTGAGCAATTTTCAAGTCATATTTATTCTTATTAATATCTCTTTGCTTTTAACAAAATCAGACCACACCATTAAAACTGTAGTCTACAGAACATATAATCTGAAGAGACTAACATTTTACCTACCTGTGGATAATATATGAGGAGGCCACATAATAAAATATTTCTTTTTTTCACTTCCTTTGCAAATTCCCTAATCTGCATTAGGTTTTCCATTTTCTGGCCAATAGGTACTGATTTATGATCAAGAAAATGCACCTGAAAAATAATGTAATAGGTAACAATTAGAATAACATTCCCTTGAAAAATATAACATTAAAGAAGCTCAAAACACATAGAATTATAAAACTATAATTATTTTTATTGATTTGTATTAATTTCTAGTCAAGCATTCTAAGCCATAAATATTTGATAAGATCAATGAACCATCCTTTATAAATACAGAGGCAGTAAACATTCACTGAGAACACATACTGAAAAACATAAAGTTCTGTCTGAACTTATGTCAGAGTCAAATATATAAAGAATATATGATTTCATCAACTCGTTCAAATTAATTCATAATTTACAATTTGAAACTAGGCTACAAATATATATATATGTTAAGAAATTAATTTTATCAATAAAATTCAAGAGCGTTTAATTATGAACATAAATTTCTTTAGAATCCTTTCAAAGTAATTAATAATTGTAATTCTAACAAATAATAATTTATTTCTTAAAATAAATCTGGAATAATTTTACACAGAATTATTTTTTAGCAGTGTTGTATAGTGTTCTTGAAATTATTCAAATAATAATTTTTTAATCATTATTTTTCATTTAAATTTTAAGGAGCTCAGGAGGATCTTCCCTCATTTCTCAAAAGTTATTTAGATTTTACAGTACTGTTTGTCATCTAGAGAATATAAAAGATATATAGTGTCAAAATAAACAATTTAAAATGTAAATGTAAACAAAAATGAACACTCAGAAATGTGTATTCTTTCATGATATCAAATTTTTAAAACTTTCAAGATTTATAATTTGTTCAATAATGCACATTTATTATTTAGACACATTTTAAAATACACTCCAAACCAATATTTTTATACTAATCCTTTCCCATCCTCTCTGCTCATTTATATGGAAATATTTTATTGTGTTCTTTCTATAACACAAGGAAATAAGATTCTTTTTACACCCATCACATTGCATTTTGCTTTCTCAGGGAAAAGTACTTATTAGCATCTATTTTTAAAGAGAATTTTGTGATGACGTGTGTGTGTATGTGTGTGTGTGTGTGTGTGTATGCAAACACACACATATATACACATGTTATATATATATATAAATTAATAAATAGTCAATAATTATTTCTTAGAACTTTTCATTAAATATAGTTAACTGAAAACATATACATATAATTGCTTCTTCCTAAAATCTAAGGTGACAAATTAAGACTTTTTTCCTTAAAAACAACACTGCTGTTTGGTGACTATTTAACTATTTTAAACATGTGATTACTTGTATTACTTAGATGCCATGAAATCCCAGGGGACACCATGACCAACGTACTTTATATGGATGGAATGCCTTGGAGTTATGCATTGTGTAAACTGGGTGACCTTATTACTAGCCTAGATAGATAACTAGATAAACATTTCTTGTTTAATACAATGTAAGTTTTCCTGTCAATGTCTGAGTTCTGAAAAATCTCATCCTAAAATAAATAAGGTGGGCAGATGTTTGGTGGAAAAAATAGCACAGGGAGCAGAAACACAAGACTAATTGTAATCATAGCCTTTGTAATCACAGAAATTTCAAATGCACAAAAAAGAAAGAGTGAAAATACTGGTAACATTTTAAACGGAGAAGGAATGATGTATAATAAAACTGGGAATGGTGTTTTACCAGTGAGCTTGGTCCAGAAGGAAATGCAATCTGCCAAGAGTTAGGGAAGCTCTATAGGAAGTTGGAGCTGGGAGCAGGTGCTCACTCCTAAGAGTACCTCTAAAAGAGAGCCTGCAACTTTTTTTTTTAACATAACTTAATTACATTAAATGTTAATTACAGAAGTTAATAATAACTTTGGGAGCCTAAATGGTGGAACTAAAACTCTAGACAAGAAAAATTACATTGACATGAGAATGCTCGATGGATAATTAAAGTGGGCTGAATCCGTGTTTTGTTTAGGAGGACAGAAATTAGACACTTTACACTTGGATAACTTATAGCTAATTAAGCATATTTTAAAAGTAATGGTATTTAATTAAAGATATATACGATGATACTTTATAGTTTCTGAACTTGCAGAGAAACAAAGAATTATGTATATCAATGCAGCAAAGCATAAGAGGAAAGTAGCAAACAAAAGAATTGGCCAACAGCAACAACAAAATAGCTTGTAGAAAGAAACTCAAGTATAAAACTAATCAAAATAAATGTAATACATTTAAATTCATAACTCATAGATTTATCAAATTGGGTTTTTAAGAAAAATCTCACAATATGCTAGTTATAAAGTTCAAAATAAAAGGATGAAAAAGACATTCTATACAAACACCTCCAAAAATAAAGTTTGTAGCAATATAATATGACATGGTAGGTTTCAAGACAAAAACCATTAACACAAATAAAAGAGGAATAGTACATAGTAAAAAACAAAAATTACAATAATCATAACCTTATTACTAAGAACAAAGATTTGAATGTACAAACCAAAAAAAAAAAAAAATTAAGTTGCAAGGACACAATTTCCTAATCCAAAAACATAAAGAGATGTTTTGCTGCACTTCTCTTAGAAATTAACATATCAATCAAGATTAAAAATTTTTAAAAGAAGAATGTCATAAAGGCTTCCACTTCTAGTGCACAGCTGAGTTCAGGGTTTCTTCCTTTCCTTCCAACATTCTAATTCTATTCCTGTTTTCCTAGCTGTTCTTACCTAAGCAAAGTTGCATGATATGACATATGAGCTGATGCCACTTCCACATTTCATGGACTTTACTCCCTTATTTACCAATCACATGGAAGCTAAATTTTCTTACAAAGACATGTGCTGTGGCAAAAACACCTAAGTTAAAGTGAAGACATGATACAATAAGTTTTGTAAGTTCTCACCAAGTCATGAGTGGAAGGAAGACTTTCACTCCAGCTATACAAATCAATAAGCTACAACATACTAGCTCCTTGGAAAGGAAAAAATGGCTCTTAAGAAAACGGCACTTAAAAATCAGTTGGCCAATGCTGTTCACCACAGACTCCAGGAAATGATGCATAAAAGTAAGTTCTAGGCAAGCTATTTATAGATCTACTACCTACCTATGTTAACAAACCCAGTACTTAAATTATAGGGAAACTTTAAGACACAGTAGTAAAACACAGGAGGTTCATACAGGTCCTCTTCTTGAATGCTTAGGAGGTGCTGAACATTGTGCTAGTTGAGATAATTAAATTTTAAAGAAACATATGGATATTGACCTTAAGAAATGTATAACCAGGTTGACAAAATTCAAGCATGAAGAGGTAGGATGCATCTCAAAGTTCTTTCACCAGATTTGGGGGGCGGGGCAGGGGTGGGGAGCTGATGACATATGTAAAACAGAAGATAATCTCCAGCAGACGTACTTCCCAACACCAAAACCATGAAACTGAAGCATACACTTTATTTGTGCTACTAATTTTGAACCTCTAAAATACACCAACTACTTATGAGTTCCAGAAAATTTTTCAGTTAATACGATAACACAATCAATTTTAATTTTAAAAACAGGGCAGGTTTATACAACCACCGCAGAGGGTCATGTTCACTCAAGAGAAATGTAAATGTTTTTGCCTTAAGAAAACAAACTTAAATCCTGGACAGGCTTGCACCCATTGAAAGGTAGCAAAACATTTCATCTATATTGCATTCTGCAGATTTGCTTATAGCTAACAAGTAGATATTCTTTGATCTCTTTTTATACTGTTCACTAATTTGCTATATGTAAACTACAGCAAAAACAATATTTCCCATTTAGGATGCCATTTAACAGTCCTTTTTCATTTGTACATAAACAAGATAAGGTTCTTTACCTACTCCCCCAACCCCAAGAAAAAATGTCTATTTTTTTAAAGGTAGAAAATTCACTCCTATAAACTGGTAAACTGCCTAAACATTTAACATGTGGGGAGTTTCATGGCTCTGTGGGTGGGCCAGGTTTCTGGCACTTGGAGTTTAGAAAAAGCTTCTCTGTGTCTCATGTCTTCTCTGTTCAGTTGTACACATGCTTTGTATTTGTCTAGTAAACATTTAATATATTCCTGGTCCCAGATGAATTCCAATTGATTTTTTTATATTTTAAAATGTGATTTTTTTTCACTTGTCTCTGAGGACAGGTACATTAAATAAAGGGCAATAATTAATATCATATACAATATTCTTTAAAATATAAGGAATGATCTCTAATCCCACATTTAACATTTCTGTTTCATTTCAGAGTTCATGTCCCAGGAAGGCCTGAGATTCAGGATTCATGATTGGAGAAGAAATAGACTCTTTGGTTTGACTAAGAAGAGAGTCAATTTGTGAAGCATAAATATATCCAAATAATTCATTACTTAATGCCACCAACGTGGAAGGAAGGGCAGTCAGAATGAAAGTTATGGTAATCATCAAATAATTGCATTAGAAAGACTTATTAGATAGAACAGAGGTTCTCTGAATCCACACAATTACTGCAAAATTATCTACATTTGTATACAGAAAAGTAAATTGTGTGAATTAGGTCCAGAATCTTCAAAAACAGTACTATTCAAAAGAAATATGAGGGAAATCTAATAACTGATGAAACGGGCCACTACTAAGCAGATCAAAGTAAGAGTTCATCTTAAAGATTAAAAAAAATTAGAAAAACTTTCATCTCACTTCAACTATTTATGAACTACATAGATTTTATTAATGAAAATTGCTTTAATTTAATGAATTGTACTTTTAATAAGAAAAAAGAACAACTTTTTAATTTTGAATCACTTCATTTTAGAATAAATTTAAATCAATGCCATTATGAAATTCAACTCACATTTCTGATGAATAGCTATCATGGAAGCTCAGAGCAAATGCTTAACAACTCATTTGTAAATCTTAACAAAATAAAATACTAGCAAAACAGTAGGTTGTGAAATAATAGAATGTAACAAAAGATAGTAAATAAAACAAATGTACTTGGCATTAAAATATTAACTATACAAAAGGTTTTAATGTTTCTATTGATTTAAAGAATTAAAAAATAAATGTACTTCATAATATCAGTAAAATTTTAGATTTGCGTACATTTTTTTCAGATTCTTATTTAAAAGATCAAAGACATAATAAAACCAAAATGTCACATTTTAACCAGTAATACAAAAACTTAATATTTTAAAACTTGTAAAAAAAATGAAAGTGAACATTTTTTTCAGATTACTTCACAAAGTGATTTCTCCTATAAAACATAATTTTGCCACTGTTGTATTATAGCACAATTATCTGAAGCATTACGCACATCTACAATTAATTAACATCTGTATCCTCTGCAACAAATTTTAGAATCAAAAGTTAAAAGCAATCCAGTGATTAATATGAAGCATTGATTTGTTTAGCTAACATTATTTAAAACATATAACTTTATATTTATTTATATTTCTCTGAAAAAAAGCTGTCAGAGAATATTAAATTATGAAAGTAAGACGTTACAAAAAGCAGGTATGTGATTCTTTACTGAGTTTAATACATAATCTTCACATATTTTAGTAACTTGTCAAAATTTAATTTTACATGATAGAATTTATTACTTACTGCTCAACAATCTATAATTATTATTGTGGCTGTCCACAGGCCATTTAGTTAAGTATTATATGTTATTTTTTAAAAATAAATAATGAATATTTTTGGAATTCACAACTAGACATCTTACATATTTAGGCCAACCACTAAACATTAGTCTCAGAAAAAATACAATACGAAAAAATTCCAATTACAGAGCTTCAATGATAAATTGCAAGGTCACTCGTATTTGCTTTGTTGGGATATTTTTGATTAAAATAAAGTCCTAGCTCATCTTTTTATCTCTAAGATAATTTTTTTTTTCCATAAAGTTATATCATGTATTAGAACTAACCTGGCATAAAACATGGCCGAGATTTACACTGTCCCTACTAGATAGCCACTAGCTATCTATGGCTATTTCCATTTAAATTCAAATTTATTAAAATAAAATATAAATATAGTAGGCACACCTCATGTGCTCATAGCCATACGCAGCTAGTAAATGTAATATGCAACAGTATAGAAATCAAACAATTCATTATTGCAGAAAGTGCTAATGGGCACACTTGTCTATCACAAAAGCAGCATATGTAATATCATTTCTGGTCATGCATGCCATTATGTGTTTTTTTGGTCATTGATTTATGTGTCTGTATTACAAAAAGGAATATTTGTTCCTGACTAAAAGTTCTGTTACTACTTAAAATCCCACTATGAAAAATAATATATGGAATAGGCAAAATTAAACATATTCCTGAAAATGTGGATGAATATGAATGTGTGAAAAATAAAACTCTCAAATTGAGATGAGCCCAGCTTCTTTTTCTGCCCAAAAGGAGTAACAGGAACTAAATTTATTCTCCTACCTGAAACAAGTAAAAAAGTGTGCAAACCATATGAAACAAGGATTCTTAAGACATGATATACTAAGCAACAAAGGACATATCTGAGAGATGAGAAATAAACGAGGTAAGCCCTACATCTGCCCAAACTTACTGCCTTGAAACAGTTTCCGGGCCATGGTACATGAAGGGAGGGCTGTGGACCTCCAGGTGTAACAACCTAGGTAATCAAAGATGACAGAGTACCTGAGACGAGAGAGGTGCACAGAGCGAGAACTCTGGAGATTATCAGAGTAACTCTCTTACATATTCAGCAGAATGCTGATCAGTGCATTCATTTGAGAAAACTATCTTAGAAGATGCTGGGGAAAACATCACCTGAAAAGATCAGAGGGGACAGTGCTTGATGCACACCCAGGGTCAGGAGCAGTGATGGCAGCCATCAGTCAGAATCGAAATCTTCGTATCTTACAGGGCATTAAGTAGAAGATCAAGAAGTTTCTTCCCTAAGTTGTGGAGAATGATTAGCCCTATACTAAATATACTAACTAGTCTCACCTAAAAATTATAAAAAAACACTTAAAAGATCAAACTGTCTCCAATTAACTGCATCCTGAAACAAAACTCAAAAATATTGATAGTATTTGGTCACACACACACAGAGTGAGAGAAAATACAGTACTCGACAAAGTAAAACTCAGTAACTAGCAGCTAATCCAAAAAAAATCAAATGTGCAAAATAATGCAGAAAAATATGACCCATAATAAGGCAAAATCAATCAATAAAAACTTAGAAGTGACACATATTAGAATTAATAAAAACTGGACATTAAAATAATTTTACGGCTGTGTTCCATGTGTTCAAAAAGCTACAAGAATAAGCCTATTAAGTAGAGAAAAGGAAAATATAAATAGATCTAACTTCTAAAGAGAAAATAACAACTAAGATTTTAAAACAAACAAACAAAAAACAAACATAACACCGGAGGGGATTAACAGCAGATTAGACATTGCAGAAGATTAACAAATTTGAAAATATAGCAATGAAATGAAATGAAACTCAGAAAAAGGAAAATAAGACTAAGACTCAAAGAAAAACAGGAAAAATAAACAGAACATCAGTGAATATGGATCAACTTCAAACAGCTTAACAAACAGGTACAAATAACTGTGGCAAATAGGTCATTTAAGAATGAAAATTAAACCAAAGATCAGTAAACAAGAGCCCATGGGTAAAATCCAGCCTGTTTTTCTGTAAATAAAGTTTCATCGGAAGACAGCCACACCCATTTTTTAAAATCTTGCCTGTAACTGCTTTTACACTATAACAGCAGATCAAGTATTTGTAAAAATGGCCCCAAAAGCCTAAAGTATTTCCTATCTGGCCCTTCAAACGAAAAAATTGCCAATCCCTAACTAAAAAGTCATCTCAGATCCAGGCAAAGAACATGGCCTGAGTTATCTCCTGCAAAACGAGAGCATTCTACTAAAAGGTTTTTAAGATCCTTTTTTCCTCTACTGATTTGGTTTCTCTTCCTTGAAAAGGGCAAGTATTGACATCCCTAATGAACATCATGTGGTAAAGTGAAATGAGCACAATGCATATTCTTAAACTGAGGATAATGACATCAATAATAATCAACTCTCTGAACTGTTCTGAGGATTAAATGGGATCATGTATTTTAAAGAAAAGAATGTTGACTTATTGAATGTTAAACATTCAATAAGTGTCTGTCATTACTAACATTAACATAATTATTCTGATAAAATGCATTAGCAGGCCACATTTGTGAGGGAAGGTGTCAGAATTATAAATGTAGCAGGAGTTCCATCTCCTATCAACAGGAAGAGCATGAAACACAAGATTACAGTTGGATGCTTGCTGGTTAAGCAGAAAAAACTCAGAACTTTTGTCATGTCCATAAACACGTTAAATTAAAAAAAAAATGATGCATAGTTCTCTCTCAACAGATCTAGGAATGAGTATAACACTCAGAGCACTAAAAAGAGACACGGAGGTAATTTTAACTGGTCTTGCCATTCCGAAATAAGAATTTTCCAATACTGACATTAGCATTATCTTGGCAACACTTGCAGCTTCCACCTTAGCAGGTACCGGTGAAGCACCCTGGCATTTAAGTAGAAAAATTATAAGCTTCAAAAGCCCATAAAATAAAACCTCTGATGTCTGAAAAATTAAATCACACTATACTTTTCCAAAGTACCACACACAAATTTATTACAGATCAGGGTTCAAGCCAAAGCATGTTCGCATTTCTGCACTGATTTTATCACCTTTCTATACTTTGAATAAAAGAACAGTTCAAGCTTTCTGAAAAACTGCAAAAGTAATCTATTTTTAGGTAGCTATGGATTTTTAGCCACAGAATAGCACTTAGGCCTGGTAATATTTATATTAACCACCTTCCTATCTATTAATGTTTGACTCATAAATAAGATTTGTTTTTGGTTTTTCTTTTATTTTAGTTTTTTTTTTCAGAATATGAAGCATTAGTAAGGGGAAAATTCATTTAAAAAAAAAGATCATACAAACACTAAATAAGAATTTGACAAAGGCAGTGTAAAATGAAAGATATTTTCAAATTGTGCCTATATCCGGATTCTATTAAAATTCTAACACTAAGAACATTAAGGAGGCCTTGGAGGAACGTTACTTGCCTTTCCAAGGCTTCAGGATAGAGCTTCTGTACATACAAGCACACACACATACCAATGAATAGAAAGCTTTTGAATATACATGAAACCATTCCAATTCCCTCCGCCAACAAAGTTAGAATAGTCATCTGCTTACTCAACCTCCAGGAACAAATGAAAAAAAAAAAAAAAAGTCCCCATCTCACTATCGTTCATCTAGTTGCATAATATATCACATTGGAGGTTTTATTTCCTCTCAGTAAGTGCCGATTCTTAGTACTTCTATCTCTTGCCTACATCTTGATTTCAGCCATTTCTGCCCATTTACTCTAAAACTACTGTAGTCCTGGCTACCTCCATTATTTCCTAGACTTCTGCAAAGCCTCCTACTAAACCACATGCATCAAGGAATCTCCCTGATCTCTTTAATCTTTTCTCTCTTGTATCCAGAATGATGTGTCAAATGCAATTCTGATCATATCAATTTCTACTGTGCAGTGCTGCTTTATAAAGTTCCAACCTCAAAGGCCCACTTTGACCTAGACCTGCCTAGTCCTCGCCTCAGCTCTCCCCAGTGTGGAGTTCATTCTCTCTGTTTCAAATCCACTGCCTACCCCCCCCCCATTCTGACCATTCCAATGTGCTTCTCTTTCCAAATCGAAATGCTGTTCCTCCTACTATGACTCTTTATTCCTCCTTGGGAAGCAGCCTTATTTACAAAACAGGTTTAAAAGAAGAACGTGAAAAGAAAAGCTCTGGGGAAGGTGAGAGTGCTGGCTCTTGGAGGTCCATGTGTAAACCAGGTGTCCAGGCAGAAGGCCTACTGGAGGGCTGGGTGCATGAGGGGGACCTGAAAGCTGAACTCCTTACAGTTCTTGCTGCCCTCACGGCTGTCCTGCGGCTGAGTTTTCCCTTTCTTTGGCTTCTGTTTGCCACCATGCTCCGCCACCATGGACTAGAACCCTGCTCAGTCTCCAAATTTCAGCCTTCCCTCCCCTCCTGAAGGAAGATCTCTCCTGATCTAGTCCAAGCAGACTTAGTTCCAGTTATTGCCTCAGGGTGGTGGACGGAAGGGACAGTGATCAGGAGGATCCTGTGACCTCCCAGCCAGCGATTCACTTGCCAGGCTAACTCTGGTCATTTAATTAAGCTCATGTTATTGAGAATTGTCATTTTGGAAAAAAAATAAATGAGTAAAATTACTTCCTTACTTAACTGACAAAGATGAAATCATCTGGAAAATTAGCTTATATAAAATGCCCCATTCTTCTAAAGTAAGATGTGGTTCTTTAAAAAGGATTAATTATTAAGTAAGCTACATTTATGTCAAAATACCTGTCACATAGAATTCAGAAAATGTTATACAAATCTATATTAAGCAATCAATTAGGTAATAAAGAGAACAAGATTGTTCCCTATAAAGTGCTAACTAAATAGCACCTAAAGTGAGTTTAAAATGAATTGGTAAGAAGAAGCTTTAGTGTGAGCTTTAATGATTAAGAAATCATTTTCAGAAGATAGGGCCTGAGCTAGATATGGAAGGATAGATTCCTTGGGAGAGCAGTGGGGGTGGGGTGGGTGAGATTAATCTTGCAATCGTTATTAAAAAAAAGAGAAAAAAGGAATGAATGTAAAAGGGAAGAGAAAAACGATCTAATAAAAACCAGACTACAAAACGAGGAAGATAAATAAGGGTAAAAACACAAATGAAACCATAATAATAATAATAAAAATCTCATGAATCTTGTTATAAGGATTAAAGTATAGACAGTTCTCAAAAATGGCTCAAGGGAAAAAAAAAATACCATACCATTAGACTCCTATTTAACATGACTGTAATAATCTGAAATGCTCAACTATATCCACACATAAAGACATGCATAGTGGATCATACAAAAGTAAAAAGTCTCCACAATGTACTGTAGTATAAAAAATATTTTTAAAAAGAGAAGCTCCTTAGACGTCATCAAGAGCATCCTACTCTGTTTTGAGATAAAGATTCTGAGATATAAAGTAATTTGTCAGATTAATAGACATTTGTTATTTGCAGACCTAGTACTTGTACCTTGAACTCCACTCTAGGTTCAGCATCGTTACCATGAAAATGATCTTCTAAAACTTAAATAGCAGTCGATTATTTCTGTTCAACACTATCTTTACACAATATAATTTATTTTTCTTTGTGAAGTAAAACCCTTTTAAATATTATAAACAAAGTCAGGTTTGGCCTATTTATATTAACAAATGTATTGTGTTAATGTACTGCTGATTATAGAAATATAACATTAATTTTAAAATGATAAATGATATTAAAAATATATTTGGTTTCATCTTTGTAAAGAAATAGCAGAACATAATTAAGCTAAAGGCTATTTCCATTATTTAAAATAGAATCCAGTGCACAAAAAATGAGAAAAATTCCCAGTACTATATTTTAAAAAAACTGAATGACAAAACCAATTTTTCAACTTCTTTTCTAGGGCTAAAATTAATGTAAGCTGCCTAACCAAGAAGGTTAGGTTCATTTATTTTGCCTCCTGTGCATTCCATGTTAAGTTTTATACACTGATTAACTAGGAGAGCACTGGCAAATAAATTCACAAATAATTTTGCTCATCAGACCAGGCTCAGTAAACTATTTAAAGTAGAAAAATAGTGATTCCAAATCCAGTGCTTAATCAAGAAAAATATATTCATAAAACCTAGAAAAAGTCTTCTGGAATTCATTCTATTTGCATATTCCATTAGCACAACATTCTATCTGAAAATAAATAACCTGTATTCATTAAAAGAGAGAATACGAGGAAGATATATCCTGTGAGAATGTCTTTATATACCATCTGTTACATGTTCATCACAATTAATCTTAGGTAATTTCAATGTCCCACAATACAAACTTTCCAGTAATCATTTAGTCATAAGCAAAGGTCTCCTAAAACTTAAAATAACAGTTAATTCTTTCTATTCAACAATTTCTACAAGAATGACTTCATCATTCTTATCTTTGTGTTAGATACAAATCTCTTCATGACTGAAATTGTAAAAAGGTCCTAAAGGTATTTTAAACAAGCATTTATTTAGATTATTATTGATTTAAGCAGGAAATACCTGAGACTGATTATATTAGCAGAAAACAAATGAAAACATTTATAGAATTTGTGGAAATGACTGTATCTCTGCCACTGAAGCTGTGTACAACCACAGAAGAA
The DNA here is from genome assembly GCA_003508835.1 of Eonycteris spelaea. Lineage (NCBI taxonomy): Eukaryota > Metazoa > Chordata > Mammalia > Chiroptera > Pteropodidae > Eonycteris > Eonycteris spelaea. Next base: position 10,921,221 of record PUFA01000027.1, read on the forward strand.
AAAACTTTAATGTATCAAGTAAAAATATAAAAATTCAATATATAATAAAGTTATAACTTTCTGAAGGAAAAATCAAGAAGGTATCCACAAAGCTACAGTTACCAACATGGGTAAGACAGGAGTAGAAGAGGGATTTGTCCCTCTTCCCCTAAGCCATTCATTGCCTATTTATACACACAAAAAATAGCCATTTGAAAACATGTACAAATAAAATAGAGACCTGAAATATATACGTTGTAAAAAGTAAACTAATATGAAACAGTGAGAATTACAATAGCCTATTCTCTTTTATTTGTCTTATAAGATCATGTGCTTTAAAAACACATTTTCTTAGCCTGGTGGTAGAGGGTTAACAGGAGGAAGCACATAGAACAAGTAGTAAGATAAAAGGTGACAAAGATACATGTTTGAGATCTGGTATGAAATTTAACAGGATCACAGAGTTTTATAACTTAAATTCAATAGAGGCTCGATACCCTTTGAAGCTAAAGTAAGAAGTCGTTAGCACTTAAAAGAAGGGATCTAATGCTTTTCCAATTGTCATTTGTTCTTTATTAGGAAGAAATATTAAATACATATATGTGTATATATATGCAGATTTTTAATCTTTTTCCAGCTTATTTAACACATTCATGAGAGCATAAAAGTAACAAGTGTATCTGATACATCGCATACTGGATTGATTCTGTTCCTGGCTCTGCCATTGGTGAACTGTGGAACCTTCTGGAAACAATTTACATCCGTGACAGTTTCCCCAGATGTAAAACTATCAAGTGTCAATGGATGGTGGTTTTCTATGTTTTTATTTGCTGACATGTTCAAATATTAAACAGTCTGAAATATTTTAAAGATCATATTTTTTGATCTGTGGTGTCAATAAACCACTTCCCAGTAACTAGAACTAAATTAGGCACTTTTGAAGGTTTATTTATGGTTTTCAAAGCACTAAAATTCTATATGATAATTTGTTTTGCTAAAGTGAATTCATGAAGAGATTCCTATCTCTCATAGAGCACCAATAAAACTGTCTACATTGTCAGGCAAAAGTAGAGCTCTTGTGTAATTATCCAGGTATTTACCATAAAATTATTTTGCTGTGGAAAAGTGATAAACTACTCTATCAAGTAAAATTAAAGAACTTGCTTCATTTGTCAATTTTGAATTTCTATTTAGATTTGTTGCCAATCACTTTCTGCTTGTAAAAATTTAACATTTCTTTGGTGGCCCCTTTTATGAATCAGCTATGCTCACGTGCAAAAACAAACAAACAAACAAACAAATAAAAACCTTTAAAGAAGAATATACTGTCATTATCCCATCTGATACGAGTATGAAAGGATATTTTGTGAATATTGCAAAATCCAAAATCCAGAAGATTTTTTTTAGGTTTTACTTTCTGGATCTGCGAGGGTATTTTTGGAGAATTTTACATTGGTTATACATAATCTTGACTGGACAACAGCTACAGTAGTTTTGTCTCCTAAAACTCTCTTCTTCATTGATTGGGCGGGGAGGTGAGGGGATGGAATACAAAGGAAAAAAAAAAAAAGCTCTCTCATCATTAATTCATTAATTTCTAAGCCAAGAACTCAGCCTACAATTCAGACTCTTAGCGCTTTTGAGTCTCATTTCATTTAGGTAAAAGCCTATGCTCTCTTGGAGTGATTTTTATATCAGAAACTTTATGAAATTACCTTTTACTATTTACTATTTTCATACATTTAATATATTACTTTAGTTTTCTAAATACTTGTTCATCATTATTTAAGTAGTGAACAAAAACACATGATAGGAGTAGACACAGAGAACTGAACATGCCATGTTGATAGCTGTTGTTTTAAGTGATTCCAAAAAGGGCATCCAGACAATCCTCTTGAAAGTTGTAATATGAAAAAGGTTCAAGTAGTACTCCATACCCACTGGTAACCTCAAGGAGAAAGCTAACAGTAACTTCAGGCAACTCAGGATGAAAAATTTGGCTCCTTGATAACTTACACAATAGACTAAATAGCATCAGAAATCACATCTGAAAAGGACTCTCAAGCATAATTCCTATACAATTTAACTTTACAAAGAAAACACTGGTTTTTAATGTTTATAAGGTTCTCTTGTTAAAAGACTTAGAAGGAATCTAAATTTTTTAAATTCCTTTATGCCAACCAGTCACTAACAACAACAAAAAAAGTTTTATTTCTCTTTCAAGTAGAGAGTATTCCCTTAGTGCGGGTTGTGCTTGTCAGCTGAGTATGTATTTCCAGAGGCTCACAGTAAAAGACTGTCTATATAACAAATGTCGTCCTAACACACACACAGATTAATTGAGAAGCTAAACGTTTGTAAGTGACCCACCCAGCTATCTCTACCCATTTTAATGCTGACATTGATTTTAGCCTAAGTAGTCAACATTACCACCAGTCAGTTTCTCTCTGATTATAGAAAGCTGGAAATTTCTGATAATTCAACATAATTACAATAAAATTAAGTTACATCTACCAAAACACAGGATATTATTAATCAAATCAACATTGGTAAACTCCTTAAATCATACTCAATGCTATAAACAAATGAGAACTTGGCAAAATTATACTAGAGATATTTAAAAATATATATATGACAAAATAGAAGTCCAAAAGAATATTTTGAACATCAAAGTATTAATTACGGATATTTTTACAAAACTAAAATGCCTAAAACGATTTTGCAAAAGTAACCACTTGAAATGAAGCATGTCACAACATATTGTCATATACTGTCCATGAGATTATATGAAAAAGTTCATTTTTACAAATATAACATGATTTTCTTAAATAGGAGATAAAATTATTTTAGTTCTTTTAAGATAAGATTTTTTTCTACTCTTTAATGGTGAAATTTTGATCCTTTCTTTAAGGGAATCTTAAAGCAGTAGCCTCCTACCATGTCAGTTTCCCTTAGACATCAAAAACCTCCTACATTAAATATTTCCTAACCCACTTTACTTTCACAAAAGACTGGAAGAAGCTGGTCTTTAGACATTCATAGCCCCCTCAAAGAGCCTGAAATAAATCAAAATGTGGTTAAGTATCCACGTACAAAGAACCCAGCAACATAAACTGTTGACTCCTTCAGTGCTTAGTCCCTCTCACAGATAAAATTCCACATGATGCTGAAAGTCTTATGTAACTTTTGAATGACTATTGAATGAACTAACAAAGAATGCCAAAATGTTTTTTATATCTAATTTGTGACCATAAGAGATAATGTGGGCTTCATCCACACTGTAGGCCTGACACCAATTTTTGCTCTTAGGACCTGATCTAATATTGTTTTTGCCAAATGCCCCAGCTAAACTGTCCTTCAGCCTCATTTCTTCCGAAAATTTTCCTTGTAAGGGGAAACATGATGACACTGCAATTGACAACTTTAACTAGATATCGTGTCTCAGCTGAAAAACCCTCACAAACACCTAATCAGCCACAATTTTACTTTGCATCTGGCTGATTCCCTAAGTCTTCCTCTCTTCTGATATACTCCAATCGGAAGTTGATAAACCCGCTTGCATCGGAAAAACCACCACTGCATTTCATCTCAGCCAAAATAAAATAGGCTTTTACACATTCACAATATATGTATTCAATAACTACTGAATCACCCAACTCTGCAAAAAAAATGTGCATATTTTCTATGACTTTGGTGTCATTTTGGATTTATTTTCTGATAAATAAAATTACCTGTTTAGGAAAGAAGATGAATAGACTCCTTTTTGACTCTTCTTTTGAGAATTTAAAATTGCTTAACAAAAGCCTTATTTAAAAAAAAAAAATACCCATGGTAAAGTCCTTTCTGTCTTGGTTTAATCTTCCAGCAAAGTAATTCAAATAGAAGCAAAGTAGAAACACCATAGCCTGGTACATGTAACATCTTATGTACAGTTACATGTAACATGGTACATGTATATATATATATATATATATATATACATACACACACACACACACACACATAGGTATATCTGTCTGCATGTGTATTCACACTTAGATACTCATACACTATATGTATATATATACATATATATGTATTTTTTCCACTTTACTAATATGTAAACTGTGTCCCTAGATATCTAGATTCAAGTATAAATCTTTTATTTTACTTTATTTTGCAATAATCATAATATTTTCCACACAACGATTAATTCAGGGACTATTTGAATGGTTCTGTCAAATTTTAAGTCACAGGATAATTAAAATGGTCTTTTGGCCACTTGAAGGAAAAGTAGTATCAGAAAAAGGATGAAATCTTTACACAGTCATTTCTAGGACAATTCAAAAATCCAGAGACAATTTACTTGACTCTCAATCCAAGAAGGCAGTATGCTTTACTCAACTTTTCCAGTGCTGTTCTATCTTAAGGATACAGATTCTAGATATGTTCTAATGACATTTCCAATTAAGTTTAATCGCAACCTTAACATCAGCACACTGAGTCTACCTAAGCAACGAGAAAATTATGAGTGAACAAGTATAAATTATGGAGTGACAATTCTCCAATTTCAAGTAAACATTTTACAGTGTTTATAGTATATAGACTTAGAGTACACGACTTAAAATAATACTTTTCTCAACCTACTTGTGGGATACAGAACACCAGGTAGCCCCCAAAAATCTGGTATTTACTGGGATACAGAAATGGAACTTGACAGAAGTAAAAAGAAAATCAAATTCAAATATTTATGGGACCAATACAAAGGGCTGGGGCTGAGGTGCAACAGCAAAAATGAATAGGAGAGCCAACAGTTTAAAAACACTGTGTGGGGGAGGGAGATGGGGGAGGATGTAACCAATAGAGAGAGGCAGAGGGAAAAGGTAGGAGGAAAATTCAAAGGTAACACAGATTCCCACCTGAATGCCTGACACAACTATATTGCCACTAAAAGAAGTCAATCGATGGGGAATGTGCCTTTGTGATAGATCAGATAGATCTGATATGCTAGGTGTGAGAAGACAGCGAAGTAAACAAACAAATGTACTTGAGAGAATGTTGGAAAATGTAAGACTGAAACTCAGGAATCAAGAGCATGAAAGTGAACTTTGAGTTATATCACCCAAACTGGAACGAAGAGGGCTAGATTATTAATGAAACTAATAGGTGTGCCTGACAAAGGCGTAGCACTGTGATATCAACTACACTTTTCATTCATTTGAATCCTTACATGATTTAGAGGAGGTAGGGTTATCAGCTTCATTTCTATAACAAAGAAGGCAGGCCCCAGAAAAGTTAAGAAACTTGACCAAGGAACCGAGGTATTCTGAGTTCAAAGCCCTTGTCTCATCACAGCACTGTACTGCCTCTTCAGAATAGAATCTGGTAAGGTGGACTCGGTAAACTTGCTAAGCACGTTAATGTGGAGAGAGAAGTGACGGCCAAACAGAATTCTGAACTTACCACTACCTTACAGAGCATTAGAGACTTCTGGCATTGGGTACATTTCATAATTTTTCTTAAAAAAAAAAAAAAAAAAAAAAAACAATAAAAATATTGTATTTCTGTTAAAATCAGTCACATGTGGAACTTGGATTTCCATAATCAGCAGGACCATGGAACTTATCTTTAGGGAATATAACCAAATACAACAGGCTGATAAAATAAACCTACCACGAATGCTACTTTGTTTCTACTTGCACTGCTTAGTCTAAAGGTACTTATTTGTAGTGCAAATTATCTTCACTCTGTATTAATGATCTTACCTGACAAGAATTTATTTTCCACACTATGAAATAGGCCTGAGCATAAGGAACTTGGCAATTGCTAACCAATTGTTTTGAGAATTTCACATTTGGAATCCATTCTCATAGAAAAATACTGCAGACTAGATTCTGCTACTCAGCTATTTTGGAAGATCTGGCCTTTTATTCTATTACTGTCTGCTTTTTTCTCTGATATATTCCTTCTGCTACACAGTTAAATAGGCCAATCAAGTAAATTCTATACTAAAAATAACACTTTCAGTCATTCACAAATATCTCTCCCAAATTTTCTTTCATCTGTTGCTCACCCTACTTTTGCTGTCCATAGAACAGAAAAGATAAAATGACCTAACAGTAAATTTTCTTTCTTCCCATTTTCCCTTATTTTTTAATTTCAGGGTTTCTTTCTAATGGCCTCCTGATAATATGCTAAATAAATCTTTCAAACTATCCAAACAACTAGTCCACTCAGCAACATGTTTTGCAATTTTAACGAAGTAAAAGAAATGAAATTGGTCGCTAGAGGTTGAATTAAATTGTTTTCCAAACCTGTCACTTCAACCAAGCAATTGTAGTAAAAGAGGCAAGCAGTTATAGAAGTCACAACAAGAGAGTAAACTCAAGAATCTGCAATGAAGAGTTTCTTCTTTGGGTTTAGATAGATTTCCTCAGTTTGATGACATTTTGTTAAATAGAAAACTTTAATTCCAAGAAAGAAAGCATAGTTTAAAGAGAAAAATCTGCATTAATTCACTTACTGAAATAACAACAACAGGATACAAAAGGGAAATATTGCTCTCTTTAAGCACATCCAGCAATTTCTGGGTTTCTTCAAATTCAGAGGTCTTAACCTAAGACCAGAAACATAAAAGTGAAAAGTGGTTCTTAAATGATTTAAAAGTTAATTCAAGGAGAAAAATGAAGAACTTTAACATAATCATTTAAAATATTTATCATGCCAATTTTTAAAACATTTTTAAAAGATAACCATAAGCTTACACTATTAGAATTTAAACTACTTATTAATTTATTAATGTGTCATCTTACTTGCTTCACACCAAGTACAAGAGAGAAAACAAAATATCATCTAAAGAAATATCACTGTCTTTTCATTATGGGAATTAGCTTGTTAGAAAATGTATATTTCCCTATTTCAAAAGATAAAAATAAAATTTCCCAATATATAATAAATAACCAACTAATCTACCAAAATCTTACATTCAAATATTTTAGAATCAAGAAAAATAAGTTATTTTCCACATTATACTTAAACAGATCCTCAAGGGCTTTCAATCATTTGTATTTACTTACATTTACACAAACAAAATTGTAGCATTGCTCTAAGATGATTTGCTGAAGATCTCTGCCAGGATGACAAAGAGACCCAGATGTGACTTTTACATGCTAGAAGAAAAAATTAGAGGAAAAAAAGAGTTTACAAATTAGAAAGACCAAACATGAACATAAACAACTTTGTAACAAATGAGCACAAAATTGCTACAGGCACATAAAGCTAAGGGACATATATGAAAACAAAATAATTGAGGCTTAAATTTATTTGGCTACCAAGAAAAAGACATTTGAACCAGTCCATGAATAATGTTTATTATTGTAGCAAACATGGATATTAGGTAATTGTCTCAGATAAGAAAAAATATATATACAAAGAATGTATTACAGAGAATGTTTGGATTAAAATAAAAAAGTTGATTAGACAGGGGATTGTTGGAGGATTCTGGAAGCATGTTAAATTACTAGTTACAAAGAATAGGTTTGACAAAACCTGGAATGACTAGAAGCAAGGAAAGCAATGATAAATTATAATAATACAGTGATAGAAAAAAGTTGAACTGAGGCAATAATTATAAGATAAAAGAAGAGATGATGAGCTTATTACTAGAGGTAGTCCCAGACTAGATTTAGAAGGAATGGGACATATTTACAAAAATTTACTAATAAGATTTTTATTCCATATAGTTCAATATTCTAATTAATTTCTATTTTTTCTATTACAATAATATGAACAATTACTAAACAAGGGATTTGTTTTAATGATATTTCTGCTATAAAAATTCCATAGGAAGTCACATTTCAGTGGTTAATAAAAGCATTATATAGAATGCCTTACAGTTTATAATTTTAAAATACAATGCACGCTCCTTAGTAAAGCATCATACTTAGTAACTCTAACAGAGTTAGAATTCAGCTTTAATTCTATAGGATTTTGACAAAATATCTGAGAAAAGTAAAGGTTGAGGTCTTAGCTTTGGTATAGGAATTGGTCGACTCATAAATTTCAAAAAAAAATTATTTTGATTTATAGTTCTCATTGCATACAAAATTCAGAGAGAACATTTAATAAAAAACAAAACAAACAAGAACTTCCATAGTCACGTGCTGACAATAAAATAGAGAAGAAATAAGTTTCCTTGTGCAGCATGAAGTTTGTTCAAGGAGTCACATCTAGATATTACAGAGAGACAATTTTTCAGGGGTTTCTCATATATCCAAACATTTTAAAAGGCATTTTAATAGCTATTTACTCCAGATTGGATATCCATAGCATGCAGACTTGCAAAGAAAGATATACCTCTTCCTGGAGTAAATTTGCTTATGTTTCAGAAAATAGAGAGAGAGACATCTCTCTCCCTGGAGCAGATTTGCTTAGCATTCCAAGGCAGTAAAGACAATGCCTCTCTCATTAAGAGGAGGATGGGCTGGTTTGCCAGCAGCTCCCTCTTATCAGGCCAGCACTTCATGATACCAAGATTCTTCTTTAAGGCAACCCACTGCCTGGCAACACTCAGTCCTAACTGCATTTTCTGGTGGGACCTGCAATTCAGAAAAGCAGTGCTATACTGTTATTCTCCTTAATGCTACTGTTGTGATAGACTGTCTTTTTTCTGACCCTGAAGTTTCATGTCTTTTACAAATATTTATGATACTGGCATGGATTTTTTAATACAAGTAGGGTATAATCTTCAGATCTTGCCAAGTTTATGACTTGATGAAATGTGAAATAAGGCAACCACATCATCTTTAACAACTGTAAGTGAAATCTGAATTCAAAAAAAATTACTTTATAATTTTCTTTTACATGTACATAAATAAAATCTATGATGAGAACATGAAGAATACTGTAATTTAGCTTTTTAAGTTTTAAAATTGATAAAATTCTTGAGAAGAGGGTATGGGATACTTGGGGACAGAAACATTCATGTTTGTTTTTACGACTGTCAAATGCTTGATAAATAAATTTTTAAAACTTACCAATATTTTTTAAAAAGGTCTTTCAATAAAAAAGTATATTTTCTTAAAATGAAATATATATGGAAAAGCTTTTTAAAAAGCAAAAAAAAAAAAGTCATCCAAAAATACCACTCCCCAGAAATAATTACCCTGAACACTAGATAAGTATCATTTCAACAATTCCCTAGTAATAAAATATGCAGTAAGCTGGTGGGGAAAAAAAAAGATGAAGGAACAAAAGCATTCATATATTCTATTGAAATGGGATCAAAATATACATGTTATTTTTAATTATTTAATGTTAGAAAATATATACATATATAGTAAAACCAAAAGTGCTATTAAATGTCAGATAATTCTTCACTAGCAGTGAGTTTAGATAGTTTGTAAATGTTAAGAAAAACATCATGGATAGGGTTAAGACTGGACTTTTAATATCAATTAATTTTACTTGTAAGTCCATATTTACTTCCTTCTACAAGAGAGAAAGTAATAGCACATTTTAACTTCCACCCACAGCCTCGTTTTGGTCAATCATATTATTTTTACCCTGACAAAGTTTATCAGATTCATTTCCTATTCTATACACAAAATCCATACAATTTAGACATTATCTATCTGTATTCAAGGAAATTGATTTGTCAAAATCTCTCCTTTTCTAAATTTTTCATTTTAATTAAGTTCTTTATTTGATAAACTTCATCCATAAGTAGTTTTTTTTAACAAAGCTTCAACACTGCTTTTTTACTATTTTAATAATTTTTATTTATTTATTTTTTCTTATTTTTTTAGATGAGGCAACTCTTGGTTGACCTCACATATTGCAAGGGCCTTGTCAGCTTGCAATCCCTTATTTTTTTTTAGTTACTTTTTATTCCCACAGCACCTGACCTTCTTACATGGTCTCCCATCCAAGTACTAACCAGGCCTAATCCTGCTTAGCTTCTGAGATCAGATGGGATGGGGTTGTTCAGGGTAGCATGGCTATAGACAATAATTTTTAATTTTCAGTTACAGTTGGTATACAATATTGTATGTTTCAGGTGTACAACAAAGTGATTAGACATTTATATAACTTACAAATTGATCACCCCAATAAATATAGTACCCATTTGACACCATACTTAGTTATTACAATATTATTGACTATAGTCCTTATGCTATATTTACATACCCATGACTATTTTGTAAATACTAATTTGTACACATTATCTATATGTTAGATGCCTTTATCATCATTCACATCTATTCTCTTTATTATTAAATTTTTACTTGGAATACACTGTGATTACCTCAAGTTTCACTCTATGGCAATGACCTGACTCGATGTATTCTATTTCTAACATACAACTTAGTTCTATAATAGGGTTGCTCTAGTCTGAATTTGTTTCCTTAGTTATTCAATCACTCTTAATTCTTTGCAATGCCCTCTTGAGTTTTTAATCTTCTTGAATTCAGATTTTTACTGAGCTCTTCTACAGAACTAAAAGATATTTGAGTATTTTGGGGGTTAGAAATAGACTTGAGATTTCTTCCAGATTTTTAAAATCTGACTTAAATGTGAATCATTTTACAGTATGAATTATATGAATTATAGAGTTTTCTAAATTTTTTGTTTGGTTTTGTTTGACCAGGTAGAAGAGGCAAGGAAGCTCCCTGGGGCCTCTTATAGCAGCACCAATCCCATTCATGAGGGCTCCACCCCATGACCCTCTCATCTCCTCTCAAAAGTAAAGCCCACTTCCTAATACCATCACTTTAGGGGAAGGACTTCAATGGATGAATTGGGAGAGAATACATTTGGTATATAGCACTTGTGTATCATACGTTCTAAAAAAAGTATTCACTAAACATTAAGGGTATTTTAAGATCAATATTCCTAAAACAGAGCTTCATTTCACTTTTTTTCAATTAAGAATATGCAATTTATATATACATATAATTAAAAGAATGTGTAATTCCTACTAGATTAAATCTAAGATTGTGAATTTGTTATTAAAGTCCTCCATAATCTATTTACAGTCTATTCAAAATCTTAAACCATTTAACTCCACTCTTGACAGATATACTTAAACTCTGAGGCCATTTTCCTTGCTGTCACAAACACTGGGCTCGTTGTTGCCTGTGATGGCTTCAGTCCATATGGACTTCAAAATATACTTGTTTCCTAATTAATGCTAATACATATAGCTTTATATATATTATAAATATATATACTTCTTAAACTATACGTGCATATATATTTTTAAACTCAATTATTAACAATAAGTAAATATAATATAAGCTCTTAGAAAATGGATATATATAGAAAGGACAGTGCCCAGCCACAGTGTCAATCATTAAAATATATGTTTTATTATGTGATAAATTAAAAACTCCAATTAAAGATCAAGTCGCTCATCAACTAATGCCTACAAAAACAGAAATGCATACACAGTATTTTTACAAAAGGCATTAAAGGCATTTTTGTACCCCCTTAAAAAACATAAAATGAAATTGTATTTTTTTCTTCTTGAAATTGAGACTCTTTTAATAATTGTTTCCAGTTAAGTGTAATTCTTTTATTTGGTCATACTGCTTTCCCCCCAACTGGAAAAGAACAATATTTTCCATGCATGATAAAAGAAATTTAGATTTAACCTAAACATAGCAATAGACCCATTGACACCTTTAATAAACAAAGACTGCATTAGACAATGCTATTAGGTTGTTTATGAATAAGCTCTTCAGCAGCATGGTATGCTGTCACTGCTAATGTTACCATACCCAAACACAGCAAGTGGGGCAGTCTGCTGGCTAGAAGGACCCCTCGTACTGTAAATATTTTGGTTCAAAGAACATTTAAAACAACCTTCTAATGTGTTCAGTAAAATTAAAGTATACAAAAAAAAAATCAAATCATTTCCTTATAGCATAACAAATAATAATTTAGAAAAGATTTACTATTAGCTGAATACAAACATCTGCATATGCAAAATACTATTTAGAGCATAGATCTTAGGAAGAGAAACGGGTTGTCAAAAAAATGTTTTCCATGTCAAGAAGAGTTAAGGCTTAACTAAGGCTAAAAGGCTTTGGTTCCAGTCCCATGAGTCAGGTTCAAAAATGTGTTTCTCTTTTTACAGACAGAACATGTTGGCTGAATCATCTCTGATTCTGAATCCATCAATTTTTCACCTCCTTCCCGTTCAAACAATGGCACTAATTGGATATAAACAAGGGAATGAGAGAGAGATGCACTTACTCTCTGCTCTGTAAACAACACTAAGAATTAAAAGTCTTGTGGCTGCCAGGGGCTGGGGTGTGGAGAAAATGGGGAGACTGTTGGTCCAAGGGTACAAAATTTCAGTTATGCAAGATGAATACATTCTGGAGATCTAATGTACAGCATGGTGCCTGTGATTAACAACATTGTATTGTATATTTGAAATTTGCTAAGACAGTAGATCATAAGTGTTCTTACTAAAAAAAAGAAAAAGAAAATGGTAACTATATGAGGTGATGGATAAGTTAATTAGCCTGACTGTGGTGATATATTTACTTCAAAACATCAAGTTGCATACCTTAAATATGTACAATTCTTATTTGTTAATTACACCTGAATAAAACTAGGGGGAAGGAGTTTTTTCTATAATATAACACAAATCCAGCTTTTTTAGAGGAATTTTCTGCTGTTTTGACTGCTGCCAGCTGAAGGCTAAGACTGGGCTATCAGCTCATCAGTCACTGTCTTTATCAGTGGAGTTGTCTCTGGCCTGTCTTCAGTGCTACGCCTGGACCTTCCGCCAGAGAATTATGGCCCAGAGCCTCTCCATCATTATTTTTAGCAATCTTCACCTGAAGTACTCCTTTAGGTAGTACTCACTATTTTCAAATTTTTGAGTTTCCAATTAAAATGTACTTCATCGTTATTTTTGGACTTTTGTGGAGGTTTTGTCCACTTAGCATTGTGTATTTACTGTGTTATTGTTATTTTTATGTTTTTTAAGAATTCAGTTTTAAAGCTCCTTTTTGTAGGTAAGAACACGGCCTCTGGAGCCAAGCTCCCTGGATTTGAATCTAGCTCTGCAACAAACTTACTGTGACTATATTAATTAAGCCCTGTGACTCAGTTTACTCATCAGTAATAGAAATATCTCATAAATTGGTAGGAAGATTAGTTAAATTAATATGTGAGAGTTAAGAATGAACTTTGCTAGGAATTCTTCCCTATAGATTCAATTCCTGGATAGCTGTAGAGAAAAATTCTACAGCTTTTAGGAAATGAATCTTGGTAGAGTTTTGAGGTGATAAATGAATCAGGTCACTACTATTCTGTCATGTTAAATAAGCTATGGATCCCCAAACATGAACACTAATTTGGTGGATCATACCAGTGGCCCTCTACTTCCTACGCTGCCACCACAAGACTCAGGTCTTAGCCTGTTGGACATAACAAAGAAAGTCTTGATATTCTCCAATCCTAAATGCTGGGCAGCCAGAACCAAGAACCAAGGTTCTGCTATGTTGCACTGGTGTTGAATCCTAGTCCCTTATCACACCAAGGAAAGGGCTGATCATTCCTTCATTATGCAACTAAAAGCCACATTGCACAAAGAGTGGAGCCTAGCACTCAGCCTTGAAGATCCATTTGTGATGCCACATGGTGCACTGGACGTTGCTTCTGCTCTTGAGGCCATGGACTTTTCGCAATAATCACTGTTCTAGAAAGTCTGAAGTCCAGTGTGAGTGCTCTCATGTCATTCATCTGTGTTGGCTTGAATATATGTAAAGCACTAATAACCATCTTTGCATATAGTGCTATATGAAATGCTTCCTACTATTATTTCACTCACTTTCATTTAACTTCTGCTTTTAAATGACACTTTAACACATCACCGCATCTCCCCAGTATGCCCTTTGCATTTAATACCTTGCTCTTACTGAGGCTTTACTATTTGTCATAATCTGTGCTAAATACTTTAAATAAATGTCTTCCTAAAATCATATAGCACACCTATGCATATATTATCCACATGTTATGGATAAGGGAGCCGAGGCACTAAAGTTGAAAGAACCTGTCTCACTCAGATCACACACCAGTAAGGGTACCCAGACAAAGGCCTATTGAACCCCTAAGTCCGCATACTTACCTCTAAAGTACAGTGGGTGTCAGTTCACTCCAGGTGACTATTACCTCATCACGGGAAGTCACAAGATCTTCACTCAGAGGAGAGTGATGCTACAAGTTCCCAAAGTCAGCTGGGAGAAACACTTCACCTGGAGGAAATCATTTGAGCACTAAAAAGCTTAATTGCTGCCATATACAATCCCAACTCAGATCACTTCTGTGAGTCCCGGACAGGGAAGAAAGTAAGAAAGGTCCTCCAAGTCAGATTCTCAGATTTGATCCTGGAAAACAGTAAAGTGCTCTGAACCACTTGCCGAGTGGCTGGTGACAGTCGCTGGAGTGATAATTGTGGTAATGCCCCCTTTAAAACAACCTTCCTTTCATGCATCCTTCTCTCACACTGTTAAAATTCCCTTTGAAAGCCAACTATTGTTCTGATGCAAAAATACAAGGATTGTAGAATAGGAAATACAGGCCCTAATCCCAGCAAACCTAAGCACTATCACAAAAAGTTCAAGGCTCCCATTTTATCATACGAAGTATACATCCTAAGCTAGACAGTGTCTAAACTAAAAAAAAGCTACCAAATGCACATCTGCTCAAGTTTATTTTTTCCATTGAGTTTTACTACAAAATGTTATACTTCAAATAACTAATAGGCAATGTTGTAGTAAATGAAAAATGAACTGGAAGTAACTCACATAAATCATGTTTGGCAGGCATATTTTGTAAATATTATGCATGTTGTCATTCTGTAAATGACAGAATGATATGTTAAAAAGGTATGTGAAGCAATATGACCTCTTTATGTTTCTTAGTAATGCATAAAACATTTGCAAGTTGAGAACTGGCAAGCTAACATAAACAAATCTTATCTGTCTTAATTAAAATAAAAGTCACAAAGAGAGTATCCTATACACTGATGGATTAGTTTCATTCATTCAACCAATAAATATTGAGGGCTCTGAGCTAGACAATAGATTGTACATTGAAACTATAGCAACGAACTAGACAAAGTTTCTGTCTTCATGAAGCTTAGATCATACTGGAGAGAGAAAATAAAGTTTATAGTTGTATTTCTCCAATTTCAATATGCATAAGAATCTCTGGGAAGCTGGTTAAAAATACAGATTTTTACTCCATTAGATATGTGGTGGGGTCTAAGAATACACATTTCTAATGAGCTTCCAGTTGATATTGCTGTAACTGGCCCATGGATCACACTTAAAGCAGCAAGATAATTTGAACCCACGTTAATCTAACAGTCCTCTTTCATTTCCAGTAGATATGTGTACTGAGTGTGTCTCCATGTAACAGTCAGAAGAACTTTAACCTTGACAGTTGAAAAGCTACTGCCTTTTAAAATAATTTAAAATAAATTACCCATATCTTTATTAAATCTATCAGTATGACAAACATAAGTGACTTAAAGAATTCATTGTTTTGTCTACAGCCATGTCATCCTGAACAAGCCATACCCGTCTGATCTCAGAAGCTAAGCAGGATCAGACCTGGTTAGTACTTGGATGGGAGACCACCTAGGAAGACCAGGTGCTGTAGGTTGTAACAAATTTAAAAATAAGTTATTGTAAGTGGACAAGGTCTTTGCAATCTGTGAGGTCAACCAAGGGTTGCCTCACCCCCCCCCAAAAAAAATCATCATTTTGACCTTTTTTCCCCTCAAATTCTTGCCAAATTTATAACATAATCTAATTTATATTTATAAAATTTTATCCTTTTCTAAGTAATACAGACACTGCCCAGATATATGTCAGTATAATTAGAGCCTATTTTCCACATACATGTACCCTAATAAAGTATGTACAAGTAAACTGTAGTCCAGTCAAAATGTCATTAATTTGAAATTACTAATTAGTATCCTACCAACAAATACTGTTTCCAATCAGTTTTATAGATTATTTAAATATCTACCAAAAAACTACAGTTTATATCTTTAGCTATGTATTCATTAGAAATTACAAATATGATACACATAGCTTTACCCCCAAGGTATTGTAAAATTTGAGTGTGCATGAAATGAAATAGGTTATATTAGTAGTTCTTAACTGGGGGCATCTTTTTCCTTAGGAGAAATTCAGCAACGTCAGGAGACATTTTCAGTTGTCACAAGTAGGTTGGAGAAGTAATGCTGGCATCTACTGTGTAGAGGGCAGGGATGCTATTAACACATTAGGTCAGCCTCCAGAACAAAGAATTATCTTCAACAAAATGTCAATAGTATAGCTATTGTAAAATTCTAGATTAGAGAAAGAGTTGTAGCTTTTTTGTCTTCAAAATTTAATTGTGAATCAATAACACCTAAAACAGTAAAATTCTAACAACTTTAAAGCTTTAACATATATAAGTAGTCATCCTTTTTATAAAGTAAATGCTAACATTGCATTTCATCAGACAAATGTCTTAAAGTAATTTTTAAATTACATTATACCACAAATGTGACAAGTGTGTTCAAAATGGTTAGATGAGATATACATTAAAACAGAACAGTTCAATAACCTCTATCTGTTACCTCGTTTTTATATTCTTTAATTTTAAATTAGGAAATAAACAAGAAGAAAACTAAAATCAGCTATAAACATGTATGACAGCTTAGTAAAGAACTTTTCACAGGTAATCACAAAGAAACTATGCACTATACTAACTATTAAGGATATTTAATACCACTCCATACTTATACAATCCAAATATTGCCATTAGAATTTTTCAGTGCCTACACAGTAAGAAAACTATTTTTCATTAATGTATTTTCCTCTAAGACAAATATATAATTGCTATATTTACACATAAAATTTCCATCTCATACAATTTTCCATTATGAGTTACATATTAGTAACCCACTGAATATTAATCATTAGCCTATAGGTTCAAAATGTTTTTGAAATATTAAAGATAAGTTAACATTCTGAGCAAAAATAACAAAAACATGACCATGTGACTTATTTCAGAAGTGTGTGAACATGTGTATACCTCAGGATGGTTTTAAAGTAGCACATTTCTAGATAATATAGCAAGGTAGATTCTTATTACAGATTCTAAAATATACCTTAAAATATTGCTTATGGACCTGTTTCTTCATCCCACTATAATACCCTCTTCAGAGCTGATTTTTCCCTCACTTTCTCTCTCTCCTTTCATGACAGAAAGCTGCTGGTCACAAACTTACTGTTGCTAACTCCAATTCATCTAATCTCTGCAACATCTGCTATTTCCCCTTCTCTTCCCGCTGTTTGTGAAAAGTTTTCTGGTTGGGAAATCAATGAGAACTTCATGGGTGTACTTTGTGTTCTAAGCTTCTCAACTGTTCGCATGATTGATGGATACCCAGAAGCTACCTCTTTATCTCTAGAAACATATTTGGCTGATGTCCAGGTGGAGAGGTTTTTCAGAAGCTTTCTTATTCATCATCCTTTCACCATTAACCACAACTATTTATCTGGCTCCCACCATATGTGCAAAGGATCAGCAAGCACTGTGCAAGTGATCAGTGATAAAAGGGATGGTGAAAGAGATGTACATACGAATACACGACAATAAAAATAGGATGTGCAGAATGGCACCGCTGTCGGTGAGTAGTTTAGGAACTCCAAGAACCATATAAATGAGGACAACTTCATGGAAAGAATAATATTAAACTAAGCCCTAAATGAAACATAAAACGGAAAAGTAGGAATGGCATGCAATCAAGCAGAATGCTGAAAGAGAATGACAGAGAAAACTACATAATTTCAAGGTCTGAGCAAGACAATAGGTTGGACCACAACAGCGATAAGGTTCATTGAACCTTGTGAAAGGATCAGTATAGTTTTTGAAAGATCTGAAATAAATAATCAAGTTATACAGACTCTATTTGACTCACATGTGGTAAACAGTCATTGAAGCTATATAGTATCAATAGACAGAGCAAGAGAGAGAAAGAGATGTTTAACCTAAGCAGACAAGTTCTTATAGGCTTTGGAAACAAGTTTTCGTGTAACAGGATGCTATGGATACTTTTTTCTGACCACAACCTCAAAGGGATATACTTGGTTCAGTTTCCCCAGAACAACAAAAGCTCTGGAGCTATTATTTGGTTAAAGCCACCAAAACAATAGAATAATCTACCCTTTGTTGTTACAAAGTAGAGTTATACTGTATGTATATAGCTGAAATAAAATGGAACTTCAAACTCCATAATTGGAGGAAACAAATTAATAAGTATAAAATGATATTTTAAAAACATTATTTTTCCTATATTCGGAACCAAAAAAATTAATAAAATGAAGTAAAATTACAGTGCATAAGCTCTAAAACTATGTCTCAATTTCAATAGGGGAAGAAAATTAGTATATACATGCATCAAAATCAACTGTTGAAGGTTAAAAACTATAATCTACATGCCAAAGAAAAATTTTTTCAGCTTTTTATAAGGATTTTCCTTCTAAACATATTTATCATGTGTGTAAAATCAATTAATTTCCTAAATTAGAAGAACTGATTTTGACAAATACATGTCCAGAGCTAGATGTTGGCCATTCTTTTGGTTTACTTGTTTAACTCAGTGTTAACAGTTGTCTAGAACTTGTGAACACAGCCCTCATTCTTAAGTGGACAATGTGGAATATCATTTTCACAAATTAACCATCTGGTTCCTTTAAAGAAAAGTCATATTTCAACATGTCTCTGTGCCTCAAAGATATACACAGATATAAAAGGTGAAGATATATTAAGTTTGCAAAGAAAAAGTAGAGGAAGTGGCATTTAAGAAAGATTATACTTACTCCCTCATTAATAACCATACTCTAAAATCATGACAACCAATTATAATTATAAACTCTTAATTTTATTAGATACAGCATGTACATAATTAATACCATCCCAAGCTACTAGGTGGTCCAATAATTTTGAATTTTGAACCTTCTTTTTACCTCTGGAAAACTGGTCAGGGAATCTGGCTAACATCCCAAACAAACAGAATAGATTTAACTGGATGGTCTTCAGCTAGTTTCTGCAGTCCTGTACATACACCAAAACCACATAGTCTAACCAAATTAATTGTGTTGGGATGTTCAGAATCAGGAGCCCAACAGGAGTGTTTACAGTGGTATTTCAGTTATTATACTGTGCTTCATAGTGTTCAGCTTCAAAAAATAAAAATCCTGTATCGCTAAACTAAAATATTGTATTATAATATGTATCAAAAGAAACATAAAATAACCCTATTTTGAATGGGTCTTACAATGCTGTCATGACTTAATTTGTTGTTTCTTTTATTTCTGCTTTTCTTCTTAGTTCATTTGCTATTTTTGATGTTTTGTTTGACTAATATGTCATATGCCGAATTTAGTTCGGTCTGTAAGAAAAGGCAGACATCCATACACTGGACATAACCCTGAGGGCATTGGAAAAATAAACTAGGTATCACAGAGAGCCTTGAAGAAAACCGAAGCATGCCTTACACCCAGGAAAACAAATGATTTTCAGACATATCCTGCTTGTCATTTGTGGTTACACAAAACAATAATTAAATCATGTGCTCCAGGAAACAGGAAGGCGTGGATAAGCAAAATATCTGAAAAGCCCCTATAGTCCATGTTTGTTCAGAACATAGATCAGCATTCTTTATAAGCTCTATTTATTTTAATACAGGAATGAAGACTGAGTTGAAGACACATGTGTTTTTAGGGGTTAATATGATATCTGAAAACATTCAAATACTATATGTATTCTTCTATACAATTTTACTTTTAAGGAGCAGCAGACAACCTAATATTTTCTATAGATGTAAATTAGATCATGTCATCAGTTCCAGCTACAGTGTTCTATCGCTTCGTTCTGCTCTTAGGACAAAATATAAGTAACAGTAGTGGTGGTGGTGGTGGTGGTGGTGGTGGTAATAGCCTTAACAGGCTTAATATAGCTTACAAGGCTGCATCTATGTCTGTCCCCATCTCTACCCTCACCTCCTGCCAGTCTACCTCAATCTTAATCACTTCACTTAGCCACGAATTTTTATTTAAGCCACATGAATGATGATCTTTATGGGCCTTTCATACACCATTCTGGCTGGATTTCTCTTTAAACAGGTAACTCCTGATTACCCTTTAGACTTAATAAACGGCACAGCCACCAAGAGACTGCAGCGCACTACCCTTTGCTCCCAATTTCAATCATTTTCCAGGGCTCTCTTACATGAGCACACAGTTTACTTATTCCTTATTAAACATATTTTTGCATTTCTTTACTGTTTGATCCCTGACTTAACAGAATGTTCCTTGAGGACAGAGAATAATACTTGCTCCCTATATCGAGTGACTAAATCATTTATTATTTGGTAAATAAATTAGTAAATTAAGGAACTAATGAAAAACAGATCACACCTTCCTACGTATGAATTCCTTACTACTCTCAGCACAGTCAACTTTCAGCATAACTATTCTTCAACATTTGTTGAGGGTTGGGAAGAAGGAGAGCGGTCTCGTCCGCCACCGCCTGCTACTCTAACCTATCTCTGGAGACCTCTACCTCCAAAGCAGATAGGTTCCTTGAAATACTTCAAACTCCTTAAGAAATCAAAGAAGGACTATGAGAAGCCTGATGATAAAACCCTGAAATTTAGTGTGTAAGTATGAGATTTAAGAAATGTGCATGTGTATAAAGGGTGTGGCGTATCCCTTACCCAGTTAGCTCCTTCTTTAAGTTGTTAACAACCTCTTCCATGTATTTGGTGAGTCAGAATTTAGACAGTCAGTTCACCTCTAAAGTATATCTCAATTATCTAGCAAAGCATACCCAATCTCTTCCTTTAGTTTCAATGGGAACCTTTTTTTTTTTTCTTTTCATGCTAGTAAAACAGTTCTCCCATTGTGCGCGGAGCGGCTCCACACCCACACTGATCTGCCCTACAGGTGCCAGGGTTTCAATAGGTGACTTCATTCTTTTTAAATGTTCTTTTCAAAGTGAGACAAAAACTCAGAGAGGTAAAAATGTTGGAATACTTGGCATTTTGTGTTTGTCTGTAAGTCCCGGGCTGAAAAATGCCAACAGATAAAGCTGCCCTTATAAGGAGAGAGAAAAATTATATAAAACTCGATAATTTCTTTTCGAAGGGGACTTCTTTCTGACCTAGGTATAAGCCTCTGTCAAACTTAAAAATCTGTCTTTTACTTCTTTTACTTCACCTTTCCTTAGAAGGATATTAAGTAGTAGAAATCATAAAGAATCAACTAGCACCTGCACTCATGAGTTATATGATCTTAGGCAAACCATGAAACCACAAGAATTCCCTATTTCTATTTATAAAATGAAGGGAAAGTCATGTCATGTTATTTTAAAAGATTAAGGTACATAGCACTGTCTCTGGCCCATAGAAAGAACTCCAAAATTGCTGGCATTGCGGCTGTTTGAGAGAAAGCATTCTGATAAGTCCTAGCATGGTTTAATAGTTTTTAGGCAAGTTTAGAAGCCATAATAGATTTAGCAGGAATGAATGATAACTGCCTTTCCAAGGTCAACTGACATTCTCTAAGTTAACAGGACACACAAATCACAGTTTTAGAAGTTCTACATCATCTCCTACTTAAAAAAAAAAAAACTGATAGATTTCCTCAAAGGCAGATATCACAATTAAAAAGCAGTTGAGAAACAGTGGAATTGTTTTTCTTTTGAATATCTGTATACAAGAAGGAGTTCAAACACCAAAAACCTATAAGTAGCATCTACCACGGAACCAATATTTGTGGGTAGGGTTAAACTGCAGCAACTATAAAGAGCTACACAGTTTAAGAAACTGTGCAGGAGAAAGTGGAGGGAAAAAAGGAGCCACACACACACACACACACACACACAACACACACACACACACACACTCATCTCTGGATAGCTTATCAGGCCATTCTGGAAATAGAAGCAAAATAGAGGAGACACCATCGTAGGTTCCCATTCAAAGGGTGAAACTAAAGGAGCCACATAAAGCCACACATCACTCTGCTGGGATATCTGGGAGTCTGGGTGTAAAGAACACTCGCAGCTAATAAAGGGAAGCACGGATCAAAGCACCATCCCGAGAAGAAGTCTAGATGGATGAAGAGAGGTGCACTATGAATGAAGAAAGAGAAGACCCAGGTAAAGGAGAAGGGCAACAGAGGCAGAAGCTCAGAAAGAACATGACCATCTCTTTCCATCTGTTCCTGAAAACAACTGAATAAGGAGCATCATGCCATTAAGCCAAAAAAATTATTATGATCCACTCCTTCCTCCTAAAAATAGATAAAACTCTCTTACTTAAAAGGGAGAACATTTAGAGAATCTCAAGAAATCTCATATAAACTTAATATATGAAATAAAAGAGGATAAGGAGCAAAATAATAGGGACAACATAATGTCTCTATTGGCAATACATGCACATTGGAAAGATATGATCACAAAACAGATGAAAATGGCAACCCAACATCTAATAATAAGCTAAAAAGAATTAAGAAATGATAGAACTATAAAAAAAATGGAATAAATCAGAAATTGATTAGAACAAGAAAACTGAAAGAATAATGTTTCAGAAATGAAGAGTAAATTAGAAAGAATACAAAATTGAATAAATACAATAGATAATGCCTAATGAGAAATTTAAGATTGGAAGTATGAAATTTTTAAAATCAAAAGATATTTAAGAAACGCAAGAGAAAGTGCTAGCTATAAAAATGGGCAAGGAATATATAAACTTCATGAAATAGAAAGCTTTGAAAAAGAAAATAGAAAATACTAAAAACAATAATGCCATAAAAAGTTTAATGAAATAAAAGATGTGAAATTACGCAGACAATAAAAACTCTGTGTACACAGGAATATTAACCCAAAATGGTCAACACTGAGAAAATTCTAGTAAAAATAATTTGTCAAGGAAAAAATATGTCCTTGGGCATCAAGGCGAGACCAAACCATTTATAAGACAAAGGAAATCAGATTTTCATTGCACTTGATCTAAACACTTCATGATAGAAGACAATAAAGAGGCATATGTAAAATTCTCAAGAAAAATTTTTTGAAGCAAATTTTTTTTTATCTAGCCAAATAAATGTGTAAGTATTCATCCACAGAAAAATTTTATTCATATGCAAGTATCTGAGAATACTGCATCCAGGAGCCCTCCCTAGGAAATCTGTCAGAGGTTTAGTTTCAAAGAACCAAAATGATTTGCAAGATATCATACATTGCTTCATGGTGTGCATTAAACATATATTTACTTACAAAAGAAAGAATAAATAATGGTTTTGAGGGAGATAGTACAGTATATAATAACACATGAATGGGAGAATATATAAAATGTAAGAAAAGTACTGACTGGTAATTTAAAAATGTATTAATTTAAATTAGATACTGAAAAAGGGAAAGTAGGAGGAATAAGACATTACCTAATATCAATGTTGCCCAGAAGAGAGAACCATTATACAATAATCAAAATATTAACATTAATAAATAAAATACAAAGGTATTTATAACAATATTAATATGAACATAGTCATCAAAGGGAGGAAGAAACCTTAATAAATGTCAAGAGATATATATTATATAGATACAAAAACTAGAATAAATAAACTTTAAAATTTTGAAAAACTAGTTATTTATAAAAAGGAAGGCAACAGGGTACAAAAGGCAGGGATAAAAGTTATACTTCTTTGAACATAATTTGCTTTGTAGATTTGATTTCGACACAACAAAATTTCATAATTAATTAGAAAACATTTATTTTTTTAGAAAAAAAAAACAATGACTAAAAATAAAATCTGAAAAATAAGGCAAATGATTTTGTGTATTCAGTTAGTGGCATAACCATTCAAAAGTACTATTTGAATGATTTTAAAATACTAAAAAAAATCTTTTTAAAAAATTAGTTATTCTTTTAGCTGTTGGAATGTAAAAATTTGCTAGGATGGTTTATATTGGATAGAATTGCATTTTACTCTGGACATTATACTCATTCCTTGGTGAGAACATGTCCTCACACTGTGAGGTTTGGCTACCTAGCTCCTCTTGCCTGTCCTTGATTCCAAAATGATTCAGATTTTTCTGATCAACTCTGGCATTTTTCATATAGAATTTCTAGTAGGCTCAAGGACAAAGGACTAGTTTCCTTATAAAATAGATATGCCTCCGCTTATCTGACTAAAGAATTACAGTTACATGATGATGATTTCAATGAGGAAATCTGGGGTACAATAAGGCAAATTTCTGATATTCAGAGAAGACAGACATATACGGCACTGCCTCGCATGCCACAGAAAGCTAGGATGGCCATGTCAGTGGGCATTTTTTTATTCAATTTAGTAACAGGTGTAAGTTTGTGGTAGGCAACCTCTAAAATAGGCCCCCTAATGATTCCCATACTTTCCAAAATTCACAACCTCATATAATTCCCTCCTCTTGAATTGGGCTGAAAATATTGACTTGCTTCAAAGGAATAGAATATGACAGAAGTGACAGGATGCCACGTCTAAGATTAGGTTACAGAATTACTGTGCCTCCATCCTCAATGCCATGTTGTGAGACAGCAATATGGAGAGGTCAGCATGGTAGGGGACTGAGGCTGCCAACAAGCACACGATTAAATTTGGGTCCAGAGTCCATTTGCATGTCAAGTCTTCAGATAAGACTACAGCTCCAGCCTACAGACAACTTCATTGTAATCAAATGAAAAACCTTGGCCGAAGGAACCCAGCTAAGCTATGTCTAGATGCCTGAGCCACACAAACTATGAGCTAATATATGTATTATTTAAAGTAACTAGATTTTGAGATAATTGGTTATGCAGCAAACATAGTACAATATATAATATAATATTCAGCTCTGTAATAACAAGTCATGATCATTTATGTGTCTGTTTATCTATTCAACATTCAGTAAATGTCCCCACTGTATTAAGGCTGCATTAGACCTCAAATGGGGTTGAAGAATGTCTCATAGAACATAATAGAAGGGTACATATATAAAACTATAGGAAAAGGGTAGGAAGGAAAAGCTCCCTAGGGAAAATGGCATCCTAGGTGAAGGCTCTGGAGGTATAAAAGTAATAACAAATTTAGAAAATTGAAAGAAGTGGAGCTGGCCTGAAGAGTAAACAGTGGGGAAAGTGCAGGGTTATGTGGTGTGGGTACCGATTAAAGAGGGCAGATTTTGCTATCACAGGAATGCAAGTGCATCTCCATGTTCCTGTTCTGCCACTTCATTGGGACAGTTTAGACATTCTCCCTGTACCTCAGTTCTCTCACCTGGAAAATAATGATAGCAATTATTTCAGAAGATTTAGAGCATATGGTATGATACCTAGCACAAAATAGGTGCGGAAAATTGTTGGCAGTCATTATTGCTGTTTTTGTTATTTTTATAGTATATTAGCAATGTGAGAGGTCTTATAAGACATGCAAGGAATGTTTGTATTAATTCGGGAGCAATGGAAAGCAAAGAAATAGATATATGTGGAGAATGACATGCTAAGATATACAATTTATAACCATTATTCTAACAGCCACGTGAAAAATGAATGTGAGATGGGCATTCATTGTTTTGGAATTTGATTTACTTTGGGAGTGAGACACAAAATGAGTCAAAGATTGTTCCAGGTTTAGGGAACTAGGTAAATGACACATATTTTCAGATATGGAAACCTTAGCTGATAGAGGAAGATTGGCTGGAATGAGTATTTGTGAGTGTGAAATATTGCTGACATTTAAGTTTGGTAGTCTAAGGAATTTTTTATTGAATTTATATAATTAAGCAAAGAGCGAGAGAATCATTTTGTCTATAGCAAACAGGATATATACAGCCATCAGCATGGTTTTCTAAAAAATCCACTCAACTAATGTACAGAAACTTAAAAATTATAAACAGAATCCTTCAAAGAAACCGAGAAGCCAAGAATGCAAAGAAGGATAAGAAAAATAAGATGTCACGAAATCCACAGGATGAGATTTCTTCTAGAAAGAAGGATTAGATAAGAGAGTCAAGTCCCTCAATAAATCAAGGGAAAGACCAATAAATGCCTTGTGGATTGTGTGCAGGGAGGCCATTGAAAACTCAATGAGAGCAGTTCCTATAGAAGCTTCCGGTAGAAGTCAGATCGCAACGGACTGAGGAATAAGAAGGCAAATTCTTCTAAAGAAATTTGGCTTCACGGTAACCTTGGTTAAGAGAGAAATGCTTGTTTCATTTTAATTAATGGAAGGAACTGGAATATGTTGTAAAGTTTATAGGAGTGGAGGAGAGAAGGCGGGGCAGGGTGAGACCAGAGCTCGGGAGAGTATAAACAGTCTTAATGAGAGGATGGCTTCAGACTCAGACGCAAGATTCTTTAGAGGTTTGATGCCAGGAAGATAGGGATGTCCCCTTACAGGAGGAGATAATTCCACTCTGAAGGTGAAGACAAGATCATACCTAAAAGTGGAAGGAGAGATGGTAGAGTGAGACCAGTGGTTCTCTACTAAAGAGTTATTTTGCCCTCTCCAGGTCCATTTAGCAATGTCTGGAAAATCTGGGGTTGCTACAGCTAGGGAGTGGGTGTAATTCTGGCATCTAATCAGTAGAGGCCAGGGATGTTGCTAAACACTGTAAATGCACAGGGAAGGCCCTCACAACAACAACAACAAAATCATCTAAAGCAGATACCAATAGTGCAGAGGTTAACAAACTCCATGTCAGACATCTGAGGAGGTTTGAAACATTCACTGCAGAGAATGAAACACTGACTGTAGAACCACGGCCTGGCTGCTTTAAAGCATTCAGTGCCCACTGGAGAATAGAGACCAGTGTTTTTTAACATCAATAATCTGCACTGCTATATCATTTTCCTCAGAAGTATTAAGACTGAGTAAAGGCTTAGAGAAGTGAGAAGTTAAATTAATACATGGATGGAGTTTTACCAAGTGGGTGCATTCGAAGGACAAAAGGATTGAGATATTGATAGAAGATCCATGATCCACTGAAGTGACAGATTATGGAATCTGAGCTAGGTAAGGAACGGATAAAATAAAACATAGCTGAAAGAATAGAAAAAATACGAGGCCTGGTCTTTCCTGTAAATTTCAAATATGTGTAGTAGGAGTAATTTAGTAAAAGATATGGAATGACAAAATATGGTAGTCAGAAATTGAGAAATAGCCTTAGTATTTATTTTTTGGTACAATTAAGATGATGGCAACACCCAGACTGGGCCCTGTGGGTAGGTAAATAAAGTACACTGAAAATGACTTCACTGGCAGTGAGAAGAATACGAACCTGAGAGGTCAGGATGACAAAATACATCACACAAGGCCAGAAATGTGCCCATGTATATTCCTAAATCCCATGTCATTTCATCAGTAAACAATATACAAGAAAAGCAGCAACAAAATGTAAATATTATAATAATTATAATAATTGTAACCGAAGGACTCCTTGCAGGGTCCAATACGAGAAAGACCAATGAAGGAATTAGTCACACAGATTCCAAGAGCTACGAATTCAAAAGTTATGGTAAAACCCAACTCTCTAAACTCAGGGTTGGTTGATAGCCAGAATCCCAATACTATTCTTTCAGGCCCATCTTACTGGCTTTTACATTGATTGGCTAAAGAATGAATGAGATTATCCAAGAGTAAATTGGCTATTTATGAGGCAAAAGGGTGGCTTCAATGGGTCAGGCAGTGGGAAGTTACCTACCTTCAAATATTCTGCAAAATGCAGCAGTGAAATTGGGGCACGGAACTTAGGAATAGATTCTGAACAAGTGGACTGAAAATAGGAAGTATAGAACATGTGCTAAAATTTCTAAGGACGGAGGAGGAATGCCCACAAAGTCTATGAATAAAAGCAACACAGAGAAGGAAACTGTAGTTGAACCTTTATGCCTAAAAGACAGCTGAGATAGCTCTTATATTGCTTCTCAGCTTTGAGCTGTTGCTCTAAAGGCTACTGGTAGAATTTAGCACTGACTGCCATCAAAACTGCCAGGGGCGGCTTGTTAAAAACTAAGAGCCCAGGACTGAAGTTTGGCAACTAGTAGTATCTGCTAGTTAATACTGTCATGCCTCTGTCTCAACTCATTTTGTATACTGTTAAAAAGTCAACACATGTTCATCATAAGCTCTGATTGGTGGTTATACATATTAATGAAAAGAAAGAAACTAAATTTAATAAAATCAGCTTGGCAAACTACACATTTCAAAACACAAAGTTGTCATAAAAATCTATAAAGGAAGTACTTGCTGGTAAAAGTTATAAATATGGACCTCCTCACACTTATTACTACTTTTTCTATTTCCTTAGTCCAATATTAAATGAGATTACCCAGAAAGTTGATCAGTTCAGAAAATAAGGGGGAAATAAAAGAAAATGAACATTCACCTCTTCAATATCATGAAACTCAATAGCTGAATACTTACATTTAATTCATTTTTTAGCATCTCTTCAAAATGATGACCTACGTGTTCTTCATCTTCTTTTGTGTCCATAACTATGTGAATCTGTTCTGAAATTCTTTCTGAGATAAAAAAAATTTAAAAACAATTTAAGTTTCAAACAGAAAATGGAACAAAGCCCTAGTCTAGTATGCTGAAACCTATGCTTACCTGCAGTTCACAGCTATTGAACAATAGGGAGCTTTTAGCTTTAGGCCAAGTAGAGTGACTTGGACTACACACTGAGATGTCCTTGATTCTTTTAATCCCAAATCCATAAATCTATGCATTTTACACTTTGTGGGTAGCTAACCAGGACATGTGCAAAGTGACAGAAGAAGAGATCCTAGGATACATGTGAAAGGGAATAAATGGAGGTGATAGCTATTTAGTTTGCCCATTTGATCCTTCCATGTTTATAAGGAGCGTCCCAGAATCTGATAAAATCCCATCTCCCAGGAAGATCTCCTCTTAAGGCTATGTCTCCTGCGTGCATCTCATTGTGCCACCTGGTGTCCTGGTTAAGTACAGCGTTTTCCTTGGCATCCCTCTATATTCAGCCAATTCAATACAGTGAAGTTCCTGCCCATTTAACTATTACAAGTGAAAATAGCCAAATGGATTGTCTTCAAATTTGGAAGGCTTATTTGACATGATTTGATTTAAAAACATAAGTTATATGACATAGTAATATTCACCTTTGTGTCCTTTCTCAAAAGATGTGCAGTCCTTCTCTACAGTAGACAGATCTAAAATACTAAGAAATGGCTAAATTGCTGCCAGCTAAGATGTTGTGTGGTATGTCATAGATAAGGGGGGAAAAATGTAATTTTAAGTAGCAATCCCAAAAAAAGTTAGTTTGATTAACATTTGATTTAGCTGCTTCTTTTATGGGTGACTCTTTATGAAATGCTTTTAAAAAAAACAAAAACAAACATGGATCTGGCAATAGTTAATGATTCTTCCAAGCAAAGCTGAGGAGGACAGAGCGTTTAAAATAACGACACCAGTTAATAGTACTATTACTACTACCTCCTACTTACCAAGAGCTACATGCTATACTAGTGTCATCCTCACAATGACCCTGCAAACAATTTTATATGAATCTATATCACAGATTCAAAAACTTGACTTCAGAGAAATGAATAAACTTGCCCAATATCATAACTTTATGAGTAGTAGAAAAAGTATTCAAATCCAAAGAAATTAGGCTTACAAATATTTTACAGCACTAAAATGAAGAGAGGAAAAAGATATTTATTGAATATCAAGCATTTGCATATAAAACGCCCTAAAGCCTTCATAGTCATTATCCCATTAGCCTCAAAATAAATGTCTTATTAGCTAAATATTATAATTTCTGTTTTCATTCACAAGGGTGTTAAAATACAGATCTTTCCAAAGCTTGTATCTTTCTATCATGCTGCCTACCATGTAATCATTTCTGTAAAAAAATATAATGTATTCTTACTCTCTTGTACCCCACAATTCAAGAAAATTAAATATATATAGATGCGACATGTAATATCTCTGTTACTGAAAATTTAAATCAGTGTGCTTCTTGCAATGTTCTCATAGGTTATTCTGACATATGTTTCTACTCCTAAGGACAAGACTATCCAACAAGAATGATAAAGGAAAGTAAGAAATTTTTACCTTACTGTGGTTAGTTCTCTGAATCCCCATATAAGTAATCAACTATTACAAAAATTCTTTAATTTTTATTTGAAAACATTGATTTTATTGAAATAATGTTGTGTGAAGAGGATCAGTAAGAAATAACTAGAAAATGCTTGATGAATAAATTATGTCATTCTCTGCAAAAATAAGACAAAAAAAGAAACTATACATAAATACAGTAATTCAAATGAACTGACAGGATACTTCTATTCTGGACACAGATCTGCTATACTTAGCTACATCAAAATTATTTAATTTCTTTAGGGCTCAGTTCACTCATCTGTAAGGTTCCTACCAATTTTAAAATGTCTTTAATTCTAAGTAACATGATCCTAATAAAATTAAAACATAATTTAGAAGAGAAATGGATGATCCAGATAGTAAGTGCTGTGGAACATCATCGTTCTGAGAGATACAAACTGACTGACATATCAGATAAATCTTTATAATAAAAATGAGGTAGGGTCTCACTCTTGAAAGGTTAATAGATTTTGCTGGGGAACTGAAGTGGAGCTTTGAAAGTAATTAAGGGGATAAGATAAAAAATGTTTTTAATGTATTGAGGTAGGAAGAGTATGGGCATAAACTTAGTGTGGCAGAAGACAAGTATTCGAAAACCATGGAATGATTTAGTAGTATACTATCAAGTAGGACACTTGGTGAAACCAGATCATGTGGGTTCCATGTTGTCTTGAATACTGTATTGTCACAAAAGTTTTAGATCCCAAGATAACCAGCACACAAGCAGTGGTCTGAAAATGAAGTTAATCCAAACGTATGCATTGTAAAATTAAATGTGTAGAGAAATTTGAACTTTGCAATGTCCTAGCAAAAATCCAGACAGTTATTTTCAAATACACACACAAAATTATAAAATTAAATTGAAAAAGCTTATAAAAAAGCATATGAGAATAGTAAAAGACCTTACATTATGGGATTTTTAAAATGTTTCCTGTTATATGGGAATTGTAAAGATGCCTAATTGTGAGATTTTAATGAAGATTAAATGAGTTACTATGTGTAAAGTTATATAGAGTACCTGATACAAATAAATCCCCAGTAAATGTTCAAAAAATAACTGTTTTTGTTTCTTTGGTCATATACATTCAATAAGAATATGAATTAAGATTCCTTTTGTCTACTCAAAATACAATCCATTTCTAACTTCAAACTGTCCCTTGTGGTCTTAATATTTCAGGGTTTCGTAAACAATCCATATCACCTTTGTCCCACTAAACAAACTTCTTTCCAAATTTCAATTTTACCAAATATACATAGTTATGTGTAATAATGGAATATACATCTTCGGTAATAAGCGATCCTATGTTTTCATCAATGAATTCCTTTAAAACTAAAATGGATACCTTCTAGTTTGTATTGTTCATATCTCAGTTTGCACATTAAATCTAAGTTAAAGAATTTTATGTGATTTCTATTAATAATTACATGAACATGCACTGACAATCTTAACTGGGAATGTTAATGCACTTAAGATCTTCATCAAAAAAAAGACAATAGCAATGACTGTACTTGTGCCATCCAGATGGAAGGCCAAAATAAAAAAGCATGTAGCTATAGGGACAGGGCTCAAATAAACTGAATCTCAATTCACCAGCTATTCTATTATCCCCCAACTCACAAAGAAAGGAAAAATATATATAGCATTTAAAAGTTTTTTTTTTTATGAAGTACAAAACTCCTTCCAAGCATAATATGATTAATCTTTATTATTTCTCAAAGCAAAGTGTTTAACAACTTCCTTGAGGTTAATGATGAAATCAAAACAAAAATAGGAGCCTTTAGAATTCTTAATCTGCTGTTCTAACTATTAATAAAGCATGTCTTAGAAACTTTTAGAGGTTAAAATAAACAAAACAAAAGCTCTGAGGAGAACCACAAAACCATGTTACTTCCCAGAATCAAAAAAACTCTAACACAAGAATCTAGTCTTTGTTCTCTCCCCAGAAAAGACCTAAGGATAAATTAGAAAAATACTAAATCATACCTGACTCTGAGTTTTAGTTTTCACACTACATTCTCTTTTTAAAATAGATTTTTAATATTTTCCTAAAAGGACATTTGTGGCACATTATGAAATATTTTGATAACTAAACCATTAGGGTACATCTCCCCAAAATTATTTTTAACATGTACTAATTTAAACTGAATAATTCTTCAGTTGTAGATAGCATGTGAGTGCCACATAGCTCAGTGTGATTTAACAGAGAGAAAATTCAAAATGGAATAAGACTTGAAGTCTACAAGTTAGTATTAAAATCTGTAAGCATTAATAAGTACACATTTTTCAGTTAATACCTCATCCCCATGCATGATCTTTTTACACAATACCTTAACCACCTTTTAAATGGTCAAGGTATTCTGTACATTGCCAGCACAAGAGTTCTCCCTTATCTGCTGGGGATACATTCTAAGACCCCGGTGGATGCCTTAACCACACATAAAACCGCACACTATATGTACTGTTTTTATCCTATGCATACACACCTATAAAATTGCATTTATAAATTAGGCACAGTAAGAGATTTACAACAATAACTAATAGTAATAATAAATAGAATAACTATAAAAATATATTGTAATAAAAGTTATATGAACGTAGTCTCTCTGAAAACTGGTCTGATAACTGAGATGGCTACTAAGTGACTAACAGGCAGATAGTAGCATACACAGCATGGCTACCCTGGACAAAGAGATAATTCATGTCCCAGACGAGACAAAGTGAGACAGCAAGAGATTTCATCACATTAATCAGAATGGAATACAATATAAAACGTATGAATTGTTTATTTCTGCAATTTCCCACGTAATAATTTCAGACCACAGTTAACTGTGGGTAACTGAAAATGCTGATGAAGGAGAACCATTGTAATTAATAATTATACCAAAAATAAATAATGCAAAACTTGATTTTACTTTGTTGGTTTTGATTAATTTTATATCTCCACTTTATGGAGCCACAGGGAGCTCTGATACTTGACCAAACATAAAATTTAAGTGTGTCTGTGAAGGTATTTTTAGATGAGATTAACACTTAAATGGACAGACTAAGTAAAGCAGATTGTCCTCCCTAAAGTGGTGGGTCTTATCCAATCAGTTGAAGACCTGAAGTAAACAAAAGGTTAACCTTCTCCCAAGTCAAAGAGAATTCTTCTTAACTAAAATATTGATTCTTCCCCAGTTCTACAGCAGCCTGCTGGCCTTTACACTTGAACTGGACATTGATTTTGCAGATTTTGGACTTGCCTGCCTCCACAATCCATAATCACCTAAGGCAATTCCTGTGTGTCTGTGTGTGTGTCCTATCTGTTCTGTTTCTGTGAAAAATCCTGACTAATACACTGGCAAATAAACATTGTAAGCATTCTTCAAAAGATAACTAATAGTGCTCAAGTACTAATCATAGGATTCTCACATCCTTATATTCCATACAAAGCAATATATAATTACATACAACCCCTTGAGCCTCACACCTTATTCTTCAGACAGAGCATACCACCTACAATTCTTTAGACTAAAGTACATGTTCTCCCTGTCTGCAGTGCCATTTTATGTCCTTCCCTAATTATCCAGTAAAGGTTCCACCTCAATCATCATCTGTTTGAAGAACTATAGGCCAGATGGGTACATTTTGTATTTTGTACATAGATATATAGATGTATTTTGGTGGGGATTAGAGGCCAGAGGAGAAGAAAAGAGTAGAGAGGTAACAAAACCACCAGGGATACTTTTTTGAAACTACAATAGTCCACATCTCCAAATCCCCAACTCTAATACACAAAGATATTTCTCTCAAGCACACATAAGCACACACCCAGGATTCCCCTTCCATTCAGAGGAATCCTAAATCACTATACTCTTGATTCTGACTGTTGCTGAGGAAAGGTCCTTCTGTGTTGTTTTAGAAAAGACATCCACACATTCCATGACCATGATAAGTCTATTTACAAAGCTGTTGTTCAGGCAGTACGTACCCAAGAGAGCCACGTCTCTTCCTTGCACCCAGCAATCATCCTTACAATCAGTGCACGCATTTTGAATATTCAGGACCCATGTCAGTTTTCTTTTCATTAGTGCATGCAATGGCATATGTTTCTACATTAATTTACTTCTAATCTACGTATATCATTATAATAGAAGTGAGCTCTTATAGGCAGCATACAGTTGTCATGTTTTAATATCCGTTCTGAAAATATTTCTCTTTTAATTGGTGTGCTGAAATCGTTTACTTTTAATTATCAATGATATGGAATTTAGGTCAATTATTTTATGATTTATATTCTTGTTTTTTCTCTGTTACATATTTCTGTTCCTTCCTCTCCTTTGTTTAGCTTATTTAAACTTTTTAGTATTCACTTTTTAATTTACCTCTTGTACTTCTGACTGTATCTTTTAGTACAGGTTTTGTTTTTTTTTTTTTAACTGGTTGGCCTAGAGATTTCAATATACATGTATACCTTAACCTCTTAGAATATACATAGAATGAAATATTTTACCACAAGTATAATGTAGAAACCTAACAACTAATATAGATTCTGGTGTCCCACTGCCTTTATGTCATAGATAGCTGTCTACAACATTGTAGCTGTCTCATAGACAGAAAATCTCATCAAAAAATGTTACTTTTGCTTTCTGTGCTAAAGTGTTTTTAAAAAGTGTTTTATTATTTAATAATTTTTTAAAACACATATAAAACAATCTTCCAGCAAGCTGCTGCTTGTATAAGTAGATCAGACAACTACAGACCAAGAAAAGACAGGGTTCTACTTAGTTTTAGGACAGAAGGACCTCAATTTGTTATCTTTGCTTTCAATCTATAAATAGTTTGAAAAAGTAAAGCGAATTATAAGAGTCTATTGTATTTACCAATTCTGTTGCTCTCCCTTAATTCTTAATGTTTCAAGATTTTTTCTGGCATCATTTCCTTTCTCTCTGAAGAACTTTCTTTAGATATTCTTTTTAGAATACATCTGTTGGCAAAGAATTATCTTTGTTTTCCTTTGCCTGAGATTGTCTTTATTTTACCTACATCTCTTAAGGATTTTTTTTTTTTGGCTGGATACTGAATACTGAGTTAATACATGCTTGTTTTTAGTACATTTAAACTCTTGTTCTATTTTATTCTCATCTCTATGGTTTCTGGTGAGAAATATAGAAACTATTGTTCACAAGCACTGCATTATTTCTCTCTATTTTCCAGATTTTTGTCTTTAGTTGTCAGCAGGTTGATTATGAAGTCCTGGATGTGGATATCTTTAGGGTTGTCATGTTGGAGTTATCTGAGCTTCTTCAGTCTGCCGTTTTGTTTCTAACCTAATTTGGAAAGCTTTATCTAGAATTTTTTAAACTTTTTTTTTTTTTCTGTTCTGCACTTTCTCTTCTGCCAGGACTGAGGTGACCCATTACTTTCCCACAGATGCTGAGAACTATTCATTTACCCCTAATCCCTTTTCATTCTATAATTCGAACTTGGGGCGGGGAGGGGCGGAGGGGGGGAGGACAAAAAAAAAACCCTGATGATCTAATTAACTTGACTTACACTTTCTCTGCCCTCAACATTCTGTTATTAAGCCCATCCAATAAGGTTTTTTTGTTATTGTTATCATATTTTTCAGTTCTAAAATTCCCATTTGGCTCTTTATATTGTCTATGCCTTTGGTAAGACTTCCATCTTTCATTTCAAAAGCATTTCCCCTTACTTGTTATAGCATTTTTATAATCAGTGCCTTAAAGTATTTGTCAAAGAAATGCAACACCTATGTCATCTCAGCATGGATATCTATTGATGGTCCCTTCCCATGTGAGTTCAGGATTTCCTGGTTCTGTGTATGCCAAGTGATACCGGATCACATCCTGTATATTTGGGTAATGTGCCCTCTCACCACAAATCTCTCCCGTACATTCCCATTTCTCTAACGTGTTCCTTTTCAGCACTCCTCCCAGAAAACTGGGGCTTTATTTACCCCACTTTGCACACATGTCCCGTGACCACAATGGTGTCCAAGTGAAGCAACAGGAGGACAAAGGAAAAAACAGCAACAGTGTTCACCCCACTTCTCAAAGCCACAGCAACTCCACTCAGAGGAATTTTCACTTCTCTCAGAATTTTAGGCTCCTCTGGGCCCTCACTGTTGCTACTGTCAGAGCCACTACTGCCACATGATTACTCAGGCGCTGAAGCATTAAAGTAGAAAAAAAATTTTTAAAGAAGATATCTCTACCCTCTCTGAATATTAGGAGACCCCTTTCCTGCTCCTCTGTCCAGAATTAGGGGGCTTCTCTTGGAGCTCTGTATACGCCAAAGCCCACTTCTTGATTTTGTGCTACACTGGACCCAGGTCAGGACATAGCATGAGAACAAATGGCAAAAGTCACTACCAATTATGTAGTATTTGAAGTTTGGATCTTATTCATTAATCTTCCTGCTACTATTTACTTTGTATTCTCAAATAGCTGTTCTGTATACTCTGTTCAGCTTTTATAGCTCATTCAGTGGGAAAAACAAGGTTTTTTCTTGTTGCATCTTACCCAGAACCAGAACCATGTCTTTTTACATAACAAGTATAATAAAAATCTATGCCTAAATAAATATAAAAGAACACATTTAACAAATATTCTGAAGTGTCTAGGTGAAAATAAAATATTATGCTATAGTTTAATTGGCAGCATTTTTCTTTTTTTACTGGTATAAAAATAATATTGCTTCTTACAATAATGGCTCCATTTAGTCAAGAAACAAATAGAAATGAAGTACCTGTTACGAGCCTCCCTAATCACACAAGATTGCATTGTGGATGACAGCTGTTTATCTAACAGAAAATTATCCATCTTATACCAAAATAGTAGAGACAATTTAAACCTTTAAATTTAAAAAGCAAAGTCACACTGTCTCATTTACATATTAATATTAATCAGGCATGAGTTAAAAATGTTTTCCAAGAGAACCCTAAATCAGATTCTTAGAGATTTAGAACTTAACCATAAAAGCTCAGCTGGTTCACTGGTCTACAGTGTACTAAAGAAGAGAACACTAAAATACCAAAACCAATTAAATATTCACTGAAGCACATAAGGATATAAAATAGAGGGGGCAACCTTTCAGAGAGTCTGTTGACCTTCTGTACAGGACCCTTCGATGATACCAGATGTATACTATTTGCTTCAAGTGGAAGAAGTGAGAGAAGACGGGGATTTTCTTTTAGCAGAGGATGCTCCTCTGCCTCTCCCTATTTCTTTGCTCCTCAAGAAATCGATAGTGGCAGAGAGGCAGGAACATTATCAGAATTCCAACCATCTACCTAGAGGGTACATCAAAGGACTCCTAGAATGATATCGGAATGTCAAAGTTTTGAATGTATCACAGCTTTCTCTGTCAAACTCTTTGAAATTCTCTCGTTTCAATCAAGTTCAAAGTACAATGGAATTTCTTCAGGACTTTCAATCCTCCATTTTAATGTGCTCTGCAATCTAAAACTTAGCCACTTTTGATTAGGATACGTGGCCTGGCAAAATACATTCATGTACAATGTGTTTTCATAGGTATTTAATTCCAGTGTCATTCTAACTTAAATCTTTCATGGGTAACAGGAGGCATAATGCACAAGTCTGAAAGTTTATGAATGAGACCAAAGTCTAATTTATAATATACTCATCTTTTAAAAGTTCCTCTTCTTACCCTTGATCATTGGATCTCTTAGTATACATAAAGTATACATCTTCCTTCAAAAGTTAGAAAAAAGTGCAATTTGGGGTCTTCATTTAACTTCATAAAATGGTAATATGTACCATTTCCAATATGCAAAGTTTCCTCGTCATCTGATAGACATACTGACACATTGATAAGGATCGAAGAATATCTAGACAAATGCCTCCCTCAATCAGTCATCAGTAGGGACTCATGAGTGCTCAGGATGGTGATTATATTTTACAAGAAACTTTAAAATACCATGGGGAGAGACAAAACTAAATTCTACATTAGTTC
The DNA here is from genome assembly GCA_003508835.1 of Eonycteris spelaea. Classification (NCBI taxonomy): domain Eukaryota; kingdom Metazoa; phylum Chordata; class Mammalia; order Chiroptera; family Pteropodidae; genus Eonycteris; species Eonycteris spelaea. The sequence continues at coordinate 10,959,402 of PUFA01000027.1, forward strand.
AACAAGTAATGGACAAAAATATCCAGAAGTCAGCCTTCATTTTTTTTAAACCATCTAACACCATGACTTTCATCAGGGCTCATTATCCACTATACTGACCTTGAACCAAAATTTTAGTGCTCTGTAGGGAAATAAAAATAACTATCAAATCCAATGGTAGTCTTTTCCAAAAGATGTTTCAAGCATTAATTTATTCAAAGTGAGAGCAGTTATCTTCTATTCTCCTGTTCAGTTCCTTGAATCAAAAGCCAATCTTAAGAGTCTACTTTCTGTCTCATGTGAAAGAGTTAGTATTAAACAGAATAAAAACTGTCGATTCTTGAAATGCCTGATTTCTATCTATAGAAAGATGCCTAAGGTTTCTCTGAACACCTTGATAGAGGAAGCTATTAGAACAGGAAGGAGATGGTAGGCAGTCAATAAAGATAAAGTGGCCAACAGTCATGACTACAGGACACGTGGACAACAGGGACGGTAAATAGAGACACAGAAAACCATACACACCTACATTAAAAGGTCAAAGTGGACTTCTGAGAGGTTAGATCTACTGTTGACTGTACATGTTTCAACTGGAGGGCAATGATACACAGGCAGATTTTTTAAGAAGATGTCTTATATCAGATCTCAACTACATTTTTAAATGAGTCAGGAATACATGATGAAGTTTCCTACTTTACAACTAGAAGGAGCAGACTTGTGACATCTTGTTTCCTGCACATGTTTTTACTTATAAGTATATTACTGTTTTCCAAGTATAGTTTTTTCTTTTTTTTCTAAGTATATATTCTTTCTGAATTAGTTAAGAGAGAAATAAATTTAAAGGAAATGCTAGTGACTCATCAGTAGATTTACAAGATGTATTATTGCTTTGAGTCTAACGTCATGTTTAGAGTTTTTGTGTTTTTTCTCTTCCTACCTACATCAGAGTAAAGTATAACTGGCTGGCTTTTGTCTGTTATCAAGTCTTACTTAGCTCGTTGTGACCTTAGAAGTTTTTGAACATGACAGCTTTACTTGACAATGTTTAAACTAGCATCTTGCTAATGACAAATTAAGAAAATTATAAATTAAACAAAAAAATGAGCTCCACTTTCTCTAATCTTGATCCAAATATTTAACACTCTAATTTACATTTTTTTTACAATAAGATTCCCAAGAAACCAAACTGCTATTAAATCGTATTGCAGTCTTCCTGTTCTTATTAATTAAAGCTTGACGCAAATGTACTTACAGATTCGCGTAAGATACAGTCACGGACTATTTTCAAGAGAGTGAAGAACAAAAAACTATGTTACGCACAAAGCAGTTTTGGTATTAATGTGAAAATTTGGAAAATGAAGTAGCAAAGTAAAAAACCAGACATCAAAATTATAGTTTCTATGTAAATCTTAGCTGTCACTTTTCATTGTCCAAAAGCATAGTTAATAATATAAATGGCAGCATCAGTGGGTATTTAACAAGAAAAATCTGATGAGGAAATACCACAGATGCAGAACACTGTCCAGTTACAGATGTAGAAGGTCTTATTTAAACGTTTCACTCTTTTCAATGATTGAAAAAATTCAAAAAGATTTTTCACTTAAAATGCCATGATTTTAAGTGAAAATACTAAAGGATCACTACAAAATTAAGGCGTTTCTTCATATGTATAAAACATGCACTATAGCATAATGAGTCTTTAATTTTTAATAACGCTGAATTAATTTTATTCACATGTGATTTTATTTTATTCCTTTCAGACAAAGCTAATTTAAAAGTATATTCAACTACTTTCAATGATTAAGCACAAAAGGATTATTCAGTTTGCTTACTGGTATAATTTTTTTTAAGCATGAAACATTAAAAAATGTAGGCACATGGGGACTTGTAGCTTGACTGTTCACAAATACTTAACATTAAAAGAAATTACCTGTATTACTGGTGTTGAAAATAAAATGTATTGTCAGAATACAGTCTAAATTTCTAAACCAATTGGGGATGTTGTATTTATGAGAAATCAAAGTCAATTAATTTCTTTAAAATAAAGTATGTTCTTAACAAATGGAAAAAATTACATAATGACTGGGAAAAATGCATGAATTTTTATGTGAACATTAATAGTAACTATTTTTAACTAATATTAACTAAAGCCAGTTAAAAATAAAATGATTTTCAATTTTAACTATTTCATTTTTCCAGTTTAATATAAACCAGCATCATGAGGCTGTTTTGTAGCACAAGTTTACTTAAGTTTGTATTATTATAACTGGGAAAAAAACATTTTTTTAATTAAAAATAAAAAGTTTAAAAACATTCTTGAGCCACAAAATTAAATATTTTAAAAGATTCTAAGAAGGATGATGGTAGAAAATAAGTACAATCTTTTATTTAGAAGTTCCATACGGGCTTTTCTTCTTAGATTCGAGAATATTGACACTTTTGCCAGGATATAGTCAGCATATTAAATTAAACGTGGGGTGGGACTATTTGTAAGCCTAGATAAAGCGTGTTACTGCTGGTGTCTGTTACCACTTTAATAGTGTGCGTAGGTTTGAGCATGCAGAGAAGGCCTGGGTGGGCTCAACCAGCTTGTGTGACAAAAATACAATAGTTCTTTGTTAAGAGGCTGTTTACAAACTTATCAGTCAGCTCAGTGTCTTATGCCAATTAATCACACTACTCCCTAGAAAAGTTTATGTTTTAAATTTCACTCATAGTAGAAGCCTAAAAAGAATAAACATTGAAGAAAATTGACCAAATTCAACTCTCTGCACCCCCCAAAAAGAATATTAAGAATGCTTTGTTACATAACAGTAAATTTGTGATTAGCTGTACATTTTTCAATGCAGATGGCTGTGTAAGAAATAGTTATGAGAATACTGCTTTATATACATGTTTCCTATTATTGAATATTTTACTATAAAAAAATCCAGGTAAATATGTTGATGTTAATAAATTAAGCTTAAAAATAAAACTTATAGAACAACAAACGTTAAAATTAGATTTTATAAATCACAATTTGGAGATTTTAATCAAAAACTTGCCTGAATTTAGTTCTATCAAATTTCCCATACTAAACTAAAGATATGTGCTTGCACAAAAATTAAAACGGACCAAAATATACACGCTGTTCCAGTGCCAAGTAACTTTGGGAGTACAAACTGCTCTTGCAAGACATGATGACAATCAAAAAAATGTTTTATAGAGTTTGAAAAAGCTAAATAAACAAGAAAATAGTTACATCAGAATATAATTTTTGACCAGCAATAACTGGTATTCCAGTTTAAAAAAAAAAAAAAACAGCTTAGGAAAGATAGTTTACAGAATACTAAGCTCTCATATCACAGCATGAAAAAAGGTCCATCCTAGAAGAGGAAAATTGTTATGGCTAGGTAATGATGTTAAACTACCAGAATTAACGCAAAAAGAAAAAAAAAAAACTAAGCAGTGCCCAACCAATCATTTTAAAAGTATTATTCTGATTTTAAATTTTTATTTTTATGCTTTTCCTGGTTGTATCTAGAAATCTCCCATTTGAATATTATGTTTTTCCCCACACTCTCTAGAAGACTACTGTGAGCTTAGCACAGCACTGGAAGAAAATATTTTCAGTCTCGATTGTGTGATTATTCTTCGGGAGGCCAAATAAAGATACCGTTTCAACCTAAGAGAATCGGAGTTGGGTAGGCTGAAATATAGAAGCCATCTGCCGTACCCACCAAAGAGACATATCGAATCCAGTGTCCACTTCAGTGGTCAGCATGAGTAGCTGCATGCCTCAGAGGTGCAAAGGGCCACATTCCAAAGTGGAGTCAGGCTTAAGAAAAAGGAAGACCTGGGTTTAAATTGAGGATCTTACTCTCACTCTGTGACCCAGAGGAAAAAGTACCTAATCCCCATGTCTGTTTTTCCACCTGCAAATGGGAGCAATATTGTAAAGAATAAATGAGATAAAATATGAAGCACCTAGCATAAGTGCTAGAAGTCCTGGTTTTACACCTTGACAAAAATGTGTAATCAAATATTACCATCTCTACTTTTTTAAGAGAATACAAAAAAGAAACATAATATAGAGGTAGATTCACTAGATCCCAATATGTACCTGATAGAAGCAAGTAGTGTGGTAAAGTGGGAGGGAAGGGCACCTAGTCCCATAATTTAAGGCCCTTAGATTTTAAGGAAAGAAATATAGCTGCACCCTTTAACAGATCACAAAATGAAATTCAACTCCATGTCAGAGGATACGAAGAAAAAATAATAATATTCTTCCTTCTGTCAATGAATCACAATCGAAAAGAGGTTCACACCAAGTTATGAGCAATGCCGAAATCCAGAAAGTTCTAAAATTTTTAAAATAGTTTTCACATATAAATCTGGTAGCAAAATCAGTCCTGAACTTGAACTGGCTCTACAGTCATTATTCTTGCATCGAATGTAAACATTCATGCATCACAAGCTTCCTTATGTGGAGAGGTCCCAAATCTTACTAGTGGTGTGACATAATATATGATGCAATGCAGTAGCTCTGGGAAATACAAAGTGTGCCAAAGATTTCACATAGCCCAAGGATTTCAGCTGAAGGAATCGGAACAAACTCTGCTTAAGGAATAAAACAGAACAGCTATATAAAGAGGTAAATAACCTAAGGTAGAAACCTGTGATGAAGAATGTATTTTCTATCCTTAAATTGATATTTTCTTAGAACACTTGAATACCCTACAATATGCCAACAGAGCCCAGGTAGAGAAACCCTGATTTAAGCGATGGAAGCTGCAAAAACAAAGAACAAATGTCCCGGGTGCGGCATCATCACATTCCTAGCGCTGTGCTAAGCACGGTAATAAGTATTGTTATTAAATAAACTGCCTCTCTGTAGCTGGGACTTTAAAGTCATAGAGATGAAAAAAAAAAAAATGAGGAAGGGGTTATTACCTATAATATCCAAATTACAAACCAAAATTACAGTCGTTGTCAGAACAAAAAAAGGAATTAAAAAATAATCCAGTCCAACTTCTTCATTTTTGTAAAAAAATATTTCTCATATTAAAGTACTGATATAATGTACTGACATATCTAATGTACTGATATAACAGTGATGGGGGGTCAGTCCTGTTAATAGTAAAAATAAAATATAACACCTTTACAAATTTATTAAAATATCAGTTTTTACTTCTAATAGTATGTCCCATACTTTTCTCAAATTAATTAAGCATTTCCTTTATAAAAAGTAAAACCGACGTGACATAAATCATAATAAGTGATATTTCACAAGCAGAAAACAAAATAAAATATAATTATTTTTCAAAAAGCAAATCACAGACTTCCATGGCCTACAGGCATTTATACTTCTGAGAATTCTGGGATTTAACATGTCATGAGAAATTCTGAACTGGCTTACATTTTTGAAACACAGGAACTGAGAGTCACAAGGCCAAACATACCCTTAATGATCGATTCAGCTGCATACAGATCTCGTTTGTAGGTCACCTAAAGGACAGATAAACCTCATTAGATTTAACAGAGCAGGAAGGAATGCGAAAGCAATAAAATTATGCCCCCAAGGAAATTCTTGATTCTGGAGAACTATAAACACATAATACTGACAACTTCTAAATTACAACAACATCAGCAAATTCAGAATAATGTATTCCATTTCTACAATTGGTTGAAGATTTATTTTTAAATCTGTAAATAAATGGAGATAATATATGGCAGTGTTTACCAAAATCTTATTAATGTAACTGAAATATTCTGTCAAAGAAAATGTGGTAGTGTTTAAAGTATTAGCATTATTATTTAAGAAGGTTTTACGTTAGAAGAGGTAAGTATAACAAAAATCACCAAATTGCATTTTTAGTTGAAATGAGAAATTCTCAAAGATCAATTCATGTTAAGAAGGGACTTCCTTCTGAATTGAGCATATCTGTATATAGCCAGATAAGGTTTAATAAAACCTTTTGAGGTTTTTATTAATACACGGCATTGATAAAACAAACAAACAAACAAACAAACAAACAAAAAAAAAAAACCTAGAGCATACCACCATGTACATAAGAATGATCATGATCTTTCCTTAAGAACATGCAGCCTCTGTGCAGTTATAACCTGCTCCTTGTAATGTAACCTGACATGGTTCTAAGACAGATACTTCCCAAACCATATCCAGTGAGCTCAGGTATAGAACATGTCAGTTGCTTTGCACTACAGAATTAGTTCTCCTATATCACAGAACTGGAAAATGTAGTACATAATAAACTATATTAATAAATAAGGTCTTAGGAACTCAAATTCAAGTGTCCAAAAAACCCACCTTGTAAGTACTCACCTACCTTTCCATGACTACAGTTTGGACTTTTTTCCTCCAAATTATCTCATAACTAGACTTTTATAGAAACTGTTCAGCTCAAGTGGCGAAGGGCACTTCTACCAAAAATAGTTTCCCTGGCTATGCCATTATCTTGGCAGGTAAATCCTGGTCCAAAACTATACCTTACAATGCAGACTTATAGTATCAGCTAACTTACAACACAGATGGAAAGTTGTTCAATCATTCGACCAATATTTTAAACCAAATGTGACATTGATACAGTATCTCTAAAATCAGTACATGTCAACTAAAACTAGTACTATCGTAACGATTCCATGATTCCATGGTGTAATTCTATTATTTGGGGTGAGGGGGGGATAAAAAACAGATATTTAAAGCTTCATGCTATGCATCTTACTAAGTTAAAGAATGTATTGACCTTACTCATTCATTCAACAAATATTTATCAAGCAACTGCTATGTTCTAGGTCCCTTTCTAAGTGCTGGGAATAGAGCAATGAAAAGAATGAGCAAAACTCCTTAACCTGTGAAAACTACATTGTGGTGGAGACATTTTTTTATATATAAGAATGAATAAAATACATTTCTCTTTGTTTGGTTGAAAATCAAAAGTTAACTAGATATCTGAAATTAGAACTCAATGTTTGCCATTTAAATAGAAAATGCTTAATTCTATAATTGCTGTGTAAACTAGGAAGATGTTTAATTACCGGAATTCATTTTTTATCTTATCCTGCTGTTTTTGAGTGGTAAAACTACATTCCGATTAAAAAGAACTGTGAAAGAACCTTTTTTTCACCAAATAAATCTTAATGATTCATTTTTAAAGTTAGAGAAAACTTGCTCTCAAATACTAAAATTTTTTTCTAGCATACTTACAAGACATTTTGCATTGAAGTCAGTCTTATGAATAAAATATGTTTTTACTTAAATGTCCTTTCTCCACTAATATTAAATAATTAACTGTATAAATAAGAAAGACTCCAAATTTCCTATTTGTCCTTTTCTTGTATGCTGTGGATATCTACTATATACTAATTAAAGCTTTTGATTTTTATTAATACTTTCCTCATAGAGCTTTATTTAATAACTCAACTATAATTCTCGATCACTAATTTAATGAAAATAAACTACAAAATATTTCTGACAAACTTGATTGTATTTAAAACAGCCTCTTTTTTTCTAAATCAAACATCTTACATCAAAGGAAATAGTACTTGAAAATGTAATTCTGAATTGATGAGCTAATTATTTTTCTGTCAAACTCTTATGGTAATATGGATTGCCCTTTTTTATTTTTAATTATTACTGTTTAATAATCAGTTTTGAAGCTGATTTTCTTCTGTCAGCATGATCAATAGTTTTTCTCTGACAATGCACAACACGTTAGGGCAAGGTTTTTTTTAAAAAAAAAAAGTCAGCCCTGTACTGCTGAAAGATCGCTTCTATCCTCCAATTTATGTGTTTTCACACTGTATGCATTAGAGCCTTGGAGGCCACCTGAAGACCCGTGGGAAGTGCTCTGTGTAGCTGAGACTCCAAGCCTCACATCTGCCACTTGCCCAGTTAAGCTCAATTTTATTCTGTTTTCTTTGACTGTGCAGAATTGTATACACTATTTCACCTGAGTAAGGTGTTTAGCTAATATGCATGTGTGTGTGTGTGTGTGTGTATACACACAGCTATGTCAAGGTGAGTTCCAGAAAACACTGTCACACCTACTTTGTGTTGATCCATCTGTGTTGACACTCAATATCATAAATTATACAGATTTTTCGAAGCCAAGTCCAGCTGGCTACCATCTTACATAAGTTAAGTTACACTACACTTAATGTTATCACATCTTTCACCTTATGAGAAAATGAATATGTAACTTCAATAATTAGAAGCAGAAAAGCTAAATTTTAAAGGTATAGAATGTTTTATTAGATACAAACTTAGATTGGGGGTTATTTATTATATTTTTTCCATTTCATCAATTATATCTATGTAGAAAATATTCTTTCCTCTAGATTGGATAACTAGATGATATTCTCTAAAAGAAACAATGTTCCCATCACATTGTATTTTTGAGGTTAAAAAGCAAAAAGTGAGACTATTTTGTTTCTTTTGTTCTTAACAAGATGCTTTAATATTTGTATTTTGCATCAAAAGGAATGCCCAAAAGTAAGCCATTCCAAGATATTGCGATGATTCAAACATCTCAGAAACTCCTTCGTAAAGAAGCATTTTCAGACAATGGGACACAGTTGAATTTCTTAAATAACTGGTTATAAATCTTTAATAAATCTTTCATGCCTTGAGGATGGTTTTAACATTTAGAAGCAAGAAGTCTGTTCAATTAGGTCTGTATAGTGTAGTAAGTGACCACATCTGTAATATATTGGGACAAAAACATGTACAACTATAATGAAATAGAAGATCTTCCACAGACTAGATGAAATTTCACCAAAGTTAGTATGGATTCCCTAAGGCCTGGCAAGGCACCACCACTCAAGGAAAGCGTGAGAATTGATCCCTATTCCTGAAAATCAGTCCTCTACCCTTCTGTGGTCGGTCAGTCTTTGGGGACGGGGTCCGTCATCCATGGGGATGTCCTCTGCCCTGCATGGTGATCTGAAAAAATTTGATGTTTCTTCCAGGCCCCAGAGAAACTATAGCAAGAAGGTTGGCATCAACTCTGAGTGTTCACTTTTTATATTTAGCCCTAGAAAGATAGAGGGAGGTGGGCACACATATAAAATACAAAATATGTAGATCAAATACAAAGGTCGAATTATAATGTGCACCTGTAAATTATATAATTGTATTAACCAATGTTACTATAATAAACTTAATTTTAAAAAAAGGAGAAAGAGAAAGAAGAAAGAAAGAAAGAAAGAAAGAAAGAAAGAAAGAAAGAAAGAAAGAAAAGAAAAGAAAAGAAAAGAAAAAAAAAGAAAAGAAAAGAAAAGAAAAGAAAAGAAAAGAAAAGAAAATATAAAATAACTCTCTTGGGATTTCTAGTGGCAGCTAAATTAATAATTCTACACGCACCTATAAGAAACTTCTAGTCTTTAGTCATACCATTGTGAGGGGTGAATCCCCTGACTCTGCATTTCAGAGTCCTTCCTTGCCTTACTGTTTTATCACAGTGAAGTGCCTCTTAAAATGTGTTTTTCACTGTGTCAGATTTCTGAATCATGTTCCAGGTACTTGGCTATGCCATCTGAGTCCAGTACCAGTTTTAGTATAATTGTACTAAATCTTTTCTCAAATTAGAGTTTAAAAAAAAAAAAAGTAGTACCTTTGGAATATATTATAGAATTATAACACTAATTTCAAAGCGTAGTTTTCATTGCTTTGGTATAAAAGCAATGGAAATACTCTTTACACATACAAAATGGTAAGACCACAAATTAATAAAATTAGAAGCTAATACTAAAGACAACTCATACAATGTCACCAAAAAAGGCCACATAGGGCTAAGTAAACATTTGGAAAATATCAAAATTATAAAGGTGGAAGATGAGACAGGATGCAAAAGAAGGAAAAAGGTAAATTTAAACAACTGTAATATTTGTACTCAAAATAATTTCACCTTGAGAAATGTATCAAAAAAGATCTCATAACTGTCATGTGAAAGACTTTTTGCCTGATCCACAGCATCATGCCCATTTAGAATCCAAGATCTCATTGAGGTACATCATTATTCAAACGTCTTTCATAGAACTGGGGCTTCCTTTCATCCCCGTTTGGAAAGTGACACTATGAAGATGATCCCTCTGGGCCTAAAAGTCTGTCATCCTTTGGCATGTGTATTATTTCCTAGAATTGCCATAACAACTCCCAATTGGTTGGCTTAAAACAGCAGAAATTTATTCTCTCAAAGTACTGGAGACGAGAAGTCTGAAAATTAGGTGTCTACAGAGCCTTTCTCCCTCTGAAGTCTTTAAAAAAGAATCCTTCTCAGACTCTTCTGAGTTTCTTTTGATTGCAGGCCATAGTTGGCTTTCCGTTGCTTGTAGATGGATCACCCTACTTTCTGACTCCATCATCTAGCATTCCCCCATTATCTATGTCTGTATCTAGTCTCCTATTTATATGTTGAATTTAGAGCCTACACTACACCAGTATGACCTCATCTTGATTAGATTTACAAAAACTCTGTTTTCAAATAAAATCACATTCACAGGTGCCGGTGGTCAGAACTTTTGGTAGGAACATAATTCAACCCACACCAGCATGTATGAAATGATGCAACAGAGGAACAAAGAGAAGTACTTAGGCGAACCACTGACTCGGTGCACTGACATTTACCGTACATAATGGGAAGGACGGGGACGAAATGTGAGGACTAATGCTGTGTTGCTGGAGGAAGCTGTGAAAATGAGATTTCACCAAAAAAAATTTTGAAATAAATCTGTGAAGATGATGTGGAAAATTCAAAGAGCAATGTGCTGCTTCCCTTTTATCTGCAGACCTCAGAGTGCTTCACAAGTTTGAAGAAGGCTCAGAAAACCCACAAGAAGTAAATCATCACATACCCAAAGATGTCAGTATTATGTCTCCAGAGAGTGTTGACATATTAGTGACAATAAAACGTCTCAGAATCTCCACTTTGTTTTACATAGTCTGCAAATTATGTCTAGGAGACAAAGGAAATTCTATAGAAATGTGTCTGGATCTTTAACAAAACACCTAATTGGTTATTACCAAAACCTTCACAATTATCACCATCTGAGTCATATATAGAAAATGATAAACAAAATGAATAAAATGACTGCCTCCTTGTTGATGACATTTGGATAATCTTTAAAAAGCAATGATACTGCATGAATTTTCTCCACCGGGCAAAAATCCAGGCATGACAATATTTTGTAATCTTAGAACAATTTAAGAATATGTGAGACAATCTCAGCATGAAGCAAAGCCCATCACATTACTGTGCAAAATACCTAATAAACTCATAGTTTTTAAGTCAATGAAGAAATATGCTTTTGGATTCATATAATCTTCGAGTAAGAAAGAATCCTTCCTAATCAGATTTAAGTGGATAGAAATATAAAGATTTCATCCAAGATTTCAAAAGCAGCAATACTTACTTCAAAATTGTGCAATGACCTTACAATTCTAGTTCAGAATATACAGTCCAACTCATCACTTTCCTAACTGATGAAACAAATGAGAGTCATGCAACAAAATACCCCTGGCTTAAGGAAGCTATTACACGATGGGGCTATAATCACTTCGTTCCTTCCCAAAAGAAAGAAGTTTGTCATTAGAAGAGTCCAATTCCTCATCGAGAGCAGTGAGGGGATCAGCTACCCACCCCACTGGGGCAGAACTGTGCAGATATTCTTTCCACACCTTAAGTTGTAGTTCCCACCCTAGGGCCTGGGAGGAAATGTTGCTATTGTGGAAAACAGTGTTGCATCCTCAATCTAGTTGAGTGTAAGGCAACACAGTAAATGGTTATGTACAGAGGACAAGAAAAAGAACTGTGACTGAAACGATGACCAAATGGAGTTTGCTTAAATAAATGACATAGAAGTAAATTTTCATGAAACCCAGCAACAGAAATGATACCATACTTTGATGGCTTAGAAAACCTAGTGAGACTGTTAGCTCCTTTAATATATACACACACACGTGCGCACATGTGCACTGGGCGTGCACGCGCGCGTGCGCGCACACACACACACACACACACATACACTTTTCTCCTGGAAATACTGATTCGGTTTGAAACCAAGTATTTTTATACTATTTCTCCATTTTCTAAAGTGCCTGAAAAGTATTTGTTTTTGCAGAATATGTCTTTAGGAATGACGTAAGCACAAACAAGACCTATAGCAAAGTATCAACTTCATTACCTTCCAGAGATCAGGTGATCCTTCCACAAGTTTGGCTTTAATGTGACAGTATTTTAGAGCTAATTGCAAACACTCGGTTCCAAATTCCAGGTCATAGTCACTACACTGGGTAGAAAAAAAAAGTTAACAATTTAAAATATAATTTTAAATAAAACTAAATCATTTATTTAGTCATCAACTGCATAAAGAAAAGGAAAGGCCTATAGAATGTGCAGGCTCTTTAATTAATCAAGTAACAAAATAATTTCCCCATGGCCTTAAAAACAGTATAAAATAAGAATGTTGCAATTATAACAGTTTCAAACTTCCTCAATTGTTTCAGGTGTCAAATAAAGATAATACTTTATTTGCTTTACTCATAAACTACCTTTTCAAACTTGTTGGCTGAGGATTACCAAAGCAAAAACTGATTTAACAAATATATGTATTCATAAAACTACAAATCCCATCTTATATTTATATCAATGTATATTTGCAGGTCACAGCTCTTTTACTCACCTTAATATTTTAAATATCAAAATATCCTTTCTAAAGGATTAATGTTTTTATTCTGAATATGGAAATAGTTCAATTTTTAAGTATGAGGGAAAATGTAAAGGCCTATCATTCATTTACTAAAATATAAATAACAATTTTAAACATTTTAAGCAGAACCATTAATATGACCAACATAATTCAGCTGAGTAATAGTAAGTGCCTAAATAATATTCAAGCTTTGTATTAAGTATCAGCATAAAAGAGACATGTACTGTGCCTTCAAGGAACTCAAGTTTAAAGGGGAGACTGATCTATAGCAAATATTTTATGACAGAATGTGACAGATGCAGGACTAGAAGAGTATTGAGAAGTAGACCAGGAGGTAAACTACTTAATTCGATGTGAGGGCATGAGGGAAGGCCTAGCGGAGAAAAATGGTCTCTGATGTCATTTTAAAGACTGAATAATAACTCCCAACAAACAAACATCCTGGACCGATGGCTTCATGGGTGAATTTCACCAAACATTCAAAGAATTAACATCTATCCTCAAACTATTCCAAAAAATTGAAGAGGATGAAAAGCTCACAAACTTAAAGAGGCCACCATTACCCTGATTTCAAAGCCAGACAAAGACATTACAAAAAAAAAAAAAAAAGAAAGAAAGAAGGAAGGAAGGAAGGAAGGAAGGAAGGAAGGAAGGAAGGAAGGAAGGAAGGAAAGAAGGAAATTATAGGCTGATATCTCTGATGAACACAGATGTAAAAATCCTCAGCAAAATATTAGCAAACCAAATTCAGCAATACATTGAGATCATATTCCATGATCAAGTGGGATTCATTCATGGGATGCAAGGTTAGTTCAATATCTGCAAATAAATTAATGCAATATTCCACATTAACAAAATGAAGGATAAACATCATATGATTATATCAATAGATGCAGAAATGCATTTGACAAAATCCAGCGTTCATTTATGATAAAAACTCTCAGCAACGTGTGTAAAGAGGGACCATACCTCAACATAATAAAGGCCATTCATGATAAACCCACAACTAACATCATACTCAACAGAGAAAAGTTAAAGCCCTTTTCCTTAAGATCAGGAACAAGACAAGGATGTCCACTTTCACCACTTTTATGCAACATAGTTTGGAAGTCCTAGTCACAGCATCAGACAAGGAAAAGAAATAAAAAGTGTCCAACTTGGAAAGGAAGAAATAAAACTGTCATTATTTGCAGATGACATGATACTATCTATGGAGAACCCTAAAGATTCCAACAGAAAAATATTAAAATTTATAAATGAATTCAGTAAAGTAGCAGGATACAAAATTAATATTCAGAAGTCAGTTGCATTTCTATACACCAGTAACGAATTATCAGAAAGAGAAATTAAGAAAAACAATCTCATTTACGATTGCATCAAAATAAAAAATAAAATACCTAAAAGTAAATTTAAACAAAGAGGTAAATGGCCTGTACTCAGGAAATTATAAGATGCTGAATAAAGAAACTGAGGAAGATATGAATACTGGAAGTGTATACCATGCTCATGGACAGAAAGAATTAACATTGTTAAAATGTCCACGCTACCCAAAAAAATGTATAGAATCAATAAAATCTCTAAATATTAATGGTATTTTTCACAGAATTCAAACAAATAATCCTAAAATTTATATGGAACCATAAAAGACCCCAAATAGAAACAGCAATCTCGAGAAAAAAAAGAATAAAGTTGGAGGTATCATGATAGCTGATGTCAAACTATACTAAAAGTCTATTAATCAAAACAACATGGTACCAGCAAAAGACAGACAAAGATCAATGGAACAGAATAGAGAGCCCAGAAGTAAATCTACACCTATGTGGTCAATTAATCTATGGCAAAGGAAGCAAGAATATACAATGAGATAAAGACAGTCTATTCAATAAATGGCTTTGGGAAAACTCAAAAATACATGCAAAAAAAAATAAATAAACTAGACCACCTTCTAACACCATATATAAGAATAAACTCAAAATGGATTAAAGACTTAAAAGTAATACCAGAAACCATAAATCTCCTAGAGGAATACATAGGCAGTAAACTCTGGTGTTACTCTTAGTAATATTTTTTCTAATATGTTGCCCTGGGTGAGGGAATAAAAGAAAAAATAAATAAAAGGGACTGCATCAAACTAAAAGGTTTTACATAGCAAAGGAAACTATCAACAAAACAGAAAGATAACCTACTAAGTAGGAGAAGGTACTCACCAATGATACAACTGATACGGGGTTAATATCTAAAATATATATAAAAAAACTCACACAACTTAACACACACACAAAACCTAACAACCCAAATTAAAAGTGGACAGAGGATCTAAACAGACTTTCTCCAAAGAGGACATACAGATAGCAAATAGACATATGAAATAATGCTCAATGTCACTAATCATCAGAGAAATGTAAATTAAAACCACACTAAAATGTCATCTCACATCTGTCAGAAAGGCCATCATCAAGAAAGCAACAAAAGTGTTATCAACAACATGGAGAAAAGGGAACCCTCATACACTAATGGGATTGGAAATTGCTGCAGCCAATGTGGAAAAAATATGGAGGTTCCTCAAAAAATTAAAAATAGAACTGAAGAAATCCAAAACACTAATTTTAAAAGACATATGCACCCCTATGCTCACTGCAGTGCTATTTATATATAGCCAAGATATGGAAGCAACCTAAGTTCCCATCAACAGACAAAGAAGAAGTGGTACATATATATAATGAAATATTACTCAGCCATAAAAAAAGAATGAAATCTCAGCATTTGCAACCACGTGGATGAAACTGGAAGGTAATAAGTGAACTAAGTCAGACAGAGCAAGACAAATACCATATAATCTCACTTATATGTGGAATCTAAAAGATAAAATAAACAAACAAAGCAGAAACAGACTTCTAGATGCAGAAAACAAGCTGATGGTTGCCAGATGGGAGGGGGTTAGGTGCCACAGGGTGAAAACAGTGAAAGAATTAAGAGATACAAATTGACAGTTACAAAATAGTCCTGGGGATGTAAAGTAAAGCATAAAGAATACTGTTGATAACGTAGTAATAACTACACATAGTACCAGGGGGTACTAGACTAGTCAGGGGATCACTTCACAAATTATACAAATGTCTAACCACCATGCTGCATCTCTGAAACTATATAAATAATACTGAGTGTCAACTGTAATTGAAAATTTTTTTAAATGGGGGGAGGTGAAGGGGAATAAGAGGTGCAAATTTCCAGTTTAAAACAAATAAGTCATGGGGATGTAATGTACAACATAGGGAATACAATCAATAATATTGTTATAACATTGTATGGTGTCAATGGTGCTGGACTTACCATGGTGATCACTTCTCTGGGTGTATAAATGTTGAATAACTCTGGTGTGCACCTAAAACTGATATAATATTATCTGATAGCTAGACTTTAATAAATATCTTTTTTAAAAAATACATAAAGACTGATTAAATTTGGAGGAAAGGCATATCCTTAAGGCAAAAATGCCATTCAAAGATATAGAGATTTCAGACATCTAGTAGATTTGTATTTTAGAAACAGCATATCCATGTAAGAAAGAATGCTAGAAGGCAACAAATATGATTATGACATTTAGCATCATTTGCCAATGCTGTTTTATCATAAGTATATTTATTTGTGAAGTTAATGGACAGGAAACTATAACCATCAAATATATGCGGAGTCCCAAATTGACCAAAAGAATCTCCGTTTAAGTCTTCTATTCTGATTTACTACATCCCATGACATATTTCTTATTTTCATTTTTAATATAGTATTACTAGCAGTAGTTACCCTCAGATAAGTTAAGATGAATTTTGGTAAACCTCCACTTTGTCCTTCCAGCATCTGCATGGCCTCATCTAGTAGAATGTGAGATAATATATGTACAATAAACAGTTTCCTCATTGCACATAGCTAAATCCCAATGATGACTAGCAATACCCTTTTCCTGACTCTTTCCAGAGGCAAGATACTGAGCACATGCATTGACAGTCTTAAATCACAAAGCACACACTGAAAGGTGTCCATAGAAACGGCTCCTTCCTTTCAGTTTCAGGGTCAGAATACTACTCTGTGCTGCGCGCCTGCCAACCATGTGATGTACCAGCCAAGATGGCAATGGCCTATAACTTGCACAGTCTTTAAGATTCCATCACCAGGGTCAATGGAAAGCATGGCAAATTATGGGTCAGGAACATATGAAATATACACTGGAAACATAGGCTGAACAATCTTGGCAAAAAAAAGTAGTCTGAATTTGTCATTCATTGTATTGACCAATATTATAACTATTTATGGAGTTTTTGTTAATTTTTTGGCAATAAAACCTTGCTTTCGCATTGCGTTCAAAAAGTGCATGCTTAATGATAAATTAAGTTGTGCATTCCTGTTTCTTCAGAACAATGATGATGATATCTATTTTTTCCTAGAATATAGAAAGCCGGGAAAAATTATGCTCATTTCCGAACAATAACAACAAAAATAAAACAGATAAACTATAAAAGCACAACTTTTTTCTTGAACCCATCAGAACTGAGGTCATAGGATGATCAAGTAGCCTTAAATCCAAAAAAGGCATGCCTTCCCTGAGGAGAGGCAGGATGTCAGCACTGGCTCAACTATGGCAGCACAGGAATAAAGGGCTGAGTGCCACGCACGAGGGTAAAGAGAAGTCAGCTAAAAATTTCAGCAAGTAGCTAAGTCCTGAGTGCAGGCAACTGAGAGAACAAAGAACCTCTAAAAGTCACAATCACAAGATGAGTTGACACCCACTTTCAGGTTCTTCCTCTTCAGCAACCTGCTACTGGGTACTCATTAACTAATATAATGTTATTTTGAAGGTGACTGTGATGAGATGCAATCATAAAAAATAAGAAATTAATACAAATGCAGGCAGAAAAAGAGACAAAGAAGAAATGGAACAAATAGAAACTAACCAGCAGCATGGTAAATTTTAATTAAGAAAGTTAATGAGTGTGTAATTGCACAAAATGCCAACATGTATTATCCAGCATGGGGGTCACATGATACACACGCACGCACGCACGCAACAGATGCTGAAAAATCTATGCCTCTCTAAAGTTAGAACCAAAATAGTGTCAAACTATGTTCTCTCCAGTGAGAAGTCCTGAGGACACTGTTGTCAGAAGTCCCCAAATAGTCCACCCCAGTCATGTGTTATAGTGAAGCTCACAGTCAATAAGCCACCAAATTTAACCAGTCTCCAACACATAAACATGAACAGAAAGCCTAGATTTAACTGAAACCCAAGGAAAAACTCAAACATGAACGATAAAAGGGCAAATAAATAAATAAATAAAGTATTTTGAAGGAACTAGAAACTATGTAGTTACAAAAAAAAAAAAAAAGACTGAATGTGCTCAAAATGAGAAAGTATTTATACTCATAAATTAAGACAGGATAATATTTAAAAGAAAGGAAAACAGGAAAATAAGAGAGAAAAGGATAATCAATGAGAAACACACGTCCAATGTGTAAAAAAAAAAAAATCAGAAGAACAGAAAAGGGTAGGACAAGAAAAACAACCATTTTTTTTAAATTACAGTAATGAAGAACATAAATTTCTAAATTAAAAATTCTTATGAAATTAACTAGTAGATGAAAATACACCAAACCCAATTAACAGCAACAACAAAGTCTCTTGTAAAGAAATAGAAATCCAAATTGGTCGAGAATTCTTAATAGCAACAACAACAAAAAAAACTAGAAAAACAATGAAACAGTTTCTTCAGAATACCGAAGGTAATGATTGTCAACATAAAACTATACTCCCAGAAAAAATGCTATATATCATGGTTGAGGACAGAATATGGAGTTTTACAAATACTGAAGGTCACGACAGAATTTTAATTCCTATGGGCTCTTTTTTATTGAGTTTTTTGACTAGACCTTTGTGGGGCCAGTTTTAAGTTCAAAGCATAATTAAGCAAGAGGTACAGCTATTTCCCATGTAGCCCTAGCCCCACATACTTACAGCTTCACTCATTATCAAAACCTTACACCAGAGTGGTACATTTGTAAAAACTAATGAACTTATACCAAGAAATCATCACTCAAAGCCCACAGTTTACATTAGGGTTCACTGTCAGACTTTTACAGTCTATTAGCTGTCACAAAGGTATAATGCTTATATCCATCATTATGGTACCACATAGAGTGCATTTTCACTGTCTAAAAATTCTCTATGCTCCTCCTACTCATCCTCCTCCCTGCCCTCAACCCTCACCAACCACCAAACTTTTTCCTATCTCCATAGTTTTGCTTTTTTTAGGAAGTCATATACAGTATAGCCTGCTCAGATTGGTTTATTTTCCTCAGTATAATGCATTTAAGTTTCCTCCATGCCTTTCATATCTTGATGATTTATTTTTTAGCAGTGGATAATATCCCATTGCCTGGATCTACCACATTTTGTACTCATTCACATACTGAGGGACATTTTTGTTGCTTCCAAGTTTTAGCAATTATGAAAGAAATGTAGGTTTTGTATAGATATATGTTTTCAACTTCTTATTTATGAGTAAATACAGAGTGTGACTGATAAATCATACAATATGTTTACTTTTGTAAGAAACTGCCAAAACATCTTCCCAAGTAGATGTATCATTTTTCTTTTCTGCCAGCAATCAATAAGTGTTCCTGTTACTTCACATCTTCACCAGCATTAGGTGTTGTTGTTGTTCTAAATTTTGGTCATTCTAATAGATATGAAGTGATATCTCGTTTTTGTTTTATTTTGCATTGTCCTAACAACATGATGTAAAACATCTTTTGAAATGCTTATCTGTCATCTATATATATTCTTGGGTAAAGTGTCTGTTAGGGCCTTTTCCCCTTTTATTAAATGAGCTGTTCATTTTCCTACTGTTAAGTTTTAAGAGTTCCTTGTATATTTTGAATAACAGTCCTTTATCATATATGTTGTTTGCAAATATATTCTCTCAATTTGTGACTTGTATTCTCATTCCCTTCAAAGTGTCTTTTTCAGGGCAGAAGTTTTTAATTTTAATGAAGTCCAGCTTATCAATTTTTTTCATGAATCATGCCCTTTGGTGTTATATCTAAAAAGTTACCACCATACCCAAGGTCATCTAGGTTTTCTCCAGTGTTATCTTCTAAGATTATAGTTTTATGTTTTAGATTTAGGTCTATGATCTTTTTGCACACGGAGTTCCAGTTGTTTCAATATTGAAAAGACTCTCTCTGTTCCATTGAATTGGCTTTGCTTCTTTGACAAAGATTATGTGACTCAATTTCTGGGCTCTCTATTCTGTTCCATTGATTTGTCTTTTCTCTCACTAATAGCACACTATCTTGATTACTATAGCTTTATAGTAAGTCTTTGAGTTGAATAGTCTTAGTCTTCCAAACTTTGTTCTCCTCCTCCAATATTGTATTGGCTGCTCTGGGTCTTCTGTCTTTCCATATAGACTATAGAATTTATCAAAAGCCAAAAGAATGGACATCTCGAAAATAGTGAGTTTTCCTATGCATGAAAATGGAATCTCTATTTAGTTAGTTCTTTTATTTTGCTCATCAGAGTTTTGTAGTTTCTTCATATAGGTTTTTGTAAATATTTTGTTAGATTTATACCTAAGTATATCATTTGGGGAGGGGGGTACAAATGTAAAAGGTGCTGGGTTTTTAATTTAAAATTCTACCTGTTCAATGCTGGTTTATAGGAAAGCATTAGACTGTTGCATATTAACCTTGAATCTTACAAATGTCTATAATCACTTATTAGTTCCAGGAAGGTTTTTTTTGGTCAGTTATTTCAGATTTTCTACACAGATAATTATGTCATCTGCAAAGAAAATTTCATTATGTCCTTTTCAAACAACATACTTATTTCCTTTTCTTGTCTTATTCATTAGGTAAGAATTCTAACTCAATGTTTAAAAAGAAATTTTTCTTGTTCCAATCTTAGTGGGGAAGCTTCTGGCTTCTCATCATTAAGTACAATGTTAGCTGTAGGTTTTTTGCAGATGGCCTTTATCAAATTGAAAAATTTCCTGTCAAATCCTAGTTTGCTGAGAGTTTTTATCACGAATGGCTGCTGGATTTTGTCAAATACTTTTTCTGCATCTATTGAAATGATCTTGATTTTTCTTGTTCTGCCTGTTATTGTTATGTATTGCAACAATTGATAGTTTGAAGTTGAACTAACCTTAAATATGAGATAAACCACACTTGGTTATAATCTGTAATTCTTTATATACATAATTGGACTACTTACTGATACAGAATTTGCTAAATAAAGAATCTTGGGAATTTTTGCATTTATGTTCATGAGATGCTGGATAGTTTTATTTGCAATGTTTTTGTCTGGTCTTGGTATTAGGCTGGCATCTTCTGCTTCTATATTCTAGAAGAGACTGCAAACAATTGGTATAATTTCTTCCTTACATGTTTGTTAGAATTCACAAATGAATCTGGGCTTGGAGCTTCCTATTTTTCAATTATTAACTATTGATTCAATTTCTTTAATAAATATAGGCTTATTCAGATTATCTATTCTTGTGTGAGTTTTTGCAGCTTGTGTCATTGAAGGAATTGGTCTATTTCATTTAGGTTGTTAAATCTGAGGACACGGAATTTTTCATAATTTTTCTTTATTAACCTCTTAATATCTATAGGTTCCCTAAAAAATGCCCTATTTCATTTCTGGTATTAATAATCTGTGTCTTTCACTTTTCTTCTTAGTGTGGCCTATTGACCTTAATAATCTTTTCAAAGAACCAGCTGTTAGTTTTGTTGATTTTGTCTACTGGTTTTGTTTTCCATTTCATTGATTTCTGCTTCTCTTATTTTTTCCTTCTGTTTACTTTGAAATTAATTTGCTCTAACTTTTTCTAACTTTATAACATGGAATGTTAGATTATTAGTGAGATCCTTCTTTTCTAATATATACATTCAATACCATATGTTTCCCTTCAAGAACTGCTTTGGCTATATCCCCAAATTTTGATAAGTTGTTTTCATTTATGTTTAGTTGAAAATATTTTTAAATTTCTCTTGATATTTATTCTTTGACCAATGTGTTATTTATAATGTATCACTTACTCTCTAAATATTTGGGGATTTTTCATCTTGTTTCCTGTTATTGATTTCGAAATTAATTCCATTGTGACCTGAGAGCAGACATTGTATGATTTCTATTCTTTTTTCATGTTTTAAGGTGTGTTTCATGGCCCAGAATGTGATCTATCTTGGTGAATTTGCAAGAATGTGTAGTCTGGCATTGCTGAATGAAGTAATTCATAGATGTCAATTATATCCAGTTGACCAATGGTGTTGTTGAGTTCATTTACATCCTTACTGATTTCCCGCTTGCTGGATTTGTCCATTTGTAATAGATGAGTATTGAAACCTCCAACTATAATCGTAAATTCATCCATTTCTCCCTGCGTTCCATCAGGTTTGCCTCATGTGTTCTGAGGCTCTGTTGTTCAACACATAAATGGTAAGGATTTTTCTGTCTTCTTATAGAATTCTTGGAGAATTTTTCTATATGTAATATCCGTCTTTATTCCTGCTAACTCCTTTCTCTGAAATCTGCTCTGCCTAAAATCAATATAACTACTGCTGCTATCTTTTGCTTAATGTTAGCATAGTATATATTTCTGAAACCTTTAAGTTTAATCTGTATGTCTTTCTATTTAAAATGGATTTCTTGTAGATAACGTATATTTAGGTCTTGTTTTGGTTTTGTTTTTCCCCTTTTTAATTCCTCACACGCGCACACACACACACACACACACACACACACACACACACACACACTTCCACCCCTGACCTATGGATGTTGCTGTCTCCCCTTAAGAACTGGATCTCTGAAGGCAGGGCATCTCCTCCCATTGCTAGTGGCAGGCTCCCGGGGCCTGGTGCCCCTGGGGTCCATGGCTCCTCCTGGGGCAAGAATCCAGGACCTTCTGTGTGTAAAGCAGACCTGTTAACCACTACACTATGGAGCCACAGCCAGTCTTGTTTTTTAATCCACTCTAGCAATCTCTGCCTTTTAATTGGTTTATTTAGATCATTTACATTTAAAGTAATTGACACAGTTGGATTAATATCTACCATATGTGTTACTGTTTCCTATTTGTGGACCCTTGTTCTTTGTTTCTGTTCTTTATCTGCCTTTTATGGTTTGAATTGAGCATTTTCTTAGTATATCATATATATATATACACACACACACACACACACACACACACACACACACATATATATTTTTTTTACTTTTAGTGGTCGTCCCATAGTTTGCAATATACATTAACCATTTATTCACGTCTACTTTTTAATATCACTACACTAATTCACAGGTCATCAAGTATAAGAAAATATTCCTAATTCCTCCCTCCCTTGTAATATTGCTGTCATTTATTTCACTTATATGTAAGCATACAAAACTACACCTACGTATACACAGATATACACACACACAAGTATACACTAAATACACTATTGCTGTTATTATTTCGAACAAACTGTTATCTGTGAGATCAATTAAAACTTAGAAAACTAAAGCTTTTTTCTTTCATCTTCACTTATTTCTTCTCCAACAGTTTCTTACTTTCTAAAGATCTGAGTTTCTGACCCATCATTTTCCTTCTCTCTGAAGAACTTCTTTTAACATTTTTGAAAGGCAGGTGTAATAGCAACAAATTTCCTCAATGTTTGCCTGAGAAAGTCTTATACTGCTCCTTCATTTTTGGATGTTAATTTTAAAAAGCAGAGAATTCTAGGGTGGTTTTTCTCTTTCAACACTGAATATTTCCCTCCACTCTCTCTTCTTGCTTGTATGGTTTCTGAGGAGAAGTCCAATGTAATTCTCATCTTTCCTCCTCTGTAGGTAATGTGTTTTTCCTCTGGCTTTTTTCAAGATTATGTTTGACTTTCTGCAGTTTAAATATCATATGCCTACGTATAATTTGTTTGGCATGGATCCTTCTAGTTGTTTTCTGAGTTTCCTGGATTGTGGATTTGGTGTCTGACATTAATTTGGAGAAATTCTTAGTCACTATTGCCTCAGATAGTCTTTTCCTTTCTCTTTTTCTTCTCCTTCTGGCACTCTCATTATGTACATGTTACAGATTTTTTAGCTGTCCCACAGTTCTTGAATATTTTCTTCTGTTTTTTTCCCCCAGTCTTTTTTTTCTCAAAGCTTTACAGTTTTGGAAGTTTCTATTAAGACACCTTCAAGCTCAGAGATTCTATAATCACTCTGTCCAGTCTACTAATGAAACCGAAGGCAATTTTCATGTCTGTTAGTGTTTTTGATATCTAGCATTTCTTTTTTATTCCTTTTTAGAATTTCTATCTATCTGATTACATTGCCCAACTGCTGACAATGTACTGGTTGAACTCGAGGTCCATGT
Source organism: Eonycteris spelaea (assembly GCA_003508835.1). Classification (NCBI taxonomy): domain Eukaryota; kingdom Metazoa; phylum Chordata; class Mammalia; order Chiroptera; family Pteropodidae; genus Eonycteris; species Eonycteris spelaea. The sequence continues at coordinate 10,983,500 of PUFA01000027.1, forward strand.
GCATAAAATTTCAAATACTCTAGCAGCTTCCTTGACCTTTATCTTCACTTGAACAACTGATTTCTGTAATAAACCTGGAAACTTGGTTTCACCTCTATCTATAGCTCCTCTGAATTTCTTTTTATTTCTATTACTCAAGCTCTGACCAGAACCTCCATTCATCATTTCTCTTACTCTTTGCTTGCATTAAAGTGGACCTGTTATCTCATTGAGGCATCTAATCTGCAAAACATACACTTGCTCTTGTTTAGTAAATCTCCACTTTCTCAGACAGCCCTTATCAAATAGGAGACTACAGTTGAAGGTGTGAAAAGTTTTAGTATGAACACCCCCAAATGCCTTGATCTCTTGTCCATCCACAGATCTCCTTTATAAACTCCAACTACAAATCAATCATACAACCTGTATGAAGTAACATAAATATGAAGTAACAGAAGAATGTTACTTCATATTTTATCAGTTATAAATGTACAGAGTTACAAGAAGCAAATATCCAAAGCAAGGTTAGTTTTGAAAAGTTTACCCTGCCCCCTCACTCCACGTTATCTTCCACAGAGCAATCATATTTCCTTCTAAATACAGATACAATCTCAGTGGCATGTAGCAATAAACTGTTCTCACTTGCACTGCTATGGGATAGCTGTGATGACTCTGCTTTCAGCTGCAGGGCTGTGGTTGGCTGTGGCAGCTCTGATCCATGGATTGCATTCTGCAGACCAAACTGGAGAAGCAGCAATAAACCAGAGTATGCCTTCCTATGGCAATAACAGAAGAACAAGAGGGCAAGCAGAACAGCACGAACACATTTAAGCCTCTGCCTACAACATGTCTGCCAAAATCCCAAAGCAAGTTAGGAGACAAAATTCAGAATTGAGGAGGAGAGAAATAACTTCACTTGCCAGGAGGCTATAGCAAGGTTGCAAAAGTAGAACACTGTGGCAGCAGACTGAAGATTTGGGGACGAATAGTTTATCTATCATTCCATATATCTACATAACATACTTATGATGGTTCCTCTGGATTTTCTGAGTTGGCAATCATCTATGGAAGAAGAAGAATTTGTCTTCTTTTTCCTAATCTCATCACAATACACACTATCACTTCCCATTCCCCATCCCTTCTATATCATAATTTTGATTGAATCAATATTGAGTATTTACATCCTTGACTGTGTAAATACTACTCACTGCCAAATTATATATTATAATGCCTTTCCTACATAAGTTTTTGTTTTCCCTAGAATTAGAACTTTTAAGTGTTTAGTTTCCTATACACATATGACTCATTCAGCAGCACTTAGCTATTTGTCTAGATCTATTCTCGAGATGTTCAGACATATAAGGCATTTTGCCAATTTTTTTTATTCCTGAGGAAGTCACCTTTGGAGTCTTCTGACCTTTTCAGCAAGGACTGGTTGTCCTCTGCCAGCCACATAGCTATCACCTTAAAAACTCCCTGTATCATCATCCTGGGGATAATCTTCATCTCCCTCCCATCATGGGTCTCCTGTGTCCCACATAATCTCTCTTGATTTAATTCCTTCATTTTTGTGGAACAAATCCTCTAGTAGCTTTTCTAAGTAGGGAGCCTAAGAGGTGAATTTTGAAAAACTCTTTTTGTTCCATTATTCCTTTGATATTTCCTCCTCTTTATTTTCTCTTTTTTGAAAATTTTGTTATTGAGTATCAACTCTCTTTGATTGGGCATCTAATTTTCCTTGCTTTCCTATAGTTTATTTTATTTTATTTTATTGTCCTTTGGAGAGAATTCCTCAGATTTATTTTTAGCCCCAGATCTTTTTCGATTCTTTAAATATTCATTTTTCTACCCTTCTGTACTTGTTTTTAAGTTCCAAATAACTTTTATCTCTGTAACAATACTTTTCAAAAGTTTTCCTTTCCCTATATCTTCGCTGCTTCCTCCATATCACTCCTTTCTGTTGCTCTGGTCATAACTTCCACAGTAAATGCATTCTTTAAGTGGTACAGTGTACTTCTCAGCTTATATTTAAGAGTAGAAGATTAAAAATCTATTAAGCAATGAGTACAGAGATGGGTTTTCTGAAGGATGAGCTTTACTATAGGGTAATGGGGTTGAGATATTTACTGAGAAACCCAGAGGTTAGTATATTTAGGTATTTCTTCTTAGATTGAACAGATTCCTCACTCAAAACTCTTTCAATTTCTATCTAGGAAGGAAAGTCAAGCCACCAGGATACTAGCCAATGAATGGAAAAAAAAGACCATGAGCTTCCCCATTCAGCAGTCAGGAGGCATGCACATGGTTTGTTAGCCACTGTTTTGGGCAAAGTGCTCATTCCCTTGACTGAATTCAATGTTCTCCCTATACATAGGGAGCACTGCACCCCACTTGCCTCTGTAGGTGGGGATGGGGTCATATAGAAGACAAGGTGATTTAAAGATCAGACTGCTTCTTAAACAGTTTTCAGCAAACCACCTCACTTTTCCCCCTTCAATCAGTTCCAGAGATACGTGGTACTGCATTTGGGGGGATTTCTACTGTAGACAATTTTAATTCTTAGCTTTCCCTGTAACTCATAATTCAGCCCTCTGTTATCTACTGCATCAGTTACTATACTCACTTGCTTTCCAGCTATTTGTTTGCCACTGTCCCCTCCCTTAACTCTTATTCTTGTGGCCTTGTTGTTTTTAATCCCTTGTTGTTTTTAATCTAGCAGCTTTAATGAGGTTTAGTAGTGGGCAAAATTAGATACATGTTCGGTTGGTTATCTTTACCCAGAAATAAGAGTATATACATTCTAATCATATAAATAATTCCAAGTTTCTTTCTATAAAAGTGGTTTCGATTTATATTCTCATAAACAATGTATGAGAATGTAGCAGAGTTGTTAACATGAGATAAATAAATAGGACTCAGAGGGACTGGAAAACCTCTGAAAAAAATATTTTGTGTATAATGCGGTTATTTTTCTGGGAAGCTATTACACAAGTTGCAGAGCTTTTATAATACACACAATAAAGTCAGAAACCATTGTTTTATGGTAATTATGTAATGGTTCATGGCTACAAATAATCCCATTACATATCTACCCTTCCAGCTTTAACATCATTCACAGTATTATTTCTGCAAGGCAGCCTGGGAAGTTTGCCCAACAAAGAACAATATATACATTAGAGAAAAACTAAATCAAAGGCATGCATGCACAGGTTTCTCACTCTGCAATTACAGATTCATGCTCAGAATGTTTCAAGTAGAAACAAAATAGACTATCTTACAATTAGGTAAACAATGAACACCTGCATTCAATTTATCATCTGAAAATCAAACTTTAAGCATTTTGCATACATTTACATGTTTGAATTATGCAATGGGAGACAATTATCCAAGAAGCTTTGTTCTTATAATACATCAGGTCATTTTACGAGTAAATAAATAATCTCAGACTAAGTTTATGTAATAACACAAATTCAACCTTCACTCTTCAGGAAACAAAGACAAATGATCTAGCTAAGGATAAGATTTCTTTGGGTACAAATTTTTAAATAAGTTTACATAGAGTTACATTTCCCAGGAATTCTAAAACCATGTTTTTAGCCTTTTCCATTGAACTTCACAATCAAATATTGTGAAGCACAATTAAAAAGTAAGAGTTTCACTTGGATATTTTATTCCTCTCAGGTATCTTTTTTGAAATAGTAATCTGATCAAAAGCAAGCAACAAAATTAGGAAAAAATTAAGATATCAGAGAAAAGGCAGTTTTTAATTCACGCACAAAGAACGGTTATAAGGCTGTCGCCATAATCTTAAGAGAATGAGGATCTGCAATAAATTTAGGAAATATAGAGAAGACAGGGTTTAGAGCTAGAAAATACTTCCATATAAACACGTTGATGACGTTATTACACAGGCTGGAAGATGCAGAAACTAAGAGGTCTACTGATTAGGCTAAATGGTATCAGTTAGATGTAAGTTACCTTTAGGACATCTAATAAAAGTACTCACAGAAATTGTACATATATGCCCAACAGTTATGAAAGAAAGAGGAAAAACAATGATCAGAAAATGTGGGGAACATCTATCCATTTACTAAGCAAATATTTATGGAAAAATTGCCAGGCAACACTCTAAGCACTGAGAAGGATGAGGAAGACTGGAGGAAAACCATACAAACAAATGTAACACAAGATCACGGCAATACTGGAGGTGTTCTCACAGACTAGAACTGAAGAGAAGCAACAATGATATCATGAGATCAGCTCTATATTTTTTAATCGATGTAAGATCGGCTCTATATTTTTTAATTATAGGCTGCGCAGAATTTAACCTGAGTTCAGTACAAGGAATTAAAGTTATAACAATCCGCTTTATATTCAAGCCAGGCCATTATCTCAATTCCTTTATTGACCAAAAGTACTATTTTAAAACTATCACCTTCTACATAAACAACTTGTCTAGTAGCCTCTTTATGACTTACTCCTTATACTAATTTTAGTACCTTCAGCTTTCTCTCTACTTTTCCCATATTTCCCATGATATTTTCAAATCTTTCTTGCCAGGCTTTCACTTTGCAGTCTAGCTCCCTCACCATCAAATCCTGACTTAAACATTACCTATGGAATTCTGTGGCTCCTTTGCTTCTGAAAAAAAACTGTTCTGTACAGTCTACATCCTTAAACTGTGATACAAGTCATAACTAAGAGAGCAAGAGTTAAATCAGCCTGACCACTAAATCACTGAGAGAATACTAACTAACAAAAACAACAACAACAACAACAACAACAAAACTATTCATCAATAAAATGGAATGAAAGACTGCTATGTATAAGAACATAGGTGAATCTCAAAATCATTATGCTTTAGTGTAAGAAGCCAGGCATAGAAGACTATGTATCTATGATTCCATTTAAATGATATTCTAGAAAAGTGAGAACTACAGGGAACAGAACACACATCAATGGTAGCTGGGGCCCGGGAATGGGGAAAGGAAACTGACATACAATAGAACGAGGTAAAAATGACAGTGTACCACGTGTAAATCTAGGCTTTAAGAAATCTTGTGTTTCCACATTCTTGTACCTCTGCCATCTCCATGAGGAAAGCATGCCTAGATAGACAACTGGTCAAAGAGGGATGAAAACCCTGGAGCAGAGGTGTCCAGCCTACGTACACCTGCAGCACAAAGTAGAGCTGCCCCAAAGCAGAGCTGCACAGCCAAGTTCAACCAAGATCAGCAGATCTGCAGTAACCCACAGACCCATGAACATAAACTGATTATCACTATCTATATTATCTTCTTGGATAGTTTATTACACGTAATTTGTGAACCAATGGCAAACATGTCATTATTGAAAAAGTTCTTTGAAATTAACCAAAAAGTAGGAAGAATTCAATGAAAAAGTCAGCTATAATATAATAAAGTAATTCAGCACAAAAAAATACAAATATATGCAAAAATAGAAATGACTCTCAAAATGTTGTATAAAAAAGCAAGTCATAGAACAATATTATCAGTACGATTCTATTCATAAAAACTTTCAAACCCAAGCTATTGTAGACACATCTATATGTCTGTTAAGACTACAGAGGAAAGCAAGAAAATCATTAACACAAAATTAAAGAAAATAATAGGAGGAAAGGGAACACAATCAGGCACAGGGATGCAAACAGAAAGAAACACAAAAGAAAACATCAAACAACATACTAGCAACATTCTATCTCATGAACTGGATGGTGAAGACAAAATTGAACACCTATTATTCATCTTCGGATCAATCTATTATTTATTGGATTTCGTTAACCAATGCCACCATAAGAAAATTAATTGAGTAATTAAAATAAATAAATAAATAATCTGCCAAATGGTATATAATACACACTAAGGAATATATTTTATCAAACACATACACACAAAAGCCTCGCTGGTCAAAGAATGGACTGAGATCTGTAAGTCTCTCCCTCACCAGCAGTGAGCTACATTAGTTGTGGGCCCTGGGCAGGATCAACATAGCACAGACAGTTGCAGAATGGTAAGAAACTATTTAGCAGGATTGTCTGGGGACACTGGGAGGTTAGCCAGGAACACCTGGATTGCAATGTTCTTCTATAACAGATAACATCCTATTCTGAGAAACTTAATAAATCTCCTTAGCAACAAGGAGTTCAGATATTTCATTTGTTGTCAACAACATAAAACAAGTAAGTGAACAGAAATCAATAGGTAGGTCACTTTTCTGCACACTCTATGGATTACACCATGGACCATCAGAGCATGGCACCTGCAAACACCAGCTCTTCTGTATCATTACACCTCACTTTGAGCATCAGCATTGGATGTACTTAGACGCTTGTGTTCATGAAACTACCCTAGCCCTCGCCACCTCTAGTAGAGATGGAAGCAAAGAAATCGTGCGCCACTATTAACAAGGTCTAAAGAAAACGTACATTCTTCTACACACAGGCACTAACCTTCTTTTCCTTATGAAATCTGCCTATGATATAACAGTTATAAAAGACACTGAAAATTCTAATTCCATCTTTCTTGTTATTATATAAATAGTGAAAGTGTTTAAAACAATGGGAGATTTTGAATCGTTTCTGAATTTATCTGCTTTTGTTTCCATGATTAGGATATTATCAAATGAGATACTGAACTTGATTTTTTTTTTTTTTTAGGCAAGGCAACCTTTGGTTGACCTCACAGATTGCAAGGACCTTGTCAGCTTACAATTTCTTATTTTTTTTATTTTTTAAGCCTACAGCACTTGGTCTTCCTAGGTGGTCTCCCATCCAAGTACTAACCAAGCCCGATGCTGCTTTGCTTCCGAGATCAGACGGGATCGGGCTTGTTCAGGGTAGCATGGCTGTAACTGAAATATTTTTAAATTCAGTATACTACAGATATTGAATGCTTGCCATTTTTTTTTTTTTTTAAAGAAAATGCCCCAGTCTACTACAGTTCCTGCTAAGGAAGCACCACCCTTATTTTATTTCCTTTCTTCCTGTCATTCTCTCCCTCCCTAACTCCACTCCATATATTCTGCTGATTGATGTTTTGGTGGGGACCTATCCCCAGAGCAGCCAATTCATCAGATGATCAGTGACTTAGATCTGGGTGTTTTGGCTTATGAAGAGCGCAGAGCAAATCAGATTTTATCTGCAAGGAATCTAAACTAAGACATGATGAAAGAGTTTGCAAGAAGGTAAAAGAAGTCAAACTGATGCCCTCATGTTGGAGCTGGAGAGCTATGGCAACTAAAGTTGAAGCGAAACACAAATCACAAACTTGGTAGGTGGGGAGGAAAAAAAAGAATTAATCATAAAGCAACAAAAACCCTAAAAATAATTCAGATCTCAAAAATTTACCAGTTACCAACCAATGATATTTTCCAATAACGTATATGTCTTTCTTGGAAAACTTTGAGTCTCTCTTTCTTGCAAACACAAGAGCTAGTCAGGGAGGTTCTGTGGACACTGGAAAATTCCAGGAACAATAAGAATCCTCAATAGAGGCAATTATCTCAAAATTCTCCTGAAAGAGTGATGCCTGTATGTACAAAAGCATCACTGATGATCATTTGCAAATATGGTAAATTATCAAAAAAACTTATTCCACGTCAAAATGACAGGTATCATGCTCAATAAACTCTGCAAAAGTGCTAACTAGGTACCCGTCCACAACATGTTGGAAGCCTCCAGAGTCTCAGACCATCATGTGCATGAACACTGAGAGCATCCTTTCCCATGTACAATGGTTTTAGGATACACTATATTGTCGGACGTTCAGAGAATTCCATTTTTCACTTTAAAGTAAACCATGTAGAATGGAATAAATATATCTAATACACAACCAACATCAAAAAAAAACTGGTGCTTATTCCTTTTAGGGCAATATTTTGGTAATGTATAGTGGAGGTGACAATACAATAAGTGGAAGTCTGTTCAAAAACTGTTAAAAATGTACTCTTTACACTCAAAAAGCACGCTCTCAAAAAACCCTTTCATAACATTAAAATAGGTTTTAAGTTTAAAAAAAAGAAGAAAAAAACGTTTAATGACAGCACTAAGGACAAAACATAGGACTCCTACCCACCGTAGTTCACAGTCATGTGAAAAAACTGCATTCCCTCCCTGATTATTATTTTCTGAGTGTTGACATTTATTCCCTGCTATTCAATGTAAGCAAGACCATATTCACTCTCCCAAAGGATCATCACGATATTAAACAGACATGTAACAGACACAGTCCTAGATTAAGTACCAAGGAAAAAAAAAAAAGGAAAAGGAAACAGCTCTCTGATTAGTTTTCATTATGAAAAAAAACATCAAGAGTAGGAAACATATGCAGATATTAAGAAAGGAAATCCTCTTAAAATGTGGATGTCATGAGATCAAGAGAGATCATCTGTCCCACAAAGCCCATCACAGAGGAACTATTTCTCCAGGGAATCCTCATATGGGCAGAAAATGTAATAGCCATCAAGTACATATGAGCTAAAATTATCTTAATTTTTAGGCATTTGGACCACAAAAAAAAAAAGCTGAAGCAATATTCCTGGAAAAAAGTGATTAATCTATGTTAAATGCATTTAATCAATTAGGCATGTTATGTTTTGAAGTTAGGAGATTCAAAATATAACTAAAAATAGTTCTTGCTTAATGCTGTGGAGTTTGTTAAATTGTTGTGTGACTTTTTCAGAAAGTATTGTGCTTGTGAAAGATCTGAGGGTGATTACACTGAAGACTAGAAGCTATCTATCTTATTTTTCTTTTATCTATCTCTTGGTGCACAGCAAAAAGGTATAACAAACTTCTTCACTGATGTTACTCCAAAGTGAAACAAATGCCATCACATCTGCCTCAGCCAGCACCATTTCTGGTTGCTTCGCTGCTGTGTCAAAAAAAAAAAAAATAGCAGTTTGATTCTTGATATCTTTCCAATAAAGTGAAATGAATTGGAGTAAGACTTTCCAGTTCATTTTCATGTGTTAGCGTTGTCTCACTTTTCCTGAAAGAGTAAAAATATTTCATATTATTCTTTCGATCATCTCCCTGGAATAGCAGTTCTGTCCTAAGAGTGGTGAGTATTCCAACTCACTCTAGTCAAACTCTGATTACCTTCAAACAGATCTCAGCCTTGAGGAAAAACAAGGGAAGGTGGCTGAGACTCAGGATATCAAGTGACAAGGACCCATAATGCTTTGGTTCAGACTGCATCTTATACAGACAGAAAAATGGTAAAAAGCAAGGGAATAACCATTGGAGAGACACATATGTTCTGCCAAGGGTAAGATTCTCCTCTTATACATTCAATTTACTAAAAGACTGTTTCTAAGTTAAAAATAAGTTTTCATCGTAAAAGTAATGCTTATTAAGAAAATGTGTATATCAATATGTAGGTTTATATCAATACATATATGTCTACATATGATATAGTCACTATATTGATGTCTACATGTCAATATAGTCACTAAAGAGGAAAGGGGAGCTCTTCAATTTAGCAATAAAAGTGTAACATGCAACACACAGTCACTCCCCCTTGCTATGCACAGAAGGAGAAGCTCACCACACCTGACCAAGGAGTGCCCTGTGTCATTAACCTGCTACAAAATGCCAGGCCATATTCTCTCTCCATCACACGTTGCCTTCGCCCAAGGCTAAGATAAACTCTGCATAATGTTAGTCTTTTTTCTCGGTTCTCCAAAAAATTCAAAGTCTCAAAGAGACTTCTTGACTTAATTTCTCTCATATCTAGTATATATTTTTTAAGCCACATATCCATTTATCCTTAGAGGTAGGTGACACTATTGAAACACACTTCCACACACTGTGAAACCTTTAGGGAGAAAACATCTTCCAACATGTCAAGATAGTTTGAGGGTTTGTTTGTTTATTTTGATGGTTTCCCCTCTTGTAGTTTGTTCTTTATATTATTTTATTCAGTCTCCTGAAAAATTAAAAAAACTCTGCCTTAATTTTTAACCAAAAGATTAAAAGTTAATCATACAGTGAGTGTTTTCGTTTTCTTCAAATACCCAGAATGGAATTGCTAGATGGTATGGTAGTTGTGTTTTTAAATTTGAGGGTAACTTCCACACTGTTTTCCACATCGGCTACACAAATTTACATTCTCAACAACAGGGTTCCCTTTTCTCCACATCTTTGCTAAACTTATTTCTTGTCTTTTTGATAACCATTCTACCAGATTTGAGATGATATCTTAACGTAATTTTGATTTTCACTTCTCTGATCATTAGTGATGCTGAGTATCCTTCCATGTACTGTTGGCCATTGGGAAATCTTCTTTGGAAAAGTGTCTACTCAGATCTTCTGCCCATTTTTTCAATTGATTGTTTGGTTTTGCTATTGAGTTGTGAGTTTTTATATATTTTGAATATCAACCCCTTATCAGATACATGATTTGCAAATGGTTTCTCCCATTTAGTAGGTGTCTCTTCATTTTGTTGATGGTTTCCTTTGCTTTGCGCAGCTTTTTTACTATGATACAATCCCACTTATTTATTTTTGCTGTTTTTGCTTTTCCTTTTTGCAGTCAAATTCAAAAAATCATTGTCAAGACCTATGTCAAGGAGCTTACAGCCTATGTTTTTTTTTCTAGGTATTTCATTATTCCAGGTCTTAATTTTCAAGTCTATAATCCCTTTTGAGTTAGTTTTGGGGTATTAGGTAAAATAGTGTTTTATTCTTTTTGAATATGGTTCTTCAGTTTTCCCAACATTTATTGATGAAACTTTTTTTCCCATTATACATTCTTGACTCTTTCATCATAAATTAATTGGCTATATCTGCATGGGTTTATTTCTGAGCTCTCTATTCTGTTCCATTGACCTGTGTGTCCATTTTTATTACAGTATCATACTGTTTTAATCACAATAGCTTTGTAATATAGTTTAAAATCAGAGATCATGATGCCAGCAGCTTGGTTCTTCTTTCTCAAGATTGCTTTGGCTATTCAGGTTTTATACAAATTTTAGAATTTTTTGTTCCATTTTTTTTTTTAAATGTCATCGGAATTTTGATAGAGATTGCATTGAATCTGTACATTTCTTTGGGTAACATGAACTTTTAATGTTGATTGTCCCAGTTCATAAGCACAGACGATCTATCCATTTATTTGTGTCTTCTTCAATTTGTGTCTTCTTCAATAAATGTCTTGTCATTTTCAATATATAGGTCTTTCACCTCCTTGATTAGATTTATCGTTAGGTATTGTATTCTTTTTGATGTAATTGTAAATGGGATTGTTTTATTTCTCTTTCTGATAATTTGTTATTAGCGTATAGAAATGCAACAGATTTTGTGTATTGATTTTGTATCTGCAAATTCACTGAAGTTATTTATTAGTTGTAACTATTTTTTGATGGAATCTTTAGGATATACTATTATAATATCAGGTCACTACAAGCAGTGAGTTTAAATTCTTCCTTTCCAATTTGGATGCCTTTCATTTCTTCTTCTTGACTAATTGCTCTAGCTAGTACTAAATTGCAGAGAAGTACTCTAAATGGGCATCCTTGTCTAATTTTTTATCTTAAAGGAAAGACTTGAATCTTTTCACCAGTGAGTTTGATGTTAGCTGTGGACTTCTAATATATGGTCTTTATTAAGTTGAAGTATATTCCTTCTATAAACACTTTGTTGAAAGTTTTTTCTATCATAAATAAATGTTGTTTTGTCAAATGCTTTTTCTGTATCTGTTGAGATGATTGTATTATTTTATCTTTGGTTTTGTTAAAGTGGTGTATCACACTGATTTGTGAATGTTGAACCATACCTGCATCCCTGAAATAAATTCCACTTGATTATGGTATATGGTCCTTGCAATGCACTATTGAATTTGGTTTGCTAAAATTTTGTTGAAGATTTTTGCATATATGTTAATCAAGGTTATTGGCTTGTGATTTTCTTTTCCTGTGGCATCGCTGTCTGACTTTGGTATCAGGGTAATGATGGCCTTATAAAATGAGTTTCCTCCTCTTCTATTTTTTAGAAGAGTTTGAGAATTGGTATTAATTTGTCTTTGAATGTTTGGTAGAATGCAGAAATTTTTAATCTAAGATTTTTCGGAGTACAATCAAGCTTTCCACTGCCCTCAGACTGTATACACACAAGTAATATGTGATTAAGAAAAACAATTAAGAGCTACATTTCTTCTGAAGGTAATTAAATTATACATGTGTGGGAAATTTACTTCTTAGAGGTACTGCTTTAGATTGTGCCCAATCTTTTCTTCTCATCCATAAACTTTATAGCAACAAAACAAACATACAAATAATTCCACATACATGTGGATGTATGTATACACACACCCATACAAAAAGCCATGACTTCTATGGACAAATTAAGCTTTAATTTCTGTATTTTCATGCAGAATCTCTTTAGTTAATAAAAACAAAAGGCCTAAATAAAATGCAATTCTCATATAGTTGCAATCACAAAAGACATTTAAAAAAAAAGTCCCTATAAACCATGATGTCAGCCACAAGTAAAATAAATACTTCATTAAACTCTAGGATAGTCATATCAGAGCAGACCCCAAAAAATATTTTTGTTTGCTTCAAAAAGTTTTCAATAGCTTTCCCTAAATTTAACAATCAAGAAAAGGTAAAGCTAAGTCACTGAGGATAAGCAGCTGAAAATCATTTTATTTACCTATCTTACAAGTGATAAACTCTGTGAAATCATAACATGTTAAAGATCACAATAAAAAGCACTCATCCATTACAAACACACATACACACACAAATTAACAACTGTCATATGTCAGGAACTGCAAAGCAATAAGAATCAATTCACTGCACAAAAAGAAACTGTGATTTTGTAAATTTATGAAGATCTCATTATTACTGAGCCATTTATATAAACAGCTTAGCAAAAATAAAATTGTTGACAAGTCTGTCAGTTTCTTGTACATAAATAAACTAGTTTCTCAGAGTGTTACAGCCTATGATCCACAGAAAATGTTCCTTATGCTAATAAGGAGATGCTAGTTTAAACAAAGTTCAGCAACTTTAGCTCAGAGGCTGCAGTTTACTAATAAGCATTTTAAATATTCAAATGGGGGATATTATTTCTAGCACGTTCTAAATATATTTCACCATGAGACCTTTTTTGATAACTTAATATCATCAGGAACAATGTTCCATGGAACTCAGTTTGTAAAATTATGATTTAATCCATCCTACGTCAGTTTTTCCACATTTTTCTGCAGAATATGCTCACAGTCTCTGTCTCTTTTGTTTCTCTCCCACTCCCTGTTTCTGTGTCCGTGTTCTTCTTTCTCCGTCTTTACCTCTGTCTGACCTTCTCTATCTTTCTTTCTCCTTTTCTCCCCCTCCCACATCTCCACACCTGTTTGTGTTCTCAATCTCTTTTAGTTCTCTGCCTGTTTCTCTCCCTCCCCGCTCCCCCTTCTCCCTCCCTTCCACTGCTTCCCTCTAAAATCTATTTTATTTGTTCTCTTTCTCTCACTCTCATACACACACACACACATGCGCGCGCACACACACACACACACACACACACACACACGCTCACTTACAAAAATCTAACCCTGCTTTCATGGCACCCATAGCATCTATATGTTAATAATGAGCCCACAGCTAACAAGTGAGCCTTTGTTCATATATCCTAAGAACTTATTTTCAACTCAATACACCCATGTAGTCATGTACTTTGTTTTATTTATGTTTTAGTCATTGATATTACTGTTTTCAGAAATGTCTCTTAAATAAAACTTAAATTCTGTGCCTGTTTATTCAGAGAGATATACACCACTAATTGCATCTAATGTGAAAATGATGTAGGAGTCCAATGGGAGAAAATATGTTAAATTAGCAGATCAGGCAAATATTATCAACTTTAAGGCAATTAAAAAGTCAAAGCAGGCACAAATGTACATTTCAGATCAAGTTATTTTCTATGAAAAAGTCGCCTCGTCGATAAGATATTAATAAAGAGGAAGAAATTATAAAGAAACAGAAAGAAATCCTGGAGTTGAAAAGCTTAATAATGAAAATTAAAAATTGACTAGAAATGCACAACAGTATGCTTGATCAGTCAGAAGAATTGGCATACTGAAGATGGGTCCATTGAGATTATCCAATCTAAGTAACACACACACACACACACACACACACACACACACACACAAAGAATAAACAAAGTCTTAAGAGACCTGTAGGGCATTATCAAGCATGCCAAAATATACATAGTGAGAGACCTACCCAGAAGTGGAGAAAAGGGAAGAAGGAACTTTTAAAAAATAATGGCTAAAAACTTCCTAAATTTGATGAAAAATGTAGCTTTATACATCTGAGAAGCTCAGTGAACTCCAAGCAGGATAAACAGAAAGATCCTCATCTGGATACATGACAGTCAAACTGTCAAAACCAAAGACAAAAAGAATATTGAAAGCAGGAAGAGAGCAGTAATTTATCATGCACAAGATTCACAGTAAGATTAACAGCTAATTTCTTAATAGAAATCATGAAAGCCAAAAAGCAGTGGGAAAACATATGCAAAATGCAAAAGAAAAGACTTGTCAACTAAGAATTCTATATCCAACAAAAGAGCCCTTCAAATATGAAGGAGAAATGAAGACATTGCCAAGTAAGCAAAAACTGACAGAAAGTTTTTTCTACCCAGCATGGTCTACAAAAAAACCAAAAAGAGTCCTTGAGACTAAAAACAAAAGGACACAAAAAAGCAACCTAAATTTGCATAAATAAATAAAAGTGATGTGTAAAAGTAACTACATACCTAGCTAAAAGGCAGAATAACTGAATTTTTGGTTTAACTCTTTTTCTGTCCTATTTGATTTCAAAGAAAATTGTAAAGAACAATAATTAAAAATGAGTATTGGAGGATATACAGTGTATAAAATACAAAATTTGTATGATGATGTAGCACAAAGGAGAGTATAGAGAACTTAGTATTGTTGAATCTTGTTTAAGAAGAAAACAATGTGGATTTTTTAATATAAAAAATTTTCAGTTAAAAAAACATGTAGGGCAAACAGACACATCTGCAGGCAACCCTCAAGCCACTAGTTTGGGAACTCTGCTGTAATGTCATTCTCAGCCCTATAAAATATGTAGAATTATCCAATTTTATATATTTTAAATCCTCGCTTAATGTCACTTATAGGTTCTTGGAAACCATGACTTTAAGAAAAATGACATATTAACGAAACCAAATTTACCAGAGGCTAATTGATATAATAAACAAGAGTTAAGTTCCTATGGTATATCTCTGCTCACACAAAAAAAGTCACCAAACTAAATAAAGACCCCCAATACTTACAATATTAAACATTGAAATAAATGTGAGTTATACATATATTTAAGAAAAATGAATAAAACAAGCAAAGTAATTATTTTTTAACCCACTTATTCCAGTTCAGGTCACAGATGGCCAGATCCTATTCTGGCAGCTCAGGGAAAAAGGCAGGAAGCAGCCCTGGACAGGCTGCCCTTCCATCACAGACAGGATGCACTCGCACACTCACCCACACTCACTCAGACCAGGGCCCTTTAGACACACCAATTTACCTAACGTGCACATCTTTGGGGTGTAGGAAATCAGACTGCCCGGAGAAAACCCACGTGCAAACATGGGGCAAGGCTGTGCAGACTCCAAACAGATAGTGGCAACTCTCTGAAATCAAGTTTTTTCTCGTCGACATTTTAACAAAACAATAGTCAATGAAACGACATTATTCAATGACCTGCTGCACAGGAAATTTGCTCTAAAAACATAATATGCTATGGGAGCCGAAATATTTATTCATGTTATTTTCTCCAGAATCCAAATGATTTCCTTTAATCCTCTGTATCATAAAGATACAGAGATTTAGTTTAATCATTGCGAAATTCACTTCCATATATAAAAAGAAAAACACAATTTCTCAAAGAAAATCCTTCAATGTATGTGTTTTAATGTATTATTTAATAAGTGCTTATAGTAAACTGCCACCCCAAAATGATATGCTAGAGAAGATAATTTCAACTAAGACCATAAACCTATATCCATCGTTTCATCCAAATTGTTAATTCTATAAGGGATAAAAAATATTTTTATTGTGTGGCTCTTATATGCAGACACTAGGTTCAAAACCGATACAAACACAGTGAATAAGACAAAGTCCCTGCCTCCCTGAGCTACATTCTATATGGGGATAAAGGTAGCAAACAAGTAGATAAACCACATAGATATTTACAAATGAAAATAAGTACTATGAAGGAAGTAAAAGAATTAGAAACGAAGTAGGAAAAAGCAGACAGGAAGGCTTCATATGGAGTTACTTAGGTTGTGATCTAAAGAGTGAGCTTAAGCCAGAGTATAAAAAAAAGAGCTGGTGTCAGCTGAGAAAAAGATATGTAGCCAGTCAGGATTTTAATGCTGCTAAAACTACATGAACGTTACAGGTTCAGCACTTACTTTGCTCATACCAGAAAGTTCATGGCAAGAGGGGAAAAAAAGGAAAGAAGTTAATAATAATTCAAAGAAGAATAGCAGAAGCGACATCTATTTGTTGAGCACTAAAGAAGATTGAAATATTGGTCATAATTTTCTCATCTCCCTAAAAAATGGCATACACTTACCCTTGCCATAACCTCATAAATGGAGTGTTCTTGCATACTGCACTGATGCTGGGATTGTCCAATGGAATGTGAATGGAAGTGGCAGTGTGCTAGTCACATGCCTACTCCTTACAAAGAATCACATCTTTCCACTTGTTCTCTAGTAATTTCCGCCCTTGTTATAAGAACTTCCCCAAACGCGCTGCTATTCCTCTAGCCTGGGTACCAGAAGAGACACACACAGAGCAAACCTAAACACAGTCCACATCAAGGAACCATTCATAAAAAGAACAGCATAACTAGAGCCACTCAGTCAAATCCGGCCTGGATCCACCAACATCAAGCCAACCTGTAGACAGGTAAACAAGAATAAATGATTGTTGTTTCATGCCATGCAGTTTTGGAAATATGTATACATAATGACAGCTAACGAATACTTCTAATAACAGGTGCTTTACATGGAATTTTACATGGGTTAGCTTATCCGAACTTCCCGCCGACCTTTTGAGAGATATTACTGTTAGCCTTATATAATAAAATTAAAATTGATGGGTTGAATAATCTGCTTACAGTCACACAGTTAATGAGTAGAAGAATCATGAATCAAACCCAATCAGTCTAATTTTAAAGTCCTATGCCTCTTTAGGCAGGAACCAAACCCTACTTGGCTTCAGTTTGCTAACAATAGCATTGTCTATTTCTAGTCTAGTATTGATGGATGTAAACTATAAAAAAATAAACTAAGGACTCTGTGTTTCCAGATTTATTGTTGTTGCAGCCTCAGTCAGGATCGACCTAATCAAACTGCAAAACAAATGAAGTGCTCTCAAACTCACTTTAAGTGATACCTCTATTTTATCTTCCACAAATATATAGAGTCAAGAAGCAAGCTGCTACACCAGAATTTTTTTTTACTATTTATGATTTATTGATTATAAAAAAATTAATTGAATTCCATTTATACAAGAATATCTTACTGAAAAATAATATATTATCGTGAGATGGCATTATAAGTACACAATTTTACAGTGACAACATCCTAATGGGAAAGAAAATATGATAGCAAAAATGTTCTTTTAGAAGTAAAACAGAATTTGATAAATTCCTTCATCTGAATCAATAAAGTCATGGTAAGTAAAAAAAGTGAAATTTATTTAAAATGTAGCATTCAATGTATATTTAGGCTTTCGCACAATATTATACTGCTTTATACACCACCAGGGCATGATATAACATGATGATTCATAATATGGTTGAAAATAAAAGGCATTTAGGCATTCCACAATCCATAAGGATCAGGTATGTAGAAAGTAGACTAGCCTACTTGTAATGAAAGGAAAAAAGTCTGACTTCCTGACATTCTTAATTCCATTTAATATTTTGTGGTAGGGAACACACAGACTGCACAAAATGATGTAACCCATCTTTATCAGCCTAAGGAGTCTTTAAACACTTAGTCTTTTTCTTTTTTAAAAACTTGCAAAATGACTTGAGATTGCTTTCAGGGAAAGGAAAGAGAAAAATCTGGCCAAAGTACCTTAGAATTTAGTTATTTTTAGAAATGGAGGATATAAAATTTTCCTTGCAGTTTTCTTATTACCCTAAAGATGATTATGGCTAAGAAAAGGGTGTGTTTTCAAAAAAGGAATTTAGTGTCATTAAACATACAACTTAATAAGATATTTCCTGAACCTCCTCACTGAACTCCAGCCATCATAAAATAATGGAGTTAGTCATCCTATTTATTTCTTCTACTTTAAATACATTTATTCCCCTAAGGCATGTATATCAAAAACATACCCAAGAGTGAGACTAAACCACAAAGCTAAACAAAAAAGATAAAAACCACACAGAGAAAAAGACAGACGATAATATGCTAATAAAAATGCACTGCTGAACACATTCTCAGCTAAGGAAATAGTCTCTAGTCTTTTTATCCTAGGTTAGCAAACCTTATTAAAAAGACATTTATATAAGTAATTATACTTTTTATAGGCAAGCGTCATCTAAATGTATATGAAGCATGTCATTGTTGTATGAATTGGTTTAGGAAATGTGACAGGTATTGTAATCAGAATGCAATTATTATCTTGTTTTTGGCATTTAATAGATATTGACCCTGTATAAGTACCTTGACTTCTTAACTACAAAATAAGAATATCACCTACCACTAAATCTGCTTTCCACACAGTGGGAGTTAATAAACTGGTTTCCCTGTCCCTTTGTGTGAATTGAAAATTCCATGTGAATTTAACAAAGGAAGTGTATCCTAGGGTAAGGCCAAAGAGGACATTTTAAATCACGGTTTCAAGTGGCCTAATAGCCTTTAAAAGACAGGAGCACACCTCCCCGGTCAATCCCCAGTACATGCAAACTCCCAGTTCACACAGCAGTCAGATGAAAATGCCTGCCCACAGTGGAAGCTCAGACACAACACTCAGCAAAACGAGAACTGCAATCAAAGCAAAGAGCAAGTAGCTCTAAACCAAGTATGGGCTGTATCTCTTGTTCAATGAATAATAATTCTAACGTTTAATAGCTATGTATAAATTTTAAAGTAAGAACTAAATAACTGCAAAGAAATCCGATAAGGCAAGATATGTTTTAATTCTATAAGCTAAAAGGTCAATTACTACAGGAGCTTTACATACAAAGACCAGTATTTTTGCCATTTAAAATGTACTTTCTGTCCTCCCAACCCCAACTCCACTAAGTCTGAAATCTCGGTCAAAGCAAGTCTTTCTTCTCTTACACGATTTAAAATATCCTTTTACTAATTCATTTGGCAAATGTCTTTACCACTAAAACTCCTCATATATTTTAACTGCATCATTACATCAGTTCTGTCTGTCTGGGCCGTGTTAATATCTCATGCCTATTTATGCTCATATAATCAACCAAATGAACATTGAATAAATTGTCAATCTCTGCTCAGTTTTGTTCAATTAATTATTGCCTTGCCCAGCCCTTTACCTATTTGAGAATCATAAAATCTGAACTAGGGGGAATTTTAGATCATATAGTCCAAACCCTTCATTTATAGGTGTGAATATAAGCCCAGAGAAATTGGACTATGCTTATTATTCTTCAAGGTCAATGAGCTAAAAATAAAATGAGGGCATTTTGGACTCCCAATGTCGTCATTATTTCTGACCCATTCTATCGCAGAGGAACAGGCTTGAGGAAGGGAGGCTTAATGTTAGAATGACAGAGTGGCAGGGTAAGCAGACCCAGCGCAGGGAAAGCCCACCAGAAGAGGGGCTTGAGCAGGAACTCATCAGCGACTTGCTTCCATAATTCTTGCTCTTCCAACACGATGATTGTGATAGATTACAAATAACCACAAATTCCTGTAGGGAAGTCTGTTTTCCTTCTCTTTAAATACACAGGACCAATAACTGCTCTAACCTGCAGAGCATGACAGAAGTGACGGTGTACCAGGTCTAGCCTAAGCTATAACAAGACTGGCAGTTTCCACCTCGGCCTCTTGAAACCTAGGCTATCTTCAAGCTCACTAATCTTTTCTTCAATTCACCGTTCATCACAGCCAATAGAGTCACATTTTTTTTTATCCAGGATATTATATTTTTCAGTTCCCATATTTCCATTTCATTCTTTTTTATCCTTTCCATATCTGTCTTGATAATACTCATCTCTCACCCATTACACTAACTTTTTCTTATAGATCCTTCAACATATCTGTCATAGTTATTTTAAAGTCCTACACTGCCAATTCCAACATCTTTCTCTGTTGACCAATATTTTCTTAACATAAGTCACTTTTACCTGTTTTAATATTTAATAGTTTTGAAATATATACTTGACCCTGTATATAATGTAACAAATTATAGATTCTGTTATTTTCCATGGTGTTTCCTCGGAAGTGCTACTCCTAATATGTGGTCCTTCTAGAATATTGATGGAAGGCAGAGGTGTTTACCAATTCCCTTTAACACGGCAAGACTCAAACTCCAAACTCTGTCTCCCCTGGGGCGAGCAGCTGCTAAAGCCTCTGCTCATCTCATCAGGTTTCCAGCTGGTTTTCCCCTGGGTCCCACGCATGCACAGTTCGGGAGTCAGCAAAGGCTTGGGGAGATTTTATATCAGGCGTTGCTCCTCTACATGCCCTACATCCTGGAATATCTCCCTCAATTGCTAACCTCCCTGGCAGCTCCACATTCCATCCTCTGGATTCTCAGGACAAAAAAAAAAGAAAAAAATAGCTTTCTGCCTTGCCACTACAGGGACTGAGAAGTGATCTCGAAAGTAAAACAAACAAACAAACAAACAAACAAAAACAAAAAACCACTACAGGTATCATTCAGCATTCAGTCAGGAATTGTAAACTACACAATAAATTAAATAACAAAGATTTGATTTATAGTGTTATTAACTATATACCATGGCTTAACTACTAAGAATAAATAAAACAGAATTATAAAAAATATACTAATCTGAGGAAACATGCCCGAGGAAGAAACAAACTGGGAAAGAAGGGGTGCCCTCTCTCCAAGGCTGAGTGAGATTCAAACCTCCCTGGAAACGGTAGGACCACAGCCTGTGTGACGGTGGAGAAGTTTAGTGGCTTGACCTGGGCCAGAAATGATGCACAGTCAGCACACCCAGGCTGCATGTTAGAAACCACGGAGGAGAACTGGCAAGCTGGGCACCTCCCACTGGATGGCCAGGAGCCTGTGGCTGATGAACAGAGAATTGCAGGCAGGGACGTACAAGCTGGAGGCCTACTGTTGGAATGCCAAGAAACCAAGGCTGGCAGGCACAGCACCGCAGTCCAGAACGGGCAAGCAGGGGAACCTCCACCAGGTGTCAGCAGGCAGAAGCTGGCAGGTAAAGAATGGCAGGCCAGAACTGGCATCAAATATTTGCTAAAAAGTGAATGGAACTTAGTGCCAAAGACGCTGGCCTCAAACACCTGCTAAAGAATGAACGGCACTAAGAGCCACAGACATCCGCCAATGGCAGTTGTAAAGCCGGCGGGGCAGGAACATACCAGCACTAGGGGAGGAAAACAAAAACCGTCCTCTGGGAGTGTCCCTTAGGCACCCTCCACTGATGAAGCTTAAAATTTCTTGGCAAAGGAAAGATGTCCAATGAATCCCGCAAGGCCCTGAAAAGTGGGCTGAGAGCTGAGCAAGGAATAGCATATATATGTGCATCTTACCCGCTGCGACTCCCTTCTTTAAAAGGGAGAATCTTTCTCATTTTTGCCCACTTTCGGTCACTCTGCACTGAATTGAGTTATTCAAAAGCATGTTCAGATAATGCTAAACTACATCTCTAAATGATATTTCGAAATAGCAAACTTTCTCAAGATATTAATGCCTGCATTAATACATGTGGAATGGTACACAGTTAGAAGGGTTGGATCCTGCAGAACTCTTTCATATCTAACTGTTCTTGACAAGAAGTTTAGTTCCTAAACATGCCAGCTTTAAGGTTAGTTGATAGTAAATCATTTTATACCATTACACATAACTTTTCAATGTTCTAGGCAGCAGACCAATAAGACAAAATCCTGCCAGAACCACTTAAAAGCAAAACTTTCCTTCTAATTCTTTTGGCAATACTTTGTGAAACATCCAAGAAGATAGGTATATTACAAACTCAAACAACTTTGGCACCAAACACCATGTAAATGTATTACTTCTTGAGAGATATGTGTAACTTATAAAAAATGTATTATTCTTTAAACAAGGTGAAAAAAAAAGTGATCTAGCAATGGCTGCTTGTACAACATATTAGTGGACACAGCACGGAACACCCCACAGATGAATCAGATGATGTAATCAGTCTGGGGACTAGAGCCACGATAAGTGATATGTAATGAGAGGTTATAGGAATTAGACCACACACCATTGTGTCACTGGGAAAGGTGCAGCTGGAAGGGCAAGTTGAAAGATCAAAGAAGACATCACTGACTAGTCAATCACACCAGACAAGTACATGAGACAAGTACCTCCAACCATCAAAAAGAAACCTTTAGTGCAAACCCATGAGGAAGTCTGTGGGAAACCATCACATCTGTGTAGCTAGCTACTGGCTGTATGGGTCCCCAACCCATTGCGAGATGACAAAGCAGGGCTAGTGATAGTCAACAGAGCTACCAGTCAGAAAGACAAGCTAAATGGTGCAGTAAGATCACAAGGACAGGCTGGAACCCACCAGGCATTTCTTTTCCGTTGGTTGTCCCATCTGACAGCAGAAAGACCTTAAGAGAAAATGGCATCTGCCTCACGTCAGCCTTCTAAATCTCACTCATATTGTTCTTTTGCCAATCTGAGAAAAATAGGTTCCCAATTTGACCAAACTGACACAGTGACACTCAACACAGATGAAAGCACACAATTCAGATACACACAGAAAAGGATTTTCATTAATTCATCCACTTAACATAACCGACACAGTAGGTAAGAAGCATGGAATAAAGTCATATGACTTTTAAAATCCATATTCATTCATGATAAAGTATATTCTCAAAATAGCTCACCACACTTTCCCCATCATTCTGCAATTTTTCTAAAGTAAAAGAGCCTCAGATCTGAGTTGAAGTTCTTGGATCTGCCTAGGAAATCAGTTTTGCTTAGGCCACAAACTGCTAAGCTACCACTCTGATGCTAATGCATACATTACACAAATTAACATAAAAAAATCAAAGGACTAAGTGAGATTAAAATTTATTTCATCAATTCTGGAGGAACAGAATTTCCTTCAGCACTCAAGTAAATCAAAAAGGTTTTCATTTTAAACCTTATTTCTACCCCTTGCTGGTACACATAACAGTTCATGACGTGATCATGAATTGCTTGGTAATTAACAGCTCTGTAATCCTTGGAGGAGGAGGAATTAGAGGATTGCCTGGATACTAGTGCCTGTCAGCTCTTGCCACATACAAAGCCTGGAATTTGATGGTTAGTTATGAATAATTCTTCAGCGTCCACCTGTGCAATTTCTCAAACTACCTAATAACTCCTACCTCTTCTGACCATCCACCAGAAGTCAGGACCTGCTTTGAGATATGGAGTCCTGAAGTAAAAGATTGAGAAGAGAAATACCATGTCTCTCAGTTCATTTCTATTTATCTTAAAGCAGCTTTTCTTGCCATATTCTGTAACAAAGAGATCAGGATTTTAGAAGACAAAACAAAAAGCTCTTGACAGCTCCAAGAGGCCCTTTGACTACTGCTTATGATAGAATGAGTGTTTCCATTGTCTGCCTCTTCCCATGCATTCCATTCCCCCACCTTTAACTTTCTTACCAGAAAGCACAAACATAGAAAAGATTTCCAGTAATCTCCCAGACAGAAAAAATTTTTCCCAGGATCTTATTTTTCTAATTCAATGCCATGAACGCAGAACAAACCACAGGAAGAAAGTAAGAATCCTATTATTTTTTTATATCCTCTCTATAGTATGATCCATGTTCTCTGTTTGCCTCATCTTTTGTTTCTCTTCTGTTGTACTTATAGGCATTTGAAATTGAACTGCATCCTCACTGTAGCTTTAAATTTTTTCTAACACAGATGAAGACAGATGTTTGTGTCTTACTAAGACATGGTTCCCAAAGAACAAGTGTGACCTAGAGTAAGAGTATGGAATATATCGGTAGTATTCTTTTCTAAGGTTTCTGCAGTAAGTCTGGTTTTACATTCTTTTATAATACATAAGGAAAAGAGATTCGTAGCCTTATGAAAGAGCATTCCATACTTTAAACTATAAAAAGCCAGTATAGTTTTTTTTTTTTAATTCTTACAATAACATATATTAGACATCTACTAGATTTGAGGCACTAAGCTAGACAACGAAGACAAAAAGAAGAATAAGAGGGAAATATGTTTAGAGTCTGTGGCACCAAAGAGTGCGTTATGGCCACAAATAACCAAAACAATCTTGAAAAAGACAAAAAAGTTGAAGGTCACAAACCTCCAGATTTCAAAACTTGCTACAAAACTACAGTAATCAAATCAGTGTGGCACCGGCATAAGGACAGTCATATAGACTAACAGAATAGGTAGCCCAGAAATCAACTCCTATGTATATGCATGGTCAAACAATTTTTCACAAGAATTTAGAGAACATTCAGTGGAGAAAGTCAGTCTTTTCAACAAATGGCACTTAGAAAACTAGATAGGTAAGTGTCAAAAATAAAAATGAAGTTGAGCTTTTACCGAACCCCATAAACAAAAACTAAGTCAAGATGAAATGAAGACCAAATGTAAACACTAAAATTATAAACTCTCAGAAGAAAACAGGGAAATCGTGACATTCATTTTGGCAATGCTGTCTTAGATATGACACCAAATCACAGGCAACAAAAATTTTTTTAAATAGGTAAATTAGACAACATAAAAATGAAAGGCTTTCACACATCTGAGGACACTATCGACAGTGAAGAAGTAATCCATGAAATGGAAAAAAAATTTGCAAATTATGTATCTGAAAAAGGGTTAATATCCAAAATACATAAAGAATGATAACAACAACAAAAACAACAACAATTTTTAAATGGGCAAAAGACTTGAACAGACATGTCTCCAAAGAAGATACATAAATGGCCAATTTGTACACAAATGGCCTCCTTCCTACAGAGACAACTTTTTTTGATTAAAAACATAATATGCCAATAAATTTGAAAATATCTATAAAACAGATAAATTGACACAAGGAGAAAAAGAAAACCTTGATAATTCTATAACCATTACAGAGACTGAAATGTTCTTTAACAACAATCAAAAGCTGCTCCTTAATGAAAGAAATTTATACACAAATAAATGAAAAGATTTCCCATGTAATGGGTGGAAAGATTTGATATTGTTCAAATGTCTATGCTTCTCAAAGCAATGTGTATGTATATTCAATGCTCTCCCCATGAAAATCCTAATGGCATTTGTTATAGAAATGAAAAAGGCAATCTTAAAATTCACAAGGAACCACAAAAGGCCCAAAACATCCAAAATGATTTAAAGAAATAAGAAAACTGGAGGTAGTGCACTTCCTGATTTCAAAGTATATTACAAAATTACAGTAATCAAACAGTGTGGTACTGGAGTAAAGACAGAAATAGACCAATGGAATAGAATAGAGACTAGAGAAACCCACACATATATGATCCACTGATTTTTAACTAGAGTCCTCTTCAGCAAATCATGTTGGCAAAACTGGATATCCAGATGCAAACTAACGGAATTGAACCCCTATCTTACATCACACACAAAATAAATTCAAAGTGAATTAAAGACTTAAACATAAGACTTAAAACTATTAAACTCCTAGAAGAAAAGCTTCCTAAAATTGCTTTTAGCAGTGATTTCTTGGATATGATACCAAAAGTATAAAACAACAAATTACAGGAAAGTAAGACTGCAAACAAAAATCTGCATAGCAAATGAAACAATCGACAGAATGAAAAATAAACTACGGAATGGGATAAAACGTTTGTAAACCCCGTATCTAATAAGGACGTTTTTAATTGAAGTATAATTGACATATAACATAATGTTAGTTTCAGGTATACAACACTATATAATAGTTCTATACATTATAAAATAATCACATTAAGTATAGTTAACATGTCACGCTTACTAGTTACGTGATGAGAACTTTTGATGAACGTTTAATGTAAGAAACTCCCACAACTTAATAGCAAAACAAACAACCCAATTTAAAAATGGGTTGTTCATTTTTTCATTTTTCTTTATTCTTGTTCTTTACTCATTTCTCCAAAGATGATACATAGACAGCGGACTGCAGCTCAAAACTGTGAGATATTACCTCACACCAGTTAGGATGGCTAGTATCTAAATTAATTAATTAGTTAATTAATTAATTAAAATATAAGTGTGGTCAACTGGAACACTTCTACACTGTTGGTAGGAATTTAAAACAGTACAGCCATTATGGAAAACAGTATGGAGGTTCCTCAAAAATTTAAAAACAGAAGGGAGAAAAAGGCTACTCTCCTAATCCTATCCACCTGAAAAGACACTAAGCTTAGACAGTTTTACTGAAAAGTTCTATCAGAATATCAAAAATATTGATATATTTCTTATAAAAATTGTTCTGGAAAATTTTTTTAAATGACATCATTTTATAAGATTAATACAGTCTCATGCTGAAAATCACATAAGGATATCTCACAAAATAGAGGACAATTTCACTATAAACACAGGAAAAAAAACTCAGCTAAATCCAAGAACATAAAAATTTATATCAAATAGTGTTTATCTGAATCTGCCATGTTAATTTACCATATTATTTGACTATAAGAGAAAAATCACATGATCTCATTAGATAAAGAAAAACAAGATTTCAAAAAGGATAATATTTACTTGAGATTTTTCAAACAGTAACCTTTCAGGAAAAGAGTTAAAGATTAATTTAACTTGTTAAAGGCTTTCTATCAAAAAAAACCTACAGCAAACATTATACTTAAGATGTTATAGCCCCTTTGTGATGAAATCCAGAAAACTTATTATTTTTGCTGTTCTACAACATAATACCAGAGGTCCTAGCCAAAAGTAACAATGAAAGAAAAATAACAATTCAAAAGAAAAAAGAAAAATTTCTCATTTTTTTGCATATAATATGATCGTTTATGTAAAACAGAAGAATTCAAGTACAAACTTAAAACCAGAGTTCCATGAGTTTAACTGTTATAAGCTCAATCTACCAAAGGGGGTTTGAGGGAACATAATACATAACAGCGAATATAAATTAGGAAGTACAATACAAAAGAGTTCATAAACAGCATATATGTGTATGTGTATATACAACACATAACAAAGTAAAAATCCTTCAAAGATATAAAAGAAGATCTGAATAAATGAGTCATACTAGGTTCATAAATGGGACAACTTACTATTTGAAGATGTCAACTTGATCCCTAAATCACTTTATAATTTTAAAACATTCCAATAAAAGCTTCCAGTTGGTAGGAACTTAACAGATTTCAAAATTAAACAAATGTAATAAAGGCCAATAAATAGCACATCAGTCACATCTGATGCCCAGCTTCGGAATCTCTTGGTCTCACACTCCCCATGCCATCAAAGTGAATAACCACATGTGGACCCACTTCGTCCTCCAGACCACAAGCCAGAGTCTCTGGCTTTGCCACATAGCCACCTCTGGACACAGGTACAGCACTATGGTATAAGTCATGAGATCTGGCTTCCCTTGGAGCTGAATGGACTCGGTGGTACAACCAGAGTTCGCTCCTTATGGGAGTAACGTTCACCAAAAGAGAGATGACAGGTGAATTGTGTCTCTTAGAGAGTCTATTGGAAGAAAAAATATAGTTTTTTATAAACCTATCTGGGTACGTCCCATGTGATGACCAGCAGTATTTGTTTGTGAAGCAGTGGTCAGATTAGTAATACAGTAGGTCCTCAAATAACATCATTTTGTTCAACATCATTTTGTTATAATGTTAATGATGCTGGGCCAGGGCCGATGTCTGTATGAGGTTTGCAATTTCTCCCCACATCCACATGGATTTTCTCCAGGGACTCCTCTGTTTCCTCCCACCTCCCAAAGATGTGCATGCACGGTAAACTGACATATCTAAATTGTCTTAATCCTAATGATTGTGAGTGTCCCCTGTGATGGAAGGGCGTCTTGTCCAGAGTGGGTTTCCGCCTTGTGTCCTGAGCTGTCAAGAGAGGCTCTGGTCACCTTTGACCCTGAACAAGAAGCAGCAGGTTGGAAACAAATCATCTTGTTTTTATTAATCTGTCTTAAATGTATGTATAGCTCACACCTATTTCAATGTTTAATACCAAAAACTGTTTTAGGCCAGAGGGTAGAGGGGAAGGGTAGGTAGACAAGGGAAAAAAATTAAATCATTTCTTCAATTAAAAAAAATAATAATAATAATTATATATATGTATGTATGTATGTATGTATGTATGTATGTATATATAAAATAAAAATGTTTTGGGTCTTTATTTAAAAGTTTGGTGATGTTTTTGTGACCAGAAATATGATATAGAATTTAACTCTCAATTATATCAATTAACCCATAGCAAAATTGGTTTCATTATGCATCATTTCATTTAGATTTGCAATTTCCAAGAACCTATCATCCATGTTAAGTGAGGACTTACCCTGCCTCACCTTACATGAGTACTTAATCCTTGCCTAAGGTCTATTTGCTAGAAAACTTGTGCTGAAACACACAATTCTGAAAATAATTAACAAAGAGTTAAAACAATGCATTAGTGTCACAGGAAACAAATTAAGAACCCAGAAATAAATCTATATAGGTATTGGAAATTGGCAAGATAACAGACGTTTCACAAATAGAAAAGAATCGATTTAGTACATGATGTTGGAAAAACTAGCTCACTTTACAAAGATGAAAAAAAAGCTGTAACTCCATTTTCAGAATATTTTTAAATGACCTCCAGAAAGACTAAAGACTAAAGTGTGAAATGAAAAATAAACCCATAGGATAAAATAAACCACACTGTAGGAACAAATTTCTTAAGATCTTAGATACAAAGAATTTGGCTGCATCAAAATGCAAAACATTAAAGATTACATTAACAGACAAGTTATAGACTAAGAGTAAAACTTAAGGAATAATATCTAGAATATACAAGAAACTCCACCAAATCAACAAGAAGAAAGAAGAAACTCAAAATAAAATGGACCAAAGTTATTAATAAGCATTATTAAGATATTAACACAGAAAAATATAGAATAATTCATCCTCAGTAGCAATCAAATAAATTCAAATTAAAACACAGAGATTAATATACATCTATCAGATTGGCAAAACTTAGTAAATTACAGCATTTCAAAACTACAGATGTGGCTGAAACGCAAACCCCTTTCCCCCACTTCCTTGCGCCTGGGATCTCACTCATGCAGCCATCCTGGACGGCAACCTGGTAGCAGGTCATGTACCCTGTGACCTGGCAATTCCACTTCTTGATGTACACACCAGAGGAGCTCTGGCACACTCTTGCACTATGCTTACAGAGTGACCTACATGAGGATACTCATTTCCATATTCAGGACAGCAACCAATGTAGGTGTCCATCGATGATGGACAGATAAATAAAATGTAGTCTATGCACATGACCAAAAACTATGACGTAATGAAGAACAATGAATGAGCTTTAGATTCATCAGTACGTATGGTTTCATAAATAGTGCTGAATAAGTATCAAAAACTTTTATGTAAATTTTAAGAATATAACATGATACCTTTTAAGAAAATACATGTATCTACATACATGTGTGATAGGTTGATCAAGGGGATAAGCATTAAATACAACAGAAAAGGGTCTTCTGGAAGGAGGAGAATAAGATCTTAGATGGGAAAGAAAAAATACACATAAATTTTTAAAAAAATAAAAGGAGGTGGCTAGTAGTAAACAACAGTAGCCAACTATAAACAAAGGATCATCATCAACCAATTCTACATGTCTAAGGTCCAAAACAAAACAGAGAATACAAGTGACATTGAACTTTAATGTGTCCCTGAATCCATGTTAAAATAATTTTTAAGGCAACCAACAGAATAGGAAAAGATAATTGCAAACAATACCTCTGATAAGGTGATAATATCCAAAGTACATGAAGAATTCATACAACTCAAAAACAAAAGAACGAACAATCCTTAAAAAATGAACAGAGGACTTAATGGACACTTGCTCACAGAAGACACACTGATGGCCAATAGATATATGAAAAAATGTTCAACATCACTAGTAAGGGAAACACAAATCAAAACCACAATACGATATTACCTACACCCATTAGATTGGTTATTATCAATAAGCCAAGGAATGAGCATTGGAGAGAATGTAGAGAAAAGGAAACCCTCATACACTGTTGGCAGGAATGGAAACTGGTGCAGCCACTATGGAAAACAGTTTGGAGATCCTCAGAAACTTAAGAATAGAGCTACTATATAACCCATGGATTCCTCTTCTGGGTATCTGCCTCCCAAAATTGAAAACACTCATTCATAAAGATATATGTACCACTATGTTCACTGCAGCATTATTTACAGTAACCAAGACATGGAAACAATCCTTCCTTTAATGGATGATTGGATGAAGTAAATGTGGTACATATATACAATGGAATACTACTCAGCCATAAAAAAAAAAAGATGAAATATTGCCATTTGGGACAATATGAATGGATCTTGATAATATTAAGTGAAATAACTCAGACAGAAAGGATAAGAACTGTATGATTTCACTTTTATATGGGATAGAAGACAAAAAGCAACAAACAAAATAAAACAAACATGGATACAAACAGCAGAATGGTGTTTACTGGAGGGGAAGGGGAAAAGGAAGGATGAAGAGATTAAAGGAGACTAGATTTCAGGTGGTGAGCACACAATAGAGTATACAGATGTATTATGAAGTTGTACACTTAAAATTTATATAATGTTATTCACCAATGGCACCCCAATAAAGTTAAAGAATTAAAAAATAAATAAAACAAAACTAATTTTTAATGTCAAAGTGGAAGGACATAGATTTCAAAGGTTTCAATAAATTTTTAAAAACCATCAGGAATTTAGGGGATCAGTAAATGACTCGAGGAGAAGGAGGAGAGAGTGATAAACCCCAAAGCAGAAGTGTGTTTCTTGTTGCTTGTTTGCTTCTTTTTAATGAATAGTAAAAGGAATTGCATATACCAAAAATAGACATTGTAGGGTGAAAGGTGTGAAGAGGAAACTAAGTCATGAGCTCCATGGACGAGGAAGATAATGTAATGCCATGCTAAGGAGCTGGTATTTTATCCTGTGGGCCACAGAGGGCCACACAAGGCCCTAACACAGTGGACCAGCAGGGACAGATGTGCAGGTTAGAAAGAGCACTTGCCATGGTCTTTGATGTAAAACACTGATCAAGATGGACAAGGATGATGGGAGGAAAATCACCGAGAGATTTCTTTTCCCCAAAGTCCACATGAAAGATGATGAGGACTAAGTCAAAAAATAAGGCAATAAGATATGATAGAGCAGTTTTAAAATATAGTCAAATGTAGGGGAAGATTCAGAAAAACGCAAGTGAAAATCACTTATAAACTAGCTTCTCTATGCACATTAAGTAAAATCAGAAACAAAATAATTTAGTTTTAGGCTAATTATTAAGAAATTTCTGGAGGTACAGATAATGTTCTCAAAGAAGGTCCCGGCCAGTGTCACAAAGTGTTTTGTTTTTTTCCCCTATAATGCTATTGAATTTGTCCCAAATTGGGACAATAAAAGTGATCTGGCTATATAAGCCAATTCGGAATCATTGTAAAAAATAAATAAATAAGTAAAAGTAGGAGGCAGAAAAAGAGAATAGGATAAAAACCTAAGAAATATGATGAGTAAAAAAAAATCATGGCTTCAGAAAGTGTTTAATAACTCTTCAAATACAGCGCCAAGCTCTGAATTAATTTTATCTTATAGAGTACCAATAAATAATATACAGATCATGGTCTTATTCATGACATGCAAGTTGCTGCCGCAGTTTGCAAATAATTTCACTCATCTAACATGACAGCTCTTTACAGCTCAGAAAGTTGTATCTTTAAATCCCTCATTTCTCTTTTGCACTAATTTTTCTTTGCATTTTCTTCCATCTTTCACTCACTACACCCCCACCACCACCACCACCGCCGCTGATGATCTTTTTATCCTCGCCCCTTTCTCGATTCTCCACCTGTTACAAAATGATTGGTGCCTTCCTCCTACCCCTTCCAGCTTCTCTTTTTCAAAACCCCATGTAGAGCATGTGATTTCTTCCGACTGTTCCGAGGCTCCTCTTCAAATCTGGTCTGGGCTCAGCTACACACTCATCCAAGTCCCCCTCCTTCATCACACCGGGGATGAGGAGGGAGATGGAATGGGGGAACTAAATGCTGTGAAAATTGCAATATAACTTCTGAAATTGTTAAGCCTGTAGATATAAAGACACGTCACAAAATTCAGTTTTGACTGGTCTGTTGACCCAGCATTGAAAGCCCAATATGTTGGCACTCAGTACAAGATATAAATTTTATTTCTTCTAATGCATGTAGGGTAGGAGTAGGATATATATTACAAAAGAACATTCCTGTTATATTCTTTACATATTATGATTATGATATTGTACCTGGAAACTTGTGGCAGGAATCTTTAAAAATCGAAGGGTTTGTTTTGATTGTTTTTTAAGGATGTTTTATGCTTTCAAGTTAAACAGGCACTTAAAAAAATACTCAAAGTGCAGACCGAGAAGCTGTAACATATAAATATTAAATATCTCCACAGTAAAGTCTAGGATATCAAACCAAAAGGTACATAATTAACACCCCAGAGAATTCTTCCCCTGGTTGAGTCCTGCTGTGTCTTTAATGCATGTGCATTTTCATGAAAACTTAATTAACAAGTTACCTTCTAAAGTTCTGAGAATCTAAAATCTTGAGTGTTAGACATGAGGCCAGGTCTCTAAATAATAAAGTCGAGAATACCATCTGTGACCCCCAAACCAATTTACTTAAGAAATGGATTTATGTAATTTATAAAGCTTCTTCATATGAAAATGTCTTATTTTTCCTAAAACTAATTTATCCTTTCTTAAAAATAAGGATCTTCTGGACCAATCGTTGGGGTTTTCCCTTAGTTCTTAAAGACCGTGTAATTTTCACTACTGAATTTTTTATTCCTTAATTTAGCAATCTTTTCCTTTAGCGACCTCATAATGAGTCATTAAAAATTTACAAGGAATAAAATAAAAATTTTAGATGACCTTAAGCAATGAAAGAAAAACCAATTATGAAATTCCTAATTAGAGAGAAAAGCCCAAACCCAATTAAAAACAATGCTTCAGTATATATGCATCTTAAGTATCTATCACATCCACAGATTTTTAATGATTTTAAATTAATATTAACCCAGACATAGACATTAGTAACATTTCAGTAGCCAGATGTACAACTAATTTTCTACTTTGCTTGTTTACTGACACACTCATACATTTAGATCTATAAGGATAATCAACATATTTGTAGTTATTAATATACCTTTGTGTCATTGTTATATCATTAATATAACCTCCTATCATGAGCATTTTCATGCCAAAAACTCTATAAAAACTCAACTTTAAATGACCCTCTAAAATTTCTACTAATAAATGTCACTAATTGATCTCTAGAACTATAGGCTTCATAGAATTGCACATTTAGAAAAATGCTGCCATCACCAACTTTATACAAATCTTTGCTCATCCTTCAAATAATTTTTCAGATGATTTTCTTAAAGGTTTTAGGAAGAAATTATAAAAACATACATATGTACATACATATTACCCCCATGCAAATGTAAGCTATGAACTCTTCCAGGAGCTAGAGATTAGAAAAAGTCCCTGATGCCATGGAACTGACATACAGTTTGCAGGGAGAGACAAATACTTACCAAAAATATGTAAATGTCAGGTAGTGATATCTAATAAGGAAAACGAAAGCAGAATAAAGGAATACACGATAGAGGATGCTACTTTGCGTAAGATTATCAAGGCAGGTTTCTCTGAGGAAGTGACATATTTGCACAGGGACCTACGTGAAGAGTAGAAACAAACGGTGTGAGTATATGGCAAAAGTGGCCTACGTAGATGGAGAACTAGTACATAGGCCTTCTTTCATATGTTTGTATACATGCACACTCTTATAGTTCATCCCACTGAACAAATATGTACTTGGTATTAATATGTCAGGCAAGTTGCTAAGAATGAGACAGATACCGTCCCTTCCTCACAGGGTCTAGCAGGCGAGTCAGATATTTCATAAATGACTTCCCAAGTAATCATAATTCTGATGCTAGGTAGAAAAAAGGAAGGCACTAGGAAATCTTGTGGTGAGTTTGCCTAACCTAGTTGGGGAGGGCGGGGAGGAATTGGGAGACAGGACAGGCTTTTCTGAGCAAGTGATAATTTACCTAACATCTAAAGGACATGCAGCAAGATAGGAAGGAAGTGAAGTTCCAGAAAGGAAGAACTTGTATTTGAGGAAATAAATAGGTGGCCCTAGCTAAAGAGTATAGAACAGGAGGGTGAGTGAGGTGAGATGGAAGAAACAGTAGCGGAGGTAACAACAATCCAGCAGGTCAACATACAGCAGAGCATCTTAACATCCATAACCTCCCAGCATCACCTGAAGAAGAAAAGTCATCCATGACTTCAAACTGCAGACCTCCTACCTTTTTTTGGCCACAGTCCACATGACTTTGGATCAGAATAAGATGCTTCTTTGACACACTGATTCAATTTCATATGACCTTAGTGACGACTGCCCAATTCCTGTTTAACTCTCAGGAGATGGTAAACAGTATTACGTGTTTTCTCTATGAGTTTTACAGAGGCAAGTTACACCCTTGAAGCCATCTGTTAACTGGGTGGGCCCTCAGCCAGCATCTGGGAAACTGGTTCTTGGAGTACTCCCAGTGAACAGTTCACTGATAAGGGTGGTTCACAGCGTCCAGACTGTTTGCATAAACAATATGGTTTATGTTAAATACCTGCTTTCCTTCTGGGGAGATGGAATTTTATGTGCTAGGTAGAAGACGTCTATGTGACATCAATAAACTTCAATAAACACCCTGGACACCAAGTCTCTAACAGGCTTTCGTGGCGTGGGGAGAAATATCACAGATGTGCTGCTGCATTTGTGTTGCTGGTGGGAAGGCGTCTTTGCGGTGGGTCGTCTTTGGGTGAGGAAGAGAGCAGAGGAAGGATTCCTCCAGACTCTGTTTGTGTCTCTGTCTCATGTGATCCAGCTATAATCGATTACTTCACTGTAATCAATTTTAACCACAAGTACAAGTATATACTGAGTTCTTCTAGCAACTCTCCAAATACAGGGGTTATTCTGGGGATACCCCCACACAGCAACTTTTTCAAAAGCCCAGAATTCTTACCTGCTGATATGCTTCATAGATCACATCAAATAGAAAAGCCTGTGGCATTTCACTCGCTCTATGCCTGGCACGTTCCAACGAGTGGTCTAAGCAACCATCAGCAGCAGGACTGATGACAGTAGATACAAGAGGCCGAACTGCCCCTGCTGCCTGAATAATGAACAAACAAGAAAAGACAAATAACACATTTCTTTTACCCAGAGAATATTTTAAAGTAAAATTCTGAACTCTGTATCTCATTTTGGAAAGCAGATCTTATCCATGCCTCCAGCAAGCTACCTCAAGAAAACATCTAAACAAGTGTAAATTTGGTTCACAAATCACAACATTTCATGTCAATATAGTTAGCAGTAATGTAATGGCTCGGTGTAAGCCAGAAGAGAGAAAGAATAATCAGGAGGATCGTTTCATAAACAATATAAACGTCTAACCAATGTACTGCATAATTGAAACTAATAATAAAATTAAATTTTAAAAAAGACGACCTCATAATATTACAATTCCATATTCTAAGAGGTAGAAGTTTTTTCTTCATTATAAGTTCAAAATCCTTTTCATCACAGGCCACTGTAGTCGAAAATTACAAAAAGGATGCAATGATACAATTGGGTATTCCCTGAAGATCAGAGAGAGAAAGAAAAAGACTATTATGAAAGAACTAAAATGGATTATACATGAATTACTAATTAGCGTGTCTTCAAAAGATTTAATTTACACTTAGATCATTAAAGAAACAGACATATTCCCTAAGATTCCCTAAAATAAAACTCAGCAACAACTCAAGTAACAATGAACTTATGTCTTGCTCTAAATCCTATTAAAGTTTCCCTCAAACACACCCTTAATGTGATGCTCTTGCACATAAAATATACATTAATATCAGTTGCTCTGATGAAAGTTCTGTCTCATGAATAGATGCACCTAAACTTTATAAAATGATACACCTTCATATCAGACAATCTTCCCCTTTATCTTTAATACAGTCTCACTGTAATTCAGTCTTGAAGGTCATTACCAGACAGCTGCCTTGGTGAAGAAGTCTTAAAATATAGTTTCTATAATAGGCAGTTAACTAAACCTCCTTTTATTGACACCAAAATTCTTTCACATAATTGCAACATAGGGATTACAACACATGAAGCTAATACACAAATACAAATTTGGTCTTGAGACCAACATCTGAGCAAGATAGTCCATGAACTAGTTTACAAAAGCTGAGAGATTGGCTAAAAATCAAAGCTAATGTATGAGCCAAGTAGACAGTTTACAAACTGTGTCACCGTTTCCAGTGACTTAAGTAAAAATTTGGAGCCTTAGCATAAAAGCAAAAATGAGGCGACAGCCAGGGGTGACACAGAGGGAGTGATGTCCAAGTAAGTGAAAAGTAAGTAAGGACCAAGCCCAACTAGTTAAGCCCAAAAGCCTACCAGAAGGGGTTAGAAGACAGGAAAGAAACACACATGTATACACACGCACGCTGCTTTTTAAGAAAAAAATACATTTAGATCACAACTACTTATATGTAATTTTATGCCAGGCCACAAAGTAAAAATTTATAAGAGAACATGAGACATACAAATGTCAGCGTGAG
Source organism: Eonycteris spelaea (assembly GCA_003508835.1). NCBI lineage: Eukaryota > Metazoa > Chordata > Mammalia > Chiroptera > Pteropodidae > Eonycteris > Eonycteris spelaea. Next base: position 11,020,602 of record PUFA01000027.1, read on the forward strand.
GAGCTCTGTATATTTTCTTCCAGAAAACACTATAACTAGTAAAAAGTATTTAAGGAAAACACACACACACAACACACACACACACCACACACACACACACACACACACTTAAAGCCTTTGAAAATTATCCTAAGGACATTCAGCAAGTTAAAAAACATTTATTCTAGAAAATTTGCTGTATCTTGGTAAAAACAGAGAGTTCATGGTACTTGAGTCAGGGTCTGTTCCTTTCCTCATTCCACTGCCTAGTTTGGTGTGACTGACATTCCTTTCAAATAGTTATGGCCAAATGGGGAGGGGAGGTCCCCTTCCTCCTAGCTCCCACTGGGAGAAGCAGAATGCTAGCATTTCCCATCCCACTCAGTTCCACAAAGGCTAAATTACAGGTTGGACACTCCCCTCCACTACCTATAGGGTGAAGATCTGCCCCAAGGAATGACAAGCAGAGACTGGTGGGGCCTGGATCATCCACACCCTAGATCACACCTAGTGCAGTGGTTCTACACTGAGGGAGGCAAAAAGAGAAGATGAGAGTCTTGGAATGCTCCCACGCAGCAACCTGTTCATGAAACAGTTCATGTAACTCTGACGAAAACAAGACATCAAGCCCACCCACAGCTCCAAAGTCATGGTGTAGTGATTTTTCACAAGGCAAGATACAGGCTCTAAGGACAGAGAGCTGTGAAACTCTCCCCAAAGGAATTCATTTTATTTGGAAAAGAGTGTGAGTAAGTTTAAGCCCAAGTGCATTCTCAAAAGAAATGGATATTATCATGGTAAGAAGAGGAAGCTGGAAACAAATAGCTGAACTGTAGGCCAGCTAGGTTACCAGAGACTATGAGGAAAGAAGACAGTTAACAAGAGCCCCCTAAAAGCAATTTCAAATATTGTCCTCAAAAACCAACCCTGTAGAGGGACCAGAACTTATCTGGATTGGGCTGTAGTACAATTTATGCCCCAGGAGCTGTGCCCTCCATCTTCTCCAAAAAAGCAATTAACCAGCATAAAATGGAGTGTATCAGTTGGATCTGATGTCAACAGGGGCAGACAATATCACTGGAATTAAGGTAGCATAAATCTGAAGTAAATTATGTTGAAATGTGTACTGTGAGCCCAACAGCAACCACTAAGAAAAAAAAAAAATCAAAGTGAGAACGTAATTTAAAAAATTAAACTTGCAATAGAAAATATTCACTTAATGCAAAAGAAAGCAGTAAAGAGAAATAGAAACAAAGAAATGTGAGAGAAATAAACTGGGAGATGTGACTCCAACTATATCAATAATACCATTAAATGTGAATGGATTAAACAATCTAATCAAAAGTCAGATTGTCAAACTGGATTCAAAAACCCAACTGTATATAGTCTACAGGAGACACATATTTGAGATTCAAAGACACAAACAGATTGAATATAAAAGGATGAAAAAGAATACACCATGCAAACAGCAACCATAAGAAAGCTAACATTAGGGGGAGGAAAGACAAAAAAATATATATTGGTAGAGATAAATAGAGCCATTTTATAATTTAAAAAAGGGTCAATTCAAACAGTAGGTATAATAATTATAAATATATTCATCTAAGAATGGACCCCCAAAATACATGAAGCAAAAATTGGTAGAATTGAAGGGAGAAATAAATTCAATAGTAAAAGTTGGAGATATCAACAACTCATTTTCAATAATGGGTAGAACAACTAGGCAGAAGATAACCAGAGAAATAAAAGACTTGAAAAATACTATAAACCAACTAATCCTAACCATTATGTATTGGAACATTCTAACAGTAGAATACATGTTCTTTTCAAGTACATATGAAACATTCTCCAGGATAGACCACATGCTAGGTCATAAAGACTCAAGTTTTATGGGATTGAAATAATACTAAGTATGTTCTATAATCACAATACAGTAAAATTAGAAATTAACAGAAAGAAATGCGGAAATTTCATAAATATGTCAAAAATGAACAACTCACTACTAAGTAACAAGTGAGTCAAAAAAGAAATCACTAGGGAAGTGAAAAATATTTCGATGAATGAAAACCTATGAAAAATACTTTGATGAATGAAAACATAGACAAAACACTTTTTTAAAAAAAATTACGAGATGCAACTAAAGTGGTCTTAAGAGGGAAATTTATAGCTGTGAATGTCAATGTAAGAAAAAAATTTCAAATCAAAACCTAACCTTCTACTTTAAGACATTAGAAAAAGAAAACCAAAGCTAAAGCAGGCATAAGAAGTAAATAAGATTAGAGCAGAAATAAACAAAAAAATGAATAGACAAATAGAGAAAAAAGGAAAACTTGGTTCTTTGAAAAGATAAAGAGAATTGACAAACCATTAACTAGACTAATCAAGAAAAAAGTCTGAAATTAGTAAAATCAGGAATGAAAGTGGTAATATTCCTACCAACCTTACATAAGTACAAAGGAATATAAAACATGAACAAGTGTATTTCAACAAATTAGATAAGAGATGAAATTACAATTTCTTAGAAAGACACAAACTACCAAAACTAACTCGAGAATAGACCTATAACAAGGAACAAAATTGAATTAGAAATATTTTTAATTTCCCACAAAGAAAAGCCCAGGCTCTGATGGCTTCATAGGTTAATTATACCGAAAAGGTGTTGTTGTTTTTTTTCAATGCCAATTCCTCACACTATTCTAAAAAAATATAGAAAAGAACATTTCCCAATCATTTTGTAAGACCAAGATTATCCTCATACCAAAACTAGGCAAAGGCATAACAACAAAAAAAGTAAAATTATAGACCAATATCCCTGATGAATACAGATGCAAAGATCTTCAACAGAATATCTACAAACCAAATTTGGAAAAATATAAAAAGTATCATTCACCATGACCAACTGGAATGTATCTCAGGAATGCCAAATGGTTGAACATACCAAAATCAATTTAATATACTACATTAATAGAATAAAAGACAAAATAAACATCTCAATAGATGCAGAAAAATCATCGGACCAAATCCAACACTCCTTCATGAAAAGAAGCACACAATAAATTAGGAACAGAGGCGAACTTGCTTAACCTGATAAGGGACGTCTATGAAAAACCTGCAGCTAACATCATGCTTAATGGTGAAGGTTTGAATGTTTCCCTTAACATGAAGACATAAGAAGGATGTCCACTGTCACCACTGGCATTAAACACTATACTAGAAGTTCTAATTGGTGCAAATAGGCAAAAATATCTAATAAAAGGCATCCAAAAAAAGAAAACTATCTCTATTTTCAGATGATGTGACCATGTATATAGAAAATCTTAATGCATCCGCTACAAACTATTAGAACAAAAAATTCAGCAAGAATGCAAAAGACAAGTTCATTGTATAAAAATCAATTGTATGCTAGAACAATCAAAAAATGAAATAAAACAATTCATTACAATAGTGTCAAAAAGAATAAATATTTAGGGACATATTTAACAAAAATAATGCAAAACTTATATGCTAAAAACAACAAAAAATTTCCCAGCTCCTATGTAAGGGCCAGCATCTCTACCCGCTTACAGAAACCCATTCCTTCACAATTACTTCTCTATAGCAACACTCTTCTTTCTCTTCTGCCTCATAATTTTTTATTGCTCTCCTGAATTGCCTCCATTAGTATGCAAGCATTCTGTGACATCTCCTAGTTTTAACTAGTCCCCTGATCACACATCTTTCTCCAGCTAGCACCAAATTTCTCCATACAAGTAAAGAAAAACTGGAAAAAAATCTGTTCTACTCCATATCTCTAATTTCTCTCTCCTCCCATGCTCTCTGGAATCCACTTCAACCAGGATTTCATTGCTACAAAGCCACAAAAGTACATTTACCAATGTCACCAATGACCCCATATTGCTAAATCCCACAGATAGCTCTTTTCCTTCTTGAGATCATTTGTTCACTCGATTTTCGAAAACTATTTCCAAACAAACCTTCTCATCTCCCACCCTCTAGATGCTAGATCCTTATATTCTTATTCTAAATAGTGAAATGTTCCAGAGCTCAGACCTCAGACTTTTCTAGCTACAATCATTCCACAGATAACCTCATAAAGTTACATGGCTTCAAATACCATCTATGTGAGAACTTACAAATCTATATAGTCAGCCTAGAACTTTCTCTGAACTCTGGACTTATACATCCAACTATGTATTTAACATCTCCACTCAGATCAAAACACACATCTCAATAGTAATAACTAAAATCAAAGTTTTGATTTTATCCATACCACACACCCCAAACCTGCTCCTCTATAGATTCTCCATCTACATAAATGTCAACTCTATTCGTTCAGTCGTTTTTACCAGAAACCTTGAAGGTCATCAATGATTTCTCCCCTTCCTCACTTACTCCATATCCAATCAGCAAGCCCCATCAATTTCAAAATATCCCAAATCTGCCTACATTTCACTATCTCCACTACCACTCTGAACCCAAAGTACCCTCCCTTTCTCAGACCCCAAACAAAATCAAAAGCCATAAAGGAAGACATTAGTAATTTTGACTATATTAAAATAAAAAATTGCTTGTTTATCACAAAATAGTATTTATAATTTTTTTAAAAGTGGAAGAAAATAGTTACAAAGCATTACAGCATATGACTTATAAAATATTAATGTCCAGATAAGTTAATAACACCTACAAATTGGTATTTATATTAAAAATAGGAACAGGAGCAAAAGACTTTACATGGGCAATTTATTGGCAACACATAAAGCCATAAATTTATTTTAAAAAGTCCAACCTATTAATAAAATGCTAACTTAAAGAACAAAAAGAAAGCATTTTCCACGAACAGATCAGAAAAAAATGTCTAAAAACATCAAGTGATGGTGAAGATGTGAGGCAACTCAAACTCTTATTATACACTATTGATGAGAGTATGATTTGATACAAGTTTTGAAAATAATTCAGCATCATCTAGTAAAGGTGATAACTTTTACATGATAACTGCATATACTTTGACTCTAGAGAAATCTTTGCAATGTACATCAGAAGAGGTGTGTAATAATGTTTATGCTAGCAACATTTGCATTAAGAAAAACTAAAGAAAACAAATGTCCATCTGTAAACGTGATTTGTAATATATAAGATAAAGTAGTGATCATGAACTATAGCTACAGTCACATGAATACATTTCCTCAACTATATCGTGCAAAAAAATGTTGTCAAGATATATTCAAACATAAAATTTTTAAAAATCATACAAACACATGTCAATACATATATCAATTATACCTCTAAAAACGTATTTAAAAATCATGCAAACATGACATGCTACATTGTAGGAGTACATGCTACAAGAGAAAAGCAAGAGGAAAACAAAAAACAAAGTTCAGGGTAATGTTTATCCATCTGAGAAGAGTAAATAAGATCAGGGCAGGGACACAGTTTCAAAGTGAATGGTAGAGTTCGATTTATTATACTAGGTGATAGATCCAAAGGTGCCCAAAGTTCTCTGCATGTTTTCAGTATTTTTAAAAAGAAAATTTCTAAAATGTGTATTTATGAACTCTCATTTTTGATTTGTGAAAACTAACTTCTCAAAGGCAGAAATCATCTGTATTTGAGATGTCATTATAGCAGGAGGAATAAATTCCAAGAATAAGTAGGTTCTTGTCTATGAAAAGCAAAAGATCATTTAGAAAGTCATACAATATGAAGACAATTGAAAGCAGGAGGTGACTACCAGCTTCTGGGGTCTTACTAAACAAAAAGCCCATGAGCAGGGTCACAAGTGAAAATCACTCTTTTACTCACCCTTCTTTTCTCTGACTACCATTCACCCATCTATCTAGTATAAACAGATATAGAAAAAGGAGGCTGATGCTAGTAGACATGTACCATAGCTACTTCCATGGTAAGGGATATTCGTTCAGAAATAAACATGCAGTGAGTCCTCACTTATGGGATCTATTCTGAAATTCAAAGCATCAAAATTACAATGCAAGTATGGACAAAGTCGATTAGTTGCCTCCCGCACACAGCAATCTGGGAAGTTTATGAAGCATGAAAACCAAGTTATCAAATGCACTCTCTCCTTGGGAATTAGCATAACAGGGCCTGAATGGAAGCTTAACAGCTCAGCACCACAGTGATTACTTGCCTCTCAAGCTAATCTATCAAGCAAATTCCACATGTCAATGCATGGGAATCATCATAGATACACGTCATACAATGTGGAATAACAAACCCACCTCTACTGTTTATTTTTAAAAGCAAAACTGAACAATACCTACTATCCATCCACACAGCAGGTGCTAACATGCACTCCTCCTCAAGCATCTGCATTCAGGCTAATTATGACAACGCATAACAGAAATCCTCCGACCTCGTAATTACAATTTCAGTTAGCTGAGTTGTCTTTATTAAAAGACTACTTAAGAAAAATTTATGGAATTACATCTTCAAAGCTAACATTCACAATTATGAGATTTTGAATTTTTTTTATAATACTTCCAATCTCCTTTTTTGACAAATTAAAAGAATCTATTATTTATTCAATATATAAATATAGGTATTTTAGAAAAACCTCCATCCCAGTTGTGGTATCACTACAAAGCACTTCTAAAAGTGATTATGCAAAAAAAAAAAGGAATAAAGAGTCCTCCATTTAATATACTAAACTTAATTCCTGGAACTTAAACTAGTACTATTTACATTAAATTTAATATAATGAGGTATATTATGCTTGGCTATACAATAAACTTTATTTCATTTTAATCCCCAGATATACTCATCATGCCTTGATCTACACCTTTTCCAACTTTATTTGAAGGTAATTCATAGAACAGATATATGGGGGTTGGTGGATTCAAGTAATGAAGCAAAACAAAAGCTTTTCACACAGTATCTTCTCCAGCATCACATACAGATCAAGTTTCACTTCATTCCTTGGCAGTAAGAGAATAGCTCAGCGCCTGCCCTGGGCATTTAAATCTTTATCAAAGTAAGACTGAAATGCCCCACTAAATGAGAATTCACTGCTTTCTCACAAATAAAACTGCTTCTTTAGAGATAGGACTTAAATCAATACCAAATGTCTCTCTAATAGATAATGACACAGGATTCACTGACCCAGGAGAGCTCATTACCTGAACTCCACCCAGGACTAAACTTCAGAGTACTTGCTCATGATCAAAACTATTCAACAGAGATCTAGTACAAGTGATTATTAGCCATGGTTGCTTCTATCTAATGCCAAATTTCCACATACAGAGTCAAAGAAATGCCAAGTGATTTTCCATCTCTACTTTAAAAATACCCAGAATATACTGCATAAAGCTGTAAAACTGAATAGTGGGAAAGTATGTTCTTCCTGATGCACTCATATTAAATTTAAGAGAACTCCCAAAGTGCTATTAATCATTAATAAATACAGTCATGTTGCAAAATCCCAAAAGATTACATACAAACACAAACACACAACACATGTCAAAGTTTCTGGTTATTATGTAAATTTCACTGTTCCTTTTGAGACGATGACTCAGATTTTCTAAGTAAAAACTTGTAAATGCTTAATGAAAAAAGTATATTCTTCCTACACAAAAAATGATGCCTACATAATCCTTTGATTTTAAGTCTTCTGTAACATACTACCACTATTAAAGTTATTTAACTGTTCTAGAACAAAAAATCGAGTCATTTTTAAACTGACATTATACCCAATTGCTCACTAAGTTATAAATACAATTATTTACCTTAAGAAAAGGAATAAGGTGGTGATCGTTTTACTATATACAAGTCAAGTCATGGTGCTGTACACCTCAATTACAACTTCATGTCACTTATAGCTCAATAAAATGAGGAAATAAGAAAAGAAATAAAGATAAGTCCATCTGTAGTATTCTGATGAATTATGCTCTAACTCTGTAAATTATTATCTACCACATCACTGGTGTAGCGAAGTTGGGGTAGGAGTAGGGGTGTAAACAAGGACGCTGCTAACCATCACACAAGACACAGGACAGCCCCCCACACACACAACAAAAACTTATCTTACCGAAAATGTCAGTCCTGCTAAGCTTGAGAAACTCTGTGCCACAACCACAACAATATTCAAATACAGAAAGAAACAAGGTGTGGAACTTTCTCTCACAGGCAAAAATCTCTGTTGCTTTAAATACTGGGAAAAAACAGCCCATACAAGAGATCAGTGTAGTGGATCTTATGTTTAATGAGATTTGCAGTAAGAATACCATGAATCAGGGCTCAAAAGGTCTCCGACCATTAGAACTCTTAGAGAAATACGATTTTCATGGGTAGGTCTGTAGGTGGCAACAAAGTTAGTGCCTAAACTGTAATCTCATTTGTGGCACACACACTATCCATTCAGTCAGGCCCAGTCAGTCTGGTTCCCTGAACATTTTTAACCACTTTCCTCTCCATCTTGACTGACTTAAATAGGCCATCATTCCTCAGCTTGATCATTACTGTGATTCCTGAACTAATTTAATTTCCCTAATCCATCTACCAAACCAGGGAGACAGTCATCTTTCTAAAATTCAAATCTGATCATATTATTCCCTGCTGAAAATCAATAACTCCCTCTCACCTATGGGATAAAAGTCAAGGAAAGAGATCATGGAAGATGAATGAATTCCAACCTACACATGATTCCACACTGAAAACAGCAAATTTAAGTGATTCTGTTCATTTGAATATAAAAGGTCTGAAATTCAGGCATGAGACAGACATTTGGGAAATAATAATGTGTCTGTAAGAGTTAAAATGAGTGCATATAAATGCATTGTACCAAGTCATATTTAAATATTAAAAGATATAAAACCAAAAACATTTTTAAAAAAAAAAGACCAAATGGAACTCATAGAAATTAAAAAATTATTAAAAATTTTAAAATCCTTAAACATAAGATTTGGTAGAGCTAAAGAATTAATGAAATAGAACATTTAAATTACCTAAAAAGCAGGCAACAGAAAGAGATGTAAAATAAAAAAAAGTTAGGAGACATGAAGACAGGATCAGAAAGTCAATCATACATAGAGTGATCTGTAAGAAGAGAAAAAAGCTGTGTGGTAGGAAATAAAGCAGAGTCAATATTCAATAAGAAAATGTTGATAATTTTTTAGAATTTATAAAAATACATGAATCATAAAATTCATAAAGGACAATAAATCCAAAGCAAGGGGGAAATCTACATCTAGATGCATCATAGAGATACTGTATAATATCTATGAAAAATAAATTATAAGATACCTTACATTAACCAGAGAGAAAAGGCAGATTCCTTTCGAGGGATACAATTAAACTGGTTAGCAGACTTTGAAAGTTGAATAAAAGCCAGGAGGTAATGACAGTATATTTTCAAAGTACTTGGGGAAAAAAAATAGCTATAGTCTTAGAATTTTATACCCAGACATTTACCAAGAGTAAAGGTGAATAACACTAAAAGGATTTCACTACTGATCCTACTGAGGTCACCTTACCTCTGTGGAACCAAAAAAGTTGTATACACAGATAGAGAGAAACTGGGTTCTGGTGATACATTCAAGTTCTTGTATGCAGACACCTCTAATGCCAGCATTAATTTCAGACATTTTTTTCTCATAGGGTAACACATCTTCCTCAATTTGGTTTTGCTTTTAACCAATGTGAAAATTAAAATATCAGAGTTATCTTTAACATGTATACCCCCCTAATGGGCTGTCACACTGTCTAACTTACTTAGAAAATGATTTATCTAAAAGGGCCTTTTGGTAGAGCTTGAAAATTAAAGACTAAGAAAACAAGAAAATAAGTCAGAGTCTATGGGGCACAATTTTAGAGAACAAAGGAGAATGGGTTCAAAAGAATACATGGAAAACAAATCATGAAGTAGCGCTGACTAAGCAAAGGCATCACTCTTTTCTTGTCTTGGGATAGCATTTGATTCAGGCCAATCTTATGCAATTTACTGCCCAGAGGTTATAAAAGATGCCAGTACTTCCCACTAATGTAAGAATGTCAACTACTAATGCAAGTCTCAATTAATTACATTTATGTTTTTATGATTAGAACAGTATGAGAGTGCCAGGAAATGGATTTCCTGAGGCTACTGGGTCATATCCTAACCATTGTAGGGCAATTTTGACTAAGCAAAAAATATTTGAGTGTTTCCAATGGAAAACTATGTATTGTTTAGAGCAGACCCTTCCAGATTAGCTCAGTCTAGCCTTTCATTGCCTTTGAGCTCTTTTGCAGCTTTTCAGAAGTTACAGTAACTGATAACAGTGCAAAAGTATTCTTGACTATAAACATGCAACTATTTTCTGCCTAACGGAGGTCCAGTTGATACCTTCTCCCTTGGAAAAGCAGTTTTGTCTATTTGTGAATTCATCTCAACATTCCTCTAAACCATACAAATTTGTGCTTTCTGAATTATATCTGTCTTGTTCCCTCATTAATGAGTTCAGTAAAATTCCTAATACATGCTTATCTTGCACCTGTAGGAAACTCGTGACTTTATATCTTTTTGAAAATTACTTTAACATCATCAAAAACAATGAAATATTTTTAGAAGAGACCTGATTTCTGAAGCTGAATCCAAAACAAATTAGTTGTAAAGTTTTTGCTTGGAACCAGCTTCTTAATGCAATCAAAAAGTTTCATGGTTTTCATTAATATTTGTTAGTTTTATTGAAGACACGTAATGTGATTAAATATTATAAACTACATTCTGATTAACAAAGGTAAAATCAGAAAGAATTCAAATGGAATTCCAACGAATCTACAAACACTAAAACACTAATTGCTATACATTTTAATGTTTTATTAAGTCATCTGTTAAACAATATTCTTAGCATATTAAGTAAAGCAAGATAAAAGGCCTCTTTTGTTTTTTTTAGATACATTACCAAAAGAATCACTTTATAGACCATCTCTTAGAAATAATCTCTCTCAAATATCATATTCAACAATAAAAAAATCCCAAATGTATATAAATTTTATAGTGAGCTTGAGTGATATTTTCCAAAGGAAACATAGGCAAAGAGCTATATTTTTCTATGTATTTAATATGCATTGAATTTCTAACCATCTGTCCAAATTATGTAGTCTCCCCCTAGAAACTCTCAAATTTGTAAAAATTTACTCGAATTCCTAAAAGTTATAAATCCTTTGTTCCTTCATTCCTCCTCACCACCCTTTGTAACTGATCATATTCCTTCTACCACAATGGAGAAGCCTGGAGAAGAGGAAGGTGGTCACAGGAAAAACACAAGAACCACAAGAAAGTTTTTGGTCACTTATGTTCCTGGACCACAGCTTTCACTACATCAAAATACCATTTAGAAGTGATGCTAACGATGAGAAATCAAATATTTCATTTAATCTATGGAATTCTTATTCAGGTCTAAATTTAAATAAATTCATGCTGTAAAAATAAAGAGATTAAATTAGAGACAATTTCTTGACTATATGACCCAAACACATATAGTTAACTTAGGAGAATTCACAACTATCTTTCCCAGATGCATACTTTAAAACTTCCTGGCCTCCAGATGGCTAAGAAGGCTCAGATGATTTCTTCCATCCGTCTTCAATACTTGGAAGAAATTCTAGTACTTAGATGTTATTATAATTCATCTTTAAATAATACCATTTTTAAGTACTTAGAACTCTATTAAAATAGTTAACATATAAATTTTCTATCCTAAAAACCTTACAAGTATTAGCATCTATATTTTTACAAGTTAGGAAGACAGGCCCTAAGAGATTAAGAAAGTTGAACACATTACACCACTAATATGATTTTAAAAACTGAAAATTGTGACTAAGTCTGTCATACTCCACAGATTATTTCTGTTATCTTATATCAAGTCTGTGCAACAATTTTTTTCACCAAGTCTCAAATTTCGACTGCAAACTTAAGTTTAATATCTACTACCTTATTTATAGAATTTTATCTGGCAATATGAGGGGGAAAAAAACAGATGTCCTAGAGATTAAATAGGTCTCTTGCAATTCTGTGCTTATTTTGATGAAATAAAAGTGAAAACGGAATTCTATCATCTTAAGATGATTCACTTTAAAGGTTGCAAAAACCTTGTCTGGCTCTTTTGACAGAAAATAAACCACTTCTGAAAAACAAAACTAAACTAAACTAAACTAAAAACATAAAATTTGACTGCAATGAGATTTTTGTTAATGTGTGTGTGTATACACACACACACACACACACACACACGTGTATGTATCTTAGACTTCTACATGATTTCTTAGACATTTTTAAATAACTGCATATTTTGTTTCATTACTTTAAAGTCATTCATATGTATACAATAATGACATTATTACTACATTCTCCTCCAAATAATTCATATTATGATGATAAATGACTATAGCAAAAGATAAATTCCAGAACAGTCTCACAATCTATAAGACTATAAACTTCCTAAAACAAATTACCCTAACACCTTTAAGTCATCACACCCATTTTAAATAACTTGACATTGAATTCCTCAAAATTCAGCAAATGAACAACTCTATAGAGTGTTTGCTTCTCCTATGCATTCTTAGGAGTGTAAATACTTACCCCGTATTCCTTAGCAGCTGTGACAACTTTAAGGAGAATGTCTTCCTCAACAAAAGGCCTCACAGCATCGTGGATAATCACTACTTCCGGCTTGGAGAGCTGAGCATCCCTCTGACCCTCCGCCAGTGCTTTCAGTCCATTGAATATTGACCTGTGGCGGGTCACTCCAGCTTCAACTAGCGCAATGCGTTTATGCTGGTACCTCTGAATAATATCTTTCATTGCGTCCATGTTCTCTCCCGTGACAGCCACAACAATGTCTTTATCCAACATACTCTAAAAGGAAAGTATGTACACATTTCACATAAACCGATTCTTATACAACTAAGGTTAAGCTAATAACAGAAAATTGAATTTTTAGCTAAGTACTGGTATGTCTTCATAAAGAGATTAAAAACTGAAAGTTAATAACTAAATCAGTCTTATTCATTTTTATCAAATCTAGTAGAGGCTGATTAAAAAAATCAGTGAATGTCACACTACAGATAGAAACACACAGATATATAGTATTTTGCAATATATTGTGTGCAATATAGATTGTATATGATATATAGATAGATATTGGAGATTTGTAACTTAAAAGTTAAATTTGAATAATTATGATATTAATCTGTAGGCTGAGAAAAAAAGATTATAAACAGGAATATGCTTTTAAATTGAACTTTCTAAATAATTTTTCTCATAGAACAGGAACAGTTTAAATTCCAAAAGTTTTGTCTCTTTAGGGAAGTCCATCAAATTGGCACAAACCTGGATCACTAACACAAACTGCCTACATCGAGGTGAAATACTGTATCTCAAATAGGGAAACTCTAATGATTAAATTTGTATAAATATAAAGCAGGATCTAACAAAATGAGAAAAACAATTTAATGAAATATAAAATTAAATCAATCTGTTGAGTCAGATACAAAACACAAAACTTTTTTTCTGTTGTAAAACATTATTTTAAATGAAGACCTACTGACATACATTGAGTGGTGATCATATTAAAGAGGTCTGGTGGCCGCTGCTCGAATACCAGTGCTAACTGAGAGTACTGTCACTGTGGATTCCACGTTCCCCAGCCTGCAGCCCAGACCAGGAAAACTCCGTCTGACCCATGATATCAACTCTGAATAAAGGTCACTTTAAAAGTTAATGGCATTCTTAGCCTATGAGATCCTATATGTTCATGCTAGACAGTTAAAAGTCTTAAACACATTTTTAAAGAGACGGAAGATCAAACAAATAAGAACACCAATAAACAATTGCAAGCTGTGATCAAATGCTGTAAAGGAGATGTCCAAGTTCCAGGACTGCATGCAATAGAATATTGGACCAGCAGAGAAAAGTCTAAGATGACGCTGACTAAGGAAGCTGCGTTTGCTGCGTGATCCAAGTGGTGAGTGGCAGAAAACTAGGAAAAGAGGTTTGGAGGGAGAGAGATTGGGCTGATATAAGCAAAGACCATAACAAGGTCCTAATGGGCTGGAAGGACACGGAGTTCTGTGAGCAAGGGGGAGACAAGCCCATGCAAAAGGCTGGAGGCCCAGGCAAGCACCAGGCTAAGTCAGGCCATGAGTTTAAGTCTTTAATTCTAAAAACAATAGGAAGCCATAGAAAAACTTTATGCAGGAGAGGTCATTTAGACTAAAAAAAAATTAAGAATACTCACCTCCACCAGTATTTTAGATACTGTTCTATGACATGATGGTAGCAGAATAAAAACCCCCCAAAGATGTACATCTCCTAATTCCCAAAACCTGTGAATATGTAACTTTACATGCCAAAGGAACTTTGCAGATGTGATTAAGATCTCAAGATGGAGAGATGATCCTGGACTTTCTGGGCGGGTCAGATGAAATCACAAGAGTCCTTATAAGTGAAAGAGAGAGGCAGTCGAGTCAAAGGAGGAGATGTGATAACAGAAGCAGTAGTCACAGTGACACATAACCACAAGTCCAGGAACATGGGTGACCTTGTAGAACCTAGAAGATGCCAAGTAAACGGATTGTCCCTAGAGCCTCTGGAGGAACACAGCACTGCCGACACCTTTATCTTAGCCCAATGGGACTGATCTTGGACTTCTAACCTCCAGAAGTGTAAGATAATAAATATACGTTGCTTTAAGCCACTCAATTCATAGAAATTTTTATAGCAGCAATAGGAAAGTAACTTAACAGCATAAATTTTACTCTGGCTGCAAGGTCAAGAATAGAAAGGGGAGAGAGAGAAAGGATGCAGACAGACCAGGTAGGAGGCTGCTGCCGACGTCTCTGTAAGACAGTGATGGAGCTTCTAGATTGGATTTAAGAGGTAAATTATAAGTAATCTACATTAGTCAGTAAGACTGGCAAAATAAGTCAATGATCACATAACATAAATAATAGCTAATATCAATTAAGCACTGTGCCTTAAGCATTAGCGATATTCTAACTCATGTAATTCTCACAATATACTGTCTCTCATAATATAGAAAACAAATCAGAAAAACATCTGATATAGATACATTACGCCTTATTCTCCTATGCTACCATCTTATGCCAAAAAATACTTGAAAAAATGTTTTTACCATTTTTCATCAAGATAATACAACAGTCCATCTTCTAGAATGTAAGCTACTTCTCCCTGTACCATTTGGTCTCTTATATGCCCTTCTTACTCCACAGACCACATTCTCTCTCACCCCCACATTTTGCTTGTGCTATTTCCTTTGCCTTTCAACGCAACCCTCCATCCCTATCACTCTGCCATCCCCACCCACTCCAGACTAGGTCCTACTCTTTCTTCAATTCAGGTATGGCCTCCCTCAGGAAGCTTTACCTATCATTCAGGGTGAGGCAGCCCTGCTCTTGGCTTCCACGCAAGACTCTTATCGCTACAGTCTTATCAAGCATCATGCTGTATTCTGTTTCATTTTCCAGCCCCGTGGGTAGGCTATTAATTCATAGAAAGCAAAGACAACGACATCACAGGACTTAGCACCTACTAAACTTTCAATGATATTAATAGAAATCGCAGCTAAGACACATGGATTGTTTGCTAGGTGGCATCACTATGTAGAGCATTTGCCTGCAATATCACAACACTAACATCAGCTTTAGGAAAGTAGTCACTATTATAATCTCCATTTTACAGAGAACACAGAGGCAGTGACCCACTTTTGCTTGACACAGAGCAGTCATTCAAATATCTGTTCAATGAGTTAATGACTGATGAATAAACTAAAAGTAAATCCCAATTTTATTGGAATGTCTTAAAATAATTATAATTACCTATGTTCCATCAAACAGAAAGCAGTCAAAAGAGATGTAAATAATTGTAAACAGATAAATGTATGGCTTTGGACTATTTCACACAATCGTATGAAGCTCTAAATAGAAAAGTGCTTTAAATCAGTTTCTTAACTGCAGATTTCAGTACCTATTACTGTGTTATAAAATCAATTTAGTAAGTTTAGGCTAGTATTTCCGGGTAAATAAAATAGAAGTTAATAGGAAAATTAGAATGCATAGCAAATATTAAAGATAGGTTGTTTTCATAAAAATGCAAATATGTGTGCATTTATATATATATAAATATGTGTTTGTCATTGAGTAATGATACAAAGTGTAATTCTTATAACAGGTCGCAATAAAAAAAGTATGGAAAACGCCATTTTAGGCCATTCTTAAGAGAAAATGGGCTTATTTGTGTTCAGCAACTATGCATATACTTGATACTTTCAAGCCTTTATAAGTATTACTTGCATTTCAGAGGGTTTATTCACATTCTTTTCTAGTTATAGAATTAAAAGTCTTTTACAGTATTAAAATTTAATAATGTAGAATCATGAAACTGAGAAAGACCTTAAGTACCTCACACAGTGCCTACTGAACAAATATTAGCTGAATAAATGGATCTGGCTGACCTCCTTAGCTAAGGGCAAGTCCACACTGAACCCCTGTAGCCGGATTTTATCAAGTTCTCCTGAGTATTTCCTTCCTGGCACATTCCACAGGCAAATACAAACCTAACCTCAAGCTCCATTACACCTATGGACATTTTGAGGAAGAAATATAATAGCTCAGATGTTATTTTCTCCAAAAATAACATAATGTTTACAGGAGTACTCTGCTCAGATAGATCAGTTGAAAACAGGAGATTTAAACAAATGTTTTTAAGAAGCAGATGAAAAATCAGGCCCCATTAACACCTCTAAAGTGCTCTCACTGAGGCTGCAAAGTTTGGCCCCAAGGGACAATGGCAACTGCAGCTCACTGCCATGACAGTCTTTATGGAAAATCAGCTTCTAACATACTTTGGCCCAAATTTGTGGATTTCAATTTCTCTTTACCCACCACAAATTCAGCAAAATACTGAATTTGTGTAGAAAGGCTGGCTCTTGATTGCCTTCGCACATTAAGTCTCCTTACTATGGCCCACCAAGGCTTTCAGTTTTAGAGCCCCACCTACCCGTCCTGGTCTTATCTCTTGTACTGAAGCTGTGCCATGGGCCATTGGGAACTTCACACAAATCTTGAATCATCTGACCTATACAAAACATAGTCCTATTGTACAAAATATGGGCCTATTCCTTCTCTTGACTTAGACTTGACACTTTCATTAACGAAGCATTAAAACAAGTTTTTTAGAGTCAAATTCATATATCTGAGCAATCAATTAATTAAAAGCATCCTAAATGCCTTTCTACTTTTGAATCCGTGATTTAATTAATCTCTAAAACCTGTCAATTCCTGTCTTCTAAACATTTCTCCTGTCTTCCTTACTCCATCGCTACTTACAGCTTAATCCAAGCAATCCACATTGCTCATTTGGATTAACAATTATGAATTTCTATTCTATCTTGTTCGGAATTAGCAGTGGTTTTCAGAAATATAGGACAAAACAAGTTTTTAAAGTACACAAGAAAGGAAAAATGAAAGACAAGGATAAAACAGAATATCATATAATCCATAAGTTAATGAAAGACATACTATGGAATCTTATACACTTACTAAAAATGGGCTTTCATTGATTTTTCCAAGTAATCAGACAAGAAAGCAACCCAATCTCAATCACAAAATCTAGAGTTTTCATAACACATATAATGGACAACACAGATTTTTTTTTCAAATTTATCTGGAGTCATCAGACTGAAGAAGGCTAACTCACTTTAACCAAACTAAAAAGGGACTGAAACATAAATTAGAAAGCCAATAGTTTAATATACAATGATATACATTACTAGCACAAGGTCTGGAATGCTTTTTATCAGTGGGATGGCACATTTTTCCCCTATAAAAGATTTGTATGGGAAGCGAATTATAATAAGGTTGTGATGAGCATGAGATCGTATCAAGGAACAAGTTATTTTAAGCATGTCCTCCACCTAGCGGGACTGGAGAAACCTCAGGAGCCACTGGGGAGGCTGTGCTAGACCTTGTTCAATCTATTGTCAGAGGAATTCCCACCCCCACCCAGCCCACCACCACCACCCAGTCACCCCCACCCCCACCAAGAATCTGAATAAGCACTGCCAACATTTGCATTTCTAACTTACTTTTGTCATGGTTATCATTTTAATCTATTTAGCTATTCCAGGTTGTCTAACCCTCCTTAATGACACTTTCTTTCCTTAGATATCTGAAACCAGAAATTAGATTACTGGCAGGAATTTTTACTTCCAAATTCTGATCTGATAATACATTTTTTAAATATTAAAATTTAGATGTTTGAGTGGGTCAATTGTGAGTGGATTTTACAATTTCACTGTTAGAGCTTTATGCCCCTGCTAGTAATACCAGTTTCACATGATTTCTTAAAGCAGCATTTCCTTTTATAAACTCAGGTCACAAAGAAATAGTTATGTGAAAAATTAATACTTGATCTGTTTTTTGTTAGTAAAATAAGAAAAATCAAAGGTCTCCAAATTATATAATCTGTGGTTCAATAATTTATATTGCAATCCCTTCTAAAAGCCAAAATGAAACTTTCGAACTCCTAGAAACTTTAGTCAACTTCTAAAGGCCCTTGTTCCCAGTACAACCTAGAAATTAGTTATACTTGATTCTTTTAGTTATACCCATAATGCATAGATCTGAACTATAAGAATACAGTACACTTATGAACATTTATAAACATGTACACCTATACTTATACACATCTACAGATATGTACACATATGGCTAACTGTAATAAATATATCTCCACACAACTGATTTTGACAAGACTTTGAGCCTCCATTTGTCCAGATAGAGACACATCTCCATTTGTGAGGATTCAGAACTTCTTTTGAATCTCATTCAATCTGACAGTTATTTAAGAAATGGCAATGGCATGTAAGTAGAACTTGGCTAAACTAAAAAAATGTGGCAATTTTCCAATTTTGCCAGCAGGAAAATACAAAACAAACAAACACAATCTGAAGTCCCAGTCAATTCACAAGATAGATTTTATTTCAATGTCTCAGTGCCTCCCCCAACTTATTAATTATAAACGGTGCTTTATATGTAACATGTTGTTTGAAAAAGAAAAAAAAGGGAAAAAAAAGAAAATCCAAAATGCAGTCTGGCTCTTAATTCCTCTTTTGCCATGGGGCCTTCTCAACCAGCCATTGGCTGTGCTGCTTCTCAACCGGAGAATAAGCTGCCAGGGGTCTGATAAATCTGAGAGCCTAACTGTTCCTTTTGAAGGTTTCGACCAGTTGTCCTTCCCGCTCTGTCTACCCCACCCCCAGAACTACCCTGTACCTAAGATTCTGAGGTCCTAAGGTCCTCTGCTCAATCAACTTGCTTCTCACAACTGTTCTGAGGGTTTCTGTTTCCACTTTCCTGGGCCTGTTAAATCTGATTGGTTAGCACTCCTCTCCTATCTTTCTTCCAGAGTTTTGTTGATATCTTTTATCTGCTCTACCTCCTCTTGTATTCATTTTTCCTTGTGTGGCTATACATTTTTAGTCCCTTTAGGTGGGTAAATGAAGGAGTGGAAATAAACACACATTTAAATGGCATTATTTAAAAGCAAGCATGGTCATTTTTCTTTACATTTCCCAATCCCAATTCAGAAATTTGGGGCCAAACTTCAGGGGGATGCTTCTTCTCTCTCCTAAGCCCTAACTAGTTCATTGTATATTGGTTCAAAATTCCAAAAGATAAACCAACCGATAAGAGTTAATCAATAAGTATCTTTAATTTCTTAGTCAAGAAAAAACTAAGGAATAAAGATTACTCACAACAACTTCTCAATCCTCTATAAATAAGAAGGCAAAAGGTTGAGCAAAGGAAATCCTACCTATGAAAGCCCTACAAAATAAGCTTTGAAGTCAAATTCTGGATATCACACATTCATAGCTCTTAAAGGGCAAGGAAAGCCGACCACCTCTTAATATAACCCGGATGACTGACAGTGGTGACATCCAATTACATCTTTTCTTATTTCAGACACTGAAAGCTGTGCTTTAATAAGCAGTAAGCACACATAATTTCTCCATAGAGCAAAAATTAAGAATTTTACAAGACATTATATGCTTCCATTTCCTTTCCTTATTTAAATTTGCATAATTTATCTTTCAGGATGAAATAACCTAGGCCTTTTGGCATCATGCTTTAGGAAAACCATAAGCAGTCTATGGAACCCATCTTCTCCCAAAAGAGAATGATTTTCATTTGGCAAATGGCTAAGAAGCACCCATACACACACCCCTGCAATGCAAGGTTTCCATGGACTTCCCGAGACATGCCCAAAATATAATATTCTTCAGGCATTGTAATATGATAAAAATGAACCTTGACATATTTCAAAATGGAGGTTTTGATTAGTTACTATTAGGATTTTACAAGTGCTGTTATTAAGTAAAAATGGAAAACAAGTGTTTTATTTTTCCATAAACAAGGCCTTTCCAGAAAATTCTTATACTTTAACAGTGATTTTTTTTTTCAGTATCCACCTATCTCAGGCTACCTCAGAAGATGCAAAACTGCAAATTAATACATAAGTTTTCATAGGGAAGAAAGTTAAATGTAAAAATGACTACACTCCTCTACATCTAATTACAAAGATCCTGGTGGCCAAGAGCCATTGTGTTCCATAAGATTCCTGCATAAATGAGCTACGCTGTCACAATGTCTATGACACTAGAATGTTATAGGTACAGGATTCATACAGTGGTATGAAATGGAAGACGACAGAAGCAAGAGAAGCAGCACCTGGAACTGTTTCAATGTTTGTGTAAGTTTCAGATGTAACCACGGGCCAAAAAGAGAAATCAAGAGTGATTTTCCAAATGACAACATTCATAAAGTACAATAACCATATGCAAAGCAACTTGGGCCCTGTGGCTTCTGGAGTGTGTGAAAGCCCTGGGGGGAGGGAGGCTCTTTTCTGGGTAACACGCTATCGTCCTTTGACTAGAACCTCACTAGCTTCCTTTTCCTTAAGGCCTCCTGCACAGGCTACGCTAAAGGATGCCATCTTTCTTGAGATGCAGGCCATTCACTTCAATCAAGCTTTAACATACTATCACAGGCCCACAAAGGAAGGCCCACTGGCTTCAAGAAGTTTAAATACCTCAGCAACAGGTATGTGGAACTTTATAATCCCTGCTTCCGCCCCTCCAGCCTCACCACCCGTTCCATCACATTACCTGGTGTTAAGACAAGATAAAGTCAATGATACGACATAGCCCACCTTTTCATCTCCTTAGCTCCTCACTACAGCTCCCCCGGTCCTCCTCTTCCATTCCCTCTCCCTCCTTCATTTCCTCAACTAATCAATTCATTTTCCTAACAAGATAAGGCATGTGTTGGCCTAAACTTCAGAATCTAGCACCCTTAAATCGTCTCCACCATTGAAGGCTGGGATTAAATTCTGCTCCTCGGTCCACCTTCAGCACCGAGTAATTAGCAGTATATCTCATATGAAGTGCTTGGTTAATGTTTGCGAATGAACAGATAAAATGAACGAACAAAGGCCCTAGATGTGCAAGTAAAAGTCATAACCCACGTGGATGCGGGGAGTGAAAATGCGCAAGCGCAGAGAGCGAGCGCGCGCGAGGGGCGGGGGAAGGGACGGAGGATACACGAAAGGAAAAGAATAAAGTGAGAAAAAGTGAGCGCATATGAGAGCGTGTAAGGGAGTATGAGAGACACAGGCAGGGACAGGGAGGCTCTTAAAACTGCTTCTCCTCATTAGGCCCCACAGGGGCTACAGTCAGAACTACTGTCCCTTAGTCCCAAGCCGCGAGCTCGTTAGTCCAGCTTCCCCACGAGCCGGGCTTCTGCCCCCAGGCAGACGGCTTGGCCACGTAAAGGGCTCCGCGGAGCAGCCCCAGCTCCTGCCCTGCGTTAAAGGGCCAGAGCTGCCCATCTCCGCCGTGCTGGCGGTCACAGAGGCCATGCTCGCGTGCCTGCGCCGTGGGAGTCGGCCCCCCATCCGCCGGGAGAGGGAGCGGCGCTAGAGCAGCAGCCGGGGCAGGTGTCCCGGGCCGCCCTAAGCGGGCAGGGCGGAGGGCGGGGGCGGGGAGCGGGAGGCCGGGCGGAACCGCGGGGCGCGCCTGGCGCCGCATTACCTCTCCAGGGCCTGCAGGGTGTAGCTGATGAGCGGCCTCTCCAGGATGGGGCAGAACTGCTTCGGGGTGGGGACGCCCATCCTCTCCCCCGCCCCCCCGCAGGCAGCACGGCCGCCACGGCCGGCGCGCAGCGCTGGAGCTGGGCCTCGGCCGCGCTCAGCGAGGAGGCCGAGGCCGCCAGGCCTGCGCCGCACACGCCGCGCGGGAGAGGCCCCGGCTCCGCGGGCCCGGAGCCGCCCGGCCGCCCGGGCTCCATGGCGGCGCGGCGCGGCCCGCCCTTCTCGCTCCGGCGCTGGCCGGGCTCGCGGGGTGGAGGGCGGACGACGGCAGGGGTGCAGAGCCCGCAGACAGCGCCCACCCGGGCGGAGGGGGCCGGTCTTTTGTGGGTCCCCAGGGAACGCTCCGCTTCCGCTCTCCCTCCAGGCGCGTCTGCGGCCTCTGCACTGAGCCCAGCGCCCCCCGGGAGGGCTGTTTCCCAGCTTGTCGCTTCGCCTCTGGCAGGCCCAGCTAGCGCCGCAGGTGGAAGCGCCAGCCCTCCCCATGTACCTCAGGGTCCCCTTAAACTTCGAAGCTGTGAGGTCCAGGACTCCCTCCCCTCCACCTCCCCTTGAAGAAATTTAGAAGAGGTTTAAATTCAAGTCACATGATGGGACAGAGAAATGTGCACCTCAGTTATCTTTCACTAAGCCCCGGAGGCTGCCTGGTTCCACCTTGGGTAAAGAAAGATGGATGGGCAAATGTTATGAAACATCATAAGCCAGACTGCTGAGGTTCCCAAATTTGCAAGTTGAAACTTCCTAGGGTCATACAAAAGTACTGACACCATGTCCAGCCTCAGACCGGGGTTTAATTGGTCTGGTGTGTGGCCTGGGATTTGGGATGTTTGTGAAGATCCCCAAGTGATTCAAATGAGCAGGCTCGTTTTGGAACCACAGAATCAAAGCACTTACACGAATAATTGTTGAATAATGGCACATTATCTCATTCAATCCCGGGTGATCCCAACTATTATTGTTTCTCTTTTACGGAGGAGGAAACGAGGTTTTAATGTTTAAGTAACCTGTGTGAGATTGCATACCTAATGCAGAGCTGTCTTAAGGCACTTGCACAGAAGTATGGAGTTGAATTCCGGCCCTGAAGCATGTCTTGTCCTTTTTTAGTGCTGTCCTTGCTGGCAATGTTTACCATGAAAATGTAGTGAAGTGTGTGGAGTGTCAGAGCATGTTGTATTAATGTCCCAGAATGTAAATTCCATGAGAGTAGGGGCCTTTATTTTTTTTTGGTTTGGGTTGTGTGCTCAGTCCTGGAGTATAACAGAAGCTTAACAAATATTTATTAAATGAACTACTGATTTAATAAATTAATGTGAATTGAAGTATATATATAATTAAGTATTTGCTATTTCGTATTTATCAATCTTCACCCATTAATAGTTACTATGAAGTTCATAAAAGAGGAATCTTAAATACTGAAAATATTATCAGGTTATATATTCCAATTCAGTATTTTGACCCATTTTTCCCAGTTTAGATTAAAGCATGCAAAATTAAAATATAAATTTGCTTCTCCTGTCTTCTTTTATTTAATCTTCTTATTGCAAGAACTTTCACTTTTGTTAAATTATTAGAACTGACATTTAATTTCATTCTAGTCGATTGTTAGGTCGCTGATTCCTAATTCAAAAGTAGCCATCATAATACGCTTGACTTTGTAGGTAGCACCACTACCACACCTGTATCTGGCCTATGCTATGCACTTGACATCTGTTGACTAACCAGATTCATAAAGGAATGAGTCTATCTAGACAAGCAAAAAGGCAAATCAGCTCATTGTTTCTATTAATATTGATCATATAATACCTTTTATTGTAAGTGCCGCAGGTGGAAGTGCCAGCCCTCCTCATGTACCCAGGGTCCCCTTAAACTTAGAAGCTGTGAATAGGAATGGAGGTTCAGGGCTCCCTCCCCTCCACCGCCCATTGAAGAAATTTGGAAGAGGTTTAAATTCAAGTCACACAATGGGACAGAGAAATGTGCACCTCGATTATCTTTCATTAAGCTCCAGAGGCTTCCTGGTTCCACCTCTGGTAGAGAAAGACGGATGGACAAATGTTATGAAACGTCAATAAGCCAGCATTTTTACCCATTTTAATCTAACAGCAGAGTTAAAAGCTAGTGTTCATCTTCTTGCTCTTGAAAAACAAAGCATAATAAAGGTATTATTGTATTAATTGCTGTATAATCATTATATACCATTCAACTTTGACATGTTTTAGCCAAAATCTTATTTTATTGATTTATTTTCGTACTTAGAGCAAATATATTAATTTTGCCCTGTCCACCATGAATCTTTAGATCTTATATACTATGTATTAATAGTGTTTAACAAACAGACTTGTATAAAAAGGAAGGACTGTTCATTCGTACATCACAGTATGAGAAGCAACAATTTTGTCTGCCTTTTTACATAGATATAATTAGTTCCCTATCATGCATATTTGGGGTAAAAGATGTAGTTTCCACGTTACTTCATACCAAGTATAGCAGCCACATTATGAGACTATCTTCTCTACAACAGGCATTTGAAATGCATGCTGTGAGGAGGAGACCTCATTGTCTGGGCACTGCTCTCCTGGAAGCTGCTGCAGTACAAAGATCCTGGAACCGCTAGCATGAGCCAGTGAAAAAGGTAAGAATTTTTGCCAAGTCGGACACCCAGTTTGGTGAAAACAGAGTAGTAAGAGTCCCTTTTTTCCCCTTTTTAAAATTTAGCAGGAGAAAATATTTGTGAAACTAGTTTCTTGGGCTTACTAACTCTTGGTTACTTTTTGTAAAAGTACTCATGGGTTTTGTTGATTCTGTCTTTCTCCACCTCTGTCTTATGTCTCTCCTTTGGCTTGTTACATGTCCTAGGAACTTAGCCTTAATGACTGGTGAGAACGTTTTCTCTCTGGCCTTCACCTTCCAGTGGGTGCACTTCCTGGGTGCACTGTGCTTTCTGTCCAGCCATGTCAAGCTCTCAAGGAGTTTTCTATGTCTAGCCATTCCTGCCCAGGTATGGTAAAAACAGGATCCTGTATTTACCTTTCTTCTTTTCTGCCAGTTGGAGGATGCACATGCTTCTGGCAGGCAGCAGATTGATAGACTGTGGATGTGAGTTTAGGGAATGAGAATGGGGGCAAAACACATGATTCCCCATGCTTGGAATGGCTGTTTCTTATTCTGGGAGTTAACTTGTATCTCATGAGAGTTGCATCCTTTAGCATTCTCCTTTGGGAATGCCCTTGCATTTATACATTCTTATTGATTTGAGTCGCTGCTACTAGTCAATGCCAGACATAGATCCTTTGAATTGGAAAAACTTCTAAACTGAAAAGAAAGAAAATATTTTTTAGAGAGCTCACATATTGTCATTAACAGCTAGTTGTTAAGATACCCTTAATAAGATGGAAGGACAGAATTAGAATGAAAATCAAAGTCCACTCAGACCCTTTCCTGTTTGCCTTCAGACATTTGCAGATATTATAAAAAATCAGGATATTGGAAATACAATTGTCTATTCTTAAGGAAATAAAAGAAAAAGGAAAAATGGCAAATCTTGCTGAACACAACCTAAAAATTTTATGTCTAAAAGCTTGGCTTGGTAACTTTCAGGTTAGAAACTCCAAAATATGACCGGACAACAGTGTGAACTAAACTCAATTTACAGTTGGGTCCTACCAATCTGCTGCCAGCCCTCAAGTAAATTATAACTTAAAATTACAATTTCAATTCCAACTTGGTGAGGTACTTAAAAGTGCACGTAAAAACAGGGCTTCCAAATCAAATATACAGAATAATATACCTATATTTAATTGGTATGCAACAGCCTCCATAAGGCTTCAAAATAAATTATAAAATAGCTTCATTGAAGAATTTGTTGCAAAAGATTAATGCAAATGAAAGAGATAAAAGGTACCTAAAAATAAAGAATTGTAAGACTGACATTACCCCTTATAAGGGATTGTCCTCTAATATCATTTATTCCCTGGTCTAAGAAGCATAATTAGAGAACTTCTAATTAAAGCTAAGTTCTAGGACATGTAACAAGCCGAAAGGAGAGACAGAAAGAGGTGGAGAAAGACAGAATCAACAAAACCCAGGAGGATACTCAAAAATCTTTTGTAAATAGGTTACCTCCTGAGCCCAGTGAGAAAGGGAAATAAAATTTCACATTGTCTCCTCCTTCCCAAATTTAAGCAATTGGTTATTGATTCTTTCTTTCCTAGGGATAGCTGTTGCCTGTGTCCTAAGGGTTTGGCTTGGCTTTCTGCCTACCTGGGACATGCAAGCTGTCAGTCCTTTCTTTTGGCTATCATAAGAAATGACTCTGGAAGTTAATAACTTTTTCACCCTTTTGAGTTCATTTGAGTCCATGATAATATTTAATACTGCCAGAAATATTTACTGTTGTCCTGGCTGAAACCTGACGGGTATTTGAAAGGATTTAATAACTCTATGATAAAAACAATTTGGCCAAATTGGAAGCTGGATTTCAGAGACTGATAGGAACTTAAGGTGGGGAGGGGTGCCTCCTCCTAAGCTAAAATGAAACTATGTACCCAGAGGGAAAAGAGCAAATTAGAGGTGATGTAGTTGGACAGGTAGATCAACTTATGATGTCACTTAAGTTATAACCGATTCTTTGGGAAATTGAGAGCATGTGTTCTTATCTTACAAATCTCGGCGAAAGCAGAAATGCAGTCTAGAAGTAGTTCAAAGCTATCTTCAATTACTTAGACTGAAGAAAAAAATAGGAAGTGAGAGATTTTTTGAAAGCACAAACTGTTGTTATGGTTCCAAACCTGCCTTCTCTTCACAGTATTAACAAGAAAAAAGCTTTAGCCATCTGAGCAGATAAACTTAACTTATTACCTGTCTCATGGCTGAAATTTTTAAATGAAGGGTAGGAGGCCTCTGTTTACATCTGCCTGTATGTTTACATGTTGATGTGGTATTTTTTTTTTTAATCTCTGGATGGTATTGCTAATTTGTAAAAGAGCTCCATTTAATTGGCTTAAACAAATGCTTATATTTAAAAAACTCAAAAACATAGTAGAAACTAACCAAATGCTTTTCAGGTTCACATGGTCTGGAGAAATATTTGGTGTCAGCTAATTAAGTTTGTTGGTTTAATTTAAACAGGCATGTCTTCACAGAGTTTTTATCATCAAGTATAATACTTCTATTTTACCTAGGCTTGTTAGTCAGATGAGTTAATGTTATCTCTGTTGGAAAATTTGTCAGCAAGTCAAATATCTCGGCATGATGAAATTGTCACAGGTAATCTAAGCATAATTGTTAAGAACAAGTGAATTAAATAGATGTAAAAAAATAGTTCTTAAGGTGAATTCTTTGGTAATAATTATATTTTATGTGTACTTAAAAATGATTCCTAAATCTCTTTGGTAACTTTAAACTTTTAAAGTTTTGCTACATTAAATTAAATGATAGAAATTCATTGACTATTTAGATCATTTCCAAATGAGATAAAATAATGAAATATTAATTACTGAACATAGGTTTATCTACATTTGGCTTCTTATTACTTTGGCTTCCTATTACAGAGAAACTAAAGCTATTCAAGTTTGTTAGTAAACAAGCCTTTTGCCTCATTGAAAGACTATTCTGTGAAAAACAAATATTTCTAAAAATTATAGAATATTTATAATTTATTAATCTCAAGAATACTGGTATAACGGACAATTCACAATTGCTTACTTTTTAGTTTTCACTAGAAATTAAGGTTTCTAAGAGTTAAAAATTCCAATTAATATGGGAGGAAATATGTTTTCAGTAATAGAAGGTATAAGGTATAGAAACACATGTTGAGCTAATTTTAAAAAAAATGGTTCTAAAATTAGTTGGTTATTTCTGAATGGGTAAGAAAATAAGAGACAAACAGAAAGGAACAAGGAAAGTCACAGAAGGTTTGTGAAAAGAAATCTTGAGAAAGAACTTTTATGTGTGATCAAGCTGGATAAGGTTGAATGCATTTGTTAGAAGGGTTTTTTTTTTTTTCAAATAAGTGTTAGTATCAATAGTGTATATTCTTAATATTCTTTCACCTGCTAAAAGGACAAAGTCTTGTACTATTGGTCTGCTCCTGATAACTGTGAAAACTTTTCTGCCAAGAAAGCAAAGATTCTGTGTTTTATCAAAACAGTTTTCTGTGTTATATGTCATTTTAATCAGGTCTTTGATTGCTTAAGAAACCTAAATTTTCCCAATCGTAAGAGCTAATCTTCTGTGTTTAAAATGCCCTTGCTGACTTTCATGCAAAGGCAGCAGCATCAAAAACCGATGGATGTGTGACCTGGCATTACAGAAGGACAGCTGTGATTAAGTTAAAGCTCTTGCGATAGGAAGAGTACTCTGTATTACCCAGGTGGATCCAGTGTAATCCCAATGGTCCTTAGAAGAGGGAGGTACAAATTAGAGAAAGAAATGTAAGGATAGAAGCAGGGGTCTGGTGTGATACAGGGCTATGAGCCAAGGAGTTCAGGAAGCTTCTAGAAGCTGAGTAAGGCAAGGAAACAGATTTTCACCTAGAAATTCCAGAACATAGTCCTCCAACCCATTTTCAGACTTCCGACATCCAGAATACTAAGATAATAAACGTGTACTGTTTTAAGCCACTAAATTTATTGTAATTTTGACGATAGGAAACTAATACAGCTTCATGCTCAGGAAGAGCTTCAAATTTACAGGTTGACTATGATCTCTAAATGAAGTTGTATATTGTTAGAACTGCACTGTGTGACTGAAGAGAGAAAACACCGTTCATTAAACGTAAGCCCCGTTAAGTAGATCCTCAGTGCACCATTATTTTTTAATAAACCCTTTATTATCTTGTGAATAATAAAACATATTCTACTGTACTATGAATGTCAATAGCATAGTTTTGTTAAATGTATACCGTAATTTTATAACCTCCTTTTGGCATGCCTTTACTTTTTATTGCATGCAGAAGTGCCTATTAAATGGAAGTGGTTCTCATCTTCAGATTCAAAAAGGCTTAAAACTGCCTTTTCTGTTTGTTTGTTTCTGCATGTCAGTGTACCTTGGAAGATTTATCTTAGGGATATTATTATTATTATTATTATTATTATAGAATTTTAGATCAAGTTGGGTTCATTTTTCTAGTGTTGATTCAAATATATTACCACTGTCAGCCACCTCCCCTCATCCCCAAACACACTTATAGTTTTCATAGCATTTCTAGAGGTTAGTTGGGGTGTTGCTCACAAATGCTAATGAACAGCTTGATGGTTTACCCTTTAACTCTTTTGAAATCTGAGCCAAAGAAAATATTGTTCTACCATGAGCCAGACCCACATTTCTTTCAATCTATGAATTCTAATTCTGATTTTGTCATTATGTACCTTACATAAACAGTACAGTCTATTAACCTCTGACCTTTAGCTCATTTTTATACATAAAAAAAGGTGACACTCCAGATTGAGGTCTTTCTGTAGATAATTCAAACCAAACAGCACATGACAAGATTATTATCTTTCATTTTCTTAGTATTTCTTGCAAAGTTAATTATCAACTGTCTTAACAGTCTACTTCATTTTTTCTGTATACTAACAAGGGAAACAATGGTGGCTATTTAGCCTTAGGACTGAAAGATAAATTTGACATCATTCATGCTACCGAAGATTAATTTTTCATAAAAACCACTTGGGAACATGTTAATATATATGGTATTCCTTACCCATATTTTTTTAGTATAATTATTTACATATTAAATATCACATAATAATCTTAGAAAATATTACTGGCACCTTCTGACAGAAATTTTGTTTGTTTGTATATATTTTTATTTTTCTACTTTTATTTTCTCTTTCATTTCAATACCATATTATATCATGTCTCATACCTGACAGAAATTTTGATTTCCATCATCTGTCATCTATACATCTGGAGTAGGCCTAGAAGTCTGCATTTTTAATGGGCTTCCTTAGATGATTCTAATATAAGTGCGGGCCAGACTTAAGTAAATACTGAATTAAAAAACAGTTCTGCCCAAATTCACTTACATTCAATGCATTTAATTTTAAAACCTAAAGCAAAATGCATGTAATATGTTAAATGTGCCATATAAAAATTGTATAAGAAATCCATTTAAACAGTGTGTTTTATTTTCTTGTTAATTTATAAGGAGGAAAACACAAGTGCTGGGGAGAAGAAAGATGGTAGAGAAATGGAGAGCTGGATCATTCCCCAGGTATTCCGACAGGCCTGTCTTTTAAAAGATGTTGTCTGAGAGCCACCATGTCCTTGACCACCACTTAAGCAGAATTGAAATTGTTGCCTAGAACTCTGCCCTGAGCATGGAAGCTAAATGGAAATCGCATTGAGTACAATCGCATTGAGAAACTAAAAGAAACTGAATCCCAGAAACTAAAGAAAGAGAATGACTTCTGTGCGTAAGGGATGTCGGAGACGTGAATCTCTAAAATACTTTTTTAGAAAATAAATGGCTAGTCTTGATAGTGGCCAGTTTTCATAATTTGTGGAAGGGAAGGTCATACAAATCATCAAAGAAGGGCAACAGCGAAAAAAAAAAAGGAAGATTTGCAATCCTGCAAAGAAAGATACTGGCAGCAGCTGTTCCTACCCATTTGAATTGCCACTCATTACTAAAGCAAGATTTAAAGAAGAAAAAGAAAAACAACTAAGCTTTAAGAGGTAAATGCTCTCAGAGAATTCAAAGTCATGTCTGTTATCTGAGGAATAAGAGAAGAATGTGGACATTTGAACATGGCATTATGACCATGATCACTACCTCCAGCACCCCCTGCCAAGCATAAAATTAATACAGGAGGAGAGCTGTCCACTAGAGTCTGAATAGAGGTCGTCATTGCTTTATAATGCCTTACCCAGGAGGGTACCAAATCTGGATCATAAGTATATCAAAAGAGAACACAGCAGGCTGGAGGTACAGAGAGACAAAAGTAGAATGGATGAAGGGAAAGAGAAAAGGCTGAGACACCAACAATACAGTCTCTTCAGTGATATGAGGATATGAGGATATAAACAAGCTTTTAATTTTTGTGTTTTTTAAAGTGCTTTTTTGCTCTTTAGCATGGGGCACTTACTGCGCTAGCCAAAATTAAAAAAGAGGAGGGAGGGGAGGAGAAGGGTGGGGGAAGAGGAAAAGGAGAAGGCGAAAAAGCAGTGTGGGCAGATGCTGTATAATCTGGTTAGGAGAAAAATAAACCGGTCTGGACAAGAAGCACTTAGTGATGACAGAAAGACAATGTTTCATGTAGAAGTAAATTGCAGCAGACTGCAAAGAGGAAGAAATGAGGTCACTGCGTTTTTATGCTGTATGTGAACAGGAATAAGTTAAATAGAAATTAAGTACTTCTATTTGTGACCATGGCTACCACTAATTGGCTTAAGATATAAGTAAAAAAAATAAAATTAATGAATAAATGAAAGAGTATTAAACATGCCAATGAATATAAACCTAAATTCATGAAAATTAATTTACACTTCGCCTGCAGAAAAATCAGAATATTTTATTCTCCCCACCCAAAAAGTTGGTTTGAATTTAAGTTTATACTGATCCTCTTCACCTCAACTTCATGTTTTTTCTACGTCTCTGAGTCTTTTATTCTTTAAAAGAACTCAAGACCTTTACAAAAGATAATAAGTAAAAGAAGACCTCTTTTTATCAAATCTTTCCTTAACAATTATTCTCTCTTAACTTTATAAAAATCCGTGACTATTAACTGCTATAGTACAATAACAAAACTGTGTACAAAACTAACCAACACTGGCCCTGAGCAAATTTCAAATTTCATTATGTTTATCTTTGGCTCTCCTGACTTCTTGCCTTCCTAGCCCATTTTTCTTTCTCTCCATTATCTCCTGAATTGGATGTCTCAGTATCAGCTCTGCTGCCAGGAGTTCACCTGTGGCTTTCATCTGTGGACTTAACCCTGCCAGTCCTCCTGATCAGGACAGGCAGCTCCATCTTGTATGAGGACTGCATGGTGAGTTTGTCTCCTTGCCTAGAATTGCCTCATTATTCATGGATGTACCCACCTCCTCGCAACCTTCTTCCTGAACTCAACTCCTATTGACCCATGTATTATGATTGGCTTGTGCTTGGAATTCCACGTATCTTTGGCATATGTAGAATAGAACCCCTTTTTGAGTCACCAGAGGGCTAATCTCTGACTAAGTAGCTAAATAACTTCTTTGAAAGAATTAATCACATAAAAACAAATGTCACCCCTTGACTGGCTTTAAGTGTCAGTCCTGTGAATTCTGATGCCTGGGTCTCCCTGGCATGTTCCATAACCTGACCTTGACTGACTTCCCATGCTCGCTGGATGTGCTGCTAAGATTTGGGACTGTTCAAGTTATGACACTAAGGCCTTACTGCCCCTACTAAACCTGGCTCCCAAAGTGATAAAAATCCAACCATCTCATTTATCCTGGGGAATACCAACTAACAGTTGTTTAAGACATTTCCATTTTAGTAAATATCAGAATCATAATCTAAAGGCATAATAGTCTAAACATGGAAATTCCCGAGGCTTAGAAATAATAGCATTAAGTCAAGAAATACACCTTACACATGAGGCCGATGAGAGTCTTAAGAACAATTTACTTACTATTCTTTATTTTTGAATGGATGGCCAAAGATAAGTGTGCTGCATGATTGCTAAATCAGATTAAGGTGTGGGAACAAGAACTGTATTGTTTTACAACTTTTTTTCAGTTGTCTGTTGCTATATAACAAACCATTCCAAAGCTTAGTTAAATAACACTATTTTATTGCTCATAATTCTGTGGATTAGGAATTTAGGAAGGGCTGAGTGAAGCAGCTCATCTCTCTATTTGGGGTCAACTGGGGTATTTCAATTGGAACTAGAGAAGGATTCAACATGGAACTCATTCATAGGTCTGGGGCCTTGGTGCTGGACATTGGCTGAGGCATCTCAGTTCTCGTCCACATGATCTTTCTCCAGTAAGGTAGCCTGTGCTTTATATAGTGGATGGATTGTAAAAAAGCAAAAGTAGATTCTATTAGGCCTCTAAATTCTGTGACCAGAACTGATATAGCATTGCTTCTATCTCAGTATATTGGTCAAAAGAAGTCACAAGTCCCAAGTTCAAGAGGAGGGAATATGGCTCCATACCTTGATGCAAAGAATGGCATGCATTACAGGGAATGGAGGAATTATTAATGGCCATCTTTGTAGACAGCCTTCTACAGACACAAGTCATTCATTTTCAGGATTCTCATGTCTTTAAATCAGATTAGCAACATCTACTCAAAAGGTACAGACTCCATATATCCCTGGCCACAGCAGAGCAGAGGATTCAAAGAGTTATTCCCTGGCCTCCTCCCAAGAGAGGAAGAGATCAAAGAAAAGCAAGGTGATCTGTATGGCTCTATCTGTTCTTCAGAATCCTTTGTTTCTACAGGTTATTCACTGAGCTGTCAATAACTGTCCAAAACCCCCTCTTTTTACCATTATAAAATCCAAAACTAGGGTTGAAATATTAGCAAAGTGAGTATATACCTAAGATATTGTTTCTGTTACTAAAGATCCCATTGTTACACAGTCTAAGTGATAGACCAAGGACTGATCTCAGAGTCTTTTGGTTTATAAGTGAAGCCTTCCTCAGATCCAAACTGTATGGGCTAGCACTTTATTAGAGAATGAAATGGTGGTGAGGAGGGTTTTCATTATTTTTTTTATTGTAATCACAAATGTTAACTTGTATTTAACTTTCATCAGAGTTAAAACTATTTTGCATTATGGCCTTAATTTAAATTCAATAAAATGAAAAATATGGGGAAATATTTGCAATAACAGAAATGACAAGCACAATTCCTTTGAAAGTCTGTGAACAATGCGAAAGATGGTTTCTGTCACCCCCAAACTGAAAATTGTAAGCTCTGAGTATTACAATTTGTTGTGGCCATTTACTCTGAAAAAAGAGCCACATATGCAAAATGATATGGCCTTTTTTCTCCACGTACGGTTACAAACTCAGCCAACCTGGGATTTCTTAACTTTAAGCCTACACATCTTGAAAAGGGAGCCAAAGAGCCCAATGTACACTAGAGATGCACAAACGTGTTTCAAGTGAGTGAGTGACTGTTATCAGCTTTTGATAAACAATCCCTGGCGGCAACACTGGGAGAGAAATAATGTATTTTGCCTAATTTCTTCCATATAGTCACAGGGTTCTGCTTCAACAATTTCTTTTGTCTAAATTAGGCCTCTCTTCTGAAATCATGCATGCCACATCTGAACTGTGCATTGCTTCTTATGTCTTTGGAGTGGAAATGGATTGAGGCCTATCTTGTGGGAGACCTCTCCAGTTCCAAATCCTCTGAAGAGCATAAGTTAATGTGCCAGACCATAAAACAGTGAAAGAAACTGTCAACAGATAAGGAAAATTGGATGGAGTTGGAGAGGGAGTGTGACTTTGACTTTTGCCATTACTAGTATATTGCAAGTTCTGATTCCACTGCAAGTGGAACTAACAGCAACTAAAGCAAAAGCAGCTTTACCCTGATAAGCTGCAGATTGGGAGGGAAAAAGCAGGTCCAGGACCTTCTTGGCACATAACCTAGATTAGTAGTTCTCAGTAAAGGCTACACATCAAAATCACCTGTGGGGTTTCCAGAGGCGCATATGCTGCGTCGGAATCCAAGGCAAGAGCTTGAAAGTGATTATTCTGATGAGAGCCTCTGTTGGTGGTCACTATTCTAGGTTATACACTTTAACCCCTTGTAATTCATCAGAGTGAACAGAGGGCTTTATAGCATAATGGGTTGAGCACTAATCAAGGAATAGGTCTACTTTTACTCTGTGGTAACATAGACTTGTTGAATTAGTTAGCTAATTACATGTCTTCCGTGTCAGACACAGTATTATGTGCTTCTATGAATAATTCTTTCAGATCCACAACTGCTTTTGTGAGACAAAGGTTGTCATTGCTCCCTTTTACCAATGCGGAACCTGAAATTAGTGACTTGCCAGAGGAAGTGACGGGCTGTGATGCCAGGTCTGTCTGAACTGTACTGGCTTCTGAAGGACAGGATAGCATTTCTAGCCTGTTTTCGGTACTCCTTGTAGTGAGGTTCAGCTCTTTCATGCTGATTAATCTTGACAAAATGTTAAAAAAATAATTCTTTAGTGAACAGTGGGCAATATTTCCTACAGCAAACTGTCCTGGTCAAAATGAGATGAGCTAAGAAGGTATTGAAAACTATAATATGCCTTAGAAATTAAGATTTCTTTTTATATTGAATGTCAGCTCGTACATCATTACCCTCTAGTATAAATTATTTGTTTCTTCAACTGTTGATACTTCATTTTATTACCTGAATTCAACATTTTCTATTATTTCAAAACTTTTATTTCAAAATTTTCTGACATAGGCCACCATGATTCTTCTTAAATAGATGCATAATATAAATAAATAAATTGAAATTGAGCCCACTATTAATGATGAAAAATTCCCAGAAATTACATGCTGACTCAATTTTTAATGGTCTTTGTTGTTGGATTTTGAAAAAGCTTTTTGAACATCTTAAATATGTCCAATTGGTACAACACTGAGACCTCTTACAGAAATCACACTTTCATGTCCTCAATAACTTGTTCTAGTTTAATACTCAGGGACCAAGGTCACCATGTTGCAAAATTCCTGAAGAACCATACCGTAAACTTTGCTACCTGAAGTTGGGCATTGCAATGGTATAGACAAAACTTTTGTTTATTATTTCATTATTTTTTGTTAACTAATTTTAGAAGTATTGGATTTTAGTGTGTGTGTTAGGTTTGGGATTTTTAAAAAATGATTCTCTGTGCCTAAGTTACATGTTTTAGATTCTTCAAAGAAAGGATTAATTAAATTTTGCTTATTTTTCTTCCTGGTAAAAACTATTCATTGAGCTAACATCTAAAAAAATTGAATTTCAATATTACCATAAATTTGAAGTGAAAAATGTTTTTCCATGAAGGAGGAATTTGTGAAAATTGTTAAAAAAAATTAAAATGATATTCAACTAAAGAGTTTATTGTGGGAGGGAAAGTGATCTCTTCTTCATGAATGGAAACTAAATGTTTTCATAAAAGTGGTGTAGTTATTACGACAGTGCAAATTATAATAATAGTTGGGAATTGAATAAAATGTTACTAAATTTCAAAGGCTTCCCTTTTAATTCAGTTTTATGTGATTGTCGCTTGAATGAAGTAATGTCTAAGTATTTCTCCTTTGTGTGCTTGTATGGTAGATATTTATTTGTTTGAAATTTCCCTGTTTATAATCATTAGCATTCAAACTTTTTGACTGTCGGGTTATCAAAAAGTTGAAAAGTGCAACCCAGAAACAAATTGGTGAAGAAATATGAAAAACTAGCATCTCCCTAGTGTTTTTAGAGACATTTATGCCTGGAATCTCAAGAGCTGATTTTTTTAGATTGCTCATTATTCACTCTTATGGCTTAACAGACACCCAGAACTCAATGCCAGTACCACTTCCACTGTACCACACACCCTCATTGACTGTCCCCCTTTTCAAAGTTGTTTAGAATTCATTGTCTGTTACCCAGTGATCTCCGAAGAAAGATATATATACCCTCAAGAGTCTGCAATACAGTCCATTAGGGCATAGGAAGTACATGTTAAAATTTCTATTTGTTTTGCTTTCCTTTTGCATCCTTTTTAAAATTTAATTTTCGTGAGTTTTATAATGTGTTAATATTAGTATAGTATCGTATGTATACTATTTTTAAATATTTAAAATGTATATTGCTAGTACATGCTCAAAAATTTTTTAATAACAGAGATCCACGTCCAACAAAGTTTAGAGCCAATGTTCTATAGTTCTTTACTCATTTTAACATGTAAGTAATGACTGAATCTTCTGGGCTCCTACTATCTTTATGATCTTAGATGAGTTGTGAAATCTATGTGCAAAATAGAACTAATAATGATACATTGCAAAAGATGTAGTGATGTGTGCATCATTTTTGTGAGATAAATTTTGTAAGAGCTAAAGTGCTGTTCAAATGTGTGTGAACACTTTGGGAGCAGACAATAGTTCATTTGTGTACACCCAGGACTTTTCACAGTGGCTTGCAAATAGAATATGTTCAATAAATACATGAATGAATGAATGAATGAATGAATGAATGAATGAAGTCCATATATCATTAACATTCTTAAGAGAAAGATCAAGATATGATAGAAAATATAAATGATCATAAATGAGAAGAACTAAATTAAGTCTTGCTGTATCCTTGGCCCTGTGATTTTGAAAAAGTTATTCATCTTTGCTGAGCTTAGTTTCTTCTATAAATTAAGCATAATAATATCATTCTCCTACCCTACCTCATAGGGTTGTTTTCAGAATAAAATTTTTGTGAATTAAATATATAAAAGTTTATCATGAACTCTAAAGAAAACTATGCTAACATCGGTGATTATTTCTTCTGTTTCTATCATCTTCTCTTAGTAAATTGTACTTAACTGAAAGGAAAGGTTCCTCCCTGCTTTATGCTTTAGTTACATTCCCTCTCATGTCTAATGCAATGCTTTACCCATAATGAATTCTTGAAAAAAAGAAGGAAGAAAGGAAGAAAGGTGGTGGGGAGGGAGAGAGGGAAGAAGAAAGGAAAGAAAAGCTTTTTAAGGAATGGTGGCTTTTATTTTCAAACCTGCCCATGCTTTTGAGCAAAAAGGTGGTGGTGTTTGAGGGGTTCCAACCAGTACCAGCTTGTGTCCCCCAAGCACTTTCTATCAGTAAAAAGGCAAAGCATGTACTAGAGAGAGTGCTTGATTTATACCTGTCTAGGCAATCAACCTGCCACCCACAGAAGTGTTGGAAGTTTGGCAGTTAATCAGCAAGGCATTTTTTGTGCTCTATTCTCTATTGATAATCCTTTGAGTTCGTTCCATAATGGTATTTTGTAGTCATTTTGTCTCATAATGAAAGCTCTGTGGATAAGGACTTAGTCTATACCTCCACAGCATCACCAGTGCCACAACAGTGCCTGGTATGTCCCGGGTGCTTGATAAATACTTGTTGGATTAATAAAGTAAATAACTCATGGAAATGAAGAATATGTGTACTCAATTAAAAACTTGAAATATTTATCCAGTCATTGATCTGATTTAATTCAGTAAAAGTTTTCCCCAATTTCTGTCCTTATAGAAAAGATTGAACAAGCTAGAGTTTGTGCTGAATTTTTTAGTTTTTAACCTTCCTCTCACATTCCAATTACATTACCATTTCTCTTTTATGTTTATGTGTATGCATGTTTGTTTTAAATGTCTATAAATAATGGCCATCCTTTTTATTAAAACCCAGTCCTATCTAAACAATTTTTCTGAGGGCCATATTTTATTTTTGAGAAAAAAGAAAAAATAATCACAATGTTTGAATATAAACACATCTATTCTCAAGGATATGCCTTTCTTTGGACTAATTACACCTTTTTTCAAATTTATAACCCAAGGAATCATTTTTCACACGAACCAGAGAGGTTATAGAATGTATTTTAGAATTTAACCATTCTATCATTATATTTATTTTCAGAAGTTGAATTATGAGCTCAAAGATTAAAAAATAATCACATTGTTGGTATTATTTAAATGTGCTTTCCCTAAGACTCAAAATTTAGATATAATTTTTCTCACTCTTCTAAATAGAACTTTTCTAAAGCAGTTGATTATTATCTCTACAAGGTTTATAGAGTAATAATAGTGAGGGACCCAGAGTTGTATCTAGTTGCTCAATTGACCAATTAAGTTTCTTTCGCTTTTCTCACCCTACCCACCTCTTGGTGAGTCAATTAAAGAGGAGTGAACTGGCCAAAAGGCAAGGAGTGAGGGATGAGGAGAGGCAAAGTCCTGGATAAAAAGAACTACATGATTAAATCCAGACTAATCAAGAGTTGACTTAAGTGGCCCTTTTTAAAGGAGACTTCAAACTGTTGTCTCCTAACCAGACTGAAGAATTCAATTTGGCAAGATCAGTTGATTCTCTTGCAGATGCTTTAACCTGACAGTGAGCAACATGTAGTGGTCTGGTTATCAAGGTAAGAAATTGGTAGCACAGAGTAAGTGGAGATGAATCTTTTCCTAATCAATCAGGGTTACATTTCTTAGAGGTCGCTTAGCCTGTTACACATTAACAGCATGTTTCAAACATATTTTGTGCTTTTTAAAATTGATATAATTATAGAAAATTTTTCTGCTTACAACTTGATTACAGAAAAAAATGATGATGGACCCTTAGCTATTGACTCATGTTCATATGCTAGAATGCCAGGGATATTTCATAGTAGATTGGCATAATTCAACTTCTTTTGGATAGATGACTAAATTGGGCTCAAGTAGAACTTAATTGAGAGTTTAATCTATAAATATTTATTTACTACAATACAGTGAGATTCTTTTTTAAGTGACAGATTCTACTCTATTAAATATATGCAATAAATTTTCCAGATGCCTAACAAAACAGCCAAAAAAAAAAAATGCTTTGGAGGATTGAAAAAAAGATTCATGCAATATCTGGACCTAAGCTAACAATAAATAATTAATCCATCTAAATTATGTCTGTCCGTAATGAAACCAAAGTACCAGCTTCCCAGATGTTCTTAATGTCACCCATCCCATTATAAGTCTGCCAATGCTGACAGCACCTCCTTTGGGGCAAGGGAGATGTAAGAGAGAACATATGCTAGCGGAATGGGAGAATGCAACCATAGGCATGTTGGGCAGAATAATTATAGTTCTTCAAGCAAGAATATTTAAGGAACATTG
This sequence comes from Eonycteris spelaea, assembly GCA_003508835.1. Classification (NCBI taxonomy): domain Eukaryota; kingdom Metazoa; phylum Chordata; class Mammalia; order Chiroptera; family Pteropodidae; genus Eonycteris; species Eonycteris spelaea. Next base: position 11,060,541 of record PUFA01000027.1, read on the forward strand.
CATAATTGTGCGTTACTGAAAAATCACAATGATCCACTGACCAGTCTACAACATCCTCCACTAGAGATGGGGCACCTCCTTTTCAACAAGTACCCTTGGTACTGGAAGACAAGTGGCAATTGTGAATTGCCAAATGTGCCGCATATGTTGACTGCCAAACAAAGGATCATTTTTTTTTCAGTGTGCGTTTCCTGTTATGGATACTTGATTTATATTTGCTAGGCTCTCTTTACTTCCTCATTGCACTTATTGCCATTTATCTGTTTTCTTATTTGCTTATTGGTCTCCCATTCTAAACTGTCTACTAACCATGGCCACTTGTATTAGGAAGAGAGATAGTTTTTTAATCAAGTTATAATTTATGCAGGAAAGTTTATGTATACTTAGTGTAGAGGTCAATAAAGTTTCACAAGTTGAACACAACTGTATAACAGGTGTCCAAGTTAAGAAATAGACCAGCAGCACCACAGAATACTCCTGTGTTCTAAGTTGTTAAATTCCAGTGGTAAACATTTCCTGACTTCTAAAAGCCAAGATTTCTTTTGCCTGTTCTTGGACTTAATATAAATAAGATTATACAGCATGTATTGTTGTGTGCCTGGCCTCTTTGGTTCAACATAAGATTCATATTTTTATGAGATTCGTAAAAATTCTATGTGTATGAGATTTGTGTGTAGTTGTAAATCACCCATGTTGATCTGCAGTGTTACTTATGAGAAGATGCCATAATTTATCCATTCTATTGCTGATTTATATTTGGGTAGTTTCTAGTTGGAACTATTCCAAATAATGCCGCTATAAACATACATTCACAACAAATCTATGTCTTTTGGTGCACATATGTACATATCTCTGTGGTATATATACCTAGCAGTGTAATTGTCGTATCATTCCAAAGTGGTTAAACCAGTTTCAACTTTTACCATTGTGTGTGAGGAATGTTATCTGGTTTGTTCACCACTGTATCTCCTGCATATGTCGCAGTGCTTAACACCTAGTGGGTACTCGAAAACTTTTTGGCTAAATCTAATTGATGTATGTTAGAAATATCTAAATGACTGTTAGCATTTCATTTATTTTTTCAAGTTTGTAAAAAATGAGAACAATTTCTAGCCCACTTCATAATTTTGCCAAAAGCTATTCCCAGATAATCAGTTCCTGAAAATGAGACTTCACCATTCAAAGCTGTTTGCTAGCACAAATAGCTGATTCAATGGAATAAACAGTATCAATTTGACAACATAACAGAGAATGAATATGTCAGCGCTGAAAGGCATTTTAGTCTCAACTTTCTCAACTCCCCTTTATACAGTTGTGGACACAGAGGCCTAAAGAAATCAAATTAGGTGCCCTAGGATTAAGAAAGCATTCCTGGGATTCATAACTGCATATTCTTTTTTACTCTTTCAGACTTTGAGTTGAATGATTATTTCATTTGTGTAATGTGTTTTGCCAAGAACAGGACAGAGTTTTTTATTGGTATAACATTCATATTTTCAATGTGACCACCCCCAAGAAACCTTTCTTTCATTAATTAAATGGAACAAATTTTCATTGCTATTTAAATTACTTAGATTTTATATTTGGGATAAGATTTGCTCTTTTTTACATGATATGATCAGAATGAGTTCTTAAGATTGGTGGCTTTTTGGATGGACATTTTATTTGTTCATTTCTTTTTACCAAAGGCATCTAATGAATAAGACCATGTTGAAGGATAATAAGGCTTTCTTTCGTCTAAAGAATAGGTACTTTGTAGTGAATACAATAAAAATTGAGAGAAATTCAATTCGATATTTAATATGTTTCTACTCAGTGATTGGACAGGGTAAACCACTGTCCCCAAAATGACTTTTATAATGTCTTACAGATCAGGAATCCACCTTTGGGATCCTTTCCATCCATCTAAACTTATTACTAACACATTTTATGTGCCATGTTTTGTCTTTCAGAAATATCCTAGACTCTTCTGTGAGAATAAACTATTTACTTACTTAGGCTATTGCTAGGGCCTATTAAATCTCGGGTCTCATAATGACAACTTTTTCAAGAAATAAAACAATGTAAGTAAGGGATAAAGTGAAGGGCTATCTAAGCTCTCTTAAGTTTCATGAAGTTGAAAAATATGCTAATATTGACTACTTTTTTGGATATGGCCTGAAAGGAATTTACTGTAAACATCCTTAAAAGGAGCTTAGGACCAAGAAAGAGGGAATAAAGCCATCATAATATAACTGCATGCCTCAACTAACCCTATTCCGATATTGAAAACCATATCAAAGAGAGCATGCATCAGTTACACTTAAACAAAACCTACTTTGTTTCATCTACATTGTTGAAATTTTTCTGTTTTATTAGACAATGATTCTTTGTGTTAAGGATAGTGTATATACACTGGAATTAGTCATCTGTCTGAGCCTCAAAAACCTGCTTGGGATGCTGATTTTTACCTCCATAAAGAACTGAATTACAGAATCAAGAAAGATGATAGAGAATTGGGAGTGTGACATTGAGTTGAAATAATGAGCCTAAAAAGAGTCAGAAAAAAAATCTTCAAGGAAACACATCCTCATGGAGTGGACTTTCCATAAATCCATGACAAATACTGGATCCAATCTTTGCATTGAACTCCCTTTCCCAGCAAACCTCACAAATGTTTCAGTTTTTATTAATTTATTTACAGCTGTCTATTTAGTACTCATCTGCTTCAAGAGGAATCCCAGACACCTGGGAATTGGGGATTGTACAAGGCCCACCATCGACAGGACGTGTAGCTTCAGCCATGCTTCCTTACCATAGCTTGAGTGACATTTCCCAAGGTAGAAAGAATAAGACATGGCACTTCTGACCATCTTGCTATCTGAGGGTCTCAATAGCTCCTTCCTGTCTCATAGCAACAGTTAATCCCAACTCCCTCTAAAGGATTCTCTGTTTTGGAAAAACAAGAGAAATTCTTTCTCATCAGAAGGTAACAACCTATTATGCAAGAGCTATACAAATGGTATAAAACATGTTTTACCTTTCCCAGAAATTTCAGTCCAATTGAAAAAAAAAAATGATGTACACAAAACCTAGTGTTATTAAACCGTCGATTATGTGGTTCAGGTTATAGCAGCAACAAATGAGATAGGCATCTAATAAAATTATTTCTGTTTCCATTTCAAAGAGTTTTATTGTTAATCCATGTTTAATAGAAACAGCTTACTAATCAGAGCTGTTTTAACTTGTATGTAACAGTAGTTTCACCTATGGAAAGCAAACACAAAACAGGAGAGAAAAAGGGGATTAATAGCCAACTACTACTATTAAATCATCAAGTCATACCTTATTTCTATAAGAATCATATAGAATTGTAAAAGTAATGAAGTTTTTTTCATCTACATATATGAAAATTCTGCTGTTTCTAGTGTGCTTACCTTTTCTAATATAAAAAAAGACATGGAGATTTCGTATTCATATTAATACTGACATTAATTAGGAATATAATGTATCTAAAGGGTATAAAAGAAATTTGCCAAGCATATTAAGAGTATACTGGTATAAGAAGTTCCATCATTTTTTATGCCAGTAAACTATGTTGAAAGGATCTTTAGCAACAAAGCCTCTATTTATACTTCTTCTTTTTGTGAGGCCAAGGATGTAATATACTTCCAGATACAACAGGCATATTTTCCTGGAATTTTGCCATTGCTTTTTAGAATGGTGTTAAATACATTATTTCTATGTATGTTATTATCTTCTGGATTCCCACCCCCATAAAACCATATTGGCATGTTGAAGAAAATATATATGACAAAGAACTTAGTAAATAAGGGAAAGATTAATCAGGTAGTGATTTCAAAGGAGACTATAATTTGTAATGCACAATTACCAGTAACACAGAGTAGGAATAGAGAATTGAGAAATGTGCAAGAAATGTTTTGAAGTATAGTTTAAATAAACAGTATAAAATCTTGGCACGAGTTTTCCAAAATTATATGACATTTATTATATTCAGAGAATATAGTCAAGTCTACTTCTTCTTTTGTATTATTACTATTTTTTAAGCTTTATTGATCCATGGGAATACAGGAAGAAAATTTGCATTCAATTTTATCATTTTATCCTGTTCCTGTTTCTAAATGTTTCATAATGTGTATAATGCATTAATATGGTTATTTATAATACATAGGTAAATTGTGTATTTGAGAAAAGTACTCAAACATTTTTTTCTCATGAAGAAAATGTTCAAAAAATGTAGAGAACAACTTTAGAAAATTAAAAGCATAATTATAAAAGCCAAATTGTAAAAAGAAAAAACAGAATAAAGCAACTGTCTGAACATTTAGGGTTGGATTGGTGTGCCGTATTAGAATTATGAAAAAGGAGGAATGAAGGAAGTGAAAAGCTGCTCTCTTCCTTTTTGAAGAAGTGAACGAGGGTGGATGAGCCCTGACATGACGTACAGATAAAGTAAGCAAATACAATAGTAATCAAGGCTGAATATAGAGGCAAAAGAGAATGCGTGACATCGTTTCTTATAGTATTTTTTGTGTCACACAAATACATGAAATAAATGGGACATGACAACCAAAAAAAGCAAATTTAGGATGACTCAAAAATGAATGGATAAAGGAGGCAGACCAAGAGCAAGAGAGAGAGAGAGAGCTCTCTGTTTCAAAACTACCAAAGTATCAGTTTTTTTATTTTTATTTCACATTAAATAGGATTGTGCAATATATCCTCCAAAGATGCTTTTGTCATCTCCCTTGCATTCTCTTCCCTTGCTAACTCTTTCTTATTTCTCTCTTTCTCTCTGTCCCACCCCTGATCTACTTTCTGGACCAAGGACTTAGAAAAGATGGAGTCTCAAGCCTCAAGTCTACATTCTCCTCCATCCAACTCTCTGGTTTCATCTTAAGAAATATAATAACATTAATAATAACAGTAACAAGTCACTATGAGCCCTTATATTCAGGAACTCTTCTAAGGTTGATATAGTTACCCCATTTTACAGATGAGGAAATTGAGGCACATATTGCTTAAAGTAGTCAACTATTAAGGGCAAGACCAGAATTCAAACCCAGGTATCCCAGCTCAGTACCTGTAACCTTGACTACTTTGTAATACTACCTAACAATATGCCAGATAAAACGCAAGTGAAATTTGAATAGATTCCCCATTTAATCTTTTCTTTGTATCCCCATTCCTAGGATTCCAACATTCTAGACATTTATTTGGATCAAGTACCAAATTACCACTACTGGATTAAGCCCAACATATGGCCTTTTCAAGTGTAAGGGTGTGGAATAAGAGAAAAAGGGAACTAGTCAGTTACAGATGTTATTTTTATGTATTCAGATGTAGGTGAAGAAGGAATCGTAACATTGGCAGTGCTTCTTATCCTTTGTACATCTGAAGACTGTGCTCAGCAGTATAACCACTAAGCAAAGCCTGGCACAGCTGTTCATTCTTTCTCCTCATCTTTTATCTATGTAGTGCTTTCCCCTTAAAGTGAGTCTTTGAAATTCTGAAAGCTGAGTGCTTCATTTCCCATCATTCCACACCTAAGCCAAGTTTCAAAATTGGCTTTGATGTGTATTTAAAGTGTCTTGGCATCCTGCTGTCATCATTCCCTGGATCCGTCCCACTCTGTGAAACTGTGATATGATCATCACTGTCCCAAGTAAAGATACCAGCTGCATACGGAACCATGATAGTGTCCATGGGTTTACTGATGACTGCTGGAGAGAATGCACATGGGTAAGGGTAACATATTTTGAAATCATGTTGGAGTTATGTAGCTACCCTTCTTTAACTCTATAGATTTTAAACCTTAGGGTTTTAGTTCTGAATTTTCATTCTTGTCACAAATTACAATAGCAGCCAAGCTTAAACATATCAGATTCAAATGCTTTTTTTCTAAGATTGAGGAATAAGCTTAACATAGTTCATAGTATTTGTATTCTAGATAAATTTTTTTTGGTGAGCATTATGGTATTTGGTGAGCAATTCTCAGTTAATTTGTGATGAATTTATAAATTAGATGTTTTTTTTCTGCCAAGCAGTGTGCTAGTTCAAAGCTTGGATGGCTTTCATGAAATGAATGCCCAAATAGAAACTGATTTGCAGTGAATTCACCTATGATTGCATATTTTAATGATATCGTGGTTATTAAAACATGTAACAGCAATAATAGCAAAAACAAACACTCAATCCCTATTCCCCACTCTATCCATAAAATGTAAATAAGTGAAATTTCCTCAGTCTTTAAGAAACATGCCACTGTTTTTCATGTGCTACATGAGATGTTGCTCAAAAAATGTTATCTCAGGTTTTGTGTCTTTTTGGTTTTCAGTAGGTTGATTTGTTTCTGAGGTACATGGTACCTAATCTTAAAGTAAGGCATCTGAAGTTCTCAGAATTTCTCTCAAATATTTCTTTTATATTCTCATCTCAAGTATAAAACAGTGAAATGGGAAGGTTAATGTTGAAAGGGACCTCGAAGAGCATCTTAATATCTACATTTTATAAATTAAAAAGGAGAGAGATTCTGTGATGATTCAATGGCTCTTCAATGCAACACATGGTTCCAAATATTGTGAAGAAAACTGTACACAAGGGGATTGGGCCAGGCAGCTTATATTTGGCTCTCGATGTCCAGCCTTAGTCCTCATCCTGCCCTTTGCCCCAGGCTGACAATGTGGATTAGATTCATCAGCTCCTAATCCCATGGCCTCCAATAGAGTCAGCCAGTGGAGAACCCTGGCAGGAGATCAATCAGAAGGAGGAAGGATCCAGAAGAATGACAAGGGTATTTATCCCCTGGCTCACTGACTTTCATGGTTCCTCTGACTGACGACTCAGATTGACCATAGCCACTACTCCTCTCAAAATATGCCTTTACCGTCCAGGCTCAGATAACCTCATCCTTCTCTCTTTCCTTAGGGTCTGTGATTACAACATGGTTGCTGTTGCTGACCCTGGGCTCCTGTACAATGTATGACCTGTGCTTTCTCTGTACCCCACCCAGACTTTTATAATTGGGGTAAATAAATTCTCCTTTACCAATTCTGAGTGTATTGTGTGTTTCCTTTTGGAATGCTAACTAATACAGAGATGTCAACTCAGATCTCAGGAAGTTTACAATTAGCTGTATTTCCCAAGGCAATTTAGAAGTAGCAGATTTGAGATTAGAATTAAGGTCTCATAACTCCTGACTGAGAGATCCTTAAAGTACCCCATATGACCCATAAACCAGCTTAAACTGATGCAATAAATGGGCAGGTATATACTTTGTCACATACAGGATTTTTTAATCTATTGATAGTAGTTAAAAGTTAGGAAAATTCATGTAAAACATTTGGATATTTTGGTGACATTTTGCTGCTATGTGTGGGAGCAGATCTGAATCAGCCCTCTTTTGTGTGCAGCTTTTTTGCTATAGTCTACACCATCTTCCCTTGCCACACTCCCAAGTTGTTGGTCCTGTAGGCGATGGGGTTATAAACTTTATTTTGATGTGTTTTCTCTTCCAGAGATGTTTGTATTTGAGAGTAATAAAAAAAAAAAGTTAAATAATGATCTTCTAGTGGTAGAGGATTAGGTATCAGTAGTTACAAAAAAAGCTGGAGAGAGGGTTGTTTGTGTGTTTATTTGTTTGTTGTTTGCACCAGGAAATGAGAGCGGTAGAACTTCTGATAGCCTGGAAATTACACAGTGTTTGAAGATTCTTATTCCGGGCAGCAGTCCCAAGAGACTGGCTTTTCAGAACTCATTCCAGAGCTATGCTATGGTGTTGCTTGTGTGTCCTTACAAGCCTTTTTCCCCTGTCATCAGCCTTTTCCAGGTCTTCATTTCAGCCCAGCATACAGCTGCTCTGGTATTGTGGTTATTTTCCCATTGAACATGCTTAGCATTACTGCTGGTAATAAAAGAGATGATAAAACACAATGGAAAATCCTGAACCCGGAATGTCCAGGAACCACACCTATTTCAGTTTAATAATATTACTGAATCCTAAATATCTTAATTCCAAAAGAACACAGAGATCAAAAAAGAGCCTTGTTCAGCTCCAACATCTGTTGGAAGCATTCTCTTGGATTCTCCCCCCACCCCTCCGCCCCCACTATTATATGAGGTAAGAAATGGGGATATAATATACACTTACACAAATACAATTTGTCTTTTAAAAAAATTATTACCCTTAAACATATGGCAATGACTGAGATCCAACTAAAGTTATGCAAAATCAGCATGGTTTGCATGATATCACTGCAATCATCTGGTGTAATTTATAAAATTCTCCACATTTTTGGAGATTGCTTTACTGGGACCTTGAAATACATAGCCAGGCTGATCATCTAATTATTATATGCCCCTCTCAAGAGCAAATTAGTTAAATGGCATCTTCCAGAAGTATATAATTATTTTAAAATATCTGAATATTACAAGAAATATTTACATATATACAAGAAATATTTAGTGCTTAGATGAACAAATCTCTACATTTTTGTTTGCTTGTTTGCTGAAGTTGTCTACAGCTATTTCCTTTATTCATGTAATCATCAGCAATAAAGTGTTTTTACTTAATATGTGGAAACTACAGGAAACAGAAACTTTTACGTTTAATGGCAATGTTTAGAAGAAGACTGAAAAAAAGCAACTTATAAATACAAAAATATTTAAATAAACAGAAATCTCTATAAAACTTCTAACTTTATATAAGAAGATAAGTTCTTTTGTGCAAGCTAGTGCTAAGATTATGTCTGCTTAAAAATAAAGGCAGAATGATTTTTTCCAGTATATTTTTATTTTATTAATTTTTGAAACTGCAGTAGGTGGACATGCAATATCATATTAGTTTTAGGTATACAACATAGAGATTCTATATTCCTTATGACATGATCACCATGTTAGGTCTAGTAACCATCTGTCATCATACAAAGTTATTACGATATTCTTGACTATATTCACGGTGCTGGATATTCTATCCACATAACTTATTTGTTTTATAACTAGAAGTTTATACCTCTTATTTCCTTCGCATTTTTCACCCCACACTCCTATCTGGAGACCATCAGCTTTTCCCATACATCTATGAGTCTGTCTCTGCTTTATTTGTTTATTTGATCCTTTAGATTCCACATATGAGACCATATGGTATTTGTCTTGCTCTGTCTGACTTATTTATTACCTTCCAGGTTCATCCATGTTGTCACAAGTGCTAAGATTTCATTCTTTTTGATGGTCAAGTAATATTCCATTGTGTATGAGTTTCACCTCTTCTTATCATCTGTTGATGGGCACTTAGGTTGCTTCCATATGTTTGCTGTTGTAAATAATGCCAAAATGAATATAGGGGCCATATATCTTTTCTAATTAATGTTTTGGATTTCTTCAGATAACGCCCAGAAGTGGAATTGCTGGATCATATTGGTAGTTAGTTCTAATTTTAATCTTGTGAGGAAACTTCATACTGTTTACCATAGTGGCTACACCAATTAACAATCCCACCAATAGTGCTTGAAAGTTCTCTTTTCTCCACATCCTTGCCCACACTTGTCGTTTGTTGATTTATTGATGATGGCCACTCTGACAGGTGTGAGGTAATATCACATTGTGGTTTTAATTTGCATTTCTCTGATGATTAGTGATTTTGAGCATCTTTCATATGTTTGTTGGCCATCTGTATGTATTCTTTGGAGAAATGTCTCTTCAGGTCCTCTGTTTTTTATTGGAATGTTTATTCTTTTGTTATTGAGTTGTATGAGTTTCTTATATTTTGGATATCAATCCCTTGTTGGATGTATCATTTGAGAATATCATCTCTCATTCAGTAGAACGTCTTTTTGTTTTGTTGATGGTTTCCTCTGCTGTGCAAAGTTTTTTGTTTCATGTATTTCCATTTGTTTATTTTTGCTTTTGTTGACATTGCCCAGGGAGATCAATCCAAAAAAATTGTTAAAATCAATGTTAAAGAGTTTACTGCCTATGTTTTCTCCTAGGCGTTTCATGGTTTCAGGTCTTACATTTAAGTCTTTAATCCATTTTGAATTTACCTTTGTAAATGTGTAAAAAGTGGTCCAGTTTCGTTTGTTTTGCATGTATCTGTCCAGTTTCCACTATGCCTTTATTGTTCGTAATAGCCTACCTCAAATTTTGTGTTGATATTAACATTCCTTCTAAAATATATAATTTCCTATTTTATGTCTAGATAGTACAATTTAGATAATGGATCATTTCAGTGATGCCCTAGGAACCTTGCTCAAAATCGAGATTTTGTGTAATTTTGCATTTAGCAGTAGGACATTTGTTATTTTCTTAATTAGATCACCACTTGTTCACCAATGTATTCTTAGAACCTAACAGACACAGGTTGTATTTTCAACATTACTAAATGAACGAATAAATTAATGAATTTCAAATGTCATAAAATATTTTGACTAGAAATATCACTGTCCCACTTATATGACAATATGTATGATTTTCAAAATGAGAACTTTCAACAAAAGCATATCATTACTTTTTAATAAAACCCAATTCTCATTATAGGTTATAGCTGGTTTTTTTATATTATTTTCTGTAGAAAGGAATAGGTGATAGAGTGGAAATGGTTTTCTTTTATGGAGAAAACTTCTAATACCTTTCACTGGTCCTTAACATCTTCCTGGTGTTTCCTCAAGTTTGGACAAAATGTGGGAAATGCCTTGTAACAGGCTACAGTCTCAGCCTTCCTGGAGCTGGGTCTTTAATTTCATCTTATATTATCTTCCTTGACCAGGTTATTGGTTATTATTGAATATGGCCATTTCATAATAAATCTGACCAAAGTCTTGATCTAAAAATTTCATGATTGAGAAAACTGAAAACATTATCAGAAGTAGATAGTAGCATTAGTCAAATCTAACTTGGTGGACGTTAGTGTGACAAAATATGGTCATATTGTTTGGAATAACAAAACATGAATATTTTAGTCTGGAAGACACATTAGTCACTATCTAGTTCAATTCCCTTATTTTATGGATCATGTAATTGAGCCTTAGGAAGCATAAGTCACCAGTGTAAGTTCACCCAACTAATTAGTAGCAGCTCAGTCTAAACTATAGCTCAGTTCTTGTTTCCAAGTTCGCAGATAAGTTAAATTGAAAACTTTAATATTACTTTTTTATGTCAAAGTAAGTCACAGATTAACTGTAAAATTTTTCTTAATTAGTATACAAAGTGGACAAAAGGAATAAACTCTTAGGAAAGATAATGTCAACAAACAGGCAAAATGGCAACTCTTCATTAGGTTATTAAATACATTTGGCATTTTTTGTGCTTGGTTTGTAATAAGGAAATCCGTGGCAAGAAAGAGTTGGATTTATTTGTTGTTTTGTTGTTGTTTAAACTTTCTAAGCTTGAGGAAGTAAAAAGAACAAACCACACACACACAAAGGAAATATTTTATAATATGTCAATCACAAATGAAAAGCAAGAGAGCAAACAAGAGAAACAAATATTCAGAAAGTTCCACTAAATAAAAATTGTCAACTACTTAACATAAAATATAGTGCTGATCAAAAATTGTAAATGATTGTTAAAATGTCCTGGTTACTGGACTGCCAGGATCATTGTTTCACTTTGTCTTTGAATACTGAATTTAGGTTAACACCTCAGTGACTAAAATAACTCAAACGATCATTCAGTGAAAACTTGCCAGTATTATAACATGTAAGATTTTTAAATTTATGTAAATTTAATGACAATAAATTTCAGAAAAAAGAATATATTCCTACTGAAAAATATGATGCTTATGTTTTAATAATAAGTTATCAAACTCTTGTTCAGTTTTAATAATAATGAACTTTGGCTCAATAAGCGTGTATCACAGACAATGTCAATTTAGACATTCTGTCCCAGATTAAAGCACCTAAGCCCACCAATAAAAAATGAAATCAATAATATAAGGTAACCCTTGGTTTGCAGTTACTAAAATTCAAGAAAATATTTAAGTTCCTTTATAAATCTCCCAAACTGTTTCATTCTTTATCTGTAACAGAAAATAAATCCTTCAACAGGTCTGCCAATGCAGATGATAAACTATCACTGTCTAATTTGCACTGGAAATAATTATGCAGTCAGCTTGGCATTAATTCAATTTAATCAATTCTTGAATCTGGAAGTTGAAACATCTTCCTACTGGGATTTCTACAGTAGTTGTTACCCTATAGCTCTTCCAGACAATTTGCAAAATATGCAGGCAATGGCAGCAAATGCCATGTTAGCTCAAGAGTCAGGAATGATGGGCAAATCAATAAAATTGAAAATGATACTGACAAGGAGAATGTTTTTTGGGACATCCATTCTTGTATGTCTCTCTTTGTGGCTATAATGAAGATTTCTAGGGCCAAATGTCTACTTACTTCTCAAATGTAGACTTACTTCAATTCAACCTAGACCTGTATTTTAATAAGCTCCAATGAAACCAAGATGGAAGTCATCTCTATCTGCCCTTAAGGGAAGGAAACATTCTAACAAGAGAATGTGCTCTAGCACCAAGAATCCTAAGACATTTTCCCACTGAATTCCTTCAGAGTTTCTGCAAAGATTCCATGAAAGATTTGATATGCATTTCATTTTTTATTAGAACTGTATGACCATAAGAAGCATAGAAATGCTGAATTTAGGATGTGCAGTGAATTGCCAAATTTAATGTGAGAAACATTTTCAAGAGTTAAGTGTAATCTAAATGATACTTTAATTCCAGAAATAATGAATTAAATTTTGAATTAGTTTCATGGTAATTGCAAAAAATAAAAAATATTGCAACATACTAAATTTAAATCTTCAAAGGCTTTCATTTTACTTAGCAATTTGGAAATTCTCTGGTTTTACTTCAGCAAAATATTATTCTTTCCACTCATAACTGCTGAGTGTAACTATACTATCTGTTGAAGTAAATATAATGCTAAATAGATAGATCATGTTACCTAATAAAAAGAAATCATTCTAGTAGAATAGGGTGAAGAATACAGCAAAATCTGGTAAAACCTTACTAGTTTGATATAGGGTTATATTGGATTAAGATATAGTTTTTTATTAAAAAAATTTTTTTCTTACTTTTCAAAAATATTCAGTATGATAACATGACTAACAAACTATTGTCAATTACTAGTTATTTGTAACTAGCTAAATGAGTAAATATAAATGATTTGTAATATTATTTTTTGTTAATAGATATTTCTGTAGGCTCCTTGTCCATGTATAGCTTATGTACAGCGCACTATATGTATTATTTATTTTTATACACACCATTAATTTTTCTTGTTATTAATATCCACCTATATTCTAATATATCTATAAATATCAATGTTTATCTATCTATATATCTATCATCTATCATCTATCATCTATCATCTATCAAACCACTTGAAAAAGTCCTTTATTCATAGTGGTCAAAATAAATTTGATAAACAAATTCTTTATAAATATTATGAATATGAACTAAAGGTCAGACTGCTAAAATTATCATAATTCGCCATTTTGAAATGCTAGTTACTAAGTGACAACAATAAAATTATGCAGAGTTTAATCAAATTGGAACATGTGAGTTAACTAAAAAAAAACATATGATCAACGATTCAGATGCAAGTGCATTTTAGCATTTTTAAATAATAACTACAAAGTGACTCTTTCTGTTGATTTTTAATTTTTACTTCACTGAGAGCCCAATTTTTTCCTAGGCCTTTTTTATCGATGCTGACCTTTTCCTGTTATTTGATGTTGAATGCCATGCAATAAATACATCACCAATGTAATGTGGCCTGAAATAGATCAGTACATTGGATGTGACCATGAGAAATAGATCCAGTCTTGACTTACAGAGACTAAAGAGGTCTTATTTATATGCTTTTTATATTCCATTTTATTTTTCCTAGTAAATTCATTTACTAATAAACTATTAGCAATCAGCGATGATTTTAGCATTTTATTATCAACAAAACTTTTGTTTCAACGTTTTATTAGCAAAAGACAAAAATATAGTCTTCTTGATAGTGAGAAGCCATTGTCAAGTCAAATCTTTTTTATACCTCAGATCTTATACTTTTTGAGATCTAAGGCCTTCTGTAGAAGGTGCTATCATATTGAGAAGGAATAAATGACTAAAATGTCTTTAGTTTTCTATGTTATATAAATATCCCATATTGAGCAATAATGAGCCAGTAAACTAGGCATATGGAAAAATAAATTTTTGATATATTCAACCTATAATTACTATAAATATCCCATTTAGTCATATGATGATCTAATATGAAATAGTTTAAGATCTTAGTTATTAAGACTAGAAGATAAATCAATTGTTGACTAAATTGTTACTTTATTTGATGATACAAATAATTAGCATTATTATAAAATCTAGAGGGTTTTTTTTTTGTCTTTATGTGTGTTGAGACTCTCCTACCTCTTATAAGAAAGGTACAGTATTAATGTTCTGATTTAACTTAGTATGCTATGGGTAATATACATGTGACTTTTAGACTCAATTACAAAAGCAACAAAAATTACTCATAACACCTTCATGTTCAAGATCCAAAATAAGAAAACTCAGAAGATCTTATCAATACATAACCAAGGCTCTTTGGTTTTCTTCATTTGGAGTGATGGGATCGATCATTTAATTAAATTGACACATCAATCATTTAACTGTATAATCTGGTTCAAGACTAATTATGTCACTTAGTGTGACAACAGCCGAATTTGAAAAACACTGAAAAATTAGTTTTTATTTTTTTAGTTGTTTTTGTTTTATTTTTGGTTTGGGATCCATGAATAATATTCAAAGTTCCCCAACATATGACAGTGATGTTTTTCAGTTTCTTTCCTAAACCGAGCTATACTTTGGAATCACCTGGAAAACTTTAAAAACTGTCAATACCTGAATTCTACCCCCAGAAAGTATGATGTAATTTGGATGGCAGCCTGGGCATTGGGTCTTATAAGATCTGTCACAGGTGATTATAATGGGCAGTCAGTCAGTCGACTTGGCATCTCCAGGTGTATATAAAAATTATATTCTTAATACAGTTCATTGCTAAATTGCCACCCAACCTTTATAATCATCTCATTTACTGGAGAGATAGTCTGCCTTTCCCTCTTTCCTCTCATACTATAGAACTTTCTGGCAATACTCGAATGTGCCTTATCAAAAAAATCTACTACACGTTTATTCTGTAACTTTCATAAACATGTATATTTTTATACATGTTAGAGGCAAGGACAATAACTTTTAATAGTGTTTATTTTTTTTAAAAAAAACTGATAGAATTGAAGGTCAAATCACCTTCTGATTGCACAGATTAAACAAAATATTTTATATTTTAGCTTTACAAAGCATCTTTTTGATTTTAAAAGGTCCATACTATTGATAAAATTTATGACCAGACATATGTGTAATAAGAAGACTAAAATATTTATTTTACATATCTACAACAGGTATTCTTATATTTCTAGATCAACCACAAATCATACAGGAAAATATTTAGGTACATGAAAAAGCTTCATAAGATTAAAAAAAAAATTGACATTTTGAAAAAAATCACATGTGAAAGCTCATTAAATAATAACATTGACAAATAAATAGTTAATCAGCTTTACTTATTAGCCGCTGCCATGCATTTCTGGCATTCCATTCCAAGCGAAGTTCAGCATGCAGGGTATAATTTCATACAATGAGACTGTAAAAAGCTACAGGGCTTATTTTTGAAGTGAAATGTCACAAGTCTTTCACTCTTTCAAAGGAAGATCACTCATGGCTGCTAAACTGTACCCATGAAGTTTACCCAAAAAGCACCTTTCTGAAGTGTAATTGGAAAGATTCATGGCAACACTTTTAACTTTTCAGTTTTGAAGGGGTTTTGTTTGGGGATTTGGTTAGGAAGTGAAGGGTAACTGAGAAGCCCTTTTCTGTTTTTAAAAGTAATGATTCAGCATACAGTATGTATATAGTATCACCAGTCTTTCAAGAAACTTGGAGAATTAAACTACAGGATGCGTGGAATTTAAATGCAAATTGCACTCATGGATATGTATACATTTTGAAAAACTTGAAAAGGAAAGCTATTCCCAAAGAAGGTCTTGATACTTAGGACAGCTTGCTGGATTTGATCAAAGCAGAAAGTGTATATTTTCAAGTAAGAAAACAGCAATGGCAGGCTTGAGTCTTCCAAGCTATCAAATCTGTAAAGCAGATGGTTACTAGTCAGTTCAGTTTTTGAGTCTGAGTTCTAACTCATGCTGTGCTTGCTGGATTTGCTGGCTCTTTTCCTCTCTCTGTGATGCTGGGCTGGCTTGGCAGGCGACATGCTCTCGAAGTTCTCTCTCGACTCATTGTGCTGCCGAGTGTACCTCTTGCACTTGCAGGCAGTGACCATGGTGATCTTGTAGGTGCGTGTGCTGCCATCTTGGCACTGCAGCTGGATTCTCTGGGTACGTGTTTTGTCATTGACACACCTCCACTCCTGGGAGCTCCTCCTGCTCCAGTACTTCGCGCCATAGCCTCCACCGATCCAGTTGGGGAGCACAGGCAGGGGCAAGCACTCACCAGCACATACCAGCTCCTTCAGAGGGCTGATGCTGGTGCACTGACCATCAGAAATATATTTGGTGGAACGCAGTTCCCGGCAACCCACCTGAACCCGAGCTGGAGGAAACAAAAAAGAAAGTGCATCAGAGGCAAAAAGCAAATGGACATTGTTTTCTTCAAGTAATATGCAAATGAGAAGAATAATATGCAAATGCCAGCAAGTTGTCAAACAGAAAGTGAACCCCTATTTTATTTTCACAGTGCAAAAATCTGCCTGGATGGTTGTGGAGACACTTTCATGAAAATTGCCAGTTTACATGACTACAACTTTTCTGGAAGAAAGTAAATTAGGCCTGTTTTGTTTGTTTTGTTTGTTTTTCATGTATGACATTAGCTAATTGCTTACTGGGGTATTTGAAAATCCCACTTTCTTCGTTTTACTCCCCAATAAAGGTTAAGCAGCTCTTACATTTACATGTACATATTCATTCTTCAGTGGGCTAAAAAAGAATATATCTTAACTTTCTCTTTCTCACAGGTCGTATTTATTAATGTCTGCAAGTGGTCTTAATTAGGTTTTTATAAAAAATCTGTTGAGAAAATGTGGAAAGTATTTAAATATTGTGTATAATACATAAGCTGTCTGTAATGTTTTGTTTCAGTTATAAAATCTAGCTGTAAAAAATCATGCATATGTATGTGTACAAAGTCTGGCATTTTGCATATCAAACTTAATAACTACATTTTAAACATAAATTCCCAAGCTATCTCTTAAAAACATGAAGATTAAAATGTTTGAAATGCAAAATGTCACTGCAACTCAAATGTAAAGAATATAAAAGCCCCTAAATCAGGAACGTATGGTTGCCATAACAACTTGGCTACATTTCCATGAATTTTATGGCAGAAAAATGCCTAACATGTCTGATTTACAACTGCAAAAGGAACCACGGTGTTCATTTTCTGAATATTGGTCATGGCAAACTTTTTGTTTATTTGAATTTGATAAGTATGTTCTCTAATTGGCTGTTCCTTGTTATATGCCATATATAACACAGCAAAACTCATATTTGAGTTTTCTTTTCTATTGCTTTGTTATCTAAACTCGAGGAGAATTGCTTCTAACAGGCTTTAAAAGAAAGCAAGTCTTGTTAGCCAGGGGGGAAAAAATTTAAAAGTATAACTATTAAAATATAAAAAGTTAAAACTTCTCAGGGACATTGAAGTGGTCTTGCATAGAATAGTGAAAGCTAATTTGAAGTAGATAATGAATTAGGAGTTTTACTTCATCTCTATGCCCCGGTACTTCTGAGGTGAGAGATATAGCCTAAAGAGATATGATAGCTGTGAAAAATGGGTGGCTATATACATATCCATATAGCCGTAGAATGTGGGATTAAAATTCAAGGGTGAACTAGCTGGCTGGTCAGTGCATTCCCCTGTCTGATTCTGTGCCAGCTCACCTTCCTGCAGCTGGCTTAGGAATGCACCTGGAAACAGCCAGAGACAATTTTGACTTGTCTAGCTTTTTGTTCTTGTATCTATAGAGCATAGACATTTTCTCAGTGACAGTTCATTGACTATGAATACCCACCACATTGCTCAGTAATCTAATAATAATCAGATATTTCCTGTGTACATAAAAGCAACCATCTTCATCAAAGTTAAAACACCTTGGTTTTCTTAGAAAGCATCAGCAGTCACAGGTCAAAACTACTTTTTGCAGTTGAATAGAGTTGAGGAAGAGTAGCAAAAGATTCATGTAAGATTTTCTGTGCACTCTTTCTCTGTGTCTCTCTTTAAACCTGATTGATCATTAGCAAGTGAGTTCTTTTAAAGGAAAGGAATGAAGCAAAAGTTAGGAAAAGAAATTTGAAATCCCTCTAACCTAGTGGTCAATAGTGTATTGATTAAGCAAACAGAAAAGAGGAAAAATGCTCCCTATACAATATATCATCACACTGTTATTATTTTAATCTTTACAATTATAACAATTCTCCAGTCTCTCACAGAGATACACAGTTACTTAAATTTTGATCTGATTAATAAGGAATTAGCTCAGAAAAATATGATTCTCCAACATTTTCTGTTTTATCCTTCTTTTACATTGTTCATAATCAAAACTTGCAACTATTTTACTATTTTAGAAATTCATGGTGAAAGAAAGCTTTTTTTTCCTCTCGTGATTTCTTATACATTCTTTGGTCAGTTACCTTTATGTACTTTACCAGAATTGCACATGTCCTGAAATAAACAGAAAACAACCTGAGTTTATACTATCCAGAACAACACTTTTTAAAAATTCTCATCGTGCATGTGTTAAAGAAGCAACAGTTTAATTCCTGGAAACATTTTCTCTTTGGATGTTTGATAAAACTTAAGTCTGTGTCTACATTATCAAATCACCGTTTTAGTTTGTTAACTTTATAGGGAAGAATGCCAATATACACATGCACCAGATTACTCCCAGTTTGTTTAGCAAAATATATATAGTTCAGGTTAGTTAGCAATGAAATAATTCTACAGGAATGTGAGCTAATGCTACCAAAAACTAAAAGATCAAATCCATACAAGTAAAACACACTTACTGTTCCGATCCAGTCCAGTGTTACTGAAATGCCTGCCTCCATTTCTGGCTTGATTCATCGTGCTGTTGCTGCTGGGGTGTGCTGGAACAGGTTTAACCACATGTGAATAAAGGATTTCTGTGGCATCATTTTTAAAAGCCAAACAGCTTTTCATTAGGATGCATGCAAGGAGAATGAGATAGAAATGAATGGCAGGAGGAAGCATGGTGAGTAGAGGATTTGCTTGTCTGGAGAGCTGGTTAATTCCTTTCCCTCTGCTTCTGCACTGTAACTGTGAAATTCCTCCTCAAGGTCCCCTTTATATATCCCTGAGGTTTGGCGTTCATTCAGGTGTAAAGTTGTGTAGAGCTTCAGAGTGAAAACACAGAGAAGGGGTGGGATCCCTACATGACCCTGCAAAAGAATTTTACCAATGGAAAAGAAGACTACAGAAAAGGAGGAGCTTGGTATACAAATTGCCTGAAATTTCGGAGTTGGACTTCATTAGCTGTCTGTGAGCTAAAAGCCAGGCTCATTCTATAGCAACTACAGGCTCCCTCTTTTTTTTATTCTCTCTCTCTGCCATTTCCTTTCCTGAATCTAGATTGCGTTCAGGTTTAATTTCAACGAAAATATGCTACTGTTCATTAAAGAGATTTACATATCCACAGTTGTTCTGTAATCCCTTCAGATTTTAGAATATTTGGGTTAAGAAGGGGGTCCATCCCAGGTAATAAGAGGAATTCATGCGAGTTCAAATATTATAGGATTTGCATGAAGCACCTAGTTTAAACATATTTTGTTTCTCAAGAAACAAACCAGTATATTCTTTTTCTTTAAAGTGTGAGGCAGTGAGCTAGAATCTGCCCCCTGGACACACGTAAATAAGACAGCTTTGATCTGCATCAACTACTGTGCTGTAAGGTAAATTATTGCCAGGGGTTCTCTGCAGAGAATAATGAGCATAGCTCTGTCTGCATTAAAGTAACTAATATCTATTTTCTTCTTAAAAACATGTCACAAGCATTAACATATATAGCATCGTTTTACATGAAAGAAAGCCATTTTGACAATTATTGTTTAGCAAATTTAAAATAATTTTTGCTAGTGTTCTACCTGTATTTCCTAAACATTTGACTCTGCTGCCTGTGTAAGAAACATTGTACTTTTATGAACTTCTTTATCCACCCGCAACAGATGTTCTGATTATTAATACCTGGCCACTCATCCCCATTTAAAATAAAAAAAAAATGACATTCCATCTGATTTATGGGACATATTGATTGAAATAATTATATAGTCTGAATCATCTTTCCAATTTTAAATCCATTTTTGCCCTTTTATGACTAAATGACCCTATAGCATGGATATTTTGTAGCTCTCTTCTTTATAAACCTTTGTCTGTTATACATACTATTCATATCTGTCTGTCTGTCTGTCTCTCTCTCTAGGTTTCTCCACAGGGACGCTATTGACATTTTGGAATAGATAATTCTTTGTTATGGGGCACTGTTCTGTGTGTTTTGCAGCATACCTGGCTTCCACCCACTAGATGCCAGTAGCAACTTCCTTCCCCCTCCACGCCAGTTATAACCATTAATGTAGACGTTGCTAAATGTCTCCATGAGCTAAAATCACTCCCAGCTGAGAACTACTAATTATCTATCCATTTTACTACAAAATAAAGTAAAATTAAGAACAAAAGACTATTTAATAATACTAAGGAATTATTGTTCATTTATTTAAGACTAAAATGTTACTGTGGTTTTGTTTAAAAACAATGACTGCTTCTCATATAGAGATATGTACCAGACTATTTCTACATAAAGTGATATTATGTTTGGAATAAATTTCAAAAATAACATGGGGGAAGGTGGTTAGAATTGAGAGTGGGGCATGATTGGTTATGGGTTGTTGGTTATTGGGGCTGGATGACAGATGTTCTATTGTTTACTCTGTGTATGTCCAAACTTCTACATAATCCAAAATTTAAAAACTAAAGTAAAAAATTTAATTTACTATATACATACGTATTGCTAGTAATGTTTAGATCTCTATCTGAAGGTTGTATGTAGCCATTTATTCTAACATTATTCCTAGAAAATAACACATTAGTTTATTAGATGCACATGGATATTATATGTTAGACATCCTTCTAAAATACTATGAAGAATTTCTTATCGTGCTTATGAGAGAAATTGATATGAATTACATGAAATATGTTAATATTAACCATTAACCAATAGATCCAATGCCTTAAGGAAGTAAGAGGGTTGAAATAACCTAATTTCTTCCCTATTATTATTTCTCTTTTTGTACAAGGAGGAGATATTTTAATTTGCAGGTTAATTATTAGGTTAGGCTAATCAGATTAACCAAAATAACTCATAATTGTTAAATCTGTTCTGCATCTAATATTCTGTAGGTTCAGCCTTAGGATATCACCTTGGGCAGAAGCAAAATTAGGGATGAAGGTGATGTAGTTGGTACATGTGGAAAGGAACAATGCTGAGTTCTTAGGCCCAATATATCTGGCAGGACCAAATTAGAAACTACAGGAATGATGAGAAATACTATTTTAACTCAATTTGGGGGTAATTTGTTACACAGCCACAGATAATTAATATAATAATATCTGTTTACAAATGAAGATATAGTAATTAAGCCCGCAATTTTCTAAATAATGCTAGAGTCTTGAAAGCATCAGATGTAGAACCATTAAATATGGTGATTGTGCAACTTTTGTTCTTTGGGCAAGATTTGAAACCTGTTTTTCAGCCCTTAGCTAAGTCATCAGTGTGTCATATTATTAATAACCAAATAATGATATTAAAATTACTACTATTGGTCTGATATGCAACAGCTGGAAATTTATTATAGCACTCCAAGTCATATTGTCTATTATGCAATCCTGGCACCATAATCAGAAAATCCGAATTCGAATCTTATTTCTAAAATTTACGATCTTTATGAAGTTGCATAGATTTCCTGAAACTCTCTAAGTCAGCTCCTTTCTCTGTAAAACATAACCAAAATCACCTACCTCATAGAAGAATAAATAATAGGAGAGTGTCAATGCAAAATCTGGCCCAGAATAAATGTGGAAAAAATAGTCATTGAATATGAGTCTAAAAGTAGTGTTTCTCATTAGAGTCTTTTAATTTAAAAACGCGTTTGTAAATATTAGAGGTCTCAAACAAACATGATTACCCTATTAAAGGTGAAGAAGAAAAAATTTGAGAGAAAAGCGATCGTTTAATCTGATTAAATATAAAATAATGTGTAAATTTCATTTAAAAAATAACCTGACTGATTGTTTTTCATTTTTGACAGAAAAAGAATCAGAATACAGGGGGAAAAAAATATAAACAAAATGTGTTTATTGAATGTAACAGTGAGCTATATCTGGTTCTCTATGGGTCTAAACTATTTTCAAAGAGTTCCAATTGATAAGGCAGAACTTGGTAACTGGAAAAGTAATTAACCATCATTGATTTAGAAGGGAAAAAAATTATGTAGAATCTTCATGCATAAAAATCCTTAAAAAGAAGATAGACTAACATTTTTCATTCATTCCGTATCAATATGTGTTGGGCCCAGTATTTGCCAAAGCTATAGTCCAGT
Source organism: Eonycteris spelaea (assembly GCA_003508835.1). Taxonomy (NCBI): domain Eukaryota; kingdom Metazoa; phylum Chordata; class Mammalia; order Chiroptera; family Pteropodidae; genus Eonycteris; species Eonycteris spelaea. The sequence goes on from PUFA01000027.1 coordinate 11,083,278, forward strand.
GACTGCAAAGCTGAATGGGACTTGGACCCTGCCCTCTTCCCTTGACCAAATGCTCTGCTTAGAATCCCTCTAAACGTACTCCTGACCCTGATACTCCTCTCTCGCCACCTTTATTAGTTTTTTCTTTATTTTATATTAACACTTTTTGATTTTATTGTAGAATAAATGTTCCTTTTATTATAACCTGCCTTAACATAACATTAATTTAGATAACACTGTTTATAATGCCCTATGTAACATGATATAAAACCCAAGTGGAAATTCCAAATTCAGTTGATATATTTCTAGATAGAGCTTCTCAGTCTCAGAGCTGTTGACATCTCGGCCAGATAATTGTTGTGGGACGTGTCCTGCGCATTACAGGACATTTAGCAGCATCCCTGAGTTCTACCCACTAGACGTCAATAGCACCTCCTTCCCCCAGTTGTGACAAGTAAATGTCCCCGGGTGTGCAAAATCGTCCTGGTTTTAGAAACTACTGGTTTAGGCAAATTCTCCAGTAAACTTTCTAAAGCTGCCAGAAAAGCTGCTGTGAAGGAAAACGTCACTTGCAAGCTCAAGGGAGCGGGTTAGGACAGTGGGGACAGGGCCGCCATCTGATTACCCAAACTAGGGAGAGTAGTCAGTTGTGTTTTCTATTGGCATTTGCTACCTTGTGTGGTAGAAATTGATGTCCTCACTGTATGTATTCAGCTCACACATGTCCCTCAACCAAATTGGACCAAAGCTGGTGACATATCCTGACCCCAGTGGTGGATGGGAGCTAGAATTTGTTCTGTTCCACAAACCTGATAGTTGTTCTAAACCATGTTTTACCTGGGAGCTTGTTAGATCTGCAAATTCTGGGCCTGGCCCCAGACCTGAGTCAGAATCCCTTGGGGTGGAACCTAGGAACGTGTGTTTTAACAATCTCTTCACTTCCTTCTTATGCTAGGGAATGTTTGAGACGTACTGCTCTAGAATGCACATGTGCCCTCCTGTGGCCTATTCCCACAGTTTCCATTACAGTTGCCTAATCTGTTTAACTGGAACTCTGCTCCAGATTCTTTCAGTTTGCACAATCACATCGAAGCCTTGCCCTAAAGCTCAGCCCAACTGGCCAAAACCCGAACCAATTTCCTTTTCCTGCATGTATTTTTCCCTAGGGAACTAGATGCCCTCAGTGTCCCCTAGTGACTGATTAACGCTTTGTTCCACAGCTATGGCCAAAACAATTACTACCTACAGGGATATTGTCATTCACTAGGAATTTAGGAGGCCATATCTGGTTCTCTCAGATATCAGCGTTGACCCAGATTTAGCAAAATGCTTTGATCACTGTGGTTTTGATTGTTGTCCACCAGCCTCAGGATCATCCCACAGCCAAGTCAGACGCTCAGCCTTGGCAACACGCAGTCTTGCTTCACTCTTTCCTGAAGAGTCTCTTACTCAAGTACCAGCAGGCTTCATCTCCAAGCCTAACTGGTTATGACCTTATATCACCAGTAGAGACTTGACAGTTTACAGTTCCCTGGTATGTCAGAAAGCTGGAGAACAAAAAGAATTTAGCACAGGATTTGGACCAACAACGCCAAAGTCTTTTCTGGAAAGTTATTATTGCAGAAATTTTTGTTTCCAATTCTTCTATTTTTAGTGAAGTACTTTGTCTCTAAGTTACGTACAGAAGGAAGATGGGGGATCCCACAGCAACCACGCAGCTGGAGTGGAGGGACTGTGATAGGGAACATAGAAAACAAGTTTGACTACATTGATCAGTAAATTGGAGCAGATCATTGACTACAATTCTGCTTTGTAGGTTTCAGAAATTTGTACACAATTTCAACATGTGGGAGAGCCACTGAAAGATGTCTGTGTGGATGTGTGTGTTTATTTTTATTTTCACAAAGTGAAAATGCCATGTAACTTATATCCAGGTAAAGGGATAGAAAATTTCCAGTATCCAGAAGTTCGCTTCCTGTCCTTTTCTAGTAACCACTTCCTTTCTCTTCTCTAAAACAAACAAACAAACAAACAAACAAAACAGTGTTCTGATTTTTGATGACAGTTTTTTGTTTTGCCTTAGAATTCGATATTTAAAAAAAAAAAGACTTTTTTCATTGTTATGTACTATTGCATTGCATGGACACCCACAATTTATTTATCCAGTATAGACTGGATTAATGCCAGCTTTTAGCTGTTATGAATAATGCCGCCATAAATATTCTTTTACCTGTTTTTTGATGCATATGGGCATATATTTTTGTTGGATATATGCCTACTTCTGAAATGGATGGGATATAGGATGTGTGCATGTTCAACCTGAGTAGATAATACCAAAGAGTTTTCCAAAGTAATTCTATTAAATGAAATTTCCACTAGCCTGACAGATTTTATATAGGGGAAGGAAAAGACCAACACCATGTTTCAGGCCACCGAGTCTAACTGCAGTGTGTGAGATGATTTAGGTGTGGTTATACTAGAACACAGGGAAGGGGGACATTATTGCAAAAGCTCAGGTGGAAAATAGTAAGATCCTGCACATGAAGGGGAGAGAAAAGGCTAGGACAGAGCTTAGAGGTACAGTGGAAGTTGGTTGGCAGGTGATTGAAAATGAAGGTACAGGTGAAAATAAAGTTTTAAAGATGGGTGACTAGAGAGACTGAGGTGTCAGAATGACTAAGGTTGACCGAGTTTAGAATTCAGTAATGAGTTTGGACTGAGGTCAGATACTGGTGGGAATCCAAGAGAATATGTCTAAGAGACAACTGGACACAGAGCTCAAGAAATCTGCTAGCAACTAACAGCAGTTTCACGACCATCCTTTCTTATGACATTATAGTGATAGAACTTGGTTTAGAAAACTTTTGTCAAATAGCACTAAGCCTTTCTTTACGTACCTACTGTCATCTAATTGTGCCTCAAGATTTTTAAAATATAACTCCCTACTTTCAGTAATTCCCTAGTATGAACTATTGTGTAAATATATTTGTACAATTTTTTAAAATGTGAGCCCCACATTTTATGTGGAGCTGTAAATAATAAACATCTCCCAACATTTCTCTTCTTTTATTACCCATGTGATCACTGGCTTAGTTCAAGTTGTCATCTTTATTTGTCTGAACTGCCATCATAACTTCTTAACTGATCTCTTGCCTTCCATTCTCATCACTCTAAAATGCATTCTCCACAGTGAAATGCAGAAATGATCTTTTAAAAAATGAACATCTCATTTTAAAATGTCAGTCGTTCCTTTTACTTGCAGAAAGAGCAAACACTTTCATGAGCCAGCCACCCTCATTTCTTGCCACTCTCCTACTTATATTTTATGCTTCTGTAGTCATTTTTCATGCTCACCCTTTGAATTAATGCCTTTATGCCTTTATTCCTGTAAAGGTTCTTTTCATAATTCAAAATTCTGCTCTTTGAAGTCATTCTTCAATATATAGACTTAATTAGTCAAACAATGAGAAACAAGGAAAAAGACATTGTGGCAAAAGGAAGCTTTTCTGAACATGTGGGAGAAGGATCTCTGAGAATTTTGTGCTACGATTTAAAATAACATCAAGAGAGTTAGTTTAATGTCCATAAAATCATGTGATTTACATTTCCAGCCCTTCTATATGGAAAAAATGAATTTAAGATCAGTAAAATAAGTTAAAATGCAATAAAATAAAGCATTAAAACAATAGAGGAAAAAATATATGCATATTTTTAGGATAGACAATTTATAAAGCTTCAAGAGAATACTGCTTTTAATTTTCAAATTTTCTAAACAAGTACCCCTCTTAATGCTCTCAGGCATTAACAAGAAAATTAACATGATTCCTTAATAATACTTAAGCTTATTTAAAATGTATTAAACAAATACAAAAATGATTATGTTATGGAAAAGGTTCACATCATCAGACAGCTACCTTTTTAAAAACTGAGGTTATAAAATTAAGAAAATAACTGTCTATGCATTTAGTAAAAAGTGTCAATAGTACACTAAATAGAAGGGTAAAATTCACCTCTTTCCATCTCTCCTCCAACTTTATTCTCCAGAAATAATCACAGTTAAGAGTTTTGTGATGTTTTTCAACATTTTCTGCATTTATAAGCACATTTAGGTGTATGAGTATGTGTGTGCATGCACATATATATTTTTAAATTTTTTCATACAGACTGGACAAAATTACATTTTGTTCTTAATGATCTATCTTGGACATTTTCCTATGCCAGAATGTACTGATTTACCTCATTCTTTTCCATTTTTTAATTGGAGGGGGTTGTATGGATATGACACAAACTATTTAACCAGTTCTTTATTAATGGATTTTTAGATTGTTTTTAGATTCTCTCCTAAACGTGGCAGGATATTTGTTTTGAACAATTATGTTTTAAGGCTCCTGTCCTCTCCTTTTCTTCATTTGGGTAGTTGAGAAGGGAGTAGAATTGGAAGTGAAAGAGTAGGATCAGGTCTGTGTGCTTCATGAAAGACCAGAAGCCAAGCCCTACTCCCTGACAGTGTCCCAGACAGGCTGCTAGGCTGTAAAAAGGCATGGTAAGCACATTCATTAAAGATTCCAGTAGGATATGGAATTCCAGTGCTTCTAGACCTGAAGGGAGCTGGTAGACCAGACATGGATAGCTCAGTCATAACCAGTCAGGAATGATTGCTGATGACCAATTCCTGAAGGAACCTCCCCAGTACCTTGGACTTAAGGAAGAAACTGCAATGTCTTGATGAGGGGCACGGGAAGGAAGGAAAGGAAAATGAGGGCCAGGGTTCTAAATGAAACTGATTTAAAATTAGAAGGAAATGTAGTATATATTTTTTGTACTCTAAGCTTCTAGACCAGAATTTATATCATCTTTCTTTATCAATGTTTGCAATTTCCAAGATACCAAGATATTTCCTATATCTCAATATACTTCAGGTTATACTTTAATTTTGGAGGCTTTTTATCAATAAGAGGATCATTCCTTTTCATTGCTCAAAGAGAAAATTCCTGTTGGAAATGGTGTTCTTTTATCTTGACATCGTTACATGTGGAATTCTGTGATACCCATTTATTCTTTTAAAATACAATTTCAACAAAAATAAACCATGCCTTTCTATAAGTTCAGGTCGTTGAGGATTTATTATATCACTTTGATTCCACACTGATATCAAACATAATTTGAAACACATAATATGAAGAGACAAGATTTAATAGTTTATTTTGAAGAGAAAAAATCATTTAGGGAAAGCCATGCCCACATTGTGACCATTAGTTTTTGTTTGCCATTGCTTTTACCTTCAATTGGTACTTTTGCAATCTTTATTGAAGGCTTTAGCCTGGCTAAAGGTTGGCAAAAGATTAAGTCAATTAAACATCTCATGGAAACAATTCAACCATTATTCTCTGATTAAATAACATTGATTAAAACTGCTTTCAACGAAGAACGACAAAAAAAGATCCTTAAAATGTCTCATGGCTTAGAATTTTATTATGTCAGCTAACAGTTTAGATTGTCTTCAGGACTAATTCTCCAGCATGTTTATATAGCACTTTGGGGCCGCTGGCCCAAGTGCTTGGGGAGGCAAGACTCCACTGACAAACAGCCAAAGAAGAACTTAAAACAGACTGGGGAAAGTTCAAACCCTGCCAGGACATTGCAAGCTGTTTAGTGACCATCTAAATGTTCTGCTAGTTTTGTTGCCATACTTGGTAGTCCTGGGAATCTGGCTAGCCTCAGAAGTTGAGCAAAACAAAATACAACTGTGCACAGCCACGCCCTAGGGTGACTGTCTCCAAATACCATACAAGTCCCAGGCTGAAGCACTTGAAAGGCTTGGATCCCTACAGATCAAATCTTCGTAAGATTGAGCCTTTAAAGACAACCCTTAAGCACATAAATGTTGTCATTTACAGCACTGTTTCGGTGCTATTTTACCTTTCCAATTATATAGGTGGCTAATGCACATGATAATTATAGTTCCTTAAAATTTATTCACTCTCAAGCAGATCAGCTCAGAAATGTTGGCACAGTTTCAGGGTTCCTTAACAACTGCTTGCCAAACTACTCTTTGATCCAGTGAAATCATCATATGATTCAAAACAAGGCCTACAGCCTTTCAAGAATTTGCATCTTTAAATCCTCATCTTTATCACCCAACCTCCCCATGTTCAACCTAAAAACTGATTTTTCCTTATCGATGCCAAAGGAATGTTTTTCTTTTCCCTGTGGGATTTTTAATATGCTTTCTTTGTTCCCCATTATTTATTCACGGCTTTAACTAACACATCTTGAGTGCTTGTTATATACTAGAGATTGTGGCTTGCCCTGCAGTGATAGAACTAAGCTACCTCCCCTAAATTCACTGCATAAGGTGGAGACAGTCAGTAAGTTAAAAAGATCATTAATAGAGCTGAAAGTCAGGGCAGGTAGAATAGGGAAAAAGAAATGGGGCTCAAAGCCACTAGCGGACACCAGAATGATTCTCAGTGGAAGCGAATTCTGAACAGAGCCTGAAGGATAAATAGACGTGGATGGATAATAAGAGCAAGTGTGCTGGGGTGTCCTAGAGGGAAGAAACAGCATGTGCACTCAGGTCTGGCAGTGACAGAAAGCATGGAAAATTTTAGAAGCTAAATATGTTTTGATAGCCTTAAAATGCTTCCCATAAGTAGTTTAAAAGTGGTGGGAGAAATAAGTCCTGGAAAAGGGTGAAAAACCTTATTTCGCCCTTCTAAGGAGTTTGAATTTTCTTCTAAATTCATTGTGGACACTTAGAAGAATTTTGAACAAATAAGTGACATGCTCATCTCGAGATTTTGCACAGATAATTTGGAGGGATCGTAGAGGAAAGTTAAGTCCAAAAATGTTTAGCACGGAGTGAGCATCTCTCAAGTCAAATGGGAAAATCTGGGAACAGGAAATTGCTGTGCAAAAAGCTAAGGGTTGAACCATCACGTCTGCGTGTCAGGACAATGATAGAGAAAGAAAAACTAAAGAGGAAACATGAGAAAGGACAGGGAAGAAGAAAAACAAGAGAGCGCAGAGCCGAAGGGAGAAGAGTTAAGAAGAGGAAGAAAGGAGAGGAGGGGATTTGGAAACAATCCTTTGGCTGCCTAAATCATCGCTCTCCCATCGGCGGTGAAACGGGCTGGAGGAGAGAGTTAGGATATTTCAAGAGCATTCTTTTTCTTTAAAAAGAGACAAATTATGTTCTTTCTTTAAAAAAAAAATATATATATATATATATAATATACTCTATTGAGGAATGGTTGACTTATAAAAACCTGTATATATGTAACATGTGGAACTTGATGAGTTTGAGTACACACCTGTGAAACCATCAGTACAATCAAGACTATAAGCTTATCCATCACCTCAAACATTTCCTCCTTCCTCCTTTTTTAAAAGTTTTTGACAAATTATTTTTTTATTCACCTTGCTCATCCTAATAATGCTTGTATCAGTTATTCATGGTAATTTGTCTTGTTCTGAAACTAATACAATGAAATTCATGGAATTTCTATAAATCTTCCACTATTATGAATTGAATACCATATCGAATTTATTTGGTCAAAAAAAACTCCTTATTGGCTCTTTTTCTATCGTGTGTGTTTTAAAACTACCAACAAATGTTATCAGCTCTCCCCTCAAATTATATTCAGAGTTCAGTCACTTCGCACCATCTCAACTACTACCTTGATCCAAGCCGCCACCTTCTCTCACTTGGACAATTACACAGCTTCTGAACTCGTATCTGCTAGCATACTGTGGGCACCACTGCTTTGCTCATAACTCTCTAGTCGCTTCCTGACACCTTTTAATGTTCTAGAGACTGTGAGAGATCTGGTTCCTTGCTACCTATTTGTCTTTACCTCCTCCAGTTTTTCTGTCTTCTCACTCTGACCCAGCTACCCTGAGCTCCTTCCTGTCTCTAGTTTGCATTATTGTCCCAGGGCCTTCACACTAGCAGTAACCCTCTACCTGGAACATTCCTCCCCAGATTTGCTCAAATGCCAGCATCACTGAAAGATTTTCACAATCATCTTGAATTAAGATAGCCCTCATCACCATTTATGTTTTACTTTGCTCACCTTTTTTGTCTCCCACCTGTACCACCAGAATGTAAGCTCCTGAAGAGGAGGGACTTTATTTTCTCCACTCTTGGCTCCCACACCCCTAGAATATATCTAAGACAAAGTTGGTGCTCCATATTTCTTGACTAAGTTGATAAATGAATGAATGTATAATTGTCCCCTTAATAGCACTATTATTCTTGCTTGATATGCCATGAAGTAACATTATTATTTACAAGAGAGTTACCACAGAAAGCTCAGTCCCCTCTCTTTACAGATAGATATTCCATCACTGTCAGAATCCTAGAGGGTAAACTTTGTTTGGAGATAATAATGGAAATTATTCAGCAGTGGTTTTAGGCCAAATGTTAGTAAACTGAACGAGAACTTAAAATCTTTTCAGAATTCCCAAGTAATCTAGGAATGAGCCAAAGTTCTGTTCCACTGAAAATGGTAACTTTTCAAAGGAAATAACGTCTTTGTGATGGGACAACTCAGAAATATTTAAGGAATAAGTCAATTTAAAAATCATCCTTACACACTGAGAGAGAACTACCGTTACCACGTAGGCGCATCACTAATAATTTTATTGAAATGATATTTTTCATGTTTATCATTAGATTTTTTCTTTCTTTATTACTTGCCTCCGTATTCTTTTTATTTATTTGTAAGATCTTAACCTATAACGTTATTCATGCTCTATCATAAGGAGAAAGGATGCTTTCGGTTTGATTTGCCACTTGGTTGTGCGGGTGGTTTTACTTGTCAGGTGTATTGAGCCGCTCTCGTGTCCACTCCAAGTCTTCTAGTCTCACCGCGTATTCCAGCCATTGTTGCAGTGCCTGCTTCCCTGCTGGCCTCACCCAGCTACCTTCAGGTGCAACCTGAGAGCATGTGCCTGAAGACCTTGTCTCAAACCACTTGCTTCCTGCCGTGGGCTGTCTCTGACCTCATGGTAGGGTACTCTCAGGATCTCACTTGTACTCATTTTCACAACCTGAAAATGTTGGAGAATCAACACTCTGTGGTTACTGCTGCCTTTGACTAATAAGGTCAGTGGATGGGGGGCAGGGCAATGGAGCCCCTTCCTTATGCCTTCAAGTGGATATTCTGAGTCTTCTCAGGACATCCCTGGGGATAGAGTAACCCAATGCCCAGAGGGTGGCCAACTGGATAATGTATCCCCGTATTGACTTTTTCTGCTAATCTGTTTCCCTCCTCCTGTAACTTACTCCTGCTGTCTGGGATCACATTCTCAAATAAACAACCCACACATGGATTTTTGTATTAAGTCTGCTTTGAGGCTAAGTCATATGTGCTCTTTACATGTAAGGTTTATCTATGTCTGTGTGTGAGCATAGGTATATATAATCATGTATATAATTCATTTATTTTAATATGGTTTCTGACTATACCTTCATGCTTATAAAGGCTTCTCCTATCACTAAGGTCATATAAATGTACATTTACAGTTTAGTTCTTTATAATTCATTTTCTCATAAAGATTTTTTGAGATAGGGTGTAAGGTAGTGATCTTTTGTTATTTTTCCAAAGTAGTTTTTAGATAAATAAATTTTTAAATAAAGTCTACTGAACATCTAATCTTTTCTTGCTGATTTATAGAGAGTTATAGATTAACAAGAAGAGACGAATCCTCATATTCCTCTCTTCTTCACACATATTATAATTATATCCACAGGCAGGAGCACATGCATTATATGTGGATGCTTTCTGTTGGTTTCCTAACTGGACTCACAGGCCCTGGTGACACTGCACATAGAGGCTTGTCACAGCAGAGTAAAGGGCCACGATGAGTAAACAGCTTTCCCAAGAATCTTAAATATCTGGGTGTTTGTATCCTTATGTTGAAAGAATTTACATCAACAATCTAATTGCTTCCATTTATGGCCACTTTTATTAACACTTTTTTTTTAATTTTTTTAACAAACCTAGTTATCAGTGAAACCACAGCCCACATGAGGGTGGGCTGTAAGAACAGATAGTACCCTGGTATTCATGAATGATATCATTGCCTTTATCTTCCAAGTATCTCAAAACAAAACAAAAACAAACTTTTGCCTCACAGTTATGCACCAAATATTTACGTGTACAAGAAATTGTTTTTGGTGTTCAGAGCTATGTCACTGAGCTTTCAGTTTATTCCTATGACAATACTACCAGGCCTTACTGAAGCTCTTAAAATCTATTTTAATAACTGACAGAGCAAATCCATGTCATTATTCTTTAGCAAAAATTTGTGGACTCTTCTTGTTTGCTCATTCTTCCTGTTGAACTTTAAAATCACTTTGTCTAGTTCTCGCAAAAATGAGGCAGACACAGATACGTCACCCAGATGCCCTTTCAAGGAAAGGCTTGCTGCCCAGCGGTGAGGACTGCATAGACAACTTCACAGCTGTCAGCTTCTTTAAGGTCTAGGTCTTCCGGAGGCCACACCCATCAGGTAACTGGGAGAAGTGATAATAAAAAAATCAGTCATCTCAGCTGGCCTGCGATGACTCATGGGGCAACCAGCTCCCAGAAGCTTGGCTGAGGCTTTGCTGCATCTGCATCTCAGTTCTTCTCCCATTTTCAATCCTGTTACTTTCCCCTTCTTTTCTCAAACATCAATCCCTAATGAATGTCTTAGACTATGAATTCCATCTCGACCTCCCTCTGGAGAACTCAACCTGCGACAAATTTGATTGCAATAATACAAAACCTATTAATTAATTGGGAAAAACTCTCTCTCAACACTCAGTTTTCCATTTAGAAACATATGATGTCTCTAAATTTATTCAAGTCTTCCTACATATTCCTTACAAACCTCACTTCATATAGGATTTATAGATTTCTTTTTTAAGGTTTTTCCTTGTTCTCTTGTATTTGTTGCTCTTATTTATTTCTCTATTATAAACAGAAGTCTTTCATTATATCTTCTTTATGTTCCATAATGTTATTAATTAATTTATGTTATATTTACTATAAAGCATTTTTAATTGTAACTCTCTTGAATTCACTTACAAAGTATGAATATTTAAAATGTTATTTACATTTTTCCCACCAAACTTCCTTTTTTTCTACACACACACACACACACACACACACAAGACAGTCCCTAACCTACAATAGTTCAATTTATCATTTTTCAACTTTATAATAGAGTGGAAGCAATATGCATAATAAATTACATGAAATATTCAGCACTTTAATATAAAATAGGCTTTGCATTAAATGATTTTGCCTACCTGAAGGTTAATGTAATTGTAGAGAACATTTAAGGTAGGATAGTCTAAGCTATGATGTTTAGCAGTTTAGGTGCATTAAATGTATATTTGACTTAAAATATTTTCAACTTATGATGGGTTTAATGGATGTAATCCCATTGTAAGTCCAGAAGTATCTGTGTGTATAAAAACTTCATGAATAATTTCTAAGTGCATATTACTTATATAACATTTAAACAAAAAGAAGTATATGAACTAAAAAGTTAAATTTCACCTTCACCTCATTCCCTTCCAAATGCTTGCCCTTCTCCAGAGGTAATTACTATTAACAATTTTCCACATATCCTTACGACACGCTTTCTATTAATTTAAACATTCATATGCATATATAGACCCTCACATGAGTTTGCATGCATGCAAACCAAACTATACATACAATTATTTTTTATGCTGGTTAATCTAATGGGTTATACTTTATTCATTATTTTGGAACTTACTTTTCTTGACAATGTCTTTATGTGTTTCTGCATTGGTATAGAAAATTAGCCCTAAGCTCTTTAGGACCCCCTGATTAGCACCCCAGCCCCCTGAAAGGCCAGAGGTGGCTTAGAGCTGAGCAGGGACTTAGAGCTGAGGAAAATCAGAGCTCCAAAACCAAGGAGAGAATTGAGGCAAATTACTTCATAAGATTGAGTTTTAAATATTATAATACTCGCATTTCTGACTTCATTTAAATTTTGTTATAGGATTCAGAATGTAAGGCCTTTACTTTTATAATGTTGAAATAAAACAAAATGAAATTAATATTTCAACAAACTAATAACCAAGAATTCTTCACATAATTTATTTGAGTAATGCATCTGATAGAATGAAAAATGTTACACACCAAAGTTAACCTGTCTTCAAAGTTAAAGAACAAATTTTTCTTGAAAGAATGATACAAATTTAAAATGGAAAAAAATGAGTTTGAAAATGACTTCAAGAATACAGGACATCCTGTCTATCATGATGAATTTATGTATTTAATTCTGATTAGTTGAGGGGGCATTTTCTTGATACTAGTTCAGGGTGTATATTGACGACAGATCACTAGAGAACATCCTTGGGAACTTAGTACATCTCTCTTGTAAGTTGACTTTATAGGATAACACAAATGGCTTAGGCTCCTGAACAATTTTCCAATAGGGATTTTTTTTTTTTTTAAGTTCTGGATCAGGATCAGGATCATGTAACATGTTATACCAGATGACTTTTGTCCTTTGATTCTTTGCACTTAACAGGACAATGATGAATTTGTATACAGGTTTCTTCTGCTTAAGTCTCATACAGCCTATATAGGTGATTCCTTATGTATATGCATTTTCTGACACTAGCATTTACTTTCTTAGAATATCCAGACAGTAAAATATATGCCCTTCTCAGATAAAAATAAAATCTTCCAAGGCATAGCCCAGCCAGATTATGCTAAATGTAATAATTTGCACAGTATGCATGTCCGCCCCAGTTCCTCACCCCCATTTGCATATAACATTTACTGACCCATGAGCATTCCTGTAGACACATGATGTGTGGGAGTTCAGTAAGGCTCAAAGAGAGTACAAAATAAACACATTAACATCAACTGCAAAGCAATAGGAGAGGGGGTTGGGGGCACCGACAGCCCTGAGAGGCCACACTTTCTCATTTGAACTAGAACTTGTTTCCAACACAGAAAAAAAAAAAAGGATTGTCATTCTAAGAAACACAAACAACCAAAGAACCCTATTGTAGTTTTCTTACTCTTTTTATTCCTCTGTAGTAGCCCATCTCTCATGGAAAATGATGACGTAGTAGGTAAGGAAGTCAGGGCAACCCATATCTCCTTTTCTTTTCAATTCTTTCTTACGCATCAGTATGCCCCAGGTAGAGACTGTTGGTAGAATGCATACATATCAAGAAGTGAAATAAAAATAGTTGAGTTAGTTTTGTGCAGTGTTTCTACATTTCTGGTAAAAATGAAACATATGTGCATGTACAAACTATGACACACAAATTGTGGTCATTTCAGTAATTCTGCATGTAAGTTAAATAGTCTGATATTTATTTGCATTTTTAGATTGCCATTGTACAATGGAAAGGTGAATGAAAAATTCATACTAAAATATTCAAATTTCAGTTTTTGTTGACTTAGAACAACATGAAATAGCAAATAAAAAACATCATGTCCAGTTATGAAACTGCAGAAAAGAAAGCAAGAGCTCTATACTTTAATGTCTTTAGTGGAAATGTGCCTGTTTTCTGAACAAGCGGCCCTATGTTTTCATTTTGTGCTAGTCCCCATAATTTTGTTGGTTCTGTGTGAGCTCAGAGTGTGGGTCCCTCAGCAACCTCCACAATATGAATTAGGCATTGTCCTTTTTATGTCATTTTCAGGTGTGATTCACTGTCCCTCCTACCTCTGGAATCTGTGAGCCACCTAGTCTCCTTTAAGATTCCTCTTCTCTTTAATCTAGCTGGGGTGGGTTCTATTGTTTGTGGCTAAGCACACCAACTGGTCATAATAGTAGTAGTGGTAGTAATAATATTAATATTGATAGATCCTTACTCAATGCCCAGCACTTATTCTCATGATAGTGAGCTAAACACTATTCTCTATATGATACAGAGGAGAAAATAGGGTTAAAAATCCAATAAGTTGGCTGAATGTCACTGGTTAATACTTCTAAGGGCCAGGACTCAGACCCAAGCAGTCTGACTCCAACCCTTTGTGGAGCCACATTTATATTACCATTTGTCCTTTTAAATATTGTTGTCCCCTATGGCAAGATTTTGACTAAGTTCTAAATAGGCACTGTGCCACCTAAACAAATAGCCATTGTTAGAATCCAGGACAGTAAGTGTTTGAATCAAGTCTTGTTGCTGAAAACATTATTATTCTTAGGCAAGATCCAATAAACTGTCTTTTCTAAGAACCATGTTGGTGGTGATCAAAATGTTCAAATGGCTTTTATGTCTCTAGAATTTGTTGTCTCTGGATTTTATTTCCTCTTATTTTATAAGATTTTAGCAGGATATGATTAGACTGATTAGGAAAGACAGACAAAGTAAGAAATTTGGATGGCTTTAAATATAAATATTCACTTCTTTTTTCATTTATCAGAGGAGTTAAAATAGTTTTCTCAGCAAGTTGTTTTTGTAATGCTTGTGCTATTATTCTTACCGATGTTCACATAGACATTCTTGCAGGATACAAAATTTGGCAATTACAGTTGATTCTTGGAAGGTTCCACACAAATCAATGAGGGACTACAAAGGTTGAGACTGATGGAATGCGGGAGCTTTAACCATACCTACCTGTATGAAATTTATTCTGCCAGGAATCCCTCAGTCTGTGATAAATCACTCAAACTTAGGAGAGATGTCATTTCAGTTTTTAGGTGTTTCCAATTTTTACTGATACAAGGTAACATACAAGGTAACAGAGACATGCTGCTTTAAAAAAAAGTGGCAACTTACTGTAAAAAGATAATGTGTAATGTGGGCTAAACTCTGCAAGTTAAAACACTACAAACCACAAAGGTAAGGATCATAGGACAATTTTTTTTTTTAACCACCTATGGGTGGGATGGTGTCTTTATGATTTATTCTAAAATAACAAAACAATTTGAAACAATGAGGTGTTTCTCTGTGCTTTATGAATATATATGAGTTCAGTTCATGACAGAACAAGTCATTGGCCGCCTTTGCCAAACAGTCAAGCAGGGATGATTGATTGTTTTATGCAGAACCTTGCACACGCTAAAAGTACTTGAAATCTGTGGTTGACAAAATGCTAAACACTGCCAAAAATGAATGTAGCTCTTAAAAAGTATCACAATATTTATACTGATGACCAGAAGTACTTGAAACTAATAATCACAAACTTCCCAAATCCACTGCAGATATTCTTATACAAACTATGTTTTTATTACTTCTTTAAACAAAACTTTTATTGCCTTTAGAGCAATATACTAGGAAACAGATTTGATTTGCTCTAGTTACTCACTTCATATACACTACTGGGTTACTGATTTCAACATAAAATTTTTTTACCGTAAATTAATAGGAGCAAGTGGTTTATTTTGTTTATAGTCAAATAAGCAAAATGTCCCTTCATAAAATGTAAATTGCCCAATTTTTTATTTACGTATCTTTGTGTAATTAGGGAATCATTTATTGCTACAAATTAATTTTTTCAGATTTCTGGGTACTTGGAATTATTTGGGGGAGAGGGATTGCTTATACTTGTCTCTATCTGTAAAAATGTTATCTTAATTTAAATTTCCCCAAATGAGGATCCCAAGACTTAGATTTATTTGAAGGGGCAATCACAGGAAGTGGGAGTGAAGGAGCAGGGAGAGAGAAGGGAAGGAAGGAGAGGCCAGTACAGGCATGGGAGGGAACGTGGGACAGTGGGGGCTGACTGTGATGCAGGTCAGACCGCTGGTGAATGAAAGAGGCAAGGAAAAAGGATGGGTCGAAGAGTCTTAGACTGCAGTGCAGTTTTAAGAGCTTTCAGGGCTATTGGGAGTCATCCTTCACAGGAGTCCTGCCCCCTGCATTAGTGACCCTGCCACACTCGGTCAGTGACCAGGAACAGCTCATGGGAAGTATGGTCTCAGTGCAGACAGACAAGGATGGATGTCACATGAGAGCTAGTGCCCTTGGTCACCTGGGCTCTCTACAGTGGTAGATCTTGGAGACCTAGTTCCATGGGCAGTTGCTACACAGTAGCTTTCACAGGGAGGGGTGCGAAACACGCCTGCTAAACACGTATGAAATTGAGGTAACTGTGATAACTGATTTGAGGAGATATTTGGGAACAGGAAAATTTTGTAGCATTTTTTCAGATCACAGCTACTTGGACATCAGCTTATTTCATCAGCTCTTTAGCACTGTCTTGCAGTAAGCTGGCAAAATAAAACAGCTACTTCTTAGGGGTCTCGTGAGGATTCAATGAAGATAACTCAGGTAGAGCTCTTAGCATAGTCTTGCCATATAGTAAAAGTTAAATTAATATTAGCAATTGTTGAATGATCATTAAAAGCCAGTGTGGGATGGAAAAAAAAATTATGACATGTGTCCATATAAAATCATCCTGTTTTCTACATTATTCTTCGCTCCACACATCTGAGGAAGAACGCTACATCGCCCTCCCCGTTGCCAAAGAAACTAAGAGGACATAGGAGGTGATGGATGTGTTAACCAACATTACTGTGGTAATTGTCTCACCACATATATACATACATCAAATCGTTTGCTACACCTTAACAGTTCACAATGGTGTATGTTAATTGTATCAGTAAAGCTGGAAAAACTTTTTTAAAAGAAACTTAGAGCAACGGGTCACCAGGATGGATCATTCTACTCTTTCTAAGTGATAAATGCCTGCAGTTGTGGGTACACACCTCTGTTTGTCGTGTCATCTATTGCTGCCTAACGAATCACCTCGAAAACTTAGTGGCTTAAAATAATAATAAGCATTTACGACATCTCAAGTTTCTGCTGGTCAAGAACTCCGGAAGGGCTCTGGTGGGCAGCTGTCACTCAGAGTCCCGTATTTCGTTGCAGTCAGAGAGTAGCTGGTCCTGCAGCCATCCGAAGGCTTCACTGGGCCTGGAAGTTCCATTTCCAAGGTGGCTCACTCCTTCGACTCACAAGCTGATGTTGGCTGCTGGTCACAGACCTCAGATCCTCTGCCCAGGGTTGTCGGAGTGTCCTCACAGCATAGCACTGGCTTCCTAAGGAGCAAATAATTTAAGAGGCAAAGGTGGAAGCTGCAGTGACTTACAGGACCTAGCATCGGACGTCACTCACCATCACCTCCACACCACTGCTCGCACAGGGCTAGCACACAAGGAGGGTGTGAATATCAGCAACCAGGCATCGTTAGGGGCCATCTTGGAGCTAATGCCTATATTGAAATCGCCTGCTTTTTGAATATATATGTCCACAAGAAATCATATTGTAATAAAAGTGCTTACGGTACTAGAAAATATAGACAAGAACCATCCTTCAGCACAGCTAAACTAAGCCTTGGTTTTTCATTTGTAGATACAGGCAAATACAACCTATCATGGCCTATCCTTTTAGGAAGGACCCAAAGCAAGGATGTAAGTGGGCAGCTCTCAAGCAGAATTCACCCCGAAGTCATATTTGGCTTGGCCCACACTGCATAAATGAATATAATTAAATTCCTCTAGAGAAGCATTGGTTCTCCTTTGCCACCACTCCCTTCAGGCTTAAATTCTGCAAGTTATATATTACCGGCTTGACCCCTAAAGGCCCCTGCAATCCCTACCTTTAAGTAATGGAAACTATAAGTGTAGAAAAAACAGGGCCAAGGGTGAAAGAGGGACACAGAGTTCCTGAAGCCAATTCACTCAGCTGTCCTCCTTCCCTGCGGAGGATATTGTAAGAACAAATAAGAGTCTTGGCAGTATTACGAAAGATTTAACATAGGCAAGAGACTCGTGTTCTTGAGAAGGAAGTCTGTTAAATACTAAAGTAAGGAAGTGGAAACTCCTCAGGAGGTCTTTGGAAATAGGAAAGATTCTAATCTGTCTGGAAGAATTTAGGTGTGGTTTTTCTTGGGGGTAAATGGGTTGGTTTGTATAACTCTCACAGTTTCTGCTATGATTTTTTGACCCCTTTCTCTGACTTTTTAAAAAGTTATTTCCCTCCCTTCACCCTTCCCGCACACAAAGGCTCTTTGGGAGCCGAGTACTCATGACTCCATCATGAAGCTCAGTGATCCCCTCTTCTGGGAAATGGGGGACCACCCAGGCGAGCAATGATAAGGCTGCTGCCTAAAATCTACATATTTGGCTTGCTGTGAATTGTCTGTCATTTTATTCTTCCATTTGTAGCATTCTTTTCAATGTCTGATCATTACAATTATTAATTTAAAAAATCTATCATTTTGCATCACTTTCTCAAAAAGTATCCCACACGAAAAAATGTTCTAATCTTTAATATATCCAACAATATGTATATTTTTAAGTTCGACACTTTTAAGTAAAGGAAAAAGTGGTCTGTAATATCAGCTTTATCCAAGCCTCGTCATTTTCAATGTGTGTGTTCTCATGTGAAGAAATCCAATGCTTCCAACATATTCTTTGAATGTTATGTTTTCTTTTCTAAACAAACAATGTGATGATCAATTTCAACCTTATGCCCCGGCTTCTATACAAGTATGTTTTCCATTAAAGTTCATCATAACGTCTCCAAATCCGTTTCTCAAACAAATCAAGATTCTTTTATCCCTACATAGCTAAATAATCTTGATTTAATTTGAGAAAAAAATGTCACATATCACAGGTCAACAGAAATTGTAGATGTCAAAGTGCCACTGTTAAACATGTTATTGAACTAATGGAGAGATATAATATACATAATCTTTTATACTCAAAATCTAGAAACTTTTTAACTCCTTTTTTCCCTGTCTGGTGCTGTAACTTTTAATGTATTCACTCAGTGGTCTTTTTTTTTTCCACCACCTTTATTGAGGTACAATTGACAACCGAAGTGATATTTAAAGCAGGCATCATTATGATTTGATATAAGTATACATTTGAAAGGGTCCCCCCCCCCAAGTTAATTAACATATCCATTACCTCATCTATTTACTTTTTTTTTTTTCTGAGTGGAAGAAAAAAAATACTGTCATATGGTAGTTCTTCTACTTTTAATTTTCGAGGAACCTCCATACTGTTCTCCATAGTGGCTCCATCAGTTTATATTCCCCCAGTAGTGCCCAAAGTTACTTTTCTTCCTATCCTCGCCAGCGTTTGTTATCTCTGTCTTTCGAAGGTAGCCATTCCAGTGCGTGGTATCTCATTGTGGTTGTGATTTCCATTTCCCTGACGATTAGGGACATCGAGCACCTTTTCGTGTTAGCCCTCTGTCTGTCTTCTTTGGACACATGTCTGTTCAGTTCTTCTGCCCATTTTTAATTGGATTGTTTGGGGGTTTTCTTGGCTATTGAGTGTGTGAGTTCTTTATATATTTTGGGTATGAACCTCTTATTGTATACATGATTTGTAACCATTTTCTCCAATTCGGTAGGTTGCCTTTTCATTTTGTTCATGGTTCCCATTGCTGTGCAGAAGCTTTTTAGTTTGGTATATCCCATTTGTTTATCTCAGTGAGTCTCAATTTTTAAAATCTAGCTTCTTTATTTTATCAGTTGTAAAAAATTTCAAGGTTATAGCAAAGTTCAAAGAATTTAACCGTAAACACCTGTATATCCACACACTCTTACTATAACCTCACCATAAACCCTTTACCATACACCCAGACCCATTCTGATAAATATGAAACAACTGCCTTTCCCTCCTCCCCATAGCGTGACACCAGGTCACCTTGGAATTTCTGCTGTGTCATCTGTGTGTCCCCACCAGACAAATAAATTTGGAAAACCTTTATATTCTGTGATTTGAATTATAGTAGTAGTAGATTTAAAAAATAGTGATGACTACAAGAGATGATTGAACATGTGAAAATCCATAAGTTTATTACAAAACTTGAACAAAACTCCATTGGTCATCCTTGGAGATTTCTAATACCAATCCACTGTTCTGAAAATGAATCAATAAATTGAAAAAAATAAAGCATTTGTTGTTGTTTTTTTCTGTATAGACTATATTTCTGGATAAATAAATCATTGATGAGAGGAAGTGATTTATAGAATTACAGCTAATAAATGTAGAGAGTCTGGAAGAAAAGTCACCATTTTGCAGCCCCTAATGAAATAAAGGAACTAAAGAAATGTCAAAGGCTGCTAAACCTTTAGGTGAAAGGTGGCTAGGGAATGGAATAACGGGATAATCAGACTGTAAACTCCTAATCCACTCATTAAATCTTAGTATCACCAGGTAGGGCAGAAGACTTTGTAGGTTTCCTGAAAGATATAATAAGTATTTTTCTACAAGTGCCATCTAGAAATATTCCTTCTAGGGGGGGGGGTGTGGGATATATACTGGAATCCAAATCAACCTCCGATTAGCTCTAACTCGCAATTTACAGAAAAATACAGGAGATAGAAGCACAATATAAATAGTACCATAAGGAAGCAAGCAGATACAGGAGAAAGGGCATTATCATTATACAGGGCCTGTTAGCTGGTTCATTCCTCAACTAAGGGATTATTAAAATGGGGAAGGTGGTAAGTGAAGTAGATTGAAGAGATGTAAAAACACATTAACCAAATACAAATTGTGGACCTTGCTTGGATCCGCATGAAAGAAATCAGTGGTAAAAATACATTTTTAAGACAATTGCGGAAACTTGAACATGGAATGAATTTTAGATGATATAAAGC
Source organism: Eonycteris spelaea (assembly GCA_003508835.1). NCBI lineage: Eukaryota > Metazoa > Chordata > Mammalia > Chiroptera > Pteropodidae > Eonycteris > Eonycteris spelaea. Next base: position 11,103,878 of record PUFA01000027.1, read on the forward strand.
AAATTACTAAAATTTGTATTTTAAATGACATTGTGGTTATATTTAAATTTTTTTAAAGTCCTTATTTCTTACTATATACCAAAGGTGAAATGATATGATATTTGGGATTTTTTTCGAAATACTCTAGAAAAAAAATACATGGAGAATAAAGTAAGAGTAGCAAGATTTTTTTCTAACATATACATATATTTGATTTTTTTATTAAAAGAAGTTTTTAAAGAATAGAAAATATGTCATTGGGAGTGGCGATGATAAAAGAAGACACGTGAGAATGAATAGAGGGGACAATGGTTCATTAGCTTTAAAATAAGTTATTCTCAAAAAATTAAGGCAGAACATAGGAATATGTTGAAAAATTATGTCGAAGTCATATTGTGTGTAAAGGAGGTATCTTTTAATAGCACATTAAGTATTAATAATCTATTTGTAATAAATGTAAACCCAGTAAGGAATTTTACACTGAACAGTAACAAAATTAGCCCTGTTTTAGAAAAATAATTCTTCTCTAAATAATTTTGCAGTTAACCCGTATGAAGTCACTGGAGACAACTTTAAAAGAACAAAATTTTCCTTGTTAACCTTAGAAATATACAATGATCTTATAATAAACAAAAAAGGTGTTTTTAAAATTATTTCCCACCTCCAGAGATTCTGAGATGTTCTGTCCTCCCTCCCAGCCCAGCCCCAGCATTAAGTTGAGAGTCTCTGTTTAACGGTGGGGGAGGATAAATAAAAAAGGAAAAATAGCAGACAGCGGAGCAGAGAAGGGTGAGAAACAGGCAGAATAAACAGGCAGAATACCACCAACCTTACAACCTGAAACCTGGCCACTTCCCCACTCCCTGACACAGAAAGAGAGCAGCAAGGGAATCGTGCCCAGACAGATTTCTGGCCAGTCTGCCTTCAGCTGAAACAGATGAAACAAGGAGATGGTATATTGGATCCAAATCAAGGGGATCACGTCGAGGAAACAATGAAACTCTCAAGTGGAGTTTGTAAGCTTTGGTTCGGGGAGCGCTGAGCCGCTCTGTCAGCCTCCTAGGCAAGCAGGAGCTTTCCCCAGACAGAGAGGGCTCAGTGACTCATTTCTTGGGAACGTTAAACAAAGCTTCCCTGGGTAAGTCACAGAAAGGAGTCCCGGAGAGATCTGACTGCAGCTTCAGGCTCCGCAGGGGGGCTCGTGGAGGCAGCAGCGAAAGGAGGTCACACCTGTTAGGAAAAGCCTCCTGACAAAGGCTAGGATTCGAGATTAGAGAATAGACACCAGTGGCAACAGAGGCTGGTGTTGAAGAAATGGAATAAATGAGCAGAGGTTGGGGTAAGAACTGTCTGCTGCTGGTCTGGTGGTCGCAGTGGTCATGATAGGCAGGAGGCCTTAAGAAATGCAGAAGGCAAAGGAAAAAAATGAGAAAAGAGAACATGGGGGTAAAAATCAGATGTCAGGAGGAGAAACGAAAAGAATGCTGAACCAGCCTACAGAGTACCTTTATGCAACCTTAATGTACAACACGTTCACACCTAACACACCCTGAAAGGACAATATTGAGGTACAATGTCTTGGTGAATTCAGGTTACCTTCTCCTTAAGATGAGCCTGTTTATGTGTCGTTCAACTGCTTGGGTATTTTTCTCAGAAACGAACAATATTGTTTGTCTAAATAAATTGTAAGATAACCGTCGTGTATTATTCAAGAAGAAGAATAAAGGAGAAGCAATTTCACTAGAAGTCTGTTTCTATTCGCCAAGTAAGAAACTTCCATAGTCAAGTGTCCACCTACTGTATTGGAATGATGCTGTCACCACTTCCTCAGATTGTCCCAGAAGCTTACCCCAATTCAGATCAAGAACAAACCTGTCATAGACGATGCCCAATATCACATATTTAACCACAAATAGCCAAGTCGGCCTTAAGATAAAAATGAAGAAGGCAAAGAAGGTGGCCTTGGCCTCTGAGATATTGATCTCAATAAATAGAGTAACATTTATACTACATGTCTTAATCATTTATATTCATCTGAATTTTCCCTAATTAAATTTATTAATTTCCTAATAAATTTAATGAAAACCAGTCAAAATTCTAGTTGAATTTGTTTCTCCATAAAATTATTCCCATTTTAATTGCATCAAGTTCCTAACTTTCATAGGTCACAAATTTTACTCAAAAAGTCTTCACTATTTTCTAAACAGCCAGATTGGTTTAGGAAAATGCTTAATCCCCCTGAAACCAGTGGTGAATTTGTCAAGAGATAAAAACCATGTGAACATAATTGCCATGCCATCTTAGGAGGGGCCCTGTCTCCTGCTACACTGGGTTCGGGCCTGGGGACCTCCCCCTTTCCTAGGACCCAGACTCTCCCAAGACCCTCAGGACCTGGGACCAGTTAGAGAGAGCTGCCTGGGTGTCCAGGCTGTGTCTTCCCTCTAATCCCGGGCCTAGGGTCCTGGCTGCATTGGGACAGGATTGGCCATCATGCAGTTTGAGTCCAACAGGTAAGGCCATTTTACTCATACAATAACAGGTAATGTCATATGATGGCTGGCATAAAATAAAAGAAGCCATTATGACAGAAAGGTTTCAAGTCTCCTGGCCTTACCCAGTTAGCTCAGCATTCTGGATGTTGGGCCTCAATCATGGCCTCTCAAATGCGATGACACAAGTTTCAAAGACAGTAGACTGGCAGATTAACCCTGGCCACTCAGCTCCTCAGGCCAAGAACTGACTCTCATTCCTGTGTGCATCTCCAGCATCAGCATCTTTCCTAGAACGTGATGGAGGTTCTTGAACTTCTTCTGAAGGGAGTTAAACAGAAACCAGGTCAGGATGTTCTGAGCAGACCATTCATGACTGAGGGCTGATTAGTTCCCAGAGGAAGCTCCAGAAGGGATCCCTGGGTCTCTTGGACCCCTCTGAGCTTTTCCTTCTAGGGAGGACTCTCCATGGACCAGAGCTTTATCCAGTATTTACCTGGGGTGGGCGGAGAAGCTGAGGATGCCTGTTAAACCTGAAAACGTGAGGGCCCCAAGTGAGTACCCTTGGCCTAGGTATGCCTGACCTCGCCCGGGAGCTTGCCTGGGCAGCTGCCTTCCCTGCATGGAGCTGAGACAGGGGAGGCCGCAGCCTCTGGTCTTTGGGATCCAACCCCATCCTCCTGAGCATTCCTCTCTCTCAGCTGGTCTGTCTTCCCTTTCTGTACTGTCAACTTTCCTCCACCTCTAAGATTCCTCATCTCAAATCCCAAATTCTACTCTCCTCACCAGTCTGACACTGTGGACAATTTGCCTGGAATCTTTCCAGTCCTGTTTCGGGCATTTATAGTACTCTCTCTACGAACACTCTCTTATAATCTATAGGTGGTCTTGACTCAGTTTTTACAGCTAACATTGTGTGGTCAATTAAACATCTTTCCTCGTCAGTAAACGTGGCTCTTATCACATCATTCTTTAACAGCTGTTTAATTTCCACAGGGCACATTGATAAGGATTGCTAAATCCTTTCTCCTTTACACGTATTCCTTAGTTTCCTCTGTTAAAGATAATGCTGCAGTATGTGTTTCTTTCCCCCAAATCAGTACGCACTCAAGAGTATAAGGGCATGGGAGGTGGGTCCTGCTTCTCCCTCTTACCAGCTGTGTGACCCTCGACTAGTTACTTTACTCTCAGTGCCTCAGTCTTGTCATCTGCAAAATGAGCCTGCTGTGGAAATCTAGTAGCTAATTCAAACATAAAAGGTTTATGTCACTCTAAATTGCCTTCTGGTGGCATGAGTCACTCAGTTATGGTAGGGACTGCTCAGAAGTACCATGACATTAACTCTTGCAAAACTCCTATTCTACTTTAAATGTATTTCTTGCCAAACAGAGCCAGATTCTTATTTTTACATTTCCACTTCGTAAGTATCACTACACAGTTTTAAAAGTTAAAATGCCATTTGAAATTGCTATTCTCTGTGTCTGTAACTTGAAAACTGCCGATGGGATGGAAGAATAGTTATATAAATATATTTTTTCATTTATGAAACCACACTTACTAGCTGTATGTACCATAGCAGCAGTGTGCATATACCATCACAGCTTTCTGTTCTGACGACTCCCCTTTCTTGTATCTGAATGGAAAAAGATCTCATACTTTATTATTATTATTATTATTTTTTACTTTGTACATAGCTATTTGCATATCAACTTGCTCCTTTAAATAGACTGTTATAAAAGTTGCATCTGAGCAAGGTTTTAACTCGTGAAGGAACAGATCGCTGCTGGGGAAGCAGTCAGTCTCGGTGGCGTAAAGGAGGCCATGAGTGTCAGGGCCCGAGTGGATGCAGAAGGGGTCCGTGCTTGGAGGCGCGTACTGGGGAATCAGGGCCTCAGCACTTTGCCGGAGCAGCACATGGGGGTTGGAGGTGGGAGGACAACTGGGTGCATGTCAGAATTCAAGCAGGTGAGGAACATGTCCTCATGGAAGGAGGGCATCCACGCGGAAGTACAGGCAAACGAGTGCGGGCCGTCCGCCTTTTGAGCGAGAGAGCGTCCACCTGGCAGGGCAGCCTAGCACTGCGCGTCGGAGTGGATCTGTCTACCAATCATAGCAGAGCGAGTTTCCTTGCCAGTGGTGGTTTGGGGGGCATATGACCTTTCTGGCCACGATACATAAAGGGAAGCTTCAGGGAAAGGTTTCAGGAAAGATTTCCCCTCTGGAAACATGGTGACAATGGAGGCAGGCCATCTCCTTCCTCTCAATAGTGGCATGTCAGAGTGTGAAACCAGGAACTGCTACCGCTGTCCTGTGGATTTGAAACTAGCCGAGATCTCGAGCTCTGGCCCTGGCCCTGCGGAGACTAGAACTGCTCTCCCTTTGGATTCTTGTTAGTGGAAGCAAGACATTTCTTTACTGTTTAAACAAGAAGAGTTTAGTGTCCTGATATTATAATAAAAAATATCCTAACTGGTAACAGTACTTTTACTCCAAAGCACCTATCATTGCTAATTAGTCCGCTAGTAATTCTGCACATGATGAATCAGAGGGACATATATTCTGGGTTATTGAGGATAGTAACCAAGATCATTTAAAGATAAATAATATATGAGCCAGGGCTTAAAAGCTGCCCTAGGAAAGTCCTGACTTTATGGTTTCCCAATGTGTCTCTCTTATGTACAACTTCACAAAGAGCCTCAGGGTCATTCCACAGTTAACTGAAGTTTCTTAAATGTTCTTAATTAATACAAAGTGTGGATTTATGTTACTATAACTATGCAGTTGAGATGTGATCCATATCTAAGTGACAAAATGAAGTGAATAAAAAAATAGTTTATTCAAATAAGAGTAGTATATGAAGAAAAACAGGGGTGGAGAAAAAATAGCTGTAGGGTAGGAAGAAGTTAAGCTATGGAAACTATAATATTTCTTAGCAAAGAAACTGTCAAGTTTACCAATCCAATAATGTTCCTGGTAAATTTTCTTGTCAAGGGACTTCCGACATGCAAGCCCTGAACCTTTAGAGAAAACAGAACCAAAAAAATACCAAGAGATCATGTCAAAGAACAGAATAATTTTGATAGTAGAAATAATTTTCAGCATGGGCCACACCAAGATAAACAAATATAGGAGCAAACATGTAATACTTTTGAGTCATTAATTTGTAAATGACAAAGATCGGAAATAAGGGATTTTCTTCACCCAAAAGGCATCCTAGTTACTAAAGCTATGATACAAAATATAACAAAAGTCAACAGAAGGAAATTGAAAAGGAATGTATGTAATTACACCAAAGACAGGATGCATGACATTTTTCACCACCTAATACTACAATAGGTAGGTGGATTAACTAACTACACAAAGTGACTTGGAAAATATAGAAAAGATCATTTAAAATAATATCGTGTAAAGGGCTCAACTGACTTCCTTTGTCAATGGTACTCACACTTTAGTGACAGCATTTTAAAAGTTTATGAGCAAGACTAGGAATGCGGTAAAATAGTTTTGAGACCACCTGCAGTTAGCATACATTAAACTACACAACACATTACTTTTAGTAAATGCTCTTTTTATAACGTTCATTCCAGTTACTGATAGAAAATGCAAACGGGGTTATGATGTTTAATTCATTCACAAAAGGCAGCTGTATTTAAGCTCTTGGTAGCTGTCTAATAATTTTAATGTAAAGTTTGAGAGAGTAGGAGAGAGAGAGGGAATTCTACCAGAAATAATTTCAGATTTTCCTATTAGTCTTGATTTGGAAGTAGGGGACAGACAGGGAGGTCAATAGACACAGGCTCTGGGTAAGCGTTAAAGCAAAAATTAGTGTGGGCTGGATGTAAACCCAAGAAATGACATGTATATTTGAAAATGCCATGATATATGAGGTATACCCTCAAGATAATTTTACCACATCGACTGACTTGATCAGACTGTTGGTTTATAGTAGAGAAATCTAAAGCAAACCAGCTTAAACAAAGAGGGAAGTGTATTTTTGACTTGCATAGCCAAATTGCAGTTTCACAAATTGCAAGTGTAGAGCTAGCTGGAACCAAGACTCAAAAACCATTAGACTTGATATTCTTTTGCTCTGTATGTTAGTTTTACTTCTTTCTACTATAGATGCACTTTCTATATAGGAAGAAACATGGCTGATGGCAGCTTCCAGAGTCATACACTAACAGCTTAGTGATAAGATAGTAAAAGAAAGATTCTGATTGGCCTGCTTGTGTGATTGACGAGTAGTTGTGGCTAGGGTTATAGTTAAGTTTAGGTCCTCACCTATTCTAATACAGGCCCTATTCTAATTCACTGTCTCTTTAACCAAAGTTCTCATTATGTGGATAAGAAAAAAAAATGATACCTGTTGGATAAATTCTAATTAACTAAATTCTAATTAACTAGAGAAGAAGTAAACAATCTGTAGGAAATCAATAGCTTATAAAGACAACCTAGAAAATGGGATAAAGTATTTGCAAATCATGCATCTGGCAAAGGTTTAGTATTCTGAATATGTAAAGAACTCTTACAGCTCAACAACCAAAAAACAAACAAGATAATTTTAAAATGGGCAAAAGTTGTAACTAGTCATTTCTCCAAGAAAGATATACAAATAGCCAACAAGCACATGAAAAGATGCTCAATCATTAGTCATTAGGGAAATGCAAATTGAAATCATAAAGAGTGTTGGAAAGAAGTAGAGAAATTTAACCCCTTATACATTGCTAGTGAAGGTAAAATGGAGTGGTCACTGTAGAAAACAGTTCGGTGGCTCCTCAAAAAGTTAAAATACAATTGCCATATGACCCAGTAACTAAATCATCTTATGCATATACCTAAAAGTATTGAAAACAAGTGTTCAAACAAAGATCTTCTAAGGAAATGCACATAGCAGCACTATTCTCAATAGCCAGAAGGTAGAAACAACCCAAGTGTTCATCAATGGATGAATAAATAAAATGTGGCATATCCATGCAATGAAATATTATTCAGCCTTAAAAAGGAGTAAGTTACTGATAAATGCTAAAACATGGATGAGCCTCAAAAACATTCTGCTGAGTTCACTCAGCAGAAGCTAGACATAAAAGGTCACATATTGTATGGTTCCATTTATACAAAATATCCAGAAAAGGTAAACCCATAGACATGGAAAACAGATTAATGATTATCAGGGGCTGAGGGAAGGGATGAAAGGGGAATGGATGGTCATGGGGTCTTGATTGGGGGTGATGAAAGTGTTTTAGAACTAAATAGAGGTAATGTTTGCAAAACATTGTCAGGGTACTAACAGCCACTGAATTGTACACTTTACGAGGTTAATTTTTGTTATGTGAATTGCACCTCAATAAAAAAATATTTCAAAGATCATCAGCACATAAATTTTAAGGCCCTCTCATTTTCTAGACAGAAAAACTATAGGCCTTCAAAAAGAATTTTAGTGCTTTTAAACATAAATACTACTTTATGAGTAATATTTTACTTTCTTAATACTTGATCTTCATAGGGGTAATTTTTAAGTGATTATCCTACTACGAAATGTGCCTTTTGTATCTTCAGTTTTTCATCTCAAACTTCTAGTTTTCTATACCTATTTTATACTCTCATCCTAAAAGGAATACTTACTAAATAAAAGACTATTATTAATCAATTCAAATAGAAGGCAACCAAATACCATTGGTTTCACAAACACTGAAGTAACTGTTATTCCAAATGACCACGTACAACGTTCCTTCATTTATTTCCTTCTCTCCACTCCCTTCCCTTGTTGCCTGCATCTATTCAAACTCCAGAATGTCATGGAAAGAAGCCCTAATCAAACTAGGAGAAATAAAAAGTATAATTTGAGGAAAAAATGTAGGGAAGGCAGAACCCCAGTGGTGATTGGAGATAGTAACTCTAAGTCCTAAGGTGTCCTCTCTTTTTATCTCCTAATTCTATGACTCCGTGTGATGGCTTTGTGCTCTCAGCCCGGTTCCTTTACACCGCTAGTTTGTTTTAAACACCGCCTCTTCGCCCTGTTGGTAAGGAAGGAATTCCCACCATAGGCTTATGTGGATGACCGAATTCATGACACCTCACGTTGGAGAGATAAGATTGACAACAGTTTATTAGTCACCTATAGTCATGGCTTGGTAAAGGAAGACACTGCATGCCATGCAGGACCTCATAAAGATTACATTCTGGAACAGAATGAACATCCAGCGGCTTTTGGAGGGAACAGCCAGGAGCGGTGGGAGGCAGGCTTTGTAGTAATAAGAGGGTGAGGTGCCTTGGTTCCCACACAAGGATGTGCTTGGATTGTTTGAATAATTCTGTGGGCTGGCAGGGAATTTAAACCTGTTACTCAGGGATAAGCATCAATTACATTTGGTCTGTTCGATAAGGGGTGGGGGTGCTTATTAGTGGAAGCAGAGTAGGGAGGGGAACGTGCAGTTAGGTTGTTTGAGGCCCTCCCAGTTTCAGATATTAAGGCAGCATGAAGTTATAATTTTACACCTTAAATCACACAGCTTTATCACAAGGAATGGACCTCTCCTTTCCCCTTAGTTTAAATTTGAAACATCTAGGAGGAATTTTTCTGCTTAGTATGTCATGGATCAGATGCCTACCCTTAATGCTAGGAGTTTAGAGAGAGATTATCAGTGATTATCAGCCTCACTGGGGCACAGGATTTGGGATAAAGTAGTGCCCCCAAAGAAGCACATCTGCTTAAGAAAGATGAGGGTGATCAAAAGGCTACACAATTCCTAATCACAATGCGTGTCTTTCCTTTGCCTCTCTTCTTCCTTTCTCTCTCACTTGTTTCTCTGTGGTTCTTCTCTTCTCTTTTCTTTTCACTCTCTGTCCCCTCCCCTCTTCTCTCCACCTCTCTTCTCTTTTTATTCCTTTTATCTCTTTCTTCTCCTTCTCCTCCTCTTCTCTATCTCTCGCACTCTTTCCCTTATCCCCCACCCATTTTTAATAGTATATTCCTGCAAAAGCCACCCACAACCATCACCTATATAAGCGATGGGGATCTGGTGGCTTTAAACTTGATGTCTACTTCTTATCTGAATTATCCGATCACTAGATAAAGGGCAAAGAATTGGGCACAGCCTAAATTAGCTATTAGTCCATCTTTTCTATCCAATTTTATGGAAAATTTCCAAGCTTCTTAGGAAATGTATTCTAATTGTAAAAATAAATTTTTTTTGTTATATCTAAAATAGATTCATGAAACAAAAATTATTTTTAAAACTTTAGAAGCATTAAACTTGCAATGATAAAACCTTTCAATGCCTTTGTATTTTTCCTAAGAAAGATTTCTTCGGAACGACTTTCCCACATCTAGTGCCTCTAATTAAAATAATTACTGACTCTTTCTCTCCTATTTGCTTTGTGTGAAAAGGTGATAATGAAAACATCATTAGTAAAAACTTGCCAGCTGAATAAAGGTTATAAAGAGCACACGCAGTTGATATGCTCAATAAGATAGTGCAGAATTATGTACAAAGGTAATTGAAACACTTCAAGCTCTAAGCTAGTAATAGTAACATCCTTCTAAACCATATGAGTGCCAGCCAGTAACAAGCAGAACCAAAGGCAATTAAATTCTGCTTAAAGTAATGGGTACCCATGCTATTTGCTTCCTAACTCCCATTCCTTGGAGAGTGTCTTGTTCATAACCCCTCGTCCCTGGCAGAGTATGTGGTTTATGGTAGGGACTCAGTTACTTTCAGTGCCTGAAATGACTGACTGAAGGAGGAAGTGCAAGATGTCAAGTCATCTCAAACAGCTTCCTCATGCATTGAGAAGAGCACTTTGAATGGCTCAATGGACACACCTGGTACCCCAGGCTTCCCAGAGCTAGTTTAGGAGTTTCCTCCTTGCCACTGTAGTATGTAGATAAGGGTAACAAAGAATCTGTCCCCCAAAATCCTGGATGCCACTACTAACAGTGATCTTCTACAAAACTAATCAAGGCGCTAAAGGAAAATGACTTCCAATCTTAGTTCTCATTCCAAAATTTACCTTAAAAATTATAGGACAGTTGCAGATGCTCGAGTAAGAAAGAATCTCAGAGAAACCCGTATGATGATAGTGGTGACACTGAGTCCCAAGGTAACACCTCAAATTGGACAAACTAACAGTGCTTTACACTGTCCCATTGTTTTTCTTTTTTAATATATGGCACATTTGAAAAAAACTTCATCAGGTGATGAGAAAATATATATTGACTTGGTAATAGTATTTATTCCAGAAAATAATTTTTTTTAATTTGTATTTATTTAATATTTTTATGGTGACATTGATTGACGAAATCCAATGTTTCAGCTGTACCCTTTAACAGTGAGGCATATATATATTTGCACTGTGTGCTCACCTCTCTTAGTTAGATTTCTTTCTGTCACCGCATATTTGACCCCCTTTACCTCGTCTACCTACACCTTCCCCTCACCTCTTACCCTGGTAACCACTAGCCTGTAGTCCATGTCACAAATCTCTGTTTATTTGTCCCGTTCATTTGTTGCTTTTAGGTTTATATCTCACATATGTGATATCATGTGATTTTCAACCTTTTCTATCTGGCTTATTTTGCTTAGCATGATTATCTCGAGGTCCATCCATGTTGTCATAATGGCAATATTTCATCTCTTCTTATGGCTGAGTAATATTTGGAAATGATTTTTTAAATCAACGCTCAACTTAGATTAAGTTGTAGTTTATTTAATATCTTTTTAAAGTTATCCTCCAACTAAATTATTTTCTATTATGATAAGAATTGAATTTATTTTTACATTTAAACATGTGTTTGCATGTAGATAACATTCCAAAAATAAATATGTCTTTCCACATTTAAATATTGATCTGGAAATTGTCAGGATGGGAATTTTGTCAAATTTTTACTATGTGTGGTGACAGGAACAGGAATTCCATTGAGAAGGACTGAGTCTGACCAGAGAAATGTACCTTTTTGGTCTTCTGTATATTTTTAATTTAAAATTATATAATATAATATGCATATTATACTCTCTAGAAGTGATATCACATTCTTCTGTCATATTCTGTTCATTGGACGTGTGTTCATAAGTCCAAGGGGAGGGGATTGATTACACAAGTATATGAAAACCAGGAGATAGGAATCACTGAGGGCATTGTACTGTGTGTGTGTGTGTGTGTGTGCGTGTGTGCCTGTGTGTACATTTGTGGGTACACACATACATACCTGCATCACATATATTTATGTGTACATATACGGACATACATGGATACACATACCCACATACATATACTCACACATTTATAAGAGATAATTTATGCTTCCAATGCCTGACCTATCATATGTATGATAAAATGAAGCATTCCTGCTAGTACAACAAGACTTCTCTGCCAGTTTAGGATAAGCTTCTCTCTATCAATAACTCATCAACTCTAAACTGCAGAAGTTCTCTCTAGGTTATTAATTTCAATGACATCACACAATGAAATAGCATGATAAAAAATAATTTTTATGGCTTGTATGACTTTTCCACAGAGTACCATCCCTAATTTTAGGTGCTGGGCCATCTCCTCAGTTTAGAGGGTCTTGCTGAGTTCATCCTCTGGACTCACCCCCGCCCCCCACTACTCCCATCCACACCATAGGACGAGTACATAGACCCACCTAGAGTTCTCGCCCCCTCTATACCTAGGATCCTGTTGGGCATGTGCTCCCTTAAGCCCAAGAGATAGAAAGTCAAAGTGTGGCTGTTTGGGGGAATGAACAGAATTTAGACATGGGGGACACTTTTTCTTGGGAGAAAATGTAAAAGCATATTGAAGCAAACACAGATTCGGAATTGAAAAATATATTATTTGGTTAAGCTGGGGTTCTCTCCAGAGGTTTCTAGCTGTTCTAGACAGTATAGGAATGTTTCCAAACCTGAACCACTTTCTGGTCCTATACAGTTAGTTTGGGGACTGTGTGCAAATTTTGAGAGAGAAAGCAAGGTATACAAGGAAGAGGTGGAAATGGAGCTTTCCTGAGAGTTTAAGAAATACTACTTATGTCAAAAGGTATAGGTATAGGCATACCTTTTGACCCAGCAATTGCACTTCCGGGTATTCATCCAAAGAAAACCAAAACAGTAATTCATAAAGATCTATGCACTCCAATACTCATGGCAGCACAATCTACAATAGCCAAGACATGGAAGCAACCTAAATTGTCATCAACAGATGGTTGAATAAAGAAGTTATGGTTCATATATACAGTGGAATAATACTCACTCATTAAAAAAAAGAAATCCTACCATTCACAACAACATGGATAGACTTAGAGGTTATTATGCTGAGTGAAATAAGTCAGACAGAGAAAGATAGATACCATATGATTTCACTTATATATGGTATCTAAGGAACAAAAAGAACAAACTAATCAAAAACAGACTCACAAATATAGTGGACAATTTGGTGACAGACAGAGGGGCGTGGGGTTGGGAGGCTGAGAGGATGGGGTGAAGGGTTAAAGAAGTAGGAATTAGCAGTTGATAGTTGGGCATGGGGAGCATGGAAGAGGGAATGTAGTTAGCATTAATATGATGGCTAAATGGAGGGCCAGAGGAGGAAGAGAGCAATTGGGAGATCATTTTATGAAATTTATAAATGTCTAACTAATGTACTGTATACTTGAAACTAATTTAAATAAATAAATGTATTTGAAAAAAATATATGACTTGTGGACAGTGTTCCTTCAGAACTGTGATAACAAAATGTGCCATATGGTTGAAGAGAGACCGATGCTTCCCCTATTAGGTCAGAATCCACCATCGCCCTGATAACTCAAAAAAAAAAAAATGGCAATACTTAGAGCAACAGGGGATGCATCCTGGGCACAAATCCTAAAGGTCAGTGAATGGGTACCATGGAGGCAGAGAAATGACATCTGACAGTCCAAAGGGCATCAGGCATTCTCCAAGGAGAAGAAAGCAAAGGAAGACGGCTTTGCAAGATGCTACAAGGTACTTGAGGCAATCCATTTGTAACTTCAAGAAATATCTGGGAAACTCTACAGATCTAGCTTAAAGAGCTTTAGTTATCAGCATTTGCATGTTTACAGTTAAGCAATTTTTATAAGACTAATTCACAGGAAAAATACAAATGACCAATAAGCATTTGAAAAAACACTTAAATTCACTAAATAAATTCCAATGAAAACACTGAGATAAAAATATTTCTCCAATTAGATTGGCAAAATTCAACAAGATTGATACTATCCTATACAGAAAGACACTCTTATATATGACTCATTAATACCATAAATAAATTTCAGTTAATGGAATACTAACCCAGGAGCATAGAAGTACAAAAACGTTTATTACAGCATTGTTTATCATAGCAAAAAAAGATGGACAATATAAATGTTCATTAATAGAGTTATGAGTAAATAAACCATAGGGTACTTTACAATAGAACATAATGCAACAATTCAATTCAATAACTGGCTTTATAAGATGGGGCTTTATGAGATGGTGAAAAGAAATATGAAAGCTGAAGAACAAATTATATGGATGTATTCCATTAAAAATTTTTTAATTTAATTTAATTTAAAAACCTACACAAGCAGAAGCAAAAGCCACACAAGCAGAAGCCACTATTTCATAGATGGTGGCAGAGATACGAGACTTATATTAGAGACTAAAGAAAGTTTATTACTCACAGTAACAGAATAGACAGAGTATCAGTATTTATACCAATTACCTTAGCCAGAATTCCCAGAGGGCAAAGCAAAGCAGTCCAGGTGATGTGAACACATACAGTGGGTGGTGTTATTAGTGAAGAATCCTGAGCTTACGGAACCTAAATCTTTTATATTGGGAAGTAAGCCTGCCTAACCTTATCTTTATTATACGGGAAGGAGGGATTATATTTAGTATGCTATACAGTGATAAACAAAACACAAAAAATAGCCCACCCTTTGCTCTAGAGGGAGGGGACCAATGTTCAAACCTTCCAAGCCTCTCCACAAATATCCTTTAAGATACAGTCCTGAAAACGGCAGTCAGTGTCTCTTCTCATAAGATGTGCAGTAACATGAAAGACTCATGGAGAATTCCATGAATTCCCAACATTCTATGGCCATTTTCATTTTGTGTAAACAGACAAAAATGGTAGCTGTCAATTAAAATGGTATGTTAGTCTACTTAAACTAATAACAATGAAAATGTTGTTGTTCTGGTCATCAGATATCATAAAAAGATTTGTCTTTTCTACGTATAAGAAAATGATCTGATTGGTGGCTGATATAGTGCTCATTCTATGCTCGTTCTACACAGTAGAAAATGGCTGATAATTATTTTATCTAATTAATATTTTTTACGCACTTAGAAAAATAACATACAGAATGACCACTGGAATTGTTTAAGACAAAATTAGGAAGATTTTTTTTTTAATTATGTAGCTTTAATGATAGCAATTATGTGTGTAATTTTTGTCTCACACATTTTTCACTGGCAAATTGTTCTTAAAAAAACAATAACGTGTCAACAGCTCAGCAAGAATCTTTCAGTCTGTGAACAATATATATTACCTTTCTAGGAGGGTATAATTAAATAATAGATTTTTTTCGAACTAAACTTTCAACTTCTTAATTTTACTGTTGAAGAAACAGAGGACCAGAGACATTAAATGACACGAAGGTGGCCAACAACTAGTTAATGTCATAGCTGAGACTAAACCCCACATGCCCTGACTTGGAGTACAGGCTCTTTCTTCTTATCCAAATCCACATACATGATATGATAGAACTTTCAAACCGGGTATGCACAACCCTGCAGGCAATGGCAGCATGCCAGGGAGGCAAAGCCACAGGATAAACACAGGGTGTCTTGCTTCAATGCAAATATTACTCAAAGATTTGAGGGGACCTAGAAGAATCACTTTATTTTTATATTAAAACAAGATTGATTGTAAATTTATTTTACATGAATTTTTAAAATTTCAGGTTGGATCCCTCAGGCTGGATTCCTGAGGCTTTAATCCTGCCACATGGAGGTAAAAATTCTCTCTGCTCACTCGCTAGGGAAGCTTCTTTTATGAAAGTTTTTACCACCAATGTGAGGATTTCTAGGAAGGATCTTTCATCCAAGAAGTGCCTTCACTAACCTCCATCGTTCACACCCCATTATTAAATTTGCATTATTTTAGTTCTCATGATCAGTTAAATTGTAAATTTGTTCTTGAAGAGGGAACACATTAAGACCTTACAATAAATGAGTTTCTGACTTCTTTTCCTTAGAACAGAAATGGGGTTTTTTTTTTAATTTACTTTTTTCTCTTAATCAATGTACTGTAAAAAGATTTATACAGTAAGTCAAGGATAAATTTTTTAAATGTGATTTTAGTAGAAAGTATCTAGGTAATAGTTTATTTCTGTTAAATGCTCTCTGAAAGTATTTTACAGATGATTCTAAAACTCATATTTGTGTAATATACAATATTGGCCAAGATAGTATACATTTGCATGTCTCCATGTAGCATTTTTATGCATGATATCTGAAATGCTATAACATATATTAACAGAAAAAATGGGAGACAAAAGTTCAGTATTACTTTATAAAGTGGACTCTTTTCTCAGTGGACTCTTATTCTCATCTGATTTTTTGTTTATGAGATAAAAACCATTTAAACAATAGTTCACAGATGATTACTCTCTACACAATAATTTAGAGGACTTTTACCTACCCACCCCGACCAGGCCCAAATACTTTTTAGAAGTACTAAAATTTTGTGTGTTCGAGTTCTCCATTGACACGTTTTTTAATCCTTTATTCCAACACCTGACTCATTTAAAAAAAAAAAATCCTATATTTAATTCCTAGATTTCAAGTTCAAACTTGGAACCAGGAAACCAGCTTGTTCAAATCGAATGAACATTTATTGAATGCCGTGTTAGTCCCTGACAGGAAATAGCGATGGCAGATACAGAATCCTGCCTCCAAAATTTCCTAAGCTAGAGAGGAACCAAATTCATGTAAATAAGATTATAAGATAGTCTAGGCTAGCCGGATGGTCTGCTCTTAGAAGCTAAGCAGGGTGGGGCATGGTTAGTACTTGGATGGGAGACCACCTAAGAAGACCAAGTGTTGTAGGCCTAAAAATAAGGGATTGGAAACTGACAAGGTCCTTGCAATCTGTGAGGTCAACCAAGGGTCACCTTACCTAAAAAACAAAACAAAATAAAAAAAGTCTAGGCTAGAGTTTCCATAGAACTTGGGAAGATGTCAACTTAAACAAATATATATCTTCGAGATTGAAAGAGACTAGCCAAAAGCGGTTCATCTTACCCATTTTCTGCCAGTTATTGAATCAGTATGCACTTACTCTCAGCCAGTAAGGTCAGCAAAGTGCTCCATTTTTCTGTGCCCCTGGAACCTGTTGGTGCCTGGATATCGCCACCCCATCTACATCTCAGGACTGAGTCTAGGGTGAGGCAAGTGAGGCACTGGCCTCAGTGCAAAAATGTAATGGGGCACCAAAAACTCAGCAAAGTACATCTTAATGCAATAGTTTATTTATTTAATTTTTTTTGGAAAAGCAAAAGTAATGCAAAACATCGATGAACAAAATGTCAAAATTTTAAATAAAGATCACAGAACTCATTTTTTTTCCTTTTGCCTCAAGCTCCACTAAGATTCCACAGAGCACTGCTTCCCCCCCCCCATCGGCGCCCCCCCCCCACACACACACGTGGCCAGTGGGCACCAGGCATATGTAATTTTCAGAAATCTAAATTTTCTGATATTCATATATCGAATCAATAAAATTATTATTATTGGTGCCTCCTCTGACCAACTCTGGCATCGCCGATCACCCTCTCTCCAGCATCCACAATAGCACCGCAAGCAGCGGACACGAGCGAGTAAGAGGTACCACGTGGTGGGCGCTGCAAGGGCCACATGGCGCAAACGTCACAGAAGTCAGGCTTTGGCTTGAAATCTTCCCTGGTTTGGATTGGCTTTTAGTCAACGAGATTGTGGTAACTGTTGGTAACAAGACAATGAGCGGTGGGCCAGGCTGGGTCACATATAGGGTGCCACTGGCCGCCCGGTGTCCTGATGACCTGGGACCCGAAGCATCTGCCCGCTCGGTCCGAAACAATACAAGCCTAGCAAGAGCTGCGGGGCCTGCCCTGGAGATCAGCCGCAGGGTAAGAGGTGCCCCCTTCCCAGACCAAGACCCCCTCCTGTCCCTGCCCGAAAGCCCCAGCCCTCCTGAAGCTGCCCTGGGGTACCCGTCTGATGGGGTGAAGCAATAGGGCTT
Organism: Eonycteris spelaea; assembly: GCA_003508835.1. NCBI lineage: Eukaryota > Metazoa > Chordata > Mammalia > Chiroptera > Pteropodidae > Eonycteris > Eonycteris spelaea. The sequence goes on from PUFA01000027.1 coordinate 11,121,625, forward strand.
CGGACCTCCGCTGGAGGTAGAGATCTGTAGTCTCCTCAGTAGGGGTGGGGGCTGCCGCTGATCTGCGCGAATAGACTTACATTGACCTCTTCCCACTTACCACCTACCACATATGTAACTCTGGCAGCTTAGAGGTTAGGTAACAAAGCCATAAATTTAGGTTTTGACTCTTTAACATATTGTTTAATATCCATCATATTATTTTACAGATATATAAAATAAAATATATAAATATGTAACATTGAAATGTTCGTCTAGAGTGTGAATTGACACGTTGAGGAGGGAAGTTCTCTGATGAATAATACAAGCAGAGTCGAGGGCAGTTAAGACAATGGCTTAAGTAATACTTGAGTGGGGGGGAAAACGGAGCTAGCACAGTGTTCTGGAGTTCTCAGGCGGGTCTGGAAAGGTGTGGGACTACATGATTAATCAAGGCCGAGAGTTCTGTAATGAAAGCTATCACAATAAGCCCCAAGTCCCCTATGGCGCATGTGTGTTGCATGAAAGTATAGGAATTTATTATTTCAGCACGTAAATTACCAAAGAGAAGGTATTTTCTTCTATAGATAATACAGGCTCCGTTCTTTTGGGATTTAACAAGCCCGCACTTTCCAGACTTTATTTTCTCGTTTTATCCAGATCCTAAGGCATCGGGCCGTGGAGGGTGCTGCTGACTGTTCTCTCTGTGCTAGAATTATGCACGCCCCAGTTCTGTGTTGGATACTTCTTGTTTTCCTGTTTTGTTAACCAGCTCATTTGAAATCTGACTTTTTTACTCCCTCACCAGGTTACAGACATTACTCCTTACATTCAATACTTTTTCTGGGTGATATCCTCTTCCATGGTACACAGCACTGCAGATTCAAATTGTACCTTCTAGAAATGCACCCTCCCCGCTTCCACTGTTTCTCCTCCTAACTTTATAACCATCCCTCTCCTGTCCCCTTATCCAGCCTGGTGCCCTCATCCTCTTTCTAAATGTAGATACTTCGCAACGATCTTACCTGGGCCGCACTCACTCCTTTGCGCTGACCTGACTCAGCAGGATGTTACGTTCCTGCCCTGACATCTCTGGTGAGGGCAGCTCGCCTACCTGCAGCTTCCTGCCTTGACCTGTATGTTCCCCCAGCGCCTCAATTTCAACCTTTCTAGGCTGAATTCACCCCCCCTTCAGTCACCTTTCTCATCATCATGTCATCACATTATCATCACCTGTGACTTCGCTTGCCCTTATTCTCTGCCTCCAGTTACTTGCCAGTTCCGATCAGTGCTCTCTGTACTCCCCTGTCATCTCTGTTTGCTGCTCATTCTCCCCTGCCACTACCCCGGGGCAGGCTCATCAGCTCTCGCCTTGATTTTCCATTGGCAGCTTTGCTTCCTGTCTGCACTTCTCTCGGCACCCCTGGCTATTGTACATGTCACTGCAAGTCATCTGCCCCAGGCCTAGCTTTGCCGCATCTTTCCTCCAGTTTAAAAATCCTCTACTATTTCTCTATTGCCCAGAATTGAGTCTCATGACATTTAAATAACTCAATATTGGATGTTGTTTAAAAGCATTGATGTAGTTGCCACGGGGAAAATCAGAACTGTGTGGAGCTTACACTGATTTAATCATGAAGTTAGTCTATACATGTAATTTCATATATATTTCATATCTATGTGTGTACGCATATATAATAAAATCCAATTAATTTCAAATTACAGAGTACATAAACTATGTGATTTTGAGTTAGTGTTCTCAGGCCTGCAAAAGTTTTGCTTGTAGCTTAAGTGCACACTTCAGCCTAAATTTCGAAGTTAGCACTAACCCACCTTTCTTAATTTATTTCTCACTGTTGACTTACATGTGCTTTTCACTGAAGCGAGACTATACAGTCGTGCACTCCTTGAATTTTCGTCCCCCACTTCTTCTCTTTTGTGAACTTACTCCCTTTTAATTAAAATGTGCAGCTGTCAATATTCTACTTCTAATTTTTCCTCACCCTTTCAAGCCCAACCCAACTGTCAGTCCTGCGCTGGAATCTCAGAGTTCCCAAGTTGATAATAATTTCTTCTTCCTCTGAATTCACCAGAAGATATTATCCTTTGTCATAGCTCTGAACACATACAACCTTCTTTTACATCACTGTATGTCCCTTACTCCTCCTACTAAGAGGTGTGCTGTAGAGAGCTGTCACCTTACCTGATTCGCTGTTACATTTACTAGCTAGTCACAGACTAATCACAGCCTAAGATAAGCACACAGTAATTTTCATTCAATAAATGGCTGAATTATCTGTTTGTACCTACTATTTTTACAATGTTCATCTTAAAGAATGCTGTTAGGTACAGCAGCTATGGGAAATAGTATGGCAATTCCTCAAAAAATTAAACATAGAATTACCACACGATCCAGCAATTCCACTTCTGACTACATGCTAATACAGCAAAAGTAAGGACTCAAAAAGATATTTGTACACCCATGTTTGTAGCAGCATTGTTCACAAAAGCCAAAAAGGTGAAAGAAACCCAAGCATCCATGGATAAATGGACAAAGTGTGGTACATATACAATGGAATATTATTCAGCCTTTAAAAGGAAGCAAATACTGACACACTACAACATAGATGATTCTTGAGGATTTTATGCTAAGTGTAATAAACCAGTCACAAAAGGACAAATGCTGTATGATTCCATTTATTTGAGGTACCCAGAGTAGTCAAATCCATAGAGGCAAAAAGTAGAAGGGTGGTTGCCAGGGGCTGAAGAGGGGGGAAATTGGGAGTTAGTGTTTAGTGGGTGCAGAGTTTCATTTAGGAAGATGAAAACTTCTAGAAATGAATGGTGGTGGTGATTGCACAGCAATGTGAATGTGCTCAGTGCCGCAGAACCGTAGAGTTATAACAGTAAGTTCTATATTATGTATATTTTACCACAATAAAAGAAATCGTTCAGGGAAAGAATTCTTGTTGTGCTCCTTTAGATGAAAGGAATACGCTGCTATTGAAGTCCGTGTTGATTGGGACCTGGAACTCCTCCACCTCGGATTCACTGAAACTTGAAGCTTCTTGGCACATTTTCGTGTTCTTTGGAACTTTGACATTAATACTTGTTACCAGATTCATACGAAATTTTTGGTTGGAAAGAAAAATACCATCATAAGAAGCTGTGTAAATAAATAACTAATTACACCAACAATTTACACACTGTGCTGATAGTTTCAATTTCCCTTTTCATCTCATTATTTTCGAAATTTGATTTAAATCCTTAAATATTCAGTCCATGACTAAAATTTGCAAAATGCGTATTAATTATAAAATAATTATAAAATATTCAAACATTATTAAAAAGCATATTGCTTAGATAGTGAAAGTCCTCCCTGATCTCAAGTGATAACTGTTGTTAACAATGTGTATATGCATATAAATGTCATTGGTGACAAAAATATTGTTACACTTACACATATTATATTGTCAATTTTTTTACTTAAAAACGTATTTCTGATGTCATTGTATCTATAGCTATCTATCTCTCTATATTTTTAAGCTACTGCACAAAAATATTCTATTGTGAAGTTACATTTTAATTTAACCCATTTTCCAATTAATGTGGCATATTTCACAACTACAGACAACGTGTGCTGAAGTGAAATGATATTCACATTTTGCGCATATGTGTGTATGTGTACTGCTGTGTTTCTGACTCCTAAGTGTGGAATGGTGAGATCAAATTAAAAGCACATTTATAATTTTAATAGATAGCTGCAAAATTTTTATTTTACTTTGGCTGAACTTAAACATTCCAAACACTTTGGCAAAGTTGACCACACATAGGAGAAACTGATAGTTTAGATGTCTCAGTTAAAATGCCTGGATGCAGATGTCCAAGCCTGATCCTTTGGGTTTTTCCAAACCCCAGATTCAGCTTGCTTGTCAGGGTAACAAAATACCCTGATGAAATTACCTGGAGCCAATGAATTCTCCAAGACTAAGATTCAGCTTGTGTAACAGGTAACAAAGAAAGTTTGGGACTATAAATTAGCAACTGCTCTCCATCCCTAGGATATCCACCTCTGTCACTTTAAATATTTGCTCATTCTATTAAATCCAACTCTTCTTAGAAAAGTCCTCTACTAAATAACAAAACCATTGTCAAAATTTCATAAATCACTTACTGATGGTACAACCTTACCACCCTCAACAAAGCCCCGCCAAATTAGGTGATTGTTTTGACTCCGATAATTACAATGTTTGTCAGATTCCAGAAGTGCAACGATTATACTTTTCGCTTTTGTTGTGTCTTGTTGGCTTGACTCTTTCATGGCAAATTATAGATGGCTTCCATTTTTCCATATTGTCTTAGGCCATATGGTGTATAAATATTATTTTGTAATTTAGCAAAGGACCTCAAAAGGAAAAGCAAAACACTTAAATAGCTGTTGTGGAGTTTGTATTTTTAAAATGAAGTCTATAAGAAGAAAAATTGCTACTTCTTCACTAAAAATTCCCATGGTACAAATATGACAGTAACTCATGAAAAACGAAGACACTATTCCTTTACAAAAGAAGGAAAATGATATTCATTCGCTCATTCATTCATCTGACATTTATTGAGAATTTACAGGTACCAAGCACCTATATGATAAAGTATATTATATTCCACTTCCTCCACCTTCGACCTTGACACTGAGTGTCTTCTGGAAATGTGGAAAACATACCAAATATGAATTCCCTGTGTTTGAAAGAATATTTAAGAGTATTTAAACACTAAATTGCCTCATAGAAAATCTAAAACTTGTTCTCCATGTATATGAACACATATAGATTTTTTTCTTTTTGATTAAAAATTATTTACACATCTGTGCCCAGGATTAGGGATAATGAAATTCAACCACAAAAAAAATGATTAAATAATACATAATTGTAGTGCTGGAATTTCTCAGTTTAGAGTGGTTGCCTCCATATTCTCCTTTCCTTTGATCATGTAGACGTTATTGTTATTGACTGGAAATGTCTCAGTATTTTTGCTCAGTGGAATGTGCTTTGACAGATTAATTATATGTTATCAGGCAGTTGAAGATCAACTAGAGATATGTGGCCACAAGAGGGATGCTGATGTCTTTGAGCTGTTCCTTTCTAAAAAGTAAGTGTATTTTATGTAAGAACTAGAAGGGCACCAATATATATATATATATATTGGTGCCCTTCTATTTATGAAATATATAATATTTCATAGATTCAAATGTTCTTTTCCAGTGCCCCCTCCCAAGGACTGGATGAGCAAGTACCGCACTCTAATTACTTTACCACTCATTGGAGTCACAGTCTTCATTGGAGAGGCAGCATATTGGAATGGATAAGAACAAAGATTATGGAGCCAAGCTAAATTTGAATCTCAGCTCTATCTCTTCCAGCTGGGTGACCTTGGGCCTGTAATAAACCTTCCTGTTAAGGCTGTCAGATTTAGCAAATAAAAATATAGAATGTCCAGTTATATGTGAATTTCAGAAAAACAAATGAAGATGATTTTTTAGTATAATTATGCCCCACACCACATTGGGACATTTGTTGTTGCTCTGTAATTCTAAAACTGGGTACCACGTATTTTATCTGGGTACCCCATTGCCTGCATATGTACAACTATACTATCTGCTTCACAGAGTTCTTGTGAGGATTAGGTGAGTTTGTAGAAGGTAGGGGAGGGCCTGGATTCAGTAAACACTCAATGAGCTTTAGTGCAATTAATATTATTACTATTATTAGTGATAATAAAGACTCATTATACCCCTACACTATAATAGCAAAAACCCCTATTATACTATACTCCCTAGCTAACAACCCTTATACTAATTTTACTGGTAAATAGAAAACCCTCTTCCTTATATAACAACGCCTTTTGATCCCACTCCAACTCCCCAGGCTGACAGAATGGTCACCGTGCCTGAGACAGAACCCAGGCAGAAGAGGAAGAGGAGGTTATGGGTTGGATTGAACTCTTGCACCACAGTTTTTACAAACCAACGAGTGATACCTGTGCAGTCACAACTTGCATTTTAATAACAATGACCCTATTCCTTTTCTTTTTTCTACCTTCATGCTTTTTAATTTCTATGAATTATTTTAAAATAGGCTTGATATGTTCTACTCATATATAATCTGTGGAACTGAGTTACTTTTTAAATGAAATGTCTGTCTGTATCAATGAAGTTAAGCACTTTACCCTGTTGATTGAGGGACACTCTTTATATAACAAAAGAAATGTATATATATATAAATACTTTTTAGTTTATTAGTGCAGAGAAAGATAATGGCCCTGAATCTCTTGGTAGTAAGGGAATAAATAGCTGACCAATTTAAGATTTTTAAATGTATATATTTCAGAATGGAACAGGAACGGTAGACAATTCTGACACATTTAAGGTCATAGATAGATATAGTTTTACAATAAATATTTTATGTAGTCAAAAGATTACATCTCATACCTTCGTGATTTTAACAACTGTATGCTATTTATCTAAAGTGTACATGGATAACAAAAAGAAAAGACTTAAAAAACACTAGAAAAAAATATTGATTTTCTGACAGTGGGTCTTCTCAACTAATAGACAACACATTATATATCCTAAGAATATTAAATTACCATTTAATCCATTTGGGTACAAAAAAAGTGTTTCACAGTCCAGATACCAGTAAACTGGGTTATTTGCCTAAGCCGCCATTGTCCTTGGAAAATGGAAGTCATTTTAACAATGACTCCTTGAATAATCACTGAGAACATATACCGTGACAACAGTTGACGAATTATTGTCAGCATAAGTCATTGCCATCATTAGGAGTAGAATTTCCTCTCCTTTTCTTCCATTGGCCTTACCTTAAAATATAAGTCTGTTATTGATTTAGGACAGGTTTATGAGCAGAATCAACCCCTCTGACATGAGTTTAAGTCTCCTTAAAAGTAAATCACTTTATTACATTATCTAATAGCTAAAACTTCAGCATCAATACTACTTGTATAAGTAAATTAGCGATAGTAATGTGACACGGTTGAAATTTTAAAGTATTTATATATTAAAATAACTTTTCAAGGAAAAGCTCCAAGTGGGGCTTGGGTTTCTCTGCTATCTTGTAATGATTGTTTTATGTCTTATGGGAACAAATAAAGTTAAAATACTATATTGTTGCCCAATGCAATAGTGAAGGCATACGAGGGTCCACCCCCAGGTTAAATATAAAAGTGAAAGGATGTTGCCACAAATGAGTTAATAAGTAATATTAATTAACATTAATATTTTTAAAATGCTTAGAAAAGTGCCTGGTGTGCAGAGTGTGCTCTGTAAGGTTTGATAGAGACATACATGTTACATACCCAGCCCCGTAATTTTTGCCCTGAGAAATAAAAGAGACCTGAATACTCAGCCCACGGCAGTCAAAAAGCCAACTGTCCTCAGAGGCTTTGCCCTCTTTGCTGACAGCCCCTCCTCTCTGCCCCGTATCTGTCCCTCTGCTGAGGGAGCTGCTTGAGCAACAAAGCTCAGGACCCCTTGGAGAGCTCAAGTCCTGCTCAGTTCAAGAAGGATGGGCAATATTTTGACTCTATATTTAACAAACAGGAAGAGAGAATAAAACACTTTACTCAGTCTCTGTCTCTTGATGTTCTGTGATCTCTGTGTAGTAACCTAGTCTAGCCAAGCCCGGGACACCACCAGAGACCCCTATAGATGCCATTAAAACAGAAGCTAATAACATTTCCCAAATCCGCCTGTAAGTCCAGTGTCTTCTTGCATTTATCTTTTCCCCTCAACCTTCTCCCCAGCCAAATATTTTTTAATTGCGGTCCCAATAAATTCAGTGGTGATGAGGTGTAAAGTTCTCCTAATGTGATAAAATGCTCTCCTTTAAGTATCTATTTTAACTGGCTGACAAAAATCTTAATCCGCATGAGTGAAATGTTAATGCTAGAATTTCAGAAATTAGCATGTAAATGTGCCAACAGTTTTGGAAGGACAAAGAGAGAGGCTTTTTCAGTTACTCCAAAGTCATACTATCTATCCTGCCTTATCCATGAATGAATTAATTGTTGCTTATATTCGCTTTCTTTTTCCTTTTCAGGGAACTGACAGATGTCATTGACCTTTCCAGGTTTAAAAAACTAAAATACTTATGGCTACATCATAATAAGGTAGTATTATATTGTATCTTTAAATGGCTCTGTAATTAAATTACTCTTAATATCATGTTTTTAATAGAGCTAATCTTTAAAGGCATTAATATTTTATACCTAATTTAAATTTAGGTAGGAAACATATGTACGTATATATGTGTATATATTGAAAAGCACATTTTGTGAGAGAGCATCACACTGCAATTTGCTTTTGTCTCCCACATTCTGTCAAAGCTACTTCCCAGGCTCCTGGAACAAAACTAGGACAGTTTCATGACTTTTTTTCTCTCTCCTATGTAATTCAAAATCGTACTGCCCATTTGAGTTATGGTCATGGTTCTGAAATGAGAATGTCTAGGAAAATATAGTAAACGACTTTCCATCTGCATTCATAAGTGAGACATCCTCCTACCATTCTTCCCATATCCAACTGCCGTTGGCCACCTGCTGTCTTTATTAGCTAGGGAGGTGTGGTTTTCCTCGGCTCTCACCTCCACCCCATCCTTCTCCAGGGGTGGTAAGGAGTGGGGAGATGTGGAGGTAAGAAAAGGCAAGGGAGGAGCAGTGTTTTGATTTGCATCGTCTGGTGCTAACAGATGTTCAAAGTTGTCACCTTTCTCGTCATGGGTTTTTCAGAAGCTCTCCTAGATTGCTCCAACTCTAATTCCTCTTTGTTGGCCACTTCCAACCTCTCCTCGCCTTTTGTCCAGTAGCACTTACAACTGAGGGTCACCTGAACTTGGCAAACTACCTTCGTGGGCAGGAGTCATAAAGCGCCCCTACCGACACTCCACGATGGTGCTACTTCAGTTCCAGGAACAACACCTTTGCTCTGCTGTCAGAGGCAGGGGGTTGGTTACCTCCCAGTTGCTACCCAAGATGACCTGGTTTCCTCAAGAAGTGCCAGGCACTAAGCCACCATGTCCTCAACTGCAGGGAACGCCCTTCAAGGTCACTGAGTGTAGCCTTGAAGTTTCTCCTAGAGGCTCGGGATTAGGACACGGTGTCTCGCGCTGCCTCCCCGACAGCGGTTGCCTGAGTGGGTCTCCGAGCTCTGTCCAAGTCCTAAAGCAGGACTGAACTAAAATGCAGATGCGAACAATCTTTACAGTTAGCCAGTAAACTACTCTCGACTGAAAAAAATTGACTTTCCAACAGCTTATATTTTGTTCATTATAAATCGATTATCCAGTCTTAGTATTTTGAATTTAGACTTTCAAACACCAGCTGATTGAAAGAAAAAAAAAAAACAACAAAAAACCTCTTTTGAGTTTTCAGCAATATGCTTGTCAAGCAATAGTCCAGATTCACAGCATTGAATCTTTAAGCAGCCACGTTTATGAAAGTATCTTAATCTTACTTTGCATTTTCAGGCTTCTTTTTAGCCAAATCAGTGGAAAATGGAAAATGAAAGTGCTTCTGATATTATGTGTAGGCATAAGTCTCATAAACTTGAAATAATTTCTGGGAGAACAAACACAAATACCTCCGAGGCCCAGCCAGCTAGGGATTGCAATGGAAAGTGCATGCACTATTTAAGGGCAGAGAAGTTCAAAACTCTTTCAAACACTGCCAAAAATTAGCCTGGGTCACAGTGTGCAACCCCTGATTAGAAAAAGATGGAAATCATAAGATGTGGCAAAAGTGACTAATCTTTGCTTTTCGTGGTGATCAGTGGTGTTCAGTTTTGAAGGAAAAAAACATGCACAAATGTTGGCAATATGTCGAAAGAAAGAGATATAATTAGGGATTTATATATATATATATTTTCATTCTGGTAGTGGACACCATTCCACCTCCAATTGGTCATTGAATATTCACCCAGTTGACTGACAGATGCATTGTTTGCATGCTTAGGGATCTAATATACTTTCACCTCTTTTGTTTTTGTTTTTTTGTTTTATAAGGGGGGTTGGTGTGAAAAGGATGCAACAAGAGGCAGAATCCTCTTCTTGATTAGAAAAAGATGGAAATCATAAGACATGGCAAAAGTGACTAATCTTTGTTTTTCGTGTGTACTTGTGGTGATCAGTGGTGTTCAGTTTTGAAGGAAAAAGCATGTACAAATGTTGGCAATATGTCAAAAGAAAGAGATATAATTAGGAATTTTATATATATATTTTTTTCATTGTTGTTTATGTTCAACAAACTATATTATTACAAAATCACCGCCACTTAACTTTGTTCTTTAAAACATAGACTTTTTTTAGTCTGCATAACATTGGAAAGATGTCATACTCAAAATAAGTTTTCAATGGTCATAGGGTAAGTAGATAAACTGATGTGAGTTTGCCTATTGATCTCGTTGCTAAGTCGCTTGATCATTCACACGCCATGATCCAAAACTCTCATGGGCATGTTAGCTATGATAGTACTTCGTCAAAATTCATATGTAAAATTTTGATTATTCGTTTTCATTAAAATCTAGATTGCACTAGGTTGATCACCAAGAAGTTATCATACCAGTATAGAAATGATATGGAGAATTGTGTTGAAAACATCAACATGGACATAGAAATATAAATATTTAGAATTGTAATGTTTTGTTAAAGATGATCTGATTTTGTGACCAGTACTTTTCTTAAATTAGTAAATATCTAAGACTATCCTCTATTTAGGAACAGCTAAGGCACAAAGTAATAAGATAAAATGAAAACAACTTTTTTTGTTTATTCATTTATTCAATTAATAGTTTCATTGAGGTGTATGTATTGTACCTTATTGGTTGTCCACTCCACATCTATTCTCTTTTTACCTATGCAGGAGACTTTGGTTACATTCTTCTCCTTTTCACTCAGGCGGGTGGTCCCATCCATCCCATTTTCAGGAAGTAGATTCTGTACCAATTAAGATAATCCCATCCTCCTTGTGAGTGGCCAGTCAGTGAATGGGCACCTGGCCTAGACATGGTAAGAGACACAGGAGATACCTGCTGGGAGGCTCCTGTGAGAGGTTTTCTTATTCCTAAAAGAGAGCTCCAGAAAAAAATGTCCCTTGTCTCCTCTGGATATTTTCTTGCCTTGATATGAAGACACCCTACCAACTTTAGGATGGATCCAACACTTAGAGAAAAACAGAGCCCAAAGGATCAGTGAGAGGGTCACCGAGGCTCTCACAACCTCTGGACTTCTTGGTATGTGAGATAATAAATGTTCTAATTTATGGGCCAGTTTGAGTTGAGCTCAGAAGTTACTTGGAGCCATTAGCGACCTATCTGATACAGTTTATTCTGTGCTTGCATTAGGCTACTGATAGACTGTAACAATAAATGTGGTGGTACCTGGTCTAGTGATAAAATTAGGAAGGGCAGAGGGAGTGCCTGTGCTTCTAGCCAGGACGATGCCTTTGTAAACGGCCTGAAATGGAGAGAAAGCAGTGGTCTTGGAGGCAAGGAAAGTAGTTTGGTAGGTTTGGAGCCTTGCATGCTAGAAAGGTGAGCACTTCTCCCCTCTATTATCCAGTGGATGATAAAACTGGAACTTCATTTCTGACCCTGGACTAGCAAATTAAATAGGTACAAGTTGTCTCCTTTTTCTAATTTTGCCTGATGTAATAAGTGGGAGGCAGCTGCTCTGAGGTTCATATTAACTGAGACCTTCTAAAGACTCCTTTTAGAAGTCTGAACGAGGGAATTTTTGTTCCAACGTTCATGCTTTACAACTTTTTATGAGAATTTGAGTCTGCTCAGACAAGTGATCTAAGTGATGTGTCTTTTATACTATAATTAAATTGTGTTTGGGCTCATTACCTCAAAATATTTCTTTTCCAGATATTTAGTAATAAGCTTCTAATATTGGTACCATAATGATAGTATTTTTCTATTTCTGGAAGTACTAGCAGTATTTTGATATATTTCATTTGTCTCAGATTAGAATAATCATTTAATGAAAAATCTGTATAATCCCTCACCAAGCAACTTCCCAAAATGGAATCTGAGTTTCTGCCATGCAGCAAAAACCAAACAGTTGACAAATTTTACAAACTGACAAACTGGCAAAGTCATTGTTTATAAAACTCATCATCTAAAAAATAACTGAAATACTTATTTATAATAATATTTTCCACACTAGCTGACTAGAGAATGGTCAGATTGAAATAAACAAAATTAAGAAAGCTCCTGCACAATGAAGAATGTTATTCTTCTATGCCATTAAGATATTTTGTTTCTTATCTCCCAGACATATTGAAATTTTGGCATTTGAAAATTTGGTAAATAGCACAAATGTATATATTTTATGAAAGAATATTGGTATACAAGATTAGCAGACAACAATTTTAAAATTGAAATAAAAATGTTATTTTTAACATGCTGTTTTAAATATTTGTAAAGAATTCTTTGAACAACAATACTTTTTTTTAGATAGCTTCACAACAAACTTTGTGTCATGGAATTTTACTTGGGTCCCTCAGTTAGATTTGGGTATACATATTTTATTTATACATACTCTGCCTTGTTCCAAAAACATAATTTAGAGCAGCACAAACCCCATGGTATAACATAAGAGCTATTAAAGATTAAAATGAACTAGCGTGCATGCCATATAATTTGGGCTCTTGTGTTTCTCCTACCTCAGGGCAACATTAATTATATACCTCATGTCAACTTTGTTGAAAGAGTCATATTTTGCCAAATACTTAAAACCTCCTCAAAAAAGTAAATCAACATAAATAATCTAAAGAAGACTTCAGTGCACGGCTGTGAAATTCATAGATATGTACACTATATGTCTAGTTATGCTTTCAAATTACTTATTTAAGATATGTAACCTATTTTGGGGAAAAAAAGCATATACAAAAATTCAGTAAAATGGAATAAAGAGAAGAAAACGAGAATGAAAGTCTGTTTACACTGGATAAAAATAGTTATTTTTAATATATTTTCAAAGTATAGATTTTAAAATATTGTACATATTTGAAACTAAGATACACATGAATGCATTGTATTCATTTACTGGACAGAAACATCATAAAAATGAATTTAGGAATCTTAGTCTATGGCCATGCTACCCTGAACAAGCCCAATCCCGTCTGATCTCAGAAGCTAAGCAGGATGGGGCCTGGTTAGTACTTGGATGGGAGACCACCTAGGAAGACCAGGTGCTGTAGGTGTAAAAAAAATTTAAAAATAAGGGATTGTAAGCTGACAAGTTCCTTGCAATCTGTAAGGTTAACTGGGTTGTCTCTCCTTAAAAAAAAAAAAATTTAGAAATCTTGGAGGTATATTTAATTTGTTTCTTTTTTTTCTCTATAATTTAATGTGCATTATAAAAATTCTCCCTAATACTTAGAGTTTTATGTAAATTTAGGAAATGTTGTGATTTCAATATTCAAATATACAACAATATGCCTTTTTATGTAAAGTAATTATAGAATTGTTCAGAATTTCATCACATTGTTTAATCACTGGTCTATAGGTCTGTGCCCCTAAATTTTTAATCTTGGCGACACTGACTTTTTGAACTGGGTGATTCTTGGTTGTGAGGGCTGTTCTGTGCACTTTTGGGTATTTAGCATTATCCCCAGCTTCTACCCATTACATGCCAGGAAATTTCCCTCCAGAAGTGACAACTTAAAATATTTCTAGACATTGTCAAATGTCCCTTGCGGGACAAAATTGCCCCTCCTCCCACTGAGACACAATGACCTATAGGAACCTAAGTCAAAACATGTCACTTCTCTGCTTGAAACCTCCAGTGATTTCCTGTTACTTTCAGTCAAGTTCCAACACTAACCAACAAGGTCCTACACAGGTCAGCCCCTGATTGCCTGTCTGAGCTCATTGCCCACCTTCTCTTCCTGGCTCACTTTGATCAGCCATACCAGGCACTATTGGTCCCTGACCTATTCACTGGCGAGTCCCCCAGTGCTCCTTCTACAGATATCCCAGTGACATACTCCCTCCCCTTCATCAAGAGTTTGTTCTGATATTACTTCCTCTTCAAGGCCTACCCTGACCAACCCATTTTAAATATAATACCACCTCCCTAGTGGTACTGCCAGTTTCCATGCTTCCTTTTCCTTATCACTTAACTGATGCCATAATTTATAATTAGCTTATTGTGCATATTGTTTATTTTTCTTCACCTGCTAGAAAAAAACGATAGATATTTTTGTCTATTTTGTTCACAGCTATGCCTCCAGAACTTAGTACAGTGTCTAACACATAGTAGCTGGCCAACAAAGACTTGCTAAATGGAGAAATGAGAAAATAAAAATCCTAATGTTTTCTGCCAAGTTGAACTTTTCTTTGTGCAGGTGCTAGTTAAGATAATAGAAGTTCACTTAACAGAAGCAGGCTTTGCCTGAGCTAAACAGAAAAATAATATATGGAAAAGATATTGGGTAGGTATTAGGTAGCTTAAGAATCAAGTTTAGAAAATTCCCAGTATCAAAGTGAGCCATGGTCAAAACCATGTCTAGAACTGGTTTCCACAAATACTGTTGACTTGCCAATCAACAACAGAATCACTTGTATGTGCCAAGCTTTGAGCTAAAAGATTATTTGTGAAATGTCACATTAAATATAAATCCTATGGCAATCCTTAGAATCAATAGTGTAGATTTTTAATGGATAATTTTTAATAACATTTGACAAAATAGTTGCAGTATCAAGACAATCAGCATGTCTTCTAATCAGCATGTCTTCTAATTCTTCTTCTAGATCTTGACTTTAACAACTTGCTACATTGCAATGTCTATTATGTTCTGTGAATTTTACCATGGAACTGTCTCTCAGCTTTCTTTTCTCTCACTGCTGTTATTCTACTCTGGGACATCATATGTCCTTCTCAATTAGAGTAGCACCTTTCCCATTCATCTCCTGCCATTATACTTACTATTTCTTCTAAACTATGTTCTTACCTACCATTTTCTTTGTAAAATAAAACTGGGCAATAGCACTCTTCTGCTCAAAATCTTTTAATAGTACCCCAAGGTCCTTGTCTCTTCCCACTTTACTCCCCCGCTCCTCCAACCCCAACAAACAGTGAATCTTAAAAGACCAGTAATCATGGTCCATGGGTGTTAATTCTCTTGGGAAAACTAGGATTCTACAATCAAGATGAAACTGTTGAGTTCACTAGTATTCTTCTTGTGTTAGTAATGCAAGAGATATTAAAACCTCAGCTAATTTGTAATGTTCTGCTAATGTGTGCCAGGCAGGTAACTGAAAAGGAGAGGAAAAAAAGTCATGGTTTCCAGAGAAAAAGGTGTTCTTTTTCTCTGCTGATATCAGGTGTGTCTATCATTAGATCAGGGAGTGGTGAGGAAAAGGCTGGAAGGTAGTGAGTTACTGTCAGGAGGCCAGTAGGAAAAGGAGAAAAAATTAGGAAGTCAGCGGGGAAACACTCTCCAGGACCTTGAATGGTTTCTCCTAACTTGGGGAAACATGGCTTCTCTCATGACTTAACAAAAGCTGTGGTGAAATGTTCGGGGAACTCCTACATGAGTGCTGACATAATTTGGTGCAGATGAATCTGTGAAATGATGAGATGAGCAACCCACGTGCCCTTTATGGTTTCATAATTAGTAAATGTTACAAATATAAGAAAAAAAGTAAAGAAAATTTATTAAAGAAACAAGTTTTCAATCTTTGTAATTCTAAAACAGTGTTTCTGAGATATGAGAGGGTTTAAGTAAAATTTTCAATAAACTCTCACTAATTCAGGTAGGTTGGCATCTTTCTATCTGAATTAATCCATCAAAGGCCAAAATGGTTCTATTTAACTGATAACAATAGTTTCCATAATAAGCTTTAATAAACACATAAAACTAATTTACAATCATGAGCATATATTTCTGTAAATATAAAGTACTAAGCACTTGAATCTTCTCCCTGCTAGAGCCTGTATTAAGTAGTAAGTTCTCATTCTTCTATTTAACTTGCCTGCTGCTTTAAAATATACCTGCCCTACTGCTATGAACTATTCCATGTCTCATCCTCATAACCCAAATAAATCTGTTACAATTTATCGAGGTAATAGTCAATATTAAAAAGGGTAATAACGGAGTTCTTGCAAATCTGACATTGAGTTTATAGTTAAATACCCCATATCATGTATACAGTACTTAGTGGTTCATAAAAGGAATTTTCAAGAGCGATTTTTTTGCAACGCTGAAACAATAACAGCTCTCATCTGCATTGTCCTGAGGTATGATTTCAAAACTAAGACACATTAATCATATAGCACTGATTATCTTCATAGAAGGGATGCGGAGGGCCATTTCCTTGGGGAGGAATGGCCCCACAGGACTTAATTTTGCCTGTGGTGTTCAAATGTGTTACAACAATAATGTGTTTGTGAATTATTAATGTTTTAAAAATACATTTACAATAACAACAAAAACACTGTCACAGGAAAAGAATGCTTTTGACTATTTCCAGTTCATACACACTTCATTTATAATTTAATCTTATAAGTAAGAATCAACTTCAACATACCATTAGGAGAAAGAGAGGGTGGGAAGGAAAAAATACAGAAGTATGGTTCATTTCCTAAAGGAAGACACAAAACTAGTGATCAAGTGATTAATCATGCAAGTCAAATAAGGTGTTAGGGTGGTCAAGAAAAAGGATGTTCATGGACACAAGCGTTGTCAGGACAGGTTTCATTTAAAAAGATGAGCTGTGGATTAACTTCCAGGATTATGCTGTGCCTCGCCCTCTCTTTACGGGATGGTGGCTGGCTGAGCTGTTAGCTCTGGGAGACAACCTGGCAGAGTTGTCTCCTATGTCTATTCAGATTACAGAGCCCCTGGCTAAACTGAGGAGATCTGTTTATCAGAAGGACAGTGAGCTGGAGAAGAAGAGGTGGTTCATAGACTGGATGGGGGATAAAGAAAAGAGTTCAGTATTAGACCGTTATTCAAGAGATCCTACTCAAAGTATTGGAACAGTGGCAGTTTAGAAAAATAAAAAGTGAGTCAAAACAGTGAGAAGGCAGTAGCAAGATGCAAAGAGATAACAAAGGGATTTCAACAAATCCCTGGAGCTGTGGAACCTCCCACGCGGCCCACTCAGGCATGGTCGGTCACAGATGCCTTGCTGGCCTAGGGCTGACCTTTCGGAATCATCAGAAACATACCAGGAAGAAAGTCATGCAGGCAAAGAGAAATCGTGACTCATACACAGATACACAGATGCAGAAGTGGCCTCGGCATCATCTCTGGAGAGAGCCCTTGGCAGGCACATAATAGGTACTTAATAGTATGTTATGGTGAACGAGTGGATATGTTGAAACCAGATCCAATGAGCTGACATGGAGCAGAACTGTGTGAAATGCTGTTAGAACAAAAGGTCTAGGCCCTGTTACAGAGGCTTCGACAACCATGCAAGGTTGTTTGGTAGAGAGGTTTATGTTAACATCCTTTTAATCACACTGTCATCAAAGACAATCCAAATATAAACTCAGCCCAGACCAAAAGGTCACAAATAATAATAGCAAACATCAAACTTCTATGGTCTTATTATAATTATATATATGCAGATATATATGATTGTTATAGAAAGTAAATTGTTCTCTATCACTAATTTTCAGCTCCACGGAATAACATTTCTCACTAGAAACTATTGTCTGACAGAACTATATCTAAACAACAATGCAATATTTGAAATAGAAGGTATGTCTTAAATTTTCTCTGTTGATTGAATAAATTTTCAGTTAAGTAACAACTTTGAACTATGCAATTGCTAATGGCATGCAAAAATCTGTTTTAACATTTCTGTTGAAAATACGTGATGGAATTTATTATTTTTTAATGTTCTTATGTACATTTCATTTTAAGAAATGTGCTTTTGATTACAGTTTTAATGCAATCCTGTCTTGTGTGTTATTCAAAAAGTAGAAGAATCTTTTTTAACAGAAATTTTGCCATTCTGCTGCACAGTTGGACACAAACTGGTTACAGTGAAAGCAAATTTTAATAATATTTGGGAGCATTCACAAATGTAACAACTTTATAAATAGTCTTAATGTTTTTACTAGCTATAATTTTTACCAGCCAAATTCTTGTTTCCACTCTGAATTAATTTTATATGTTCAACAATCTATAAACAGACAATTTCGAACCAGGTATAAAACTACATGATATACTATGATCATGAAATATGAAGAGGTGCATACAGCACAAAATGTTTTTCTACAAAATACCATAAATTTTAAGATCTACCATAATTTTATGTATCCCAAAGAAAGAAAATCTTGCCAGTTAAACTCTGATGTGTCTATTGCAAAGACACAAGCCACTTTCACTTATGTGGAAAATGTGGGAAAATACGCAATTTAGAATCAACAAAAATGATATGAATATTTGGATTCATATTGTGTAAAGAAAATATTTAGTTAAACAGTTTGGGGGAGTATTGAATTGAATGAGTAATTATTCCCTTGATTGGCATTATAAATCTAAGCAACACTGGCAAAACAAAACAAAACCAAAAGAAGAGTAGCGAAAATAGCCCTTCTAAAATCAAACAAAAACATCATTGCTACAGAAAAGAAAAACACAAAATGATAACACTGGAAAGAAACTGACTCTACATTCCCAATCACATTCAATTAATTGAATACTTATGCTTTGTTCTATTCTTCATGATAACTCGCAATACTATTGGTAATAACTCCCTTTCGCCAGCTATAAGGTATTCTTTGCTTTTGTTCGGTGTGTTGATTTAACATTAAAAGTGTTTAAAATCTCGTAAATTTTTTTTTTTAGGCCTGCACTATCTGCCTTCATTGCATATACTACTGCTACACCACAATGAGTTAACGAACATCTCTGCGACCGTGAGGGAATTGAAGGGAATGCTAAACCTGAAGACCCTAAGTATTAATTTGCACTTCTATATGGGCCATGAGTTAAAACAGGAATAACACAGGATTTTCTTTCATTTTTAAAATTTAAATTAGATCAATACTTATAAGTGAAATGTTTAGATATCTCTGAAAACAAGACTAGATCTTATTCTTTTTTAAAATGCCTTTGAAAGAACAGGAAGAAAACAAGTTTGTGAAACTATTAGGCATGTCAAATGAAAAAAGTAACAAAAGATGACTTATGTATTTCAATCTATGATTTGGGTTTGGCCTTAAATGTAGGTTTTAGCCATATTATGTGATTCCATGTATATGACATGTCCCAAATAGGCACATCTATCAGGACAGCAATACTGAGAGGTAACTGTTTTTAAATAGATTAGTGTGTTTCCGGGGCTGGGGGGCGGGGGAGGGCGAGCGGAGTGAGGAGACTGAGAAGTAATAGCTAAAGAATAAGGGGTATGGTTTTCTCTTTAGGGTGATGAAAAAATTCTAAAATTGGCTATGGTGATGGTTGCCCAAAACTGTGAATATACTAAAAAAATGAATTATATTTATTTAATGGTTTTTATTTAAGTATTCAATTGGGTGAAGAGCAAGCCATTCATGAATATTGAATCACACCCAGCAAGGAACTGGCCTCGGTATTGGAAGAAAGTGTGAAATAAATTGGAAAAATAAATAAAACATATTTCCTACTCTCAATAAGTTTATAGAGTATTGAAGGCTAAATAAACCCATACACACTTGCAATATAAGACAAATCGTTCTAGGTATAACAGAGAAAAGATGCTCAGATCAACAAGTGGGTTTTTAAACTTTAGAGTCTGGAGACTTCTTTATATAATGTCATGAAATAGATGGCTTTTTAAATTTTCCTATTCATTTTCTATTCATTTCTCAGAATTGCTTGAGACCGTTTTGAATATGTGTAAATTGGTGTTGGTGATGGAGGTTCTAATCAAATCAATACATTAGAGTAATTAAAGTTTTCATATATTTTCAGTGCTAATCAGTTACATGTATTGTATTTAGGAGAAATGATTCATGTGTTATAGGTGGATTCATTAAATCCAACCCAAATATTAATATTACACCAAGTTCCTGGCAAATCCATGCTTACTCTTAGGACATGATAAGGTCTGTGAAAGACTCAGGATTGGCTTGCATATTTGAATTATTTGGCTCTTCTGTGCTGAACAGATGCTTTTATGATTAAAAGGCTGATTATACTAGATCTGGAATTCTTACTTATCTTCATTTTTCTATAAAATGAACTAATAGCTACCTCTCAAGATTGCTTGAAATATTAAGCCATTTTTGTAAAATATATATTTTTAAAAAGCATTTCTTGATATTAATGCTACTTTGAAGTAATAACAAATATTGTTTTATTGTTATGTAAATTAGATAACGAATTAAGATGCACACAGTCTAGAAATTCTTATGAGTAGTAAACAGATTAAAAAATATAACTGACATGTTAAATAATAATCATCATAACATATCTTAATAACTTTCCTGTTGAGAAAATGTTTTCTTACAATATTCTCATTTAAATTTTCATAGCAATCTTATGACGTGATTAGAATTATTCCCTCTTTAATGGTACAAATGTAAGGCTCAGAGCTTTAACCAAACTACTAAGGAGTGTTGTTGAAATTTAAACTCATACCTGCTTCTTTTAGTTATCATTTATTCATTCATTCAATAAATATTTATCATGTATTCATTATGTGACAGTCTACTAGGTGGGGACACAAAAGTGAACAGGAAAGTCTCTGGACCTTTATGGAACTTGAAGTTTTGAAACTCTCAGGTCAAATATTTCTTAGAGAGCTGAAGGGGCTTGACGTAAAACTAATTAGATAATTTGCTAAATGTAAGAACTCAATAATTTAAGCAAACTTATTTTACAATATAAAATTTAAAGGTTAGCAATCAAATTCACCCTGATCATAGTCAACAGGATTATGTACCTACCCCAGAAATGAGGGGAGTCTGAAATCTACCCCATGCCCCCACTCGTCTGGCAAGTGTGTATGTGAACACAGAATCCTGTCAGCCCTGAGTGCTGTGAAGGAGTGCCTTTTCTAGTTTCCTGAAACTAGAAAGGCTGTTAGGTCAACCTGGTAGTTTAATGTCCATATTATTACCTGTCACAACAGTTTAAGTGACCTCATAGTGATGTAATTCAAGTTATATAATTGTTCCAACTGAGAATCTTGTAGTGGGATCATTTTTTGAAATGGAGAACATGCTGTGTCAAAGTACAAAAAAAAAAAAAAAAGCAAGCATTTTCTCAAAATTCAGGGAAACAGATAGGCACATTTTGAAACTTTGTCCCATTTAGGTTAAAGAAATCGTATAGAAAAAAAATGTTTGCATTTGCCGAACTACAAATAGTGCAGTACTGTCCTCAGATTAAGTTTCTTTGAGCCTCATTTGCAATCACAGATTAGATTCAGCTCATTAACTAAAAGAAGTTCATGTATTTTGAAATGTTAAAATTTTTGTCTTTTCAAGTTGTAAAACCATGTAAAATGCTAAAGTGTTATTATTATTCCACTTCAGTTACAAGTTCTTTAGAGGGTGAGAAAATTGCCTGGAGGTAAAACTCTAATTAATCCATTTCAGCATTGCACCCTCCACTGGCATTTACGAGGAGAATTGCCAAGAGATGGCCCAGGAGACACATAGCTGGAAGCTGCAGGGAGGCCTAAAACCAGCTGCAGAGTGTGAGGTCCTGGAAACTGGAATTCCTGACTTCCAGGCTGAGTCAGGAGGGCCCCACCTCTCCTCCCCAGGCGTCTACCTTTCCACACCCTCCTCAGCTCCATTTTTCTCCGCCTTTCCCTCCTCCAAACTCTAAATTAGGAACTACATGTGTCAAAGTCCTGGCTGATGACTTTCACTGACCTTCAGTCTCCCTGCCTCTTTCCCAGCACGTGGAGAAAAAACACCACCTTTACCAACAGCAACGAAATACTTAACACTTTCCTGCTCCTCAACTTTTAGTCTTCTCATTTCTGTCAAATTTTTGCTTTGTTTCATTAAGCTCCACTATGGAGAACTATACTTAAACTTCTACATTGTGTAATTTTTAAGACTTGCTCCTGGCAGAACTATAAGGATTCACCACTGGAAATCAGAAGTGTCCCTTTCAAGAGAGGGTCTCCAGATTCTATAGGTTCTGCTCTTAAATGTTTTTTGCCTCATTGGGTTGCAGTCCACTGCAGACTGCAAACAGCCAGGGAATGAAGAGGGATGCAAAGAAATCTGGGTAGGACTATGATCTCGATGGGCTCTTTATTTGAGCCTCTTTACCTGAAATGCCCCTCAAGGTGGGACCACCCCTCTGAGACAATGACACAGAACACTCCACCCAAATAAAAAGAGCCAGCTAGGTCTTTCACTGCTGTTTGTACGGAAGAAGAGAATATCCTGACCCCTCTATTCTCTTCATCCTCTGCTTCAGTCCAAGATTGCCTTTTGAAAATTAGAAATGATTTTAGTTAAAGTAAGGTGGCAATAATTGTGGAGATCCTGATCTTCCTAAGTAATCTTGAGCCAGAACCTCGAAATCTTCATGTCTGATCATTGACATCTGAACTTCCTTCCCCAAGCTGTTCTGTACAGGCACAGAATATAATTGCTAAAGCTTCTCTCTATCATTTTCCTGATCTATTCAAATGGATATATTGGTGTATTATTAATTACATCAGTATTCTTCAAAGGTAGTCTCAAAAACATTCGGGCTCATTTAAATGATTTTAATTTTTGCTTTAAAGTTTTATAAAACAAATTAACTGGAGCCAATTATTTAGATGACTATATTTTTTTCCCCTCTCCTGTTTTGATAATAAGTAGATTCACACATGTGACTCATGTACCTCAAGCTTGTACAGTGAGCTAGTAGAGACATTTGATATATTATTGGGTAAATGTAAATTGCTTAGACTCAGAATCCCAAATTAAGATAAGCAAGACAGTGCTGGCGCCACTGCGGTGTGTTCTTTAAGTAGCCTAGAGGGAAGGTGGATTAAATAGTATTAACCTATTGAAAGTGAAAGTGTAAGCAATTTTGCTTCATAGTTTCTAAAGGAATGCACCCATACATCATGGAACGCTTTCAGAACTTTCAGACACAGGAAACCAGTTTCATATCTTAGAAACTTAATTTATAGTAATTTTAGTAGCATCAATCCAAAACTCATAAATCCAAAATATGAGAGGCTTAGTAGTATGGAAAGGTGGGGTGTGTGTGTGTGTGGGGGGAGACAGTTAAAAATAAGATTGCTTCCTTCTAAAATTTAAGAGTGAGGAAGAAAGTGAAGGATAATAAAGATGAAATGCCTTTCACACTATTTAATTCTCCTTTTTTTTTTTAAGTTAATTTAGGCTGAGGCTGGGCTTAACAGCCGAGTTTTCAGATTTGCTGTCACTTAGATTTTACTTTACAATGAAATGAATGTTGAACCATAATAACCACATGGAGTTTTTAGTATTGAGACATCTTCTTAATAACTAATACAATAGTAGTGAATCCCAATTTGGTGTTCTATATCGCTGAAGCTAGACGTTTTTTAATTTACATAAAGATGCTAACTAAGATTAGGAGAAAAAGTGAAGAAAAGAAATGAAATAGTAATGTTCTTAGAGAGGAAAGAGACTATGATGGGTAACCAAAAATAAATGCGACTGAAAGATGTTGGTACATCTTGCATTAATATCATATGCAGAGGCACTCTGCTCCCAGCTGCTACAATGTGTGATAGGGCTGTGAGGTGTCAGATGTGATTCTCCAAGATAGTAACCACAGAGCAGACTTCGGCACTAAAGAATTTGTGACTTATTCTCCTTCAGACTCTCATTAAAAACAATTGTGTTTGCTTTTATATCCTTAATGGGTGTCCTTTTCTCTTTCCTTCCTGGCCCAAACTACAATGCGTGATACCCGCGGATAGTTTTCAATCTGTCCTTATTACTGGTTTAATATGCATTTGTTCTACTCTGTCTTATAGTTATAATTATTTGTAACTGCTTTAAAATTCTTTCTCTTTTAAGATTAAAATTCAAACCAGTTTTGTCCTCACTTAAGAAATCTTGAAAAATATCCATTTCGTTTTTCCTCTCATTTCCCCCAATACATACATATTTTCTTTCTTTTAAATTTCTTTGTTGCTCCTGGCTCTACATTTTCTTTTGTGCTTTTCTTTTGTTCATGATTCATCAGGTGTCTTCCACTGCCTGCTGTAAATCTCTCCAAAACTCGTGTTTTCCACAGGGAATCACTATATGTAATGAGTTTATAAGCCAGAAAATGTTCTGCTTATACAATAAATATCACAATTTTTTATTACCTACAGAGAAAACATCCAGATGATTACCTTTTTCAGTTTTTATCGAAATAGTTTGTTATCTTTTAAGCCCCCATCCTTTAGGCTGCAAATAGATTTTTATAAATATCAATTAGGGTTTTTTCCTAGGTTTCTAGTGCATAATATTTTCATGCCTTTATCAAGGCTGTTTGTATTTTAGTCGAATGCTGCAGCACTACTCAAATTTAACACATACAGTAAAAGAGCCTCATTGAGAGAGGGTGTTTGTACAATAGCTGGAGCTCTTTCTGCTACTGCCATCTAGTGGTTCTCCGCACTAGATATGTTTTCCAGAAATTGCACGTAGGCAGAATCCAATAGTTAAAGATAGCCAACTGGAAATCATAAAAGGTTTTTTTTTTTTTTTCACATTGTATTTAAAAAAAAAAACCTGTTTAATATTATAAAAGGAGGAACAAGGAAAATATATTACCTTTTCTGTGAAAATAAAACCCTCACAACTCCTAGTCGAATGTTTTCTTTTTTTAAATGTCCTACATGCTGATAGGTGATATCAGAAGTGCCAGGATCTCTTCTAAATTCTACGTGCATCCCACCTTCAGCCACCGTATTCGCCAGCGTGGTTCATCAGGTATCCCTGGCCAGGGAAAGACATCAACAGTGACTCTCAGCTCTGCTCCCGCTGAGATCCGAAGCTGCTGCTGGCATTTACCTATTCTGACCTATACACAGTGGTGCGAAGCGGAGGAAGAAAACTGCATTAGAACAATACACCACATCTCCGTCCATCTCCACACAGGCAACCTGTAACCGCTGGAGGAAGAGAACAAGTGAACAAGTACTTTAATAAATACCAGCATCAAGGCTCTCACGGAGCTGACATGCAGTTCTTCCTTTACTGATTAACTTGTGGACATGTTAAACCTTTTCTCTTTTGTGGCAGATTCCGGTCAATGATCTGTCCCCGGCACTTAGCACAGCTCCTAATGGATAGCAAGCTCTCAGAAAATATTTGTTGAATGAATGAATTTAACAGGAAAAGTGCTGCCCTGAATAAGGAAGGGTTTGCTTGGTCTGTGAAGCAGAGCTTTACGTCTTTGTGTTTTATATCAGTCATGTAATTTTCTATATTTTATCGAATGATAAGTGAAACTAATTTTGAAATTTGACATCTTAATTTGAGTTCTTTATTTGCAGGTCTCTACCAAAACCCTTTCTGCCAATACAACCTGTACCGTTTATATATAATCTACCACCTGCCAGGAGTAGAGTTGCTTGACAGAAATAGTAAGACCTCTTTCTTGTAGAGAAATATTTGAGACGGTCTTATAACTCAGTGGTTTCAAAATGCTGAATATCTTTGAACCTAATTTTCTTAGGAAATGAAAGTTTTTAAATTATTTTTGAAATTTTCCTTCCTCTAGCAATTTATGCCTCCTGACCACTATACTGGAAAGGCCATCTTAACCAAGCATGAGGATCAGTCTTCCTTCTGGTCCTGATATTGACATTAATGTGTTGAATGCCAAATCATTTACCCCCTGCTATCGTGGTTTCTTATTTCAAAAATGAGAGAATTGGACTAAGTTTCTTAAGATCTATTTAAGTTCTAAAAATCATATTTTTTGAAATTCTGTAAATTATTAAAACATATCATCAATGGTAACTCTCTAATGAATACATCTTTAGACACTGTAAATAAGCTAGCATGTCTGATTCATATGGGCTACAAAAATGATCAACTTCAATGCATTATATTTTATATTTTTGGAGGCCTGTGCCTCCAAAGTGCTTTATTACTCATCTTTCTACTTATCTTTCTATCTCTAGGTTTAAACATTCTAAATAATTTATTACTGAGTACCATTTTAATGAGAACATATCAAAACCTTATGTTCATACCTCTTCTTCCTCACAGCCTTGAGGAAATGAGGGATATATCATAGTTGTTATTTTATTCATCCCTGGTGATGTGTTAGAAAGAGTCTGGGAGGCATTAGAATTGATCTGTGCCTGTGACCTAAGGGGCATATATTGAACACTTGTAAGATTATGGAAGTAACTGTGATAGCCCTTCACAAATTAGTTTTGACAGGATGCTCACATATAACATAATTCAGGTAAATATATTTTTGAATTTGTTCAATTCTGTTTTGAATCACTCTGCATATCTATCTATAATGCTATCCAACAACATTCCTTTTTGCATTTATCAGAAGTTACAGAAAAAGAAAGAAGATCAATGATTACCATTTTTAACCATAAAAAGGCTCATATTGTTCAATCAATATCATTCGGAAGAAAAGTAGATGCCTCATGGAATCCTAGATCACCAATTAAGCAAAAACCAGCCCTGAAAGTACCTTCAGGTATTTTGAAAAAAGCAAAAAATGAGATTAAAACTTCTCAAACTTTTGGGTAATTTGATAATAATAACTGTAATTTATAATAAGCTCAATATCTGTCTATGGCCATGCTACCCTGAATGAGCCAGATCCCATCTGATCTCGGAAGCTAAGCAGGGTCAGGCCTGGTTAGTACTTGGATGGGAGACCACCTAGTAAGACCACGTGCTGTAGGCATAAAAAATAAAAAATAAAAAATAAGAGATTGTAAGCTGACAAGGTCTTTGCAATCTGTGAGGTCAACCAAGGGTTGCCTTGCCTAAAAAAAAAATATATATATATGTATATTTTATATATATATATATATATATAAAGTAAGCTAAGTACCTACATAGTGAGATAAATATTTTCTAATTTTATTAATATAAAGAGACATGTAATTTTTTCTTTATTTTTATATATTAAATTTAATGAGGTAATATGATAATACTGAGATATTACACTGGAATCTTTGTCCCAGTATCTAGCACAGTATAAAGATAGGATCAGTAAATAAGCTACAGTTGTTATACCACTATCACTGAACAATTTCACCAATTAAAGCCATTGCTTTTGATACTATGGACAAAGTATTAAGAAAAAATAAAGATCATCTGCAATTTCTCCACCTAGAAAAAAGCATTGTTAGTATCTTGGTCATTATATTCAAATATAATTTGAATATCTTCAGAATTTTCATTAGTTGGAATTAATTTCTTATATGTAACTAAAATCCAACTATAGTGACTTAAGTAAATAGAGATTCACTTTTCTCATGTAGTGAAGAGGGCAAAGGTAGGGTGCCCAGGGTTAGTGTAAAGTTCATTGACATCATCAAGGGTTCAAGGATACAGCTATTTTTTTGTTCTACTATTCTTAGTGTGCTTTATGGGTTACAAGGTGGCTGCCGTACCACCAGGCATCACAGAGAGGGATTAAAAACCAGATACAAAGACAAACGCCTTTTCCTCATGACTTTGCAAACATACATTTGAAAATGAAAATACATGTAAGAATAGATTTTCTAGAAACAAAGGGGAAATATTAAATTGGAAAAGTTTTGAAGAAATTACCCAGAATGTAATATAGAGAGAGCAAGAGATAGAAAATATTAATCAGCTGTTGATGCAAGGAGACATTAGATAAGGTTCAATATAAGTTTAGTAATTCTAAAGGAAAAAGGTAGAGAAATTGGGCAAAAGGTGATCTTTGAAGTAATAATGGCTGAGAATTTTTCAATTTTCAAAGATAATATGAATCCTTAGATTCACCAGTCAAAATTAATCCAAAGACATAAAAGATAACAACAAAAACAAAAATCCACAGCAAAAGCAAAATGATCTTAAGGTAGGAAGAAAATGTAAATTTACCTACAAAAGAATAATATATAGATTCACAACAAACTCCCCAACTGCAGTGTTGGAAGTCAGAAGACAGTGATCTGATAACATTAAAATGCTAAGGAAAAGTAATAGTCAACCAAAAATTCTACAATCAATTAAGTTATTGTTCAAGAATGAGCAAGAGAAAAAGAGAGCAAAAATCAAGACTTTTCCCTCAATTTTTGATTATGAAATTTTCTACGTAGGAAGAGGTGAAAGAATATTAAACACCTGTATATGCCCATGTATTCAAAAATAATTTTCTGCCATATTCACCAACCGTCCATATGAGGCTTTGCCTTATGTGAACTGGAAACATAAAAATATTGCCAAACCATTTAAATACTTCAGTAGCAAACATCATGATGTTTCACTCCTAAGTAATTTAGCCTGTAAATTTAAAAAGGAGGCTCTCCTGTATAGCCATAATGCCATTATCACATCTAAGAAAAATAACTTTATACTATTAAATATATCATCTATATTCAAATTTTTCCAGCCATTCCAAGATGACTTCCATAGCTGCTTTTTCAAACCACAATCCAGTCTGATTCATAATTGCATGTGGTTGCTATGGCTCTTTAATATCTTTTTATTTAGAATAAATTCCCAAATTGTTTCCATAATATTTGGAAAGGACCAGGTCAGTTATATTGTAGAATGCCTCAATTTGTATGATTGTTTCCACAAAGTGTCATTTCACTTGTTCCTTTATCCCTACTTGTCCTATGGAGTAGAAATAATATCTATAAGACATGTTCTGGATGCAAAAGAGTATAGAGCTATGGTACCCAAAGTGTGGTCCCCAAACTAGCAGCAACAGTATTACTTAGTAATTTGTTACGAATGCAAATCCTTATCCCAAACAAGATCTACTAAATTTGAATCTCAAAGGTAGAACCCAGGAAGTTATGTTTTAACAAGTCTTTCACGCCATATCCTCCCGTTAGAGAACAACCAGTATAGAGGTAAGAGCACAGGCTTTGGGATCGGATTCCTCAGACAGAACACTGGCTCTGCTAGGAAGTTGAAGCTTTATTTTGGACATTAATTTGCTTCACCTTTCTTTTTTAAAATAGGGATAATCTCTACCTCTGGTTGTTATGACGTTTAACATGTGAAACACTGTAACACCTGATCTGCCACATCAAGTGCATGATAAGTTGAATCGTTCTATTATTATTCGGCCACTTCCTTGATTTTTCTTTGACTTCATCTAAGAGCGGATGTCCAAACTGAATGTAACCTGATTAGTGGAAATGAGCCACGCTGGGGTAGAAAAGGAATTTCTGGATAGAATATCTTCACTTTCAAAAAGAGCTAATGTACCCAATAACAAGCGATATGAGGCCACTCACCATCTGTATTTCAGTGCTATAATTGTTACAGGTGTGAGAACAGCCAATCACTACCTTTAGTGCTTTGCATTTCTTTTGTGTAACCAGAGTGTGACAAGAACGATTATCCTTTTTATTCTCTTTACTACTTTTCATATCACACCTCCAAAAACAAAACAGAAAGAATAGGGAGAGTATTTTAATATGTTGACTATAGCCTTCCTAAAAATTGGCAGCATGACTCTAATCAATCTACTGGTTTTCTACAAACCAAACATTGATCATGAAACTAATAGAGTGAAACCACTTAAGTTTTTAAAACTTATGCCTTCTAGTTTATAGTTTCTATATTTATTTTGCTATTAATCTTCTCTTACTGTGACATGAATATTTAGGACATTGAATTCTTTTATTGGGAAGGAAATACACTTGAAAATGTTTATAAGGCAATTATAACGCCACACTTTAATTTTATTATCTTTAACCCTAAATTGAGAAACTAGCTATACTCCAAATAGCTAGAAAAGCAAGGTCAACTTGAAGTTTCTTCAAATCTCAGCTATTTATTGCTATCAAATAGGTGTGATTGAAAGGCATATACCTATTTCCATTAATGTCTTTGGTTCTTATTGCATGATATTCTTGGGCTTTCATATGACTTTAAGAAAATGACAGTTGCAGGTTTCTCAACTCCCTAATTGGAAAGCCATTAAGTATTATTGAAAACATCAATAAACTTTTAAAATATCTACCCAAAGTGAAACTGCTACATTTCCATGATGTTTGCTTTTCTCCCCCAATAAAACAGAATTCCAGAGGCTGAGATCAGGCTGGGGGACAGTATCCCAGAGCCTGGACCAGACAGCTGAGCATATACTACTCAGGAACAGAGAAGAAGAAAACAGAAAGGAAAATCAGGCAGACCATTTACCAAATGGCAGTTCACCATAGTGGGCCAATTCAGGTACAAGGCAACAAGACAGAATCCAGAGAAAACAGAAAATTCAAAGTTTTGAGCTGGGGTATCAAAGGCTCAGGAAGCTAGGCCTTGAAGACATCTGTGACCCTGGGTAGCAATGACACCAGACACACCAGGCAAGCAAATGTCAAGTGCTACTTGTACATGAAGTCTCAGATAGGCGGAGAGGTCAACGTGAGGTCTGAGAATGGTTGACAATTAAGAAAGCTATGCAGAGTCAGAAGGACATGTGAAGGCAAAAATCCACAGTCAGTAAAACTACCTGCTTGTAAGCACGATTTACATAGAAATCAATGGCTAGGGCCCCCGGAGTTGTGCCACGCAGTTGTCCTGGGCCAAAGAGATAAACTAGGATTATTTTCTAAGAGAAACATCATATGCAAAAATGAAGTCCAGAGAGATTAAACATCTCAATGTAAATGAATTGGAAAGTACTGGAAAAAAATCATATCTAATCCTGAAGTAAAGAAGGCCAATCAAACCCTTACACAAACACCAGAGTCATAAAAATAAAATGCTTTATTTAACTACAGATTTAACTACATAAAAATGGAAACCGTTATATAACATAGGAACAAAATTATAGACACAATCGGGAGAAATATTTTGAATATACACAATATGCAAAACTTAATGCTCATTATATCAAAAGGCTCCTATAATAAATTTGAAAACTCCAAGTAGAAAAAATAACAAAAGCTGTGAAGACATTTATAAAAGGAAGTAAATGTGATATCTAATGATCAGCCTCACTGGTTAACAAATAATTACAAATTAAAACAATGAGATACCATTTTCATCTAGCAGGTAGGCAGAAGTTAAAAAGGTTGGTGAAGTTAGTGAGAACTTCAACAAAGAGATAGAAAACATAAAAATGGAGATAGAAAACAAAAAAGAACCACTTAGAAATGAAGAATACAATAATTGAAATAAAGAATATATTAAAAGAATCAACAGTAGATTAGATGAAGCAGTGGACTGAATCAGTGATTTGGAATAAAAGATAGCAGAAAACATCCAATCAGAAGAGCAAAAAGAAAAAAAAATCCAAAAAATATGAGGATAGTTTAAAGGTCCTCTGGGACAACATTAGGTATATCAACATTCGTATTAAGGGTACCAGAAGGAGAAGAGACAGAGAACAAGGAACTGAAAACCTATTTGAAGACATAACAGAAAACTTCCCTGTCCTCGTGAAGGAAATAAACATACAAGCCCAGGAACACAAAGTCCCAAATAAGATGAACCCAAAGAGGCTCACACCAAGGCATGTAATAATTAAAATGTCAAAGTTTAAAGACAAAGAATCTTAAAAGCAACAAGAGAAAGGCAGTTAGTTACCTACGATGAAGCTCCTATAAATTGTCAGCTAATTTCTCAACAGAAACTTTACAGGACAGAATTTACAGGATAGGGATTGGCAGGAAGTATTCAAAATGATGAAAAGCAAGGACCTACAGCCAAGATTACCCAGCAAAGCTATCATTTAGAATCAAAGGACAGATAAAAAGCTTACCAGACAAGAAAAAACTAAAGAAGTTCATCACCACTAAACCAGTTTTACAGGAAATGTTAAAAGGACTTCTGAAGAAGAAAAAAAAGATATAAAATACAAATAATAAAATGGCAATAACTACATATCTATCATCAATTAGTTTAAATGTAAATGGATTAATGCTCCAAGACTTACAGTGGCTGAATGGATAAGAAAACAAGACCCTTACATACGCTGCCTACAAGAGACTCACTTCAGATTGAAAGACACACATAGGCTGAAAGTAAAGGGTGGAAAAAGATTTCATGAACATGAAAATGAAAAAGTAGTTGGGGTAGCCATACTTATACTAGATGAAATAAACTTTAAAACAAAGGCTATAGCAGGAGACAAAGAAGGACCTGGAGTCCGTCTGGGTATTTATCCGAAAAAATCCAAAACCTTACTTCAGAGGGACTTGTGCATCCCTATGTTCATTACAGCATTATTCACAATAGCCGAGATATGGAAGCAACTTGGTTGTCTCTCAATGGATAAATAAAGAGGTGGTACATATATATACAATGGAATATTACTCAGCCTTAAATAAAGAATGAAATCTTGTCATCTGCAATATGAATGGACCTAGAGGATATTGTCGAGGAAATCATACGAAGACAAACATCATATGATTTCACTTTTATGTGGAATCTAGAGAAATTGAACAAAACAAACTTATAGACATAGAGAACATTTTGATGGTTTCCAAATGGGAGGGGTTGGGGGAGGATGGGTGAAAAATGGGAAGGGATTAAGAAGTACAAATTAGTAGTTACAAAATGGTCATGGGGATGGGATATATAGCGTAAGGAATACAGTCAATAATATTGTAATAACTGTATGGTGCCATATGGGTACTAGATTTATAAGGGGGATCACTTTAAGTTATATAAATGTCTAACATGTTATTGTACACATGAAACTAATATAATATTACATTTCAACTGCAATTGAAAAATAAAAAATTATTAGAAGAAAAAATCAGTTAAAGATGAGGGGAGAGCAGAACAACTCACATACATGGTTCACCTTTCTTGGAAGACCATAGGGCAATAATGACAGTGCCCATCAACACATAAAATGTGCAAACCATTCAGCACAGAAGTCAAATTCGAAGGCTCTCTCTCACAGAAGTATTCGTACACACAAAGTATATGTATAAAGATGCTCAGTGAAACATTTTGTTAATAGAAAAAACAGCAGAAATAATCTGGTCATTCATAGGAGAATGGTTAAATTATGGCACATTCATGTAATACAAATCATTCTTACATCATAGAATTATTCCATGATATATTTTCACAGTAAAAAAAAAAAAAAGTCGTGAAATAATATAATGCGGAGTAATGGCAAAATTGAAATTTTGTCAGAAAACAAATGTCAGTATGTATATGTGTGAATATGAGTGTAAATGCACATAGCGGCCTGGATGCATATATACAAAACTCTTAATTGTGATACTTCTGATAAAAGAAATTGGAAAAGTCAAAGGGAGATTTTACTATTTTCTTGTTTATATGCATCATTTATATACATTATAATAGCAAAATGTGTACCTTTTGTAATTAAAAACGTAGAAAAAAATGTCTGCAGCGATCATAAAGGGCACGGGAGACTTGGGTCAGCCACCTGTGACGGGAAAGATGCCATAACTCCTCTCTTTAGGCAGAGGCTGTGTGCTCCCTGCTGCTTGTGGACTGGCAAGAACTCACATGTGGGCTTTGGTGGCCCAACAGGTGCTGGTACATTCCATCTCTAGCCTGGCACTAGGCGCCTTCTAGAGAGGAATAAACAAAGAAATGACAGTCTCTGGAAGATACTATAAGAAATCCAAGCTTTGAGAACTAGCCTTTGAGTTTCAAAGCTAGGGAAGATATAGATTCTTGTGATCTAGGATTTGTTTTTCCGATTTTTTGAAGTTAATGCCAAGAATCCAGATGGTTTAAACTGCTCTAAATATTTCTCCCCATTTGACCTATTATTCCATTTATAAATACATGTGCCTTTCTGAAAAACAGGATCAGTTTCTGTCCATGAAAATATCTTAACTATAAAAATTCCCACTTGGATTCTCCTGGTAACTAAATTGATTAAGCATTCTGTTCTGAATTTTGAGATGTATTGTATTAAAGATGTACTGTATTAAAGAATTGGCCTTAAATCCTAAGACAAACCTAAGGCATTATAAGAGAAATTTCAATTTGGGGTTAAGTATCAAGGCTTTTGTGATGGATTGAACTATTCCTCTAACTGCTTTTTGGAAAACCAGAGAGCTATGCTCTAGACCTTTCCTTTACAGTATTGTTCCATTGTTTTAAAAAGCTGAATAAACATTTGAAAAGTACTAATTCCGAAATGTATTTTTTTTTTAGATTTTGCATTTGCGAATAATGTAGACAAGTAAGTGATTTTTTAAATATTACTTTTATCAGATTTATTTTATAATGGTGTTGATACCCTAAATCATTCCCATTTCCCAAAATAGATTTTAATGAGTTAAAAAATGACTAACTCTTCGATATATATAAAAAAATTGCTATGCCTTTCTGTGATAAATGAGTTCAGGCTATGTATTCATATTAGAGTTATTTAGGTTTTTAATATTATTATAACCTAAAATAAATGAAAGTATGATTCGATACATAAAAGAAACAAGAATTATTAGCTATTGCAAATGAGGGTCTTTACCTTCCTTGTTTACTGTTACCCTAAATATACCCAGTGAGAGGAATTATTAACATTTTATATTCACTGGAATTTTCACTTTCAAATCAAATCCTTCATTAAACTATGAAAAACATTTCAAATTTATGAATATTGATGAATTTTAAAACTACTTTTTTATTTAAATTTTGCACTTAGGAATTTTTTTCTTTGGATTCAGTGTTGAAAAATATCCCAAGCACATTAATACAAGATGTATAATGTAGAAAATAATAACTTTCCAATAAAATGTATATGATACTAATGTGCATGATATCCATAAAAATTTTAACATTTAACACTGGTTTAAAACATGAATACATGAATGTGTGAGACCTAAATTATAATAGCTGATCCTGAATATGGCAAAAAAAAACTCTCTTATTAAAATAAACAATATATACAATAAAAATAGTTACTTATCCTGGAAGCCATTTGTTGGTTTAGCTCGTAAAAGTTATTTGTTAGTGGTACTAGACTACCTTCAAATAACATAGAAGATGGCATCGATTCAGTTAAATTAAAAATTAACTTTGGTCTAATTGATTTTTTTCTGACATAATTGCCATTTTTGCAGAACTGTGTTTGATGATCCAGAAGATGCTGTTTTTGTAAGGTCCATGAAGAGATCAGTAATGGCTATTACCTTTCTGAACTGGGACACAGTTCCAACACAAGAAGAAAAATACCTCAAAGAGGAAGTAAAAGACACAGAACCTGCTCAAATGCTCACAGTTACAATAAGATAACCCCTGGTATTTCTAGAAATCCTAGTGGTTTTCAGCGGTACATTAAACTTCTCTGTGATTAAGCAGATTATGTATTTATTGTTATTTGAAACATTTCAAATATAAACAGAAACACTAGTAATGAAAAATAGTTCCTACAGTTTATGTTAAGTTTTTGTTGAAGTAAATATGAATATAGAAATGTACACAAATCATGTGTTCAGGGCAAATTTTCATACAATGAACAGCCATGCAACTGGTATCCTACATCAAGAAACAAAATATTACCAGCACTCTAAAAGCTTCCTCAATCTTGTCACTATTCCTATTACTCATTACTACTCACCCTTCAAAAGTAACCCATGTTCTGATTTCAAAACCGTACATTAATTGTGTCTGTTTTTAAAAGGCCTATCAGTGGAATCATAGGTTAAATGATTTTTTTGGCTTCTTTTACTCAACATTATTAAATTCATCCACGTTGTTAGTAGCAGTAACCCATTGTTCTCATTGCCATATAGTAATCCCCCTATCTGATGGTGCTTAGAACCATCACACTATAAAAACAGACACTGTAAAAGTGGAGCTGAAATCAAATCAGGCAAGAGACGAAATGTCACTGAGAATCTGTAATCTCCTTTTACCTGTGGGCACTTAAGATTCTATACACAGCCAGAGTCTGAAATTCAGGTATGGTCCCTGGCAGAAGGTTGCAGCTGAGTAAGAAAACAGTTTGGCACTGATGTGGGTGAGTGGCTGATATCATGGCAAAAGTGATGACGTGTGGCTTCCAAGACTGTCATATAAAGAATTGAAATGCTCTCTTGCTCCCCTGCCTGGATCACTTATTCTGCAGGTAGCCAGCTGCCATATCATGCAGAACGTGAGCAGTCCTATGGAGAGGTGCATGTGGTGAAGAACAAGAGGCCTCCCTCCAAAAGCCACTGAGGAACTGAGGCCTTCTGCCAACAACTATGTGAACTGCAAGCACATCTTCCAGACCCAATTAAAGCTTCAGATGACTGTAGCCCTGGCTGAAAGCTTCATGGCACCCTCCCGAGAAAGCCCAAGCCAGAACCACCCAGGAAAGCTGCTCCTTTATTTCTGGCCTTCAGAAACTATGAGATAATGCTTATTGATGCTTCGAGCTGATAAATTTGCGGTTAACTGGTTACATAGTAATTGAAAGTAATACAATAACCCATGGTGCTAGAAGTTTTGTTGTGTGTAAGGATGCCTTGTGAAGTCTCTGGCAAGCTCTGAGAGGAGAGTCGCAGCCCAGTTTTCAAGGGTTCTTGAATAAGACCACACCATCTGCAGCAGAAAACTCATCATGTTCAATTAGCAGTTCTTGGCATGCTACTGCATCCATTCTAGAACTGAGAGTCTGACCATTGATCATTAAGTAACAGTTACCTCAAAGCTACACATCATGACCCAGCTATATCAGATCCAGCAAGCAATAATGTTGGGTGGGCGTGGCAACAATCCACTTCATGATGGAAATGGTATATTTGGGATCCAGTTTAAGCTGGCCCATGAGTTGCATGAGAAGTATTAATTTTTAATTATAGTAAGTTCAGAATTAGGTATTGTAATCTCCAGGTTAACCACTAAAAGAGTAGTCAAAGAATGTGTAATCTGGTATTTTTAAGCCTATAATCACTGAAAAGGATGAATAATCTATTCCAGTTATAAAAATATGGCTAGGAAATTGTACTTAATCTCCTTTTTAGAGAACTAATGGAAATTTTTCATTTATATGAAGAAAAAATTGCTTTAAAATGTACTCCTCAATACTGAATGTTTTCATTCAATAATGAAGGGCTACTAAGTGGCTGTGACTGGAAAACACCATTTGGGGAGAAATACAAAATAGATAAGACATTATCCTTACTTAAGTAACACAAAACTCTACCAAAATAGAACACACATTTGAGAGGGTGCTTTCAATTAAGTTCTTTGTTTTAAACAACAGAGACCCATTCAAGCTGACTCAAGTGAAAGCATATTTATTCCATGAACCAAAGGAGATCTCATGACTAGGAAACAAAACACCGATATATAGATCTCAGAGGATAGTGGCTACAAGCTGGGGCTCTGGAATCAGACAGACCTAGTTCAGCTCTTCCACTTACTAGTAATGTTACTTGGACAAGTTACTTAACTTCTCTAGGCTTTAATTTCCTATTATTTATAATAATTATTGTGGTTATCTCATGGAGCCTCAAGGATTAAGTTAGGTAATATACGTAAAGTGTTAGGTAGAGTGGCTTTCTCAAAGTAAATGCTTCATGTTAGCTAATACTGTTATTCTTAACCCAAGAGCAGTTGTGCTCATAAGGACTATACCTGATATCAAAGACTGAATGTTTGTCCCTACAAAGTTTACACGTTGCATTCTAATCCCCAGTGAGATGGTACTTGGAGGAAAGGCCTTTGGAAGGTAATTGGGTGGTGAGGGTGAAGGTGTCATGAATGTGATTAGCGCCCTGATAAGGACTAAAGAGTGAGCTTGCCCTCTTTCTGCTGTGTGAGGACACAGCAAGATGGCCCTCTGTAAAACAGGAAGAGGGCACTCACCAATGCTGGCACCCCGATCTCAGACTTCCAGCCTCCAGGACTGTGAGAAATAAAAGTTTGTTGTCTAAGCCACCTTAGTCTATGGTAATTTGTTATAACAGCCCAAACTAAGTCACCTGGTCTATTAGGCAGGGTCCTTCAGAGAAATGGAATCAATTGGATATATGCATAGAGAGCAAGCAATTTTTTGGAAGGAATTGGCTCATGCCACTGTGGGGGCTGGCAAGTCCAAAATTTGTAGGGCAGGCCAAGGCAAACTAGTTCAAGCATGATGTTTTAGTCTGGAGTCCGAAAATCACAGGACAGGACAGCAGACTGGCAGGCGTTTGTTTGTTGGGGCTTATTTTTGTCTGTGGCTCTTGGTGTTTCCATGTTGCCAGCTTCTTCAGCTCCAAGACTAGGATATATGAGGCAAAGAGAAAACCCAGAGAACCACCAAGTGCCATTTAGCGGATCCTGAGGTTCCCATCTGTCTCCGTCTGTTTGTTTTATTTAACATCCAGGGGTTTTAGTTTTACTTAAGCAGAGGAATAGGAAAAGTATATCCATTTCATATTTCCAGAAAGAGAAGTGTACAGATGATTTTTTAAATGTAGCTGATTTGTTTCCTTTTGTGACTTCTGGGGTTATTATCACATTTAGGAAGGCCTCCTTCATGCCAAAATCGTTAAGAATTCTCTCATGGTTTCTGGGGCTTAAATTTTTTTTTTTCACATTTAAATTGTATCCATTTGAAATCTTCCTGGGATTAAGTAGTCTTATTAATTAACTAGCAATATTGCCCCGAAGTGGCCAATTATGTACTTACCTTAATTATTCTAGCTAAGTTAGGTCACCAGTTAAAAAGATGCCTTTTTTTTTATAAAACTAGAACTTTGTCTTTAAAAGAAATAGAAACTAAGTTAGAGCTACGTTTTGGGGGAAAAATACCTCCTATACATTTACTGAAGAAATTCTTATAAGGAAGAAATAATTTGCTTTCTTACTAAGATATTGCTTTTTGTCTATGCAAATGATGCTTACTAGTATATATTGGAATAGGAAGACTATTATAATCCTTTAGGTCCTATTTTTGTTTGAGAAAAATTTCTTAATGGCATTTTGAAAATAATTCAATATGGTAAAAAAAGATAATTGGGATGACTACCTGTTTTGATGGTATCATTATGGAAACATCTGTTTTAGGTTATTTACGACAAAGGAAGGAACTATAATCAGAACCACCCTCATTTTCTTTTAAACCCTATTTTATGGCCACCTCTTCCCTGAAATACATTTGTGGAAAATTTTGATATTGACATGGTTTATTATACCTGTAGTTCTCTCTGGCCAATGTAAAAGTTCCTACTTATGTCAGTTATAGCTGTTAGCGAGTTCTGATTCATATCAACATTCATTTCAATGAAGGGGAAAATTACCTCTGCCACATCTCTTGATTTTCCTATTTCCTTCTGCTTTATTTTTTTTTGTAACTCTCCATGGTATCCAAAGATAGGGAACATGATGATAACACAGAATGATGTCAACACAAACACACACACCCCAAAAAACCCCAAAACAAAACATTAAAAATCAGGGAACTCAGGTAAAAAACATATTTGTAGGCAAGGACAGCCTGGAAGGATTATTTTACTATCCAAAGATAAATGTGTATCTGTGTGTAAATGAAACACTTTGATGAATGAAGGGTGGCTTGTCATAATTGACAAGTTCAGACACAATCTGCCCACTGAATTCATAATCAGTTATATCTCTTAAAACTGAACTTACTCTCATGAGGTCTTCCATAAGCATAATGGTAAGGGTGTGCAGGAGATATATGTAAAGTTTGAGGCTGGGAGAAAAGAAACTGAGTGCAAAGAAAAAGAGAACCAGCCAGATAGAAGAATTTAATCAGTGAAGTGAGAATTTTTGTCATATTGATTTGCAATTATACATATTAAAATAATGTTTATATTTTGTTCTCCAATATTTGCTAAGTTTCATAACATTTGTTGAGTTCTCTAATACTTCTCTAATATTTGCCAGCCCCTGACAGCAACGAACTATGAAACAAGATGTGAGTTGGTTATATTAATAGGCACAATTTATTTTACAATCAACAGAAACTATGAAAGACAGCACTATCTTCCACTATCACATTCTAGCTCTGTTTAAATACTGCACACTCTAAAGACATTCTATAAATGACAGTTATAAATCAGTTTCTGGACAGGAAGGGTCACATGAAAAGCTTATAGGAAGATAAAATTCAGCCTTTCAAGTGGAATATGGCACATGAATTAGTTTTATAATTGTGGAAACAGTATATTTAGCCATTATTTAATCAAAAATTTTATGATACCTTTTTTGTTAATGTACATGCTAAATAACTCTGGCAATGCCAGAAACCTGACATTTTTAAAAGTACAAATACTATAGATGAAATATCACTGCAGGAACTACATAAAGTTCAGATTGCTCAAGATAATTTCTATAGAAAACTATAATTAGTTGAACTATGACATAGGTCTTTTAACATACAGCCTTTCTTCATTTTGTTATATCCTAATAAGCAGAACTTCACTACTGTAAATGCTATTTACATGCAGTTTATTCACATATAAGTTATGGTTCTTTTAACTACCTATATCTGTGGCTACCAAAGTTTTCTTTCCTAAAACTCTTCTGTCCTGCACCTGTTCTGCTTTCCCCTTTATTCGCTAGAGCCTGTATTTCTTCTTTAAGGGGATTTATTTGCCTTTGAGAACAACTGCTGGAAAGCTGGCCTCAGGAGGGAAATAGAAATGTTTCTCCTATATTTTGGAAAAAAATTTTTTTTTCCCTAGGACTATCTGTCCAATTATAGAACAGAAACCAGTAGAAAATTAGGTCACAGTAGACAGAACTTTGCTGGAAAGCTCTATCCTATGAAATCCTGCCACGGCACCACGCAGGTGTCACAAGGCAATGGGGACGCAGTCACAGGAGTTTTCCGGCTATCTGCCAAGGTGAGCAGCATCCATGCTGGCACTGGCTCTGTCCTTCACTCCTCTGGCACCTGCAGGCCTGCACTAGCATCCTGTGAGCATTCCGACGCAGCATCAGACTGAAGAGACTCTTTCTCCCCTTCCACTGAATCCTCAGGACCACAATCCTCTTGGGAGATTTTTGTTTCAGCCTCTGATTGCTCTTCATTAACACAATTAGAATTGATGTCAAGTTTGCCATCTGATGAAAAAGAAAAAAAAAAGTCATTTTGTTCTTATCATGTGCCACTCAGCCAAGTTCTTTGCATGTATTAAATTATTTAATCCTCATAACAACCAATGAGGTAAATTATCTCTATTATCATTATCAGTATTTTACAAATGGGGAAACTGAGAAGAGAGGCATTTGGTAACTTGCTCAAAGCTTCCTAGCTTGTGAAGTAACAGAACTGGCACACGAATTCAGGTCTCTGGCTCCAAAGCATAGTCGGGGATCTGACAAAATCAGCATTCAAATACAGCTCCGCCATGAATCAGCTTGATGTCTGTGGGCAGATACTGCCTGTAAAGCTGGATTTTTACCTACAAAGTGGGGGATAATAAAGCTATCCTACGTCTGTGGTGAGTAAAGGTGTCTATAACCCTTAGAACAGCGTACGGCGCGTGCCGACGGCTACCAGCTGGGGGTTCCCACTCCACCGGCAGCCCTGTTCTCTCACACGGCTTGATGAGAACATGACCACCTGTTAGTCACTGCTCAACACAGGACACAAGTGAAAGCTTGGCAGTCAGAAAGCCTGACTATCCTCTTAATTTATTTATACAAATTAAGTTAAATTTACAAGTTATTCAATCCCACTTATAATGTTCCTCAACTAAGTGGTAAAGGGGACACGGTCCCTTGAGGGGTGAAAGTGGAAGTGCTCAGTATCAAAGTCACCTGTGCAACATTTTCCATCTCCAACATGCGAATCATTGCTGAAGCATCTCACTGTTTCTGATGAAAATGAGTCATACGCCTCAAGAGGGAGGGAGAAGAAAAATACTATGGAGCTCACTGGCCTGACACTTGTAGAAATTTAATCTGTGCGTTCACAGATCTGCAATTTAATTTGTAATTCATAAATCTGCTCTGTAATTTCGCCTGCAGTTTTATAATTAAGAAATTTTAAAAAGTTTCTAACCCTAAAATCTTTGGGTAGCCATGAGGGGACAATTAATTATTCCCGCAATTCAGAGACTTTAAAATCTTTTATGAGTAGAATATAAGTAAATATTCACCGAGGGTCCCACTGCTGCAGAGCTGTCTCAAGAGTCAGAAAGCAGAATGTGGAATAAACTACAACCCTCAGACTTTTATGTCTTTTGCATTCCAGTGACATCTAGGCTGACCACATTCTATACATTATCCCAAGGATTCAAAATAGCGACATATTTAAGTGTGATCCTTATGTTGGTCACCCCCAGGCTTCTTCGACCCCAGAGAAGACTCAGTTCCTGAATGCCCTGTGTTAATATCATCTATCTTCCTCTCCCCACTAAGAAGCAGAATGAGCTTGGTTTTTATATACATACTATTCTCCTCTTCTCTCTTTTCTTTGGCAGCCTCCAACTGCTGTTTCTCATAAATGTCCTTGAGATTCTTACACATTTTCTTATGTGCAAACCAGTGTGTTTTCTGGCAGGTTTGATCACAATATATTACCTGAAAACAATTATAGGTTTATTTTCAACAGCTGTGGTTTCAGGACTTTCCAATCATGACATTAAACCGAGAACTATGCTGTAAAAATGCTGTTTTCTAATTTAAAAACCATGATGTGTGTATGTCTATTGGTTTACATTTGTAATTTTTAGCTTACATTTATAGCAATAACAATGGATACATAACAAATGAACTATCAAAGAGTCTAACAAATGATTTATCTAAAAATCTACTATTTGCAAGAATGAGTACAGTACAATGACGAAGAAGGTAACATTGTCATCTCAGAGGAAGCCAGGGTTGAGAAAGAGCATGATAGGGCAGCACGTAGGGAGGCAGACACCTAACG
Organism: Eonycteris spelaea; assembly: GCA_003508835.1. Taxonomy (NCBI): domain Eukaryota; kingdom Metazoa; phylum Chordata; class Mammalia; order Chiroptera; family Pteropodidae; genus Eonycteris; species Eonycteris spelaea. The sequence continues at coordinate 11,164,573 of PUFA01000027.1, forward strand.
ACGTATACGTCCCAGTACAGGATTTAACAGCAATTGGAGCACAGAGGAAGCAGTGCTCACTCTAGCTGGAGAAGTCAGTAGACAAAGAGATGGATAAGAAGCATTCCAAGTGCAGGGAATATCTTGTACGAAACTTCAGGAATAGCAAAATGAATGATATGCTAAAGGACAGCAACCGGTTTTTGTAAATGGAGCTTAGATTTTTGCAAGATTATACACCAAGCACTGTGCTAGCCCTTATACAGGGATGGTGTCGCAGACTGTATTTCTGGCCCCAATTCTTCACCCTTCCCTGCATTCGTACACTTTCCCGTGTGATCACAAAATTCTTTTCACTGAAGGGGAGGAGAATTAACTTGAAATTTGGCCAAAGGAATGAGACAGCATGGCAGTTTCAGGAGTCCTCACGGGTTCTTGCTCGCACTAATACTTCCGCCATCACCATGAGGACATGCTTAGCCAGGCCTGCTGCTCCAAGGAGGAGACACACACAGAACAAAGTGCCCTGGCTGAGCCCAGCCAACCACTAATGTCGGAGAAATAATGACTGTTGTTCTAAGTACTTAATTATGGAATGTTTTTATATGCAGCAATGTGCTCTTTACAAAGATAATTCTGGCAGAAGTGGGTAGTGTAGTCCAGAGCTTAAAGGTTGGTGAGAGTCAGAAGGGAGTTATAGTTCTACAAGGAAGATGAACAGATTGTAGTTAAAGTCAAGGTCAAAGGATTTACAAGTGCATATTTATGAACTGTCCAATGCTAGGTTCTCACATCTGGATCAGGCTCATTCCCTAATGGATAATCTTTCTCTTATTTTCCCATAGTCATTCATTTATTCATATCCTTTCTTTCTTTGGGGTGGTTAGCATAGAACGTGAGGCAGCCTGGGTGTTTGGCACAAGATAGGGCATAGAACTACATTGATCCTATAGTTCTCTTCCAAATTACTTTTACGTATTAGATACAATATTTTATATCTAATGTATTAGAATTTATTAGAAAACTAATGTCAACCATTATATTTAAAGAATATTATAATTCAATTATAAATTGGATGAAATCTAAACCCGATGTCTGTGAACTTCAAAGAGCTGCTTTCTTACCATTTTGCATACTGAGCATCTTTTACTTGCTCCTTTTTCTCCGCAGGTGGTGCAAAATTCAACATCCATAAAACCCACCTGACCAGTGATGGCTTGGGTAAGTACAGAGAATGCAGTAGGATCAGAACCCTAGAGTGGGAATAAAGAGGAGAAAAAATACTCTGAAATCACCATGGAAATACTGAAATGACACTCCATGAACAATGCTGCCTAGAAGCAGACATGCAAGAGACAAAATCATTAAGACTAGGGATCACACAGACTTGACCTATGACAAAATGATAAATACCCTTTTGAGTATACCTTTTACTACAGAGTATATGGGAGGTAAGTCGTTGCTCCAAATACTGAAAGAGAAAAAACTGGCCCTATTTTAGAATAAAATATTTTTCAATTAAGATTATTCCATAAACCCACAAAGATGTCAGTTATAGGACAATGAACTCAGAGTGGAATTTTCTTAGAACATTGTTTTACATTGTTCTGTATACTCAAAACAGTCAAATGAAATATTCGAAAAGATTTAAGAAGTATTTTAAAAGTAGCACTTATTTTGAAATTGTCACGCTCCTCCTGAAAACAAATAATGACTGGATTTCCTTTCCTTTAATGTGCTAAGAATTCTCTTTTGGAAGATAGTACAATGGTAAGGGGGAAAAATAGATGAAATGAAACCTTAGGTACTAGAATTTTAAGTTAACTTCACCAGGAAAGCAGGTCTATGGCAGCTGTGCTCAAATGATGGTGTGCCTCAGAGGACTTGTTAAAAGTTCACATCAATCCCTCCATCCCATACTTTCTAAATTAGAACTTCTAAGGATGTGGTCGATGTACCTGCATTATCACAGGTAATTCTGAAACATACCAAAACTTGGGGAATTACTGGTACTTGATGCTACACTAAAAACTTACTGATCTGTATAATCTTTTTCACCTTTAAAGTAGAGTACTGGATTAGACAACAGCCTAGTCTACAAATCAAAGTATGATATAATCAAGAGAGTATAATATACTCAACAGATTTATAATTACTTTTTTATGTTCAAATATTTTTTTCGCAAAAGTGACTGAGCAATCCTCCCCAAAATAGGACTTTTGTGGGAGTCTGGACTCAGTAACATTCTCACGATGCAACTGAAGATAGTACAAAAACTAAAAGATATTTTGCTAGAAGCATGGCTCTTAATGTGAACTACTGCGTCAGAAAAAAAATTGACGGCATAGCTGAGTAACCACAAGCAACCTTTCTTGCCACTACTTGATGACAAGCACTCTTTGTTGCTATATAAAATCTTGTCATCTACTCTCTTAAATAACAGCCTGTTTAGGCACTAAAGTCCCACCATGAAAGGCTATCTGGGACACTCACAACCACAAGCATTCCGGGTAAAGTTTTCCAGAGAGCAATATATGTCTTAAAGAAAAAACATTTTTAAAGAGAAATTTTTCTAAAATGCATTAAATACTATCTTATCTGTATTAATAAACCTTTTCTCAGTGACTCAGATCACTAGGATAAACTACCATTATACTCCATAAACTCTAACTACATTATTCTACGATATAGGGCTAAGATCACGAATTGTTGCCCCCTACACTGACCTGCCTGGACTTTTTTTTCAGTACTCTGTGCTGCTACTTTTAGTTTTTGTTTCTCCCCTTGAAGGCAGAATGTCAACTACCACTTGTTAGTGCTAGAAATACCCCATAGCAGCCACTGCTAGTTGTTTCTCTGATAGCCATTCCCCCAATTTCCTTACTAGTAGAATTCTGTTCAGTGCAGCAGTGTTTAGACGAACCCCAAATACTTATTTTCTCAGATGCTTGTACAGCTAAGTGCGGTCATGTGGCAAAGGCAGCGGGTTTCTGGGACAGCTTATGTTTTTCAGCTAGAGAACCCTTTCCCTTTCTTGCCTGCCAGGGATAGGAATGTGAGCTTGGAGGAAGAGCATCAGATGACTTGCAAGCATGAAGTCAAAAGCATGCATGTGATAACCTATATGGCTAAAGAATATTGAGTGGAAAATGTTTGGGTCCCCAATCTATTTTTGAGCCACTGTGCCAGATCTGGTCTGCCTACCTTTGGGCTACTCGTATTTATTTAATTCCTGGTTGGCTGGAGTTTGATATGTATAGCCAAAACACATTCATAATTGATAAACTACCCTCATAATTTGCTAACTTTAATCTTCCACAAGCTTCACCACCAACTAGTCAAGTATATTCAAAAGGGTAAAGCATCTCTATGGAAAATCGTGCAGAGCTTTCATGCAGAGATCAATGCATGAACTTCATGAGATCACTGTCTGCTTTCTTATTTCACGGTTCTGAATAGTGGTCTTAATGTATAAAGAAACATATGGAACCCATTTTAAGTCTTGATTTTTCCCACTGACAATGATAATAACAGCCTAGAGAAAGCAGAGAAGAAATGACATTGCCAGAGGAAGGGAAGAAGCCATGGATGGGACTAGTGTCAGGATCAATTTCTTGCCTAATAAATAAAAGCTGATAAAGGGTTTGATTGAAATGTATAAAAGCATGACTGGTATAGAGAAGGTGAACAGAAATCTATTCAAAATAGTGAAAGCAGAGTGTCCTATGAAATACTACTTAAATAAATAAATGACAAAAAGGCAAAAAGTAAAGAACAGATAATAAAGTTAAAATTTACTTCCCACAGCTGTAAAGTATAAATAGATTTTTTTTTTTTTAGAGAAGGAAAACCTTTTAAGAAGAAGGATTAGGGAGAATATAAGAAGCTGGGACATGCTTTGAGATTGTTCATCAGAGCCTTCTCATTACCTCACACCCACACTGACCGGAAATCATCAACCTAGACAATCTGTGCTTCCATCTAATGTGGAACTTTGAACTGTTTTTTCGCAAACTACAAGTGAGTATGTGTGTGTGTGTATTACATAGCAGATGTGTACCCATCTTTACAGGTTTCCGAGAGGTATGTAAAATGTACGTTTTCACTGTACTATCTATATTCCAATAAAGGGAAATACCACGAGCCACATAAATGGGAGAAAAGGATCAAAGAAGGGAAATGGATAAACAGAAACAGGGTTAAGGGGCATATCTCCGCGTTTATTCCTGAAAATTTTCTACAGTAAATAATTACTGGTTTATTAAATAATTACTTAATACTAAAGGGAACTTGCCTTAATCGTACAAAATACAGTAATTATGTCTTACTGATAGAGGTGACTTAGTTATTTAGTAAGAGCCTTACAATTTCAACAGGAGCAATGCTTCGCACCAGCTGCTGGAGGAGTGTAGCTTCACAGTAAGGGAATTTTCTGATACTTTCTCTAATGATCTTTTCTTGATATATCGGAAAGCCATCAGAAGGTCGGCCTTTTAACAAGCTGAAAGATATTTTTTAAAAAGTAATTGGAGTTGAATCACTAAGCATTCCCTCCCAGCTGAACCTGTATGAAGTTCTGGCAGTTTTCTTCTTTGCTACTTATGATTTTCAGTGTCTCTTCAAATCACCATGATAGACTCAATTCACACTCCACGTTAGGCTAGGCTTTATCAGGTATTTACGGACCTGGTGAGATATTTATAAAAGTGACCCCTGCCATAAAAAAACACTAAACACTGTTATCAGATTAGCCAGTTACTTAGTACCCTGTCAGTCATCTGTACAAAGAATGAATACTCTCATCTAGTCATGCCCTTCTGCTTTAGTTCACTTTTCTCAGTAAAACTGTAAGAGAATTCGATCCCTGATGGTCAGAGAACAGGTAAAACAGCTCTCCCAGGTAGAGTAAACACTGAATGTCACTATGGGTCCAGAGCAGCAACCTGAGGCATCGCATACCTATCTTCACATCTGGACTTGGGCCAGTTTCTAGTCGTATGATCTTATGAATGCTATTTAACCTTTCTCAACCTTAGATTCCTCACTTGTAATTGCAATAACAAAAGTACTGTTGTAAAGAGCACAGAATGGAATAATCCCTCAGTCTAAGTATAAAATTGTCCCTGTTTCTTACAGACTAAATGTGATTCCAATAATAACAACTGCTGCTAAAATGCTTAAGCTTTAAATCTGTCACAAGGCTTCATATAATAAAACATCATCCATTTGAGTATATTTTATACATGACATGGTAAAAACAGTACCTTTTGATCAGAGTGTCCAGTTTATTCTCTCCGTCTTTTAAGAAGTTAATACATTTCTGAAAGATACAGCTGAGGTAATGCATTTTCATAGCCAATACCTCATTCATGTCTCTTTGCTTCATACATTTCTCACAAATCAAATCCATCACCTTGTAGCATTTATTCAGAGCTGCTTCTTCTGCCAGCAGAGGATTCTCATTTATAAGCATCACAATCTAGAAGAAATTCCAGTGAGCTTAGAAATCCCGTGGGACTTTTCCATGTAAAAATTAGGTAGTCAATTTTAGTGGGTTTCAAAAGATTACCAAATAGTCTTTCCTACAGTCATATGTTTACTATGTTAATTCAAATCAGAATGCAAATTACCACTGAGCAAAGTTATAAAACCAATATAGAAAAAGATTCTGATATTCTGGAATCTCTTGAACTCTTTGTCAAAGTTATCATATGATCTGCCGTCTAGCTAAACCATGGCATTAGCATGCCACTTAGAGTCACGGCTTTAGTGTCTCTGATAAAAGCACTTTTACTAAGAGAAAGATGGCATATTTGCTCACCCTTTCTATATAGAATAAAATTAACAAGCAAAGTGATGTTAATTAGTTAACATTACTGAGCTTTAGAATTTCATGTTTAAGAAAAGGCATTAAGGAAGAATATAAGAAGCTGGGGCATACTCTAATTTGTATTAATTACAGAAAATGAGAATTTTACAGAAGGCAGTCTAAAAATAAAAGATGTATGATTTTCTGATTAATTACATTTCTCTGTGGAAATTTTCCTTATATCTTCAAATCATCTATAGCAATGAGAACAGGTCAAAGAGGAAAGCAAAAATAGCTTTAAATTGAGGAACATTAGAGAGTTATTTAATCTGATGTATTATAAGTCCCATACTTCCTATATATGCACAAATTAAGCTCAAATTTTGTATATTGAGAAGTTTTTGTTTTTTGTTTTTTGGCTTTGTTATTGGTAGATTACCTGCATTAAGTCTGCATTGGGTAGCTGTAAAAATTCCTAGTGACAGAACAGTAAACATGTGTAACATGGGCACGATCATATGCACAGAGCAGAAAGGCAGTCAGTATTTGTTAACCTATGTGTTACAGCTAAATAACTGTCCTGGGTAATTAAATGTTAGGGAAGAACAGGTAGCAGATTTCATGAATTAGATCCTTTTCTTTAGACATGAAGAGAGATAATTTAAGTAAAACCCAGGGCCTAGCCTCCTACTTGGAAATTTAATATAAAGTGTTCTTGTAAAACTAAAATATGATTTTTAACTTATTTTTGACACTACTAGATTTATACATAACCTACTTAAATTTTACTTAAAATATAGCACTCATTAATAAATTGTTAGAATTCATGAAGTAAGTACCATTAGAATCCTTGTTGGTCAGTTTGCTGACAACTTTCCCTACCATAACATATATCAAAAATTAACTTGTGGCAGAGAAGATTCATTAATTACCAGTTTATATTTATATTTCTGTGTTAACCACAATCTTTGAAGCTGTTTGCTCAATATTTTTGTATACAACATTTATAATCAGAGCATAAGGTCTTAAACTTACAAGTAGGAATTCTTCAAAAAATCTCAAACAACTAAGATTAATGATTTTTTTTGTTTGCTAAGACATTAGGCTTTATTTCATTACAGCAATATATACAAAGAAAAATGATATATAACCACAGCTCTACCACGAGCTTACTGAAATATTTACACAGCTACACACAAAAGAATATGTAAACTGGTTTCCTTACTTTAATCTCTGCATTATAGAAATACATTTTAAAGAAAACCATTATTTTTAATTATTGAGGAATAAATACATTCCAATAGACATAGAGGCCATATATATCATATCTCCCAAAGTGTACCTTAGAATATGTTTAGACAGTAACATTTTGAATTTTTTATTTTTTAATTGCATCTTTTAAAAATTACCGGATCAATAATTATAGACTTAAAAATCATGTTAACAATAAAAAATGGGATCACTTGCACACATCTGCCTCCTGACCACTTAAGAGACCCTGCTCTACTCTGCTGTCATTTTTTTCTGTGACTCTGGCTTATTCCTTCATAACCTCTGTATTCAGGGCATCAGTACAATTCCCTAAGTCCCTGTTGAAAATAAACAACCTTATTGCTATAGTAGCCACTTAACCTTGACGCAAATGTAGCTGTGTTAGATGCACTGCACTGAAAAGATGAATTGTGTAGAGAGAAGCATTTCTATGCGTATTTTAAAAGGTTTTTAACTTTATAGAAAGGCTGGTAATTACATTTTGATGATGCTACCAATGAAAACCGATGCTGGCTTGAGAAGGAGTAAAGCAATGAAAATGGGCCACCACAAAAACAACTGAGCAGCTTTTATGTGAAATGTGGACAAAAAAAAAAAAATGAGGTTTTCTAGTGAATAGACTATTTATACCTACAAAAAGCAAGGTCTGGTCTGAAGGAGGGTACTAAAATCATAGAATAGTCTCCCTTATAAGACCAAGTGCTCTAAAAAAATACAATGTAGGCTATTTCAGTTTATATACCTTTTAATGTATTGCTTGTATACATAAATGTGCCCTTAATCTAACTTATTCAAAATGTATGCCTTTAAAGATAATCAGAGGTACAATAATTCTTAGGACATTTAACCCTGAGAGACTAGGTTCTACGTAAACATCAAAAATTACTCCATAGACTCAATTACTGAAATAATTGAGATTACTACAGTCTCAAGGGGTAGAAGCAGATACAAAAGATTGTGAACCAGAAAATGTGGGGAACTTCTTCAAATCGATCTAAACCAGAATATTCTATAATGCTCAGGCTGAAGGGGAACAACAAGGGTTTCGTAAAACCACATAATTCTCTATATTCAGAAATGTTGTATGCTTGGGAAAAATCCTGACTTCTCACCCCAGTCTGTCCCACCCCTAAGAGAAAGAGAGTGACAGAGAGGAAGTTGCTACTATTCACAGGAGTTCTCTCTTTCCCTGTGTGCTGGGTGGGCAAGAACCAGATACAGAAGAGGCTAAATATCTCTTAAAGGTTAAATTCCAAGTCACATTAAATCTCCGCTAGAAATACAAACATGATTCACAGCAGAATTTCTCTTTTGCCCATTTAGGATCACAAGTGTTGCCCCTGGCGATTTTTTTCAAAATGTAAAGTAAAACATTTGAGTTTTGAAAAATAAGAAACAGAATAGACTCTACTCGTCTGTCTTATGGGAAAGACCTGATTGTTTGCCATCTCTATAAATGGTCCAGAAAATTAATTTGGGTGAAGGGCCACATGCAGGTATTTTTTGTTGGTTTGTTTCTTGAGCTTCAAAGACTATACACAAAGGTAGGTATTGATGAAGTAATAAGATTATATATAGTTTGGAATTTATATCTTCAAATGAGTGTTAGTCATCAAAAGAGTTAGTTTATGAGAACTGTCCATTTATTTTAATGGTGTTCAGTATATTCCACAGTTCTTTTGCAATACACTCTAAGAAAATCTATTTCACTACCTTATAATCACACCTTATATCATTGAGGGTAAACCTCGATTTTTTGACTAACTTATTGTCCTGCTCACAAAACAGCTCTGAATAACTATGAAGACATATGACAGACACTGATTTTGACAAACAGTAGCATCATTACAGCACACACGGAGTTTTCTATAATGTCTCACTAAAAAATTATGTTCATTTGAATTAATTTTAAAAAATTATTTTATAAACAAACAAAAAGGTTGTATATAAAATACAAAGAAAATAGCAGTGAAAATAATTCAGAATAGCTTTGGAGTTTCCCAGTTAAGCCATTTGAACATCCAGGTTGGTTTGCAAAGTTTGAAAATCTTTGTGAACTGACTGATTATTGGAAGAACTGTATTTCTTAAAGGCATCAAATAGCTGCTTGCATTAAAAAAAATGTGTTCACGACTGCATTTCGGAACATTTCTTGGAGGATGATTATTGTGGTGCGTGCTGTTGATGCGCCACCCAGGTCTGCATTACCAGGCCTGTCCACCAGGTCCTAGCTGCTGGAGTGTTGGCTGCTACGGGCTCAGAAGTACCTTTTTCTCCAGGGAACTGCCTACATCCAAGGAGAGCCACCACCTGACCTGGCACTAGCTGGGAGGCTATCCTTTGCCTCTGGGGACAGGCTTCAGCCAGTGACATATGAGCACCTGGCTCCCTTGCGTCTCTGGGGCCATTAATGGTCCAGAGCTCCCTATGAGATGAAGTGGAAGCTAGGCTTCGGATAACCCCACCTCTTTGCCTAACTTTTCTTTCTCTCTAGTCTGCATCCCTCTCTTCTGGTTTCGACTGAGAATACTCCTTCACTGGACCAGCTGAATAAGAGAGCCCATTGCAAGCTCTGTATCTACAAACCCAACTCAAGACAATTATGACCCTATATCAGAGCAGTCTAAACTCAGAATATTTAAATAAAAATCAAAATAATAAATACTACACTACCTTGACGGGATGAAGGTTTGTTGTGGTGATAATTTTGTGCAGTGGGCCTGCCAACTTTGGGGGCAGTTTCGGCTCTTTATCCAGTCCCTGGGGTTTAGTGTAATAATCCAGTCTCTCTCGAGGAAAGAAATTGTTGATTACAGTCACACAATCGTGCTGACCTAGAAAAATAGGAAATTTGTTATGTTATTCAAAATAAGACATTTTCCAATTTTTTTTATTAATTATGCTGCTCCATTTTCTTGTGAAGGCCGAAGCTAATTCAAATAGAAAATAAAATTAAATAACTATATAACCCAGGAGACTCTTATAAAAATGACAAGGAAAAAAAAAAGAAATCAATAGCTTTCTCTTTATTACCCGTAACTAGCTAGAAATGACAGAGTGTAGAAACAGTGGTGGGATTTATCTTTACAATATCGAAAATAACTACCAATTACTTCAAAATAAATTTTAAATATAGGCATTTAAGTTAAATAAATTTTTTTTAAAAGTCTGACATGAAGGAATCTAATAAATATTATTGAAGGACCAAAAAAATTAAGTTAAAAAAAACCCATAAAAGTATACTATGTAATTGGATGGGAAGTTTTAACATCATACAGATGTTAATTCCAGCAGCTAATTACATAACCAATTCATAAATGTCCAACAAGAACTGAAAAGGATTTGGGGAAAGGAGGAATTGCATTCAAAGAGGAATGACGGAGAGGACACTTGCTTTATTTTAAAGTCAATGTGATCAAAACAATATGGTATTAATAAAGAAAGTGACAAACATCTGTAGAAGACAATATTTGATCCAGAAATAGATACCAATACATAAAAAAGTTTAACTTACTACAAAAGTGTCATTGCAATTCAGTGGGAAAATGTTGAGTGGCTTAAATAAATGATGCTATCAAGATTAACTAAAATCCAGGGGGAAATGAATTCTAAAATAATGTTAGAAGTACAAAAGAAAAAGTTTTTTAACTTGAAGGACATTTAGAATATTTAACCTATAATCAAGAAGATCTCTTTCAGCAAGATAAACATAGAAACTATATAAAAGGAAAACTAGGACCACTTAAAAATAAACTTTCTATGGCAGAAGTTCCCATAAAGTCAAAAGAAAAACAAGACTGGCATAAAATATTTGAGACACATTTGATAAACAAAGGATTAGCATCCATAATATACATAAACCTCTTCAACTAATTGCATAACCATTTAAAGAAAATGAGTAACAAATAGGAGCAGGCATCCACAGAAGAGAAAATACAAATGACCAGAACAGAACCTTAATTTGATTAATAATAAAAAAGTAAATTCACAATATAGCATCTTCTCAACTATCATGTTGGCAAAAATGAAAGTGAAAACACCCAGTTGTGATAAGGACCTTAATGTGAATGTGAATTGCTATGCCCTTTTGGAGAGCAATCTGGACTTGCTTTAAAAATTAAAAATCCACGCCCTGTGTCTCAGTCGTTTTTCTTCTGCGAGTATGTATTACAGATATTAATGCCCCGCCATGTAAAAATATAACATCAAGGATCATCATTACATTATTTGTAGTGAAGTGATTACAAAAAAACTACAGAATCTAGCAATAGGGGAGCTCTAAGTGAACTGTGGTCCTGGTATATTAGGCAGCTGGTAGAATAACTGGATTTATTTTTAACTGCTGAGATGGGAGGGACTTCCACAGCATATTGGTGAGGTGAAGAAATCAAGTTACAAAGAATCTATTTGTATGATCACATTTTTCAAAGACAACAAAAATCTTGCACAAGTGTGAGTGTATATACACACACATATATATATAGACGTGTACATACACACATACAAATATATGCTGTTCCACTTGAAGGGAATAAATGGAGAATTAGTTTTTAAAAAGACTATATTGGAAAAGAAAATGTCAAGTCAAAGGGTGTAATTTCTATTTATGAAATTTGTCTAAACAGATTAAAATACAATGAAAACATTACTCTTATTTTAGGATGAGATGGTGGGCAATTTCCACTTTAGATTTTTATGAATATGGCTGTGTTAAGAAAAAGAAAAGAGCATTGTATTAATGGTTGAAGGAGCAGGTTCCTCCAATTTCAGCCCTGTGATCTGGGGAGTTACCTAACCTGTCTGAGCTCTGTTATATCATGGACATAATGAAAACTTGCACTTAGATAGAACTTCAGATTATCTTATTCCCCATCTTCATGGCACAGATCAAGGAAGAGGCCCATGGAGGTAAAGGGATTTGTCTGTGACCTTGTGACTTACTAGTAGACACAAATTAAAATGAGTCTCAAGATTACTAGTTTAGTGTTCCTTTCTCACTGTACTGACACCCTCAAAATTAATTAGCTTAGAGGTGAGTTGGGGGCAATTGAAAAGCCCCTAACTATGGGAGATAAATATTTCTCTGAGGTCTGCACAGTAATGCATATCTTTCTTAAATCCTCCTGAAAATGAATTAAAATAAGAATACTTGCTCTCGCAGAGCTGTCATAAAGTGACTCAGTGACTGTCTGACTTAATTAACAGTAGCTACTCATAGTTAAGACAATTTGATAGTAAAATTTGACAAAATATACAGTTACCATTCCGCACAGCTGACTAAATTCCCACTCTATCTCAACTTAAATGTGATTTCTCTCAATACCCCCTTAGAATAGCATAGGAGATCCCTCCCTGATTTATTTCTATGTAACTTTTAAGTCATCCCTTGGAGTATATTTTCACAACATCTGTCTTGTTCACTACTATAAGCAAAGCACCGAGAGTGATACTTGGTATATAGGTTGTGAACATTAAGTATTTGTTTAATGAATTATTAGTCCCCACAAGGCCATTTACTGAACTCCCAGTAAGTCAGATATTTATAGCTTTGCTTTTCTATCAATGGACTCCACTAACTGCCAATTCAGTGGGGCCCAAATACCAATGATCAAATATTCACTCCCACTCTCATCGAAACCTCCTAAACTAAATTATATCCAGTAACAAGATTAACACACCAAGAAATTTTGGGCACACAATAAATATCTGTGGTTGATGATGATAATAAAGCAGCTGTATATTATATATATTATTAATGCTCCTTCTATGAATTACATTATTGTAATTATTATTAACAACAGTAATTGATGGTATTTATTTAGTGCTACATATAAAGCTCCTTAAGTCTATCTCATTTAATTTTTTCAATAACCACATAAACATGTTATAATGAGGAAACTGAAAGTCAGAATCATTAAGTAACTTACTATTGAGTAGCATAGCCAGAATTTAAACCCAGGGCTATTGACTCCACAGGTCACACAGGTCATATTCTTAAACATTAAGTTAAATCACTTCCCTTAGAGAAATAAAATAACTCGCTCAAAGAATTTGATTTCAACTAAAATAGCCCCACCATCCTTGTACCTCTCAGAGTGGAAATTCAAAATAGCTTGTCCACTTTCTCCAGAGTGCCACTGGGTATTTCACTAAATTAGACAAAACCTAGTGGGCTGTAAACTGTGTGTGTGTTTGTTTTTTAAATAAACATGAAGTATCTGTTCTCTGAGAAGCCAAGTGGTATTTTTTCCATGGAGAAAATCTGGTATATAACCTCATATAAAACTGCCATAAAAACTCACCCACAAAGGCTGCCATCTGAGCTGCTGTTCTTCCTACAGAGTTGACGACATCTGTCTCAGCACCAGCTTCCAGTATTACCCATGTGATGTCTTTATTCCCTAGGGTTAAAAGAGAACACATTTGTTAATATTAAGGAAGCACAATTTGAATACCCCCTTCAGAATGATCTCCACCCTTTTTCTAAATTTTAGGTTTCATCTGATGGATATTTTCTTTTTTTTTTTTCTAAAATATAAATCATAACTATAGTAAAGAGTAAAATGCTAAAAGAATCCACACAGAAATTAAACTTATTTTCTGGAAAACACATCAGGCAATACAAAAAACTGAGTATCACTTTTTTAAAATAAAAAAAATACATTTTTCCTAATGATAATGCCTACTACGAAGTCAAAACAAAAAATATATATATTAAAACAAAGACAGAAAAGATAAAATGAGAAGTCTCTACTTAATATCTACTAACCCATCTCATCTCTCACCTACGGGCCCCAAATAAATATTAACAGTTGGGGGTCTATCTTTCTGCCCTTTTCTCTCTCTACACAGCCATTTGCATTTATTCTATTTGCATTCTATCACCAATGAAATCATTGCAGATATTAGCTATTATAAACTATACTCAGCGAGCAGCATTTCCATTAATTTTTGCAATCTGAACTACAATTTCCTCAGGAACAGTTCCTGGAAAACACTGTGGGATCAAAAGTTACGCATATTTTAAATGCATTTTGCCAGGCTGCCTTCCAGCAAGGTTGAGCTGATGAACCCAGAATAGTGTAAAGAAGTTCCTATGCCAATGCTGGGCATTATTACTCTTTAACCACTGCCAAAATGGTAAGGGAAAAATGATCATTTATTGTTCTGATTTGCATTTCTCTGACTACTGGTGAAAGTGTTTTATATGTTTATTAGCCACTTTTATTTCTTTGCTTTCTATTCAATTTTCTGTTTAATTTTCAACTGCATATTTTTCATTTCTAATTGATTTACAAGAACTTTTCATGTATAATAATATGACCCTTTAAGATATGTAATAAATATTTTCCTTAGTTTTCATTTGTATTTTAACTCTTTAAGTGGTATATCCTATACATAGAATTTTAAAATTCACTAACCAAATTGATCAGTTGTTCTTTTTGAATTCTATATTTTATATCACATTTAGAAATTCTTTCCATGATTATAAAAATACAGACTATTGCTTTTAAAGTGTGATATTATATCTTCATTTTCTTAAAAAATGGCAACGATTATAGATAATGCCACTTAATTTTAGATAGTTCCTCCCAAATGTCTTTATTCAGCAAATCATAAGCAACATGAGTCAGAGTAAATTTCTAAATGGAATATCCAATTTAGTACAAAATATCAGTGAAGCAAACATATACCTCCATCAGAGTATCTATTTTAAGAGAACAAAAAAGTTTTCATATTACTTCAATATACAAAGATATAGAACAACAAAAGACCTAACTTGAAAGAATAATAGACCTAGCTCCTTAATTCCACACAAGATATATTATCAATAAAAAGAATCAGTTGATTTAAATAAATAGTCACCAAATTAACTATAAAACATTTCATAATAATGAGTTTTCAAAAACCACTTCTTACCATTCTTTTCCATCAGAATTAACCTTAAAAGTACCATAATAAAAACGTTTTTTAATTTAAAAATATATATGTACTTATAACAATTTGTATAGGTGACTTATAATAATATGTTAAAATAAATGCTAAAACTTCACCAGAAAGTGCGCAAACATGAGGGCTGTGTATCCATGCTCATGTTGATGACAATTTACATCAGCTCCATGTCGCAAAAGTAATTTGCACATATCAAGTTTTCCTTTATATGCAGCATGCATCAGAGGAGTCATCCCACTCTTTAACAGAAAGAAAAAATATTAATTTTACTTATTTGCCTTTTCCCCTACCTGTGAGCAATTCCTGCAATTAAAAACATAAAATAAACATGAATGAATAAAATTATCTTATAATCTGTATTTTTATATTTACTTCCCTACTTGGATATTCCATGAACTGCTGAGGGAAAAAGATGGTCGTATTACCTGATTTTTTTTTTTTTAACAGATTAGCAAAGAGACTTAGATAACCTCACGTAACTGGCCAAATTGCCAGGGCAGGGACCAGAATGCAGATCACCAGAACTCTCATCTCTACCTCACATACTTAGTTCATGAGGAAAAACTGAACAGACACAAATGCACTTTTAAAAAAAAAAAATCTAAGGAAAAACTTTTAACAAATAGAATGCCTACCAAAGGGAAAATTAAAAAGTTACATATATCCCTAACAGGGAATGGTATGAAGCTACTGACTGAATTCATCTGTTCTATTGAACTGGAGAAATTATGAATTACTGGCAATGAGAAAAACAAGATACAGGAAATGTATATTAGAGTGGTTTCATTTTTAAAACAATGATCTCCCAAACCACATTTACATTCTGATCATATATATCATTTGGTCATATATATGATTGTATACATATGGAGAAATGTTTGGTAGTATTTATATTAGGCTACATTGTTTAATCGCATAGGTTTTGTGCATATCCAATGAAACATCCAACCTTACATGTACTGGGTACCTAATATTATTTGCCAGATATAAGAACTGTTCCCTATAAATAAATTTTCTCAGTAATCCAGATGAAACTCTATAGTGTTGGAATTTCAAAGTTGTTTTGGATGAAAGCTTCTCTAAAACATATAGTGTCTTACTAGTAAATCTTAGAATGCTAACATAATTTGAATTGTCCTTAATGATTCAAGACTATTATTATGAACATAAGCCATCAATATTCTAAAAGAATGTGAGAATAATGTGAGAATTATAGGGAGGCCGGGATCTTTCAGATTTGTTGTATAAAGGGCAACTTAATGAGAGTAGTCAAAGTTTCTTGAAAGTAATAATGGAAAAAATGATAAGACGATTATAACTTTAAGATTCCTCTGGTTCAGTGTGTCTACAAGGATGGGGTGTTTAAATGCTGGGGGTAGTCCGGGTGGGTGTGGGTAATCAGAATCTCACTGTACAGAAACAGTTTTAAGGAAGTGGAATTGAACTGTATGGTCATTACCTTTTGAATAAGGCAACAAATGTAATCAGAGCATAACTAGGGTGATAGGCCCTAAAAGATGATATCATCTGTACATAAGAAGCTAGTATGTAGTCTTCGGGAAAAGGAAGGACACAGTACAGGTGGACAGTCAATCCCTCATCAATCTCATCCTACGATGAGAGGTTGTCTAGCTCAGAGTGAATAATCTCAAGACTACAGAACTGTCCTATAATTTAAAAATAATTTTTAAAGCAGCTTCCCATACAATGTGATAACATGCTTAAGATCAAAGGAGATGTGCAAGGTTTTTGGATCTTACATTATAAACTGTCCTCATTTTTTTATGTCTACTTGCGTTTCAACTGTCATCTGTGTTAATGTCAGTCCATTTACCTGTCTCCCTGTTTCCTGATACTCCCTTTCCTCTCATTAAAAAAAAAAATATATATTTCTTTCTTTTCATTTTTCTCTTTGGAGTTTCTTGTTTGCCAGCTGTCTTCTTAGCAGGAATTGGTGTTCAGAGCCAACCAATGAGAGAGCGTGTTTCCAAAAAAGGAATTGGATCAAATTTTTGTTTATTTTTAATGTACTCTACTGCATTTCATGAATTTATTTGAAATTAGCTAAAACTTCCTTTATAAAATAGTATAATGTATTAACTAATGTTTTAATCCATTTTCCATGTAAAAAAACGATGTCCTATTTTTTTCTGTCTCAGAGTGTTAATTAGGTTATTAAAATTTTCTGTCCCCTGAATTATTTTCTTCTACTCAATCCATTAGTTTCTGAAACATGCTATTGTGGTCTTACAAATTTCTCCTTTTAATTCTATATTTTTCTTTATAAATATTAAAGCTTATAAGCTTATGAGTGAAGGTTTAAGGCTGGTATGCTTTCGGTGGATTACTAATTTAATCCATAAGAAACAATTTTGATTTATTATTATTTTTTGCTTTAAACTTTAATTTTGTCTTATATTAATTTTGCTACCCATGTCTGGGTAAAGGGTTAACAAAACGCACTCTCCTCTTTTGTATGAGAAATTGAATTTCAGTTAGCTTTCTAGCGTTAGAACTGTGCAGTAAAATAGAATAGCCACTAGCCATACAGAGTTAATGGCTAATATTGAACAGATAAGTATAGGCATTACCATCAGAAAGTGTTCCAGAAAGTTGAGTTTAGGTATAGTTAACTTTTCCTAGAAGTAGAATTGCTGGATAAAATCCTAAAATTTTCTCTGAATGTGATGCCAATTTAAACCTAATCCATTAGCATATAAAGTCCAATGTTTCCCACACTTCACAAGAAATGACATAATCTTGGTTTAATTTGCACTTATTTGGTTACTATAACATGTCCTTACATGATTATTTGCCTTTGTGACTGGTCTGCTTACATTTGGTTTAGATATTAGATAACTTGAGCACTAACAATTCATTAGATTTTTATATTATTAGATTTATATATTATCCATTCTCACAGGAAGTAAAACACTTCATTAAACTTTTTAAAATTTTACCTCATCCAAACAGTTGACACGAACATTCTTGCTGGCTAATAGTGTTCTAGCTTCTTGGACGGTACCTTAAAAGAAGTAAAAAAGACAAAGTAAGTTTATCATTAGAATAGAAAAGAAAAAAAAAGTCTAGCAGCAAGGAAATAAATTTTAAAGAGTTATCTGTAAAACTAAGACTACTCAGGTTAGGTTGTTAAGTATTGATCACATACTATTCCACAAAGTAATAATCCAGAAGAATAGATTTATAGAAACTAAAATAGCTCCATCTTATTTTATTTTCACTGACTTCAGAGTATATTAAATTGCCCACATTTTCCTTTTGGCAGTAATACAATAACCACAGAGCATAATATACTTAATACTGAAACAAATCTTAAAGGGCATCTAGTCCAACCTGTCATTTAAAGCTTACATTCTAGTCAATATAATAATTGGGGAGTTCAAAATACAATCAGTATTTATATACTTTGTCACCACTACGCCCCGTGAATTGATGGGACACTTACAACAGAATTCTTGGTTTGGAAATGCTTAGATAAACATATCTTTAAAGTCTAGTACTATATAAAAAGTGCCCTGTGGTCAATAATCAGCATCTCATACTGAAAAGACCTCTAAGGTAATCCTGAAAGTCAGTCCTCTATAAATTTGGAAATGAACTAGCATTTGGGCATAACTGCCAGGTTTTTCCAGTCTTCTGTAAGACATACTGACAGAAGCAAGTAGTTTTAGGAGAGAATGTTGCTATTACCATTAATAAGAGTTGGCCACACATTCTGCCAAAAAAATTCTGGTTTGCAGGGAAGAGAACAATGAAATCGGATGTTCTCAGGGAGAAAGGATGAGATAAGCCTCTCCTTTGAAAGGACATAAAAGAATAGGAGCATCCCTCAACTAGGAGGTATTTCTTCTCTTTAAATTTAGAATTATAGTTCAAGAATGTGCTAAATGCTGCTAGTCTTCCAGTTAAAAGTGGAATGCAGAATAAAAATAAGCATGTTTCTCTCTCCCTGATCTGCTGCTTAGGCAAGTCATCTTGTCCCTCACCAACCTGGAATAGGTAGAGATATGTCTCCTAGATTGACAGGGAAATAGCTCTGCTGGGGAAATGTCAAGTGAATGCTGTACAAATCCCTGGGTTTTATGACAACAGCTATTTTGCAAACAGCATATTTTCTGACTCAGTACTCCACCTGAGAGCAGTTGGTACCACTGGCTAAATGACTATGGAACGAGAGGTGAAAGACTTCAAGCACATAGGCAGCATGGAACTTTATCCATCCTTGTGGCTTCTTCTCAGAGGCTTTTCATACATCTTTAGAGAGAAACTGAAGTAGAACAAACCCCCACTCCCCACCCCAATTTCACCTGAGGAAGATGTTTAGCTGAGTCCCATTGTCCTCCGAGGAATAAGTTTATTTTCCATCTGATCAGATGTTTAAGCAGTAAAGGGAGAATGCTATAGGGATTATGAGCATGTCAAGGCCTGCTAACATGTTAGGTTAGGGGAGGATGAAGATTATAATCAAACAATTGGCTCACATTAGACAACAGGCCTATAATTCTATATAATATTTAGCCTAATGGCCAACAACCCAAGTTAAATGTCCTATCAAAGAATTAAAAAAAAAAAAAGATAAAGTGTGCACACACATACTACTGTATACCAGTTAGCCTTTGAAATGCAGCAACTAGGATGAGAAATTTTTTTCTGGAACACTTTGGGCTTCTAGAGAATGATGACAGATTTTGGAAAATGGATGAGAAAATACTCAGAAGAAAAATTTGTGATGATTTCTAACTTGATGCTCCTAATGT
The DNA here is from genome assembly GCA_003508835.1 of Eonycteris spelaea. Taxonomy (NCBI): domain Eukaryota; kingdom Metazoa; phylum Chordata; class Mammalia; order Chiroptera; family Pteropodidae; genus Eonycteris; species Eonycteris spelaea. The sequence continues at coordinate 11,184,364 of PUFA01000027.1, forward strand.
AATACCACTAGCTAAAAAAAAAAAAAAGTCTCAGATACCACAGAAATTCTTTATGGCCCACAGTAGGCTCTCAAACAAAATTTTGCAATTAAGTTTAAAAGAGCTTTACTCCAGGAAATATGATAAATCTGATTTAACAGACTCTTAAGATGGGGAATACAGTACTCTAAGGGGGATGTGAGATGAACCAACGATTATCTTCAATGGAGACAAAATGAACAGAGATAGCAGATGAAAGTAATATTAAATGTTTTGTTTTCCTTCTGAGAATTTCTGAAGTTGCTCAACCAAAGAAGATACCTCCCTCATTGGGGTGGATTGACTGATTTATCTGAATAGAGCAGTGTTGTAGCAAAGAACTGATGATATTAATAGTGATGTTCTCACTGTTAACTGCCCTCTCTTCTACCACACTACAGGACTACTATGAAATCGAACAAGTCCCATGAAACCCTTGGTTTTCTCATCTGTGAAGCAGCGATAGTAGTATCCATCCCATAGTGTTCTGAGAAGGGTTTGTCCTCATGCAGGGCCCAGAGAATACCTTTAGTGCATATTAGATGCTCTTGTTATTTTATATTCAGAGCAGCACAATATAATTGTTACATTTCTAATATCTAGACTTCTTACTGAAGACAAGCAGATGTAGTCAAAACAAACAAATAGGGAGAAACAAAAATCTTCTGACATTCTGTTTCCAGCAGTCCATCGGATAACTATAAGATGTAGGTGTATATATTGGTTTCAAATATTTAGTGGGATCCACAAAAAGGGATGTTTTAAGAAATCTAAATCCAAATTAAATATTTAAAATACTATTTGTCTTGCTAGTTGCTATAATGTGTATGTTAGGTAAAACCATGTATAAAATAATTAACATGTCTAAATTTTAAATAATATACAGATTTAGACTTAATTATAGATATATAGCTATAAGTATATTTTAAAAGTAGAGACTTCTAATTATAACATATTTTGAAATAACTATATTAGTTTAAGTATGAAGTTACTAAAAGTTCCTACTTCTATTTTCAGACTTTGTAACAAAATTACCTAAAAATGAGAATATCTAAAAGAGCTGTGTTTTGTACATGAAGACAATGAAGCACATAGATATCTCACAACCTGTCCAGTTATTGAGTAAATGGTAACTATATATTTGTTAAAATTTTTCTTTGATCTCTATAATTATTAGTAGACCGGAGTCTTTCTAAACCATAAAGGTTCTAGAAATAGTTACACAGGAACTTAGAGCAGGATCTTACTTTAATAGTTCAAAATTGGAAACAACTGAAATGCCCATCAAAGGAACAGTTAAGCAAATAGGTGTATATCCGAACAATGAAAATTAAAAAAAAAAAAGTTATAAGAAACAGACTATTGATACAGCATAGATGAACCTTAAAATCATGATGCTTAGGGAAAGAAGCAATGGCAAAGAAAAAAAAGATTATTTACTGTAGGATTCCACTTAAATAAAATTCTAGAACAGAACAATCTGATCAATAGAGACAGAAATCTATCAGTGGTTGCCTAGAGACAGGGGTGGAGAGAGTGACAGGTTCTAAGAAGGCATGAAGAACCTTCTGGGGCTGACGGAACTGTTCATTATCTGGATTGTAGTGATGGTTTCATGGATGTATACTTCAGTCAAAACTGATTTTTAAAAAAGTGTACACTGTCAATGTGCATCATTTATCATACTTAATAATATATACCTCAGTGAAGTTGATAGAATAAACCTCATTATCCGACCCTGTATCATAGCTCCTTTCACACAAATAATGAAAATTTAAAAAGTATATTGATTTCTTGTTAAATCAGCGATAGTGATTCCAGGGATCTCAAGTACTAAACAAGGTAAATAATGGAAGATCTTCTGGTTTGTATACTTAAAAAAAGGTTTAATTTATCTTGAAACAGTGCTTCCTCAGTGCTTAAGGAAAAAGATATCAGAACTTAGAAGAATGGGTCAATCTACAAGTAACATAAACCAGTCAAATGCACTTCAATCATTTCAATTTTCCCTTCTTAAATGTTGCAAAATGGATGCTGTCATTAACTCTGATTTAAATGGGTACGTAAGAAACAGCTCCTCAGTCTCCTCAGTCTGTAGTTTTTTCTTGGCATTCTAACAAATATATAATCTGTAGAATGCTTGGCATGTGAATTCACTTAGACAATGAAATTGCTCTACAAATGTCCAGAAGCAATGTGTGGTATTTTCTGAACTTAAGTCCCACTTACAATCGGCTTAACTTCTGGAGGGCAGTGACTGGCAGGAGGGAGACACTCAAACACTGGCTGAGTTTACTTCAGATTGGCCAAGATGACAGGTCAAGCTTGGCTGAAAATTTATTCTTAGTTCTAAGTACTAGTACTGACTAATGTAGTGCTTCTCAAACTTGAGAAATGCACCACAGGGGGTTAAAAATTAAGAACCCCCACTCCCTTAAAAAAATGCTTCTTATGAGTACTTAGGACCTTCATTCTACTATCAACCAAACATTATTTTACAAATTAAATGCACTCAAAACTACAAAATCAATAACATTTAAAATTAAAATTTACTTGACAGATGACAATATTTTGCTGACATTAAATTGCCTCTCAAAGTGAATATAGTATGAATTGCTCTGGGGCTGGTTTCATTGTTTAGTTTTCAAGTCCAGCATATTTCTAGGACTATGAGCCATATGGTATCTCTGCTACACCATTTAGTAGCTATGTGACATTGGGCCAGTTATCTAATTTCTCAGTTCCTTTAGTTTTCCTGTCTATAAAGTGGAGATCATCTATTTACCATAATAAATCTAAGTGTAAAGAGAAAAAAAATCAGATTTGAACTCAACAGATGCTTACACAAATAGTATTTTGAATGTTTTACATATAACAGCTCATTTCATCCTCAGGATTTTGTTGTGAGGTCATTACCATTTTTCACATGGAGAACCTGAAGCTAAGAAACAGTAACCTGCCCAAGGCCACATCGCCAGCAAAAGACTGAAGGAGGATTCCAAACCAGACCTGCATGGTTAACCACATTCCATAATGTTGTAGCTGAAAAATAATTCCCAGCTCATGGATTGCTAATAGTTATACCTGGCTCATAATAATATTTAATAAAGGTTGGCTATAGTTGTTATTTTCTCATATCTCCCATTACTTTTCTTGAGTATAATGACGTCCCATGGACGTTCGCTTAACAAGAATGTATTACACATACCAAATCCATCTCAGTTCTTTTTTCATCGGCTTGGACCAAAAGAATCAGTGAAACTTTCTGTGCACTGATGGTGCAACTTGATGCAGGATGTGCGTCCAGAAATACCACGGCACTAACCTGATTAAATTCACATTAATTCTTTTATTTAATCTTTAAAATAAAAACTGGTGGACACCTAAGAATACATCCAAGGATCCCCCACCACTAACACCACCACATGCTCCTTTCAGGGCCCCACCTTATAAAACTGCGCACTGGTTTAGACTTTTAAGAGAATGTGATAGCCCTGGACTGATTAAAAACAGAATCTGCATCCCTCTTGGATTGAGTTGCTCCTTTGTCTTCTTTTTGTCCATCATGGTACCTGGCACATAGCTGGACTCACATGTTTGCTGAATGAATTAAATCCCTGAGCCACCAAAGGCAGGGAGAAATTACCCAAAGACAGGCAGAACAGAAAGGCTGCAGTGCCAAATAGGTCAGTGAGAACCGTGCAAAACAAACAAAACCACCAACTTCAAATCCCACAATTCCAGGCAAAAAACACTTATGATACATGTAGCTGTGACTGATGTCTAATGGGGTGGGCTCAGCTCACTAACACCTGTTGAGCTCAAATCCGATTTTTTTTTTCCTCTTTACACTTAGACTTTCCTTGTCAGTACGAAGAATAAATTTGTCTTACTCTCTGGGGGTCCAGATTTCAGCTTGGCTACTCAGAAAGAAAGAAGACTGGAAACTGGGAAGGCTTTACGTTGCAGTGCCTGGCCTCTCTGCCATTTGAGGGCAGACGTGGCTTCTAATCGTGAACTTATAACAACAACATTAACTATACCCGCAGTCCCACGCACCCCCATCCCCGAGCGTGACTGAGCATAAGAAGCCAGGTAGTCACGTTGATGTCACCTGCCAGGGAATGGACTTAGCGGGAAAGTCCTCTGAGTTGTCCACTTCGGACTGAAAGGAAAACATGGCTTCTGGCTGGTCCCTGGGCATGCGTCTCCTCCCTTCGACTCCGACGCGGAAAGCGGACACGCGTTGGGAGAGTGGAAGGGAAAGCGGGAAAAGCCGATTAAAAGTCGCTAAGAGCGCTGAGGGTGGACGCCCCGCCAAACTCCTCGCTTCTCTGAGGTTCCTGGCTTCTGGAACAAAAGCTTCAATGTGGCAAATACAGAACTTATTTGTGTCCTAATAAAGAACGCTCTCCTTGGTCGCTCCCACCCCCAGCGGGCGGGACAGCCAAGAATCCAGATCTTCGGCCCGGAAGTCGAAAGCCCTTAAGCAACCGTCTAAGAGCCTGAAAATACCAGTCACTGTCCCAAGACGGACCGGGGCAAAAGCACCCGAGGATGCTATCGCACACCCTAGGACGACTCGCACCCCGGGGTCGCCCATTATAATCCGAGATGGGGCCTAAAAATGTGCACCTTTCCAAAAGCTGGTTTAGAAGACGAGTTAGGCAACCTCCGCTCTCTTCTCAGCAGCGCTTCTCCCTCCCCACCTCTCCGCCCCCGCAACCGGTCCCAAACCAAAGGGAGAGGCGGTATTTCCCGGTCCCGCGCTGCCAACCGCGCAGAACCGCAGCCCAGGGTCGGCGGGGCGAGGTGCGCCCCCCCGGGCTGCGCCACGCCCCCTGCCCAGACCCGCAGCGCCGCCGGCGGAGCCCAGCACCCACACCTTTTCCGATGACTTCCAGCAGCTCCTTTTCCTCCTGGGTCAGTTCGCCTTTCTTTACGTGAACCATTGCTCCCGCCAGCTTGAAGGTTATGCTGTTTCTTTGGAAGTACTAAGAAGAAACGAGGTGTCTAGATTAGGAGCGCAGGTCGCAGTGGGACGGCTTGAGGCCAGAACACCGAGTTGCCAACCGCGGAAGCATTCGAATTCCCTCCTCTCTCCCGCGGCCCGGGGAGCAGCCGGCGAGCTCGGGCGAGCCGGGCGGGCGGTCTCCGCAGGCCCCGCGGCAGTCTCCGCCCCCCGCGCCTCATTGGCCCAGCCAGGAGGAGGAGCTGCGGGAGGCGGCAGCCGGAGACTCCCATTGGAGCAGCCTGGGACGAAAAAAGCAAATGGAGAAAACCAGAGGGGGGAAATTAAATCCCTTTCACGTGTTCTCCACCCCCACCCTGCCCGGTTCAGATGTCTAGGGACATGCAATATTTAAGTTCTCTGTCTGTAAGTTCTGTGTTCGGCAGTGGCTGCTTAAGGCGCGCAGAGGTCATCGGCCCTCACTACTCTCCCCCCCCATTTTCTCGAGAATAACGCGCCCCGGCCGGGGCGGGCTGGGGGCGGGGCGGGACGGCGCGGGAGGCGGGGCTGCGCGGGGCTCCGTGTGTCGATGTCAATGTGTCTGTCCTTCACTCCTCCATTGTCTGCCGCCGCCGCTGCTGTTGCTGCCACTGCTGCTGCCGGAATCGCCGCAGCTCCCAGCCTCGCGCGTCGCCGCTACCTTCTCGGACAGGTGAGAAGCAACCCAGGTGGGGCAAGAGGAGCAGGGAGGACTGCGGGAACCGCGGAGGTTGCCCCGCTGGGGGCTTCCACCCCGGCCGGAGCTGGCCGAGAGGAAGCATGTGCCTGCTGGGGCGGCTTCCTGCCTCTCGGTGAGGACGCATCCCCTCGACCCCATTAACCTCACATATACCGCGTATCCGTGCCTCGGAGTGAGGACCTGCCACTCGCCACATTTGGCCGCCCCGTGAGACCCTGGGACTGCGAGCGGGTGGGCGCCCGCCATGCGGTGGGAAGTGGCGGTGCACATCATGTCGTGCGTGGCCCCGCCAGATGCGTTTCCCGGCGAGGCCGGGGTTGAGGCTCTAAGCTAGGGGTGGGTGGAGAGGAAGAAGGTAGTTATCTTTTGGCAACCCTCCCCCTTAACCACCACCGCTACATGCACACTACTTGTCACCTCCTCTGGCCTCTGTGGAAGCTGGGGAAGAAAACCGGCTCTGATTCGCTTTATGGTGCCTGTTAAGGATATTTGGAAGCAATTTACACTTGCACTAATACTTCGTTTATGAGAGATGGCCAAGTGGGAGGGGGTAGGAAGGGCCTGTTTGCTCTGCTGGAGTTCCGAGTCTCTTTGTAACTCTGATCTTGAGATTTATGGAAATAGGGAGGGGAGTGAGAGGGGGCGGAGATTAAATTGGTCTTGCTGTCTATATATAGCCTTAGATTAGCCTCTTAATCCATTCTTCATTCAACTGAAATATGTAGCCTCTGAGCTTGGACTGTAGGTAGTTAGGGGGTAAATACAGGTGTGTACCCTCTTGTGGTTAGGAAACAAGACTTGCTTGCTAATATGAAGTCAGTCATCCCTCCATGGTGCACATCAGTGACATGTACAGCATCAATAAAAGCTGTTTCAGAAATTAGTGTGTACATTTTACTGGTGTTTCTCTACAGCTAGTATTGATGTTTCTTCGAAGACCCATCTGCTTCAAAGAGAAATATTTGAATAATTATATGGTTTTGTTAGGCATCCCCACCACCACTCCCACAGTGCTTTATGTGAAGTGAAATGTATTTTTCCTGGCCTTATGTTTTCATTTTTTTGAAGCATTCACTGACACTTCTGAAACCCTAGAAGATGTTCATCATTATTTCCTGCCTTAAAAAATTTTTTTCCTTAAACCCCAGCTGCTTTCTTCTCAGTCTGCTTCATCATTACAAGCTGAGGCAGCTCCAACCCAGAATATCTCACATAAAAATGATTTGAAATTATTCATCTCAACGTATAACAAAGAAACTTTTGTTTGATAATGCTTTAATGATGTGGCTGTTCAAACAACATGTAGTAAGGCTTTTGAGAGTGACCAATTTTTTGTAACACGTAGAATGCTGTTACTGCCACAGTCTCAATTGACTTAAAACATAGTATCGTGCAGAAGAACCTACCTAAGAAAACCCACCTAAGAAAATGTTTGCAGAGTAACCTCTCCTAACATATGACTTAACATCTTACAGCAATGCATGGCCAGAATTGGGTACTTCATTGCCAGTATTTCCATCTCTTATGCCAAATTGGGGCCATGGTTACTTGAAGGTCACACCTGTTTGTCTCACTGAGGTTGTCAGTTAGTGGAGGATAGCAACTTATTATTATTTCTTGGTGCCTTATGGCACCTAGTTGGTCCTCTGTGAATATATGACTTCAATAAATTGAGTCAATGACATTTAAAGACAAACTAACATCTACCTAGAAATGTAGATAAATATGTTAAGTTTAAATTTCCAGAAACAGATATGTAAAGGATAGTGTTCATCAGATAGATTACATAAATCGTTTTGTACAGTGTAAATATTTAATGTAGAGATAAGATTAGCTAATGAGTATACCTTAAACTAGATCGAGGAACTTTTCTTGTACCAAGAATACATCCACATCAAAGAAATTTTGTTGATAATAAAATAGCTACTACTTATTGAGTATTTAGTCTGTGCCAGATATGCTACTAGATGCTTTGTATAAGATTGTTTTGATTATTGTTATAGCAACTCAGGAATTAGCCAATATTATTCCTATTTCTGCAAATAAGAAAACAGAAACTAAAGAGTTAATCAGTTTGCCCACACTCCACAGTTAGGAAGTGTCAGAGCCAGAATTGGAACCTAGAACTGTCTCCAAAACCTTTTCTCTTTTCCCAATTTTCTGCCTATGTACCTGACAGTAAGGGGAAGTTATATATTATTTTAATTTGCTAATAATCATGTGGTTCAGCATGCCAACGGGACAGAAGTCTTTCTCCTCTTTCCCCAATCCCTTATCTACGTCCTACAACCAATGGTATCTATTTCTCTCATATCCTTCCTGAGAGATATTTTATGTGTTTATACTTTATATGTGTATTTCCACTTTTTTTTTTTTTTAAAGATATGGGAGCATCCTACACACTGAGTATCACACAACTTGTGTGATACTTAGGTCTTCCTTCTGTTTCTTTCTTTAGTTTTTTAAAAATAATGAGTTCTGAAATATCTGAAATTTTTAGTGTCCCCTCATCTCTTTATACTACTGTCACCCAGACCTCTCTGGTTTATTGCAATGGATTCCTAAGGAGACTGTTACTTACCTAACTCCATCTAGCTAATTCAAGCCACTACAAGTTCGATAAACACTGAGCACCCATCATCCAGGCAAGAGTGAGACATACTCTGTCAAGACAGAACTGATTCACTGAAAACACGTCAATGTCTCTTCTCTGGCCACAGACTAGAGGCTCAGTTCTGGGCCTGGAAGCCTCCAACTTCTGGTCCCAGCAGATATTTCCAGTCAGCCAGCCCCTCCCACACACTCTGCTGTAAGGTCACCACAATGCTGGTTCCCTAACGTGCCAGTAATTTCCACCCATTTGTTCCTGCTTTTCTCTTCCTGGAAGGAACGATCTCCCTCCCCTCTTCACTGAGTCTCCTTCCCAGATCCGAAGGACTGCTCAACTTTCAAAATGCTGCTTACATGTAACCTCTTCTCTCCAGCTTTCATGAGCACCTCTCCCACTCCGTTTAATGAGGGGAGTACAGACACTGGTAAACACATTTTATTAATGCCCTTCAGCTAGGGGGATAAGTAAAATCTTCAGACAGGAGTTGCTAGTACAATTATCAACATCCTCTACAATTCTCTCCTATCTTCCTATGACCTCTAGTGCCCTCCACCCATGTGACATTTTTGCTTCTTCATTGGAGCCCCACAAAAATACCTACAGCAGGCACCTTTTTCATGACGTTCTATTAGAGCTATTATTAATCTAATGACCCCTTCTCCTTCTAGACTATAAATTAACTAGGATTAATATACCTTTGTTTATCAAGATTTGTAACCCATTATCTTACATCTACTATATGCTCAGTACATGCTGAGTGAAATTCGGTTTGATCTCTTAAGTTATTTTAGGTGGATTTGTTTCTCTACTTGACTCATTCTTCCTAGCACTGTTAGGTGATAGTGGCAGAATCACATAATCATAACCAAAAGCAGAAGGTCTTTAAATGTTTTCAATCTCAAGCTGTTTGACATTCTGCTAAATGCTATCAACCAAGAAAAATCCTCATGTGCACACGTTACAGATTTTGCATACCGTTCTCGATTTCCCACATTGAAGCCCCTGACCTCCAGCTCTCTGCTTTAAGGAAATACTGTTTCCTTTTTACTGCAGGGGAATAGCTTATTTTTGAGTATTCTATCTTTCAACGTAATGCCTTCCTTGACATTGACTTTCTTTTTTTCTTAGATTTAGCTCCATTTCTTGACTAGGTGGATATTTGATGGTATTAAGGAATTTTGTTTTGCTTTAGGTGCGAAAATAAAGTTGTAGTTATATTTTTAAAATACCCTCATCTTTCAGAGATGTGTATTGAATTATTTAAGGAGGGAATGATATGACTTGAGATTTGCTTCAGTGTAATTCACTGACAGTGGAGGACAGGGACTGAGAAAACAAACAAGACAAAGTTGACTGTTGTTAACAGTTGAAGCTGGACGATGAATACGTTGACTTCATCGTACTGTTTTACTTCTGATGTGGTTGAAATTTTCTGTAATGAAGTTTTTAAAGTAAAATTTGGAAATATTACAGCCTCTAAGAAATTGTTGTTTTGCTTTTTTTATAACACAACATAAGAAAGTAATTTGAATACAAATGCTCTTTCTCTATTCTTGGCATTTAACTTATGCAATTATTCATTTAAATGTTAAAACGGTTACACCTAAATCTACCAGAGACTGTTTCGTGAACAATGCACTTCCATAAACTGTTCACATCACATTTTAACTTCTCCACAAAACTAAAAGGTAGGTGGCGTTACTCAGTGCTGTGTCACAGGCTTGTGAATATCTTACTGGCAGCTAATCTTCATCTTTTTTGGAAACTGACGAAGTAATTTGCAGACAAGTCTGAACAGGGGTGCAAATACATTTAGTTTAACTGAGAAAATCACTATGTGATTGAAGCAGAGATACTGATTTTCTTTTATGTCTCATAAAACAAGTAAGTGGTATTTCCAAAATAAGGTGTGTACCAAAATGGTCCTGAGCAACATCAGTACTGTAGGCATAAAGACATTGATGTACAAAATCAGGACCAGACTCAGGGCCGCTGTGCCTGCTCGGTTCTCACTTGGGTTTGCTTAACTTAACTGCTTTCGGCACCGACTTCCTGGGGTTTTGCACCTTTATAACTTATGTTTCTTTAGGTTTAAGTTTCTTTTATTATGTTTCAGACTTATTAAATGTCAATGTTTCCAAAGGCCAACAATGTGAAAAAAAAATTTTTTTTTGTCATTTATAACATGTCTCCCCAGACTTTATTAAAGAGTTTCTAAGTACAAAGCCAAATCTTCACCATGTCTAAGGACAGTGTAGCCAGTCCAGTGTCACTGCCAGGTAATGTTGAAGTACACATTAGTGTATATCCAACTCAGACTTATGTTTATATTAGATATGTCACTGTGGAATTAAAACTGTGGGCCAGTGCCTCTTATCTCTGAGTATAATAAAACCATTCCAATAATTAAAAATAGAGAGCTATTTCTGCATCAGAAGGAAAAAGGTAGCATTTACCTTCCCATGAATAGATTTAAGCTGGAAAATTGGAGTTTTTAACCTCTTGTCATTTGGTTATCTATTGTGGGATTATATTAAAGCCTGCAGACAAAGTAGCCTTTAAAGCTATATTCACCAGCCTCTGAGTAAAATCTCTTCCTGGTCTGCTGATTTGTAGAGTAAAGCAGTCCATTAAGGAGCCTCTTCTGACCTGGTTGGAAATGATTATGGATGGGCCCTGGGAGACAGTCAAGCACAGCCGTAGACATGGGGATTGGAGTGAGAAAATCAGGCGCCAACCTCCGGGGTCAGATTTCTTTTCCCAGGCAATCTCTCTTGCTTTCACTTTCTTCATATATAAACCAGGGATGTTAACCCTATTTACAGAGAGACTTTGAGGACCCTTGAGGATACCCTGTGGATTAGAAAATATTATATAAAACATAAATTGTTATCGTTAGGGCCAATTCTACCTATTTTGCGGTTGGGAGATATATGAATAACATAATTATAGGCCTAGTTGATAAATCATTTCAAAGTAAAATTGTATAGACATTAATGTTTGCCAGAAGCTTATCTTCCTACATTTTGAAAAGTAAAAATTATTTTTAAAATTAAAGAGAGACTTTCATAAGAGAGGATTCTAGTAATTATGTAATTATATCTCAGGATTAACATTTTTTTACATCAATAAGAAACTTGTGTGCATCTATTATGTTCAGTGAATCACAAAGAATGAGACATAATCTTTGTCCTTTAGAGGCTTATACTATCCTCCAGTAGGCTGGCTGGCTGGCTCCCAAAACTATAGGGACTGAGCTCTGCACCCCTTACCTCAGCCCACAGGTTAGACACCTTCGAGGTGTTATCCTTTGCATGCTTAAGTAGCTGTCTGGCTCCTGCCAATCTTTCAGCTCTAACTCCAACAATATTGTCACTCTTCTACCACCCACGCACTTCCTGCTGGAATGCCCTCCTCCACCCCTTTCTGCATATCCAGTTTTACTCAAATCCTCAGCTCAAATGACCCCTGCTCCACAGAGCCTTCTCCAGTCCCCGCCAGAGCAGGACAGACAATAAGGGTGGAGCTCAGTGGGAGGTCTCGTTCCTGGAGACTGGTAAATTAGAACAGGCAAGCCAGAAAATTGAGAGCATTACAGAGAGAATACCCCCAAGAAAACTATAAAATATTATAACATAAATATTTTAAAAGAAAACATTGGCTGTAATTTTATGGCCAACCATACTGGAACTAGAAATGATTTAATTTAAAGGCGTGTTTTCCTCAATGTCCACTTTTTAAAATCAACAATATTGGGGTTATATTTTAAAGAACACTTTGATGTTATATTTATGCTCTCTAGTAATTTGTAAAATGTGACATCACAAGTTCAAGACTCAGTTGCAAATTATAGAACAGTATCTTCAGAATTGGCGATAGCAGGGAATTTGGTAATAGACATTTTTTAAAAAGAAAGAGAAAATTATATTCTTATTAGAATAGTTTGCCCTTTAGTACAAAATGATTTGAAATTATCCAAAATAGCTAGGATATAAATAGCCAAAACAGCTAGAAAATAAAACAAGAAGGAATTTCTTTGTGGAGTTTATTTTGCACATGAAATGTCTGAATATCCGATCCATAGAACCTGATCTATACCTTAAAGGAATTTTAGAATTTATTATTCTCTCAATTTGACTTTTTTCCAGTTGGACTGTTTTTGTTTTGTTTTGGGTTTTTTTGCTACTTTTATGGATGAATGTAATAAAGACATTGCTGATGCAGTTAAACCTGAGAGATCTGACTCCAGGATTTAATAATCAGATTAATGTGAATCATTTTAATGCAGGATTGTAGTTATCACTAGGAGCTCCCATGGTATTTTTTCTTTGTGTCTATTAGGGAAAAGAACACATGATGATTTAGAATAATTTCTAATTTTTTAATATAAAATCTACCATTATTAACAGAGTATGCACAAGATGTATTTCATTCTTAGCTCACTCTGATGGCTGTACTGAGGCCATGGGTCTCTTTAGCAAGTATCTTTTAGGCAGTTAAATCCCAAGTGGAATGGTCTGGTGTGTTCTAAGTTTGGGCTGTGTTGAGTGAAGAATGCCAAAAAAAATGTTCTAATCATTATATTTGTGAACTATCTACTTTGAAAATAAAGGTTTAGGTAATTCTCTGAATGAACTGTTCTTTTTAGTAAATGCCAAGAGACAATGCTAAATTTTTCTTGATTTTTGATATCAGCTGTATCTTTTGTTTGGTTTATGTCAAAAAGAAAGAAAACAATGTAATGATTCCATGTAGGGAAGAATAATACTCCACCTTAATATTTAAACTCTAATCCTTTGGCTATCTTTAATTCTCTTAATTATGGAAATAATCTTTTATTAGGAAAACAATAATTACTTAAATCTGTGAAAGATTTAAAGTTATGTTTCCACTTTTCATATTTCAACTTACTTTTACATTGGGTAAAGAAAGACTTAAAAATAATCGTTAGGTGTCCATTTGCTTTTGAGAACTTCCAAATAAATCCCAAGAAAACCACCAGGCAGAGGTGCGTAATAAGGAATACTAACTCTTAGCACTATAGGGAACATATCGTAAGCCACTCTGGGCTGTGCCTTTTATGATATTCTGCTGTCATCCTCTTCATACATTCACACAAAAGACCTTAATGGTTTTTAAACTAACCTTGATGGCTTCCTGGCTTTGTGATTATTTCTAAAGGGGGGGGGGGAAGACATATGTTGTGTTCTTTTTTCTCAGTATACAAGGCGATAGAATGGGGTTATTACAAACAGGAAGAGAACCTCAAGTTGATGGTACAGAGGACACTGCTGGCTGGAGGAAAGGGATGCGCATTGGTATTTAGGGTGTGAAGATTGTGTTTCTGTTAGAGTTGAGCCTCAGCAGGAAACAATTTGATAACTGGCTCCTGTAGTTCTAGAAACCACGGTGCCATAAATTCCTACTATTAACATGTCCCTAAGAGGCAGGATTTTTGTGAAATCCTCTCAGTAAAGACATTTTTTTTTTTTCTTTTAAATAGAAATCCATGTAGAAATCTTTTGCATTCGGGGGGAAATGTATGCTAATCCAGTTTATCTAAGTGCTGAACTAGACTTTAAAATTAATGTTCATACTTTTTTTTTTTTCTATCTAATTCTGAACCATACAATCTGAAGCAGATAATGAAAAAGCTGCCTTTGAGAGTCATATAATTTCCCAAGACACTGCACCAACTTTGATAAGCAACTGGGAAAGGGCACTGAGTAGAGACTGAGATAATCAGATTCTGGCCATGACGATTGCAGGCATGTAAGCCCCTGATGGATAGGGATTTTTCGGTTTTGGTCTCTGCTGGATCATTACTGTTAGAATGCAGTGCATGACTTCCAGCAAGTGGTGTGACATCTCAGAGCCTTACTGGAGTGTTAGATGAGGGTCTGGGTTTAGGGCCATGGTTTTCAATCATGGATAACAATTATAAGTGTAAAAGCAAAAAACATTTAATTATTAAAACATTCATAAACACAATTGCAGCTCAATGCATGTGATGTACTTTAACATACTAGAGACCAGTAATTCTTATTAATTCACACTGCCAGACTTATTGTGCAGTGCTTGGATCAAACCTCCATCTGCTAGAAAGTGAGCACCAGGCAACTTGTCCGATTGGTCCCTGCTGCATCCCTATTAAGAAGTACCAGATGTGTGTTTAGTAAATGAATACAAATGAATGATTCTCTATATGTTTGAACCTTTTTTATAAAAAGTATACTTGAGAGAGTTTATAGTGCTCTGCTGTTTGGGGTTTTCTGTTCGTTAATTGGTTTGTTTGGTTTTTCTCCTCTCTCTTTTAATTTGCGATATGTGGTCTTCTATAAAATTGCATCGGGAGTACAATCCCATATCATCCACGTCTCATTAAATCCAAGGCTTGGCTTTGGTATTTATCCAGTTCATGCTCTCCTCGTTGTGCAATAAGCATGTGTATGATAAGTAACTTTTTTGTGTATACAATCCTTCACATAAACACATAAAACTTCATCTGCTAGACAGGCTTCGGCAGGTTCCTTCCTGGGAGGATGGAGGATGGGGGGAGGTGGGACTTGGTCGTGAGAACTCAAGAAGAAGAAATGTTTGGACGCTTGCCTACCACCTTTGAGCATCCTGAAGGTCCTTTACCATGGTTTTAAAGCAATTGCTCCAAAGCAAATTATCTCACTAATTACCAGTCTAGGGTGTTATTTTTTCCCAGAAGATTCCGTTTTCCTGTTCTGCTTGATTAAAATGCTGAGAGAAACACACTTCAATCCTCCTTGCTGTAATAACTTATCTTCTAACTTCCCATTTGAATTAGTAGTCATAAACACTTCCATAGGTTTTGTGTATGCAACAAAAGCAGCCTGAATAAACTGAGACTTTCTCTCTGGCCTTTGACACCACTCCCTGCAGATTTTTTAAAGACTCTCTTTTTAGAGCAGTTTTAGTTTCATAGCAAAATTAAGAGGAATGTAGAGATTTCCCGTATACCGTCTGTCCACATGTATACATCATCTTCTCCATTATCATCACCCCCCACTGCCCACCAGAGGTACATTTGTTGCAATTGATGCATTTAGCAATTGATGAGGCTTGTTTCCTAGCACATGGTTATGTACTTTTATGCTGTTAGTTTGACATCAGAGTATCAGTACTTATAGTTTAAATGAACCAATTAAAGTAATATAGAGAGACCATCTTGTTTTTTCTGAGCTTAAAACTACAGTATGATTCAAGGATATTTTTCTGTCCAGGAAAGGTTTTTGGTTTTCCTAAAGTGATGCATTAGAACACATGGCTTTTAAAATAAATATGCTAGAGGATGTCATTGAATAAAGTCCCATAACTGCAGTTTGTAATGCAAGAAAGCTTTCTTGAAGTTGTACTTGAGTGAAGTATTAGAAAAGATGATAGAATTGAATTGACAATTTTTTTCTGTGTGTGTGTGCACCAAAAAAAAAAAAGAAAGAAAGAAAGAAAGAAAAGAAAGGAAGATTATATCATTAAAATGTGTACAGTGGCCATTACTGAAAATTAGAATTACAGATACTTTTTTTATCTCTTTCTCAATTTTTCCCAATATTTTCAACATTGTGCATGATGAACTGATTTCATAATCAGTGATCTTTAAGGAATTATTTTCTCTACAATAAATATTCATGTTTTACATCATTATCAAATAATCAAGTAGTATGTATTATTAAATGTATGATCATATATTAATGAAATAAACAAACATAATGGGTAACATGAAACCGTATCTTGGTAGATATGGACCTTCCAAATCATCACCTTGTAGGATTGTATATTTACTCTGTTAATAATTGAATTGATCAATAAATACTTTAAACTGCTCTTTGAATGTATATGCATTGCCTCTGAACACTATATAAAAGTATTCAGAAAAATATTAATCAAAAGGAGTTTTGATTAATGAAAGCATCATTAGTTTAATTTATAGCCGTCCTGCATTTAAGGAAGAAATTATTTGATTGATAAATCCTGGGATATGTTTTTAATCAGTAAGTTACAAGATAAATTTTCTACTTATATGTGTTTTGCTTTGATAAATATTTTTAAATATATAGAAAAAATAATGACCTTTTGAAATTTTTTAAAAAAATCTTTTCTGTTTAGGAATCATATCTTTGCCTTTAGGTATTTGTTTTGAATAAGTAGAGGTTAGAACTTCTTATCTTTAAAAAACTTGAGTCTTGTTTTACATACCCGCACATTTTTTTTCATTGTTGACTTCATTCTTTCCCTGATTGTGATCTTTAATAATATTCAGTTTTACTTGATATACTATTTTGTATACTTCTGAATCGCTCCTCAATCAGGACTGTGATATAAGAGAAATATGTCCACGGCAGGAGTGATACAGGTGGTGCAGGGCGTGGTTGAACAGTTCACAGCTTGCTTATGCCAGGGATGTTCTCTTGTCTAGGAATAGAGCAGAATAAAGAGGCCCCTCTTCTGATGTAGCAGTAAGGGCATTTTAAAAAATATTTAAATATCTCATCCACATGACAGCCAAATGCAAAGACTGTATTAACCAGAGTAATGTATTATAAGCATCTTGAGATTAAGAGTTGAGGGGCTTTGTGGGGATTTTCCTGGTGAATGTAGTCAATGCAGTAGGGTTACTTCCTTCTTCATAGCTGAGCAAATTCAGAAGGATTTGAAGTTAATGACATCTCCCTCCATGGTAAGGTTTATTTCTAAGTGGTCCCAGAAAATACAAAATTTCTGTGCCAATCAGGTTCTTGGGCTTTTTCAGCTCCCCTAATTGTTCTCCTCGCACGTGTTCATTCCCTAAAATTCGTATAGCTTCCAAAGTTTGCCCTTGTTCTCTGTGATTCTCCGCATACATACTCACTTTTATTTCTGAACCATGTGAGAACAGATTACATACACTTTGCCCCTTATTACTTATCCCTTATTATTTCACTGTGTATTTTCTAAGAGCAAGATACTTCTTTCATAGAACCACAGGGTAATAATAAAATGTAATGAATTTACTATAAATACCATACTCGTCACTGTAGTCTACACTGCAATTTTATCAATTATCCAAATAACATTTTATATATATGTATATGTATATGTATATATATGTAACCCCTCCCCAACTCCGCCTTCCCCCCAAGTATAGTATCCACTCTCGGTTTGCATACTGTGTTTAGTAACATCCTTTTTTTTTGGTTTTTAAAAAATTTTTTTAAAGGCATTGACATTTTTGAAGAATACGGGCCAGTTTTGGAGAATGTCCCTAGATATGTATTTGTTTCCTCATGATTAAATTGAGGTCATGTGTTTTTGTTTGGAATGCCACATAAGCAATATCCTGCCCCAAGTGCATCTGGAGACATGGGATGGCTGTTGTCTCTTGGTTAAGGTAGCTCGTTTCTCCACTGTGTAGTTACTGTTTTTCCTTTCGTAATTTATGTGAAGATGCTTTAAGGCTATGTAAACATCCCACTGATCATCGAGCACCCCTGCATGTGTACGCACGCACACTTGTCAGGGTACACTTAGCATACATCGGTGACTCTTGTGTGAATGGGTTTTTGGTGCAATGTTTGAAAATGGTGATTTTCTAACAGTTTTCTTCTCTATCAATTGGCAGTCTGCTGAAAGAAAACTTTTCCTTCTGCCCAGTTACTTCCCTTTCGCTTAAGCACTGATAAATTTGCTCTTGATCTTTTTTTAAAGCAATTCTGTGTTTTTAAGCACAAGATGTCTCAGCATCATAGTGAGTCTTCTCTGCTTCAACCTCGGAATCAGCCATTTATGCAAGAAACGTTGGTTTCTTTTAGTAGGAATGATATTTAGATCCTGTGACATACTTATTATGTACAATGTTATTACTTATGACTTTTGAAATTGGTTTGAGCTTCAAGAAGAGGCTGAAGATTTTTTTATTTAAACATATATCATGTTCTAATTATAAAAGTTACATATACTTATATTATAGAAAATACAAACATGTAAAACGAGAGGAATAAAATGTCCCTTGAACCTGCTGCTCATGTTGACCACTAGTGTATTTTATGTACCTAAGATCCTATCATGTATATATGAATTTGATTTTTCCTATTTCTACTTTATGCACAATATATGTGGGATATAAACCTGAAAGCAACAAATGAGCAGGACAAACTGTAAACAGAGACTTATGGACATGGACTATAGACTAGTCGTTACCAGAGGACTATAGT
Source organism: Eonycteris spelaea (assembly GCA_003508835.1). Taxonomy (NCBI): domain Eukaryota; kingdom Metazoa; phylum Chordata; class Mammalia; order Chiroptera; family Pteropodidae; genus Eonycteris; species Eonycteris spelaea. The sequence goes on from PUFA01000027.1 coordinate 11,202,903, forward strand.
CTAGTGGTTACTAGTTGGGTAGGGAAGGAGGGGGAGGTAGATGGGATAAAGGACGTCAAATATAGGGGACTAGGGGAAGGGCGAAGAAGGTAAAGGGGATCAAATATATGGTAGCTAAAGGAAACTGGACTTTGAGTGGTAAACACACAATAGAATATAAAGATGTCAAGTGATAATGTACACCTGAAAATTATATAATTATATTAACCAATGTTACCCTAATAAACTTAACTTTTAAAAAATTGTCTTTTTCTGTCATATATTGCATTTTAAAATTCCTTTTTTCCTTGTTGTCTTTTTATTCTTACTACTGTGATATCGGGAAGTAGCAAAGTGTCTGCTGATGCTCAGCTTCCTCTGTTCTGCCTTCTTCAAATCCGAGATTGTTGCCTATTTTCTGCCTCCCCTTTGCATAGCGGAGGATATCAGATTATCAATGTGGAAGTACATCAATTTGTATCAAAGAACGTAGGAAGCATTTACTTTGTATACTAATTATACTTTGGATTTTAGCTACGACAAGATACTCAGTGGTAAATTTGTGTTCTCTAAACTTGACATCTATGTTTGGCAAACAGACGAGTCATTCAAAGAAAAATCTGGTTGCTTCTCCGGTATGTTTAGACTTGTGCCTGTAATTTTTGTCTCTTGAGAGCAATGACCATGCCTCGATTTGTTCACCACTGTTTCTTCTTTAGTACAGAGTTTTCCCACTTTGGCATTAAAATTTTGGACCAGATAATCCTTTGTTGTGGGGGGGGGGGGGCGTGGGAGAGCTGTCCTGTGAGTAGCAGCATTTCTGGCCTCCACCCATTAGATTTTAACAGCACCTCCCTCCGCCACAGCGTGACAATCAAAAATGGCTCCAAACATTGCCAAATGTCCCCTGGGGAACAAAGTAACCCTTAAGTGAGACCGCTGCATTAGTACAATGCCTGACATACAATAAACACTCCCCAAATACCTGATAGATTAATAAATATACTGAAACGACCGCTGGACAGTTTCTTGTTTTATGCCATCATTTCCTCTAAATTCTCAGAATTTACAATTTGAAATATTGTAGATATGCAGTCTTATCAAAATCCTGTTGTAGATAAAAGTTTTAAGGGTCTTATTTAGAATAGAAGTTTTCTGGCATTTCGCTATTCAAATTCCCTAAATCATTGTATTCGAGGGATAGGTTTTCCAAAAGCCAAAGTATAGTTTATATGTTTGTGTCTTTCAAAGTATTGAAAGCATAGAATGACATCAGCAAGCTTAGATCATCTGGTGAGTTGTTGGGGAAAGAGAGGGATCTGAAAGGATTTCATCTAGGAGAAGTGGAAGGGCCCAGAGAAGGGAATGTGCATGCCCTAGGGCAAGGATCTCCAACCCCTGGGCCAGAGACCGGTACTGGTTTGTGGCCTGTCAGGAACTGGGCCACACAGCAGGAGGTGAGCAGCAGGCCAGCGAGCAAAGCAGCGCTCCCCAGCGCTATCATCATCCCCTCAGCTCCACCTCAGATCATCATCAGGCTTTAGATTCTCATAGGAGCACCGCTCCCTGGTGCCAAAAAGGTTGGGGACTTCTATTGCTATGATGAGATTGTACATTAATACTTAAAATGTAACTTGTGGAATCTTCTATTTTTATTAAAAAGGAAGCAAAAAATCAGCATTCAGAAATAAGATAGCTATATTAATAAATTTGATAAAGTTTTGGAAATGTTATAATGAAAATTTTATCGTGACGCCTTTATATCTTAAGGAAAATTTAGATGGACATTGTTAACACTTAATGCTGTTTTTACACAGCACAATTCCTTTGAGCTTTGATCATTCTTTCCTTACGAGGTAGTTGCTTCACACAATTTATGTTTCCACTATAAATGTCTCACTGGAAAATAAGCTGTAAATTTTTGAGGAGAGAACTGTTGTTACATTTCGTGCTTAAGAAAGATTTTTGCTCTTTTATATCAATGGAGATAAGAATGAAGGGGATATGAATATAATAGTTATTTTATATTATATTAAAGAAATGAATATTTGATTTTATTGAGAAACATTTTTCTTCTGTAGGCTCTCTGTCCTTTTAAATTTTTAATGCTTTTTTTCAATTGTAAATGCTAAAATACATAGAATTTGCTAGGAGACATAATGAAGCTTTTTGAGGCAGCTGAGTGATTTTTATTATAGAGAGGTTGTTACAAAATCGTGATAAAGATATTAAACAAGCTAATGTAATTCTGGGCAACAAATTATATAGTGTTATTCTAGGCATATATTTTGTTTATTGCTATAAAGTGTTAATAACTTAAACTTTTAGAAAGCAATTTAATTATTTTTGCTTCTTTTGAGAGAATGGTGGTGCTACAGTGTTATTATCAACCCAAATGATTCCTGGATATGGCAACTTTCTGTAAAGGATTTTATGATGTTTGTTCTTGCAGTTTTAGCTTTAATGGAAAGGAGAATAATTTATAATTATGGACTTTTTTTCTTTTTTATAGTAAATTATTTTGCTCGTTTGGAGTATAGAGTAAAAGGTAATTCTTAAGGCTTGCAACTATACACAAAGTATTTCATGAGAATGTTGCAGCGGTGGCTAAATTATATTACGAGTTTGTGTGCTAATGTTGTTATATCTCTGTGAAACACTTTGTCCTTGTGGGATGCTATTGCTACCCATAGTTGTTATTATCTTAGGACCAAAAGATTTTTTTCCCTATTGTCTTAAATAATATTGACTCCACACAGAGTTTCGCTTTAAGGTTTGGTCCTTTTTCTTTTCTTTCCTGCATAGCCATGTGGTTTTGAGACTTGGGCAAAGTGCTCCTCAAAGCTACTTGATTTGAAAAATATTAAATAATGCCTTTTTATCAAATTAAAGTGTGTTGGGCCATAAGGAATGCTTTAAAACCAGGTTGCCGAACATGATAGCCACTAGCCACAGTGGCTATTTCAATTTTGATTTTAAGTAATGAAAATTAAAGGAAACTAAATATTTAGTTCCTCAGTCACACTAGGTACATTTCAGAGGCTCAATAGCCGCATGTATCTAGTAGCTTCCATATTAGACAACACAGATACAGAACATTTCTATCATTACAGGCAGCTCTAGAATGAGCGCTGGCAAACTATGCATGGGGGCCCAATTAACCCACCACTTGGTTGTAAATAAAGTTTTATTGGAATACAACCATGATTGCTTTTTCCATATTGTCAGTGGCTGCTCTTAGGATCACAGCAGCATCGGGTAGTTGGAACAGAGGCCACGTGGCTCGTAGAGCCTAAAATATTTTTTCCTATTCCTCTATAGAAGAAGATTGTGACCTCACTTTAGAGTATTCGTATTCATCAGGTTGGGGGTGTTTGAATAGCACAGTTATTATATGTATAGCATGTATTTGTAGTATAACATGTTAAATAAGGCAGTTTATCATAGTTCAAAGATGAGCCAGACCAGAAGAACAGTCTAGAATAGAGTATCAGGCCAATCTTCTGGATTACTAGTTGAGAACAATCATTCCCTTCTAGAGACAGCTAGAAGGCAAGTCCTTCTCTGATAGATCAGACTCTTTTCAAAAAGAGAATTAAAGACAACACATAAAAATGGTCAATCTACTCAGGTGAGCCAGGCAATGGCACAATTGGTACACAGTTGGCATGAGGCCCATCCAAGCTGCTGGCCCATGGTCATACTCGGGCCCAGAGTCTGATTGGGAGTGAGTGATGGAATCTGCAGAGGACTCAAGGACAGTTAATAGATTAAGAAATTGGGTGAAAGTTATAATATGTTAAACCTAAAAATCTTTCAGATAAACCTTTTATTTTGATTTAAATCGAAATTTATTTTTAAATGTTTATTTCATTAATAGAATACCTGGGTTCTAATTTTTTATGTCGCATTCTAGTATATTTATGTCTTTTATCTTGTGGGATATCCAAGGAATTTAGTCTCTTAGATAACGTGAAATACTTCAGTCATTTTATTTTAGCATTTTGCACGGACACTTTTTAAAATGTTTTAAACCATGGAGCTTTTCATTTTGGTGAAACATGAACTCATTTTGTCTATATGTGTTTTTAGCTTATAGTTTTTTTTAATGGAAGCCAAATCATGAAGTATAGGTTGTAACCCCCGACAAATTTATCTTTGAGAAGTCTACTAAATACTTATTTAAAAAATATATATGTATTTTTAATTAGTTGATATCAAGTTGTAAATGGTAATGCGATCTGATGAAAGTAAGCTTTCGACATTGGCCTAATCGACTGTCTTTGCTGCTCTTTTCTTTCTTACTTTCCCAGCATAGCTTTTACGCTAGCATAGTTTTTTATTGAAAGTGCCCTTGCTTTTCTTTGGCCAGGGCTTCAGTGAGTTCCTTATAAAGGCTGACCCTCACTGGAGCAGATTATAATGTAGCAGTGAGAACTAAATTTAGAGGGAGGCAAACTTATGCTCTAAATAGTAACAGCTTAAAGGATAGAGACTTTAGGTGAACAGAGTATCTTCATTTAGTCTTTCAATACTAATAGGTGAGTCCTTGTGTGTGTGTTTTAAATTTATGTTTTGTGTGTACATCAAAATCTTAGCATAGTTTTTTTTTTAATGTTTACTTGTTATTGTGTGATATTCCACACAGAGTATATTGAGGCTGTGAAAAACAAGCCATCATAGGCTATGAAGAAACAAAGCTTTTGTGTTTAGAACTGAAGAAAACATAAACAGAGCTAATGATTTTTAAAATAGAATAATTCTTTCATAGGTAGGCTGTGTTTAGTGGTAATTCTTTACTAGCAGAAAAAATAGAAACAAAATGTAAAGGTAGAGTTAATTGGGGAATCCTGTGCGTTTATATTCTGGACCCTAAAATAAAACTTTTAGAGAGAGCTCACACTTTAAAACTTTTTTCTATTTCAAAATAAAAATGTCTTTGGCAAAGAGTAACTCCTTCCTTGCATGTTTGCCTACTAGAGAAGTTTCAGGCTACTTGTGCTATGTTGTATATTTTTCTTTTTGTATCTCAGTATAAGACCTAAACTCTTAGCAGGTATTCTTCATCACTAACACAACGAAACATTTTAAATAGTATTTGTCGTGTTTTGGGAGGTGTGACAACAATAAGAATATGCATGCGTACACATATATATACGTATACATATACATATATATATGTACATATGTATATGCATTACTTATCCTTCGATGAAATATTTGCTGATCCAGAGTAAACCTGTTGAAAAGGCCAACAGGGAAATTTTTGAATAAACTTTTGCAGTATGTATATTGCATTAGAACCTCTATTTCCAACATCTATCAAATAAAATGAGATTTCATTGGTTAAGTTCACTGCATTTATAACTATTTCAATATGTAGCTGCTGCTCCATGCACGTACAGCAATCAGTCACTTTCTGTACCTTTGTTTTAGGACTATACTACCGTTGTTTCATTTATTTCACTGTATTGTAAATTTGGGGATTTTATCCCCATAGGCTCTGTGCTTTTTGAGGGAATGCAGTCTGGCTTAGTCACCTTTATATCTCAAAGCACAATGGAGTAAGTTCACATTACTTTATAGGATTTGCTAAAAATTCTTTCTACTTAAACCATAAAAGAAATTACTTTTGAGGTTTGTTACGTTATTTTTAATTAGTTTCATTTTAAAGTTATGATTAAAGTTTTCAATGATTAACAGATTGCTTCTATGTGAAGATAGAAGTTTCATGGGGCAGGAAGAAAGATTTGGTAATAAATCGAACAATAATTTTTCCATGTTCTTAGGATTTTTTTTTTTAATTTCGAGACGTAATTAAATCATTTACTTGAATACTGCAAATTTTCTTGATTGTTTAATGATGTAAGTAATGGAGAAAATCTAGACATTTTCAAGCCATAAATTTTAAAAACTTTGAAAGGTGAAATAATTTGCTTGGCTGTCTTAAGTGTTTGCTCTTCATGATTTAGGCAATCTAGACATATTTTTAGATTGTAATATTTAGGCCACAAATTTATTCTCAATTTGTAAAATGTCTTACAGAGCAAGTATTTCGCTTTTTCAAAGATAATTTATTATATTTTTAATTGCATACAAAATCCAATAGAAGAATATAAAATATCCAGATCTCCACCCTCTGAGGTAAACAAATGAAAACCCTACTAACAGTTTCTTGTATCTTTCTGAAATTTTGCTGGTTTGGAAAAGAAGATATTACATATACCCTCTTATTCAACTTGCTTTTTTTCATTAATAATATGCCTTGATCATCTTTCCATATCATGCCACAGCTTATTTGACAATTATTTATTAAATGCTTACTCTTTATTCAGTGTTGTTTTAGTGCTAAAGACGCAGAATTGGGTAAAACCTACAAAGACCCTAACCCCATGGAGTTTACACTCTCATGGGGGGCAATAGGCCATGGGAAAACAGAGAATAATAAAATGAGTACTGCCAAGTTCTGTGAAGGGTAATAAAGCTAGATAAGGAGAGAGAGACAGAGACTAGAGACAAGGGGCCCCTATTATTTGGGGTGGTCAGGGAAGGCCTCTTTGCAAAGGAGGCATTTGAGTGGGTACAAAGAGTAAGCCAGGTGAACGGCTGGGGAAAGATTCTTCCCAGGAGTGAGGTGACCTTTGGCACGTTGGAAGAAGAAAGGGCAGGGCGGCTGGAGTGCCGTGAGGGATGGGAAGAGAGGTAGATAAGGAAACATAATTGGAGAGGAGGCGGGGCAGATATGCAGTACATTCAGATCTAACTCAGTCTTTAAAGCTTCATAATGTTCCATTTGATAGCTTGTTGTAATTTATTTAACCAGGCTCATGTTTATATGTGATTAACTTTTTTTAATCTTTGCTGCACCTAAACCCTTTTATACGCACATACACACTCACACACACAAATACAGGTATATTTGCATATATGTGTGGATAAGTGTAGAGTAACTACAGAATAAATTCCTGGTAATGGAATTGCTGGACCACAGGTTATGCACATTAAATAGTTATAAATATTTATCGCATGCTTCCCCAGTATAGTGCATGGAGTTATGGAGTTTATCCCCTCTGCCCAAGTTTATGTCTTTGGTTGTTTTCCATATGTCTTTTGTCAACACTGGCTATTATTAAACTTTAAAACCCTATCTAGTTCAATAGTCAACATTATGTCACATTTTTAAAAAGTATATTCAGCATGGATGAAGTTGAACATATACTTCTTAGCCATATGTTTTATATCAATTGCTTATTTGAAACATATAATCTTTATTTTCTTTGCTTTCAGAAATTTTATGAATAAGCATCAGAAGCCAGTGCTAACAGGCCAGCGGTTCAAAACTCGGAAAAGGGGTAGGTTGTGTGTATATGAGTGTGTGTGTGCTTAAAGTTATAATCAAAATATGAAATTGGGGAAGAATTAGATTATCCTTGTTCCCACCTAACCTCACTAATTCTACTCTTTTGAACTCTGGATGTACACTGAAAAGTTCTGTGATCAAGCCTCGGAATTGCCAGTTGCTTAGGTGTTTGATTTTGGACAAGTTATTTGACTTGTCTAAGCTTTGTGTCTTCATCTACAAGATGAGGATAATTATATCTGTGCCTTGCTCTCAGGTGAGGCTATAAAGGCAATTGATAAACTTTCTAAGTTTTGCCATCAGCATTTGATGTTTGTTTTCTTTGTTGTTTTTAAGAGACTGTTGAAAACAAGGATGGTAAAACTAAGAAAAAAGTATTAGGGAAAGGGTTTTTACCTTTTCAGAACTTAAGGAGTCAGCTTAAATTTACTTCCCTAAATACCTTTAAAACCAGGATATTTTTTAAATTTTATTTTATTAGTCTCAAGTATATAGTACATTGGTTAGACATTTATGTAGTTAATGAAATCATCACCTGATTGCTCTTTCTCTCCTCTGGTTTTCCACCTAGCCATTACATTAATGCTAACTGCATTCCCTATGTCGTGCTCCCCATCACTGTGACCTATCTATCAACTGCTAATTTGTACTTCTTTAAGTCTTCACCCCTTTCTCCCAGCCTCCAAACCCCCTCCCTCCCCTCTGGCCGTCACCAGATTGTCCTCTATATTTGTGGGTCTGTTTTTAATTAGTTTGTTCTTTCTGTTTCTTAGATTCCACATATAAGTGAAATCATATGGTATTTATCTTTCTCTGTCTGATTATTTCACTCAGCACAATAATCTCTAAATCTATCCATGTCATTGTGAATGGTAGGATTTCTTCTTTTTTTTAATGGCTGAGTAATATTCCATTGTCTATATGAACCATAACTTCTTTATCTAATCGTCTGTTGATGGGCATTTAGGTTGCTTCCATATCTTAACTATTATAAATAGTGCTGCCATGAACATAGGGTGCATAGATCTTTACAAATTATCGTTTTGGTTTTCTTTGGGTAAGTACCCAGAAGTGCAATTGCTGGGTCAAAAGGTAGGTCAGGTCCATTTTTAATTTTTTGAGAAACCTCCAGACTGTTTTCTATAGTGACTGTACAAATTTGCAATCCCACCAACAGTGTATAAGGGTTCTCATTTCTCCACATCCTCACTAATACTTATTCTTTGATTTATTAATGATAACCATTCTGACAGGTGTAAGGAGATAACTCATTGTGGTTTTAATCTGCATTTCTGATGATTAGTGACTTTGAGCATCTTTTCATGTCTACTGGCCATTGAAACTCAGGATATTTCTAAGTGTCTTTTATTGTGGGAAGAGTAGCGATAGACCCAGTTTGAGGATAACTGGTAAAATTTCTATTGATGTGAGGAGCTTCTTTTTATGTTATGTTCATCTTACCATCCTTTCTGTGTAAAGATTATTTTTTAAATGTTTATGTTTAATCAGTTTCACATAATTATATAGAGATCCTCTTGGATTTGAGAATAGTTGAGCCAATACTTAATGGAGAAAATTTTTAAACTTGTATGAAACTTTCTGAAGGCCTCGTTGCTGATAAGGAAGTGTAATGCCAGGTAATGGTCATCAAATGCTAAATTGTTGCGTTGATAACCCATATTATATGCCTTTGGCATTTCCAGTTGAGATATTAAGGCAGCACCTGCAGCCGATGTTCCCTTTCAGGGCCGTGTCTGGGGAAGTAGCGAGGCTAGTCATATAGAAAGAAAAAAAATCTCAGTATAATAGATCATTTGGATTAGAAGAGTTTATGAGTCACTAGGTAGCAGTAATGCTGAATTTAATTGTTCATGCTGCCTGCTGGAAAGCTTCACATTCCCAGTAAAAAATGAAAATGTAAAAATATGAAAGTAACGAAATGGTTATTTTGTGCAGTATTTCTGTTTTGTGCTTCTCTTATTTTTATTTTATTTTTAAATCCCCTCTCATCCCCATAAACTGTCTAAATACAAGGATAGCCTGAGCTGCTTGCTGCCCTCTATTTAGTCCTCTTGCAAAGTGCATCTCCACTGAAGTCTGGAATCTGGTACCAAGACAAGACACTACGACCAGCATGCATTCATTGTCTTATTTTTTAAAGCAGCCATGGGGAAAAAAATGACTATAAAACAAATCATCATCAATGATTTGAAAAGCACTTAATCAGAAAAGAACAATATAGTTTGGAAACCTAATTACTGTTAAGGTGTGGTTGGGCCTAGAAATGTGATAATATTTAGTATATGCCTAACCGTGAGGTGTAAAAAGGTTTGCTGTCACCTGCCCGCTGAGGGAATGTGTTAATCTCAGACCAGGATCTCCAGCTCTAGCAGCTTTATTAATAGTGTGACGCTGATTCACGGTAACTGAGCTCCAAAGTCAAGAGTGGGCCCAAGATGTGTTGCACAACAGGAGACGTGATTTGACAAGTAAAGTGGCCTTACAGTCAGCTTTCAGTTTTGAACCGGAAAGGTCTCCTCTAATTCTGAGATGATTTGCCTCTGATTCATTTGGTAGGCAAGTTTGTGCCTGTGTCTTATTGCTGTTAGACCATTCAGAAAAGGCTACCCAAAATCTATTATGTGTCATTGGTCAGTAGATCTGGATTTCCATAACTCGGGTCTGTTGAAGATTCGACAAGCACTTGATCCATTTTGTGCCTGACTGCTGTCTGGAAAAAAAAAAATGAGTCAACCTCATTTTTGCTCTTAGTCATAGTGGATTGCCTCCTGATGATTTGTGGTGCTTTGACTTTTCTTTTGCTATGATGATGGAGCTGTCTTAGATAAATGGTTGGCATTTTTGTAAAGCTGAGGGTTAAAAATGAAGATATTTCAAGGTCATCTGTCTTCCATTTGAAACTGTTCCTAGCAAAGCAAATGTTCTTCCATGCACAAGTTAGTACAAAAATGTATTTTTTATTGCTTAACGTTAAAATTTAACATCATGGTAGAACAAACATATCATGCAGAACTCTATGCAGACTGTCTTTCTGTCTTTATCTTTATGAAATATGCACATCTTATTTATGATATCTCCTTCAAAGGAAGTATGTCTTCTAGTGTAGCTTTGGGAATATAAAGGGATGAAAAATTGTCCCCTGATCCATTGTTATACTTAGCCAAATGAAATATTTAATAACTGAAATGACTTCCAATAAATTTTGTAGGAAAATTTTGATTAAAATTAGTGAGAATAAGAGAAAAAAAAAAAACTGCAGGCATTCAGAGTGACCACTGACTCAGAATTCTCCCTGAGACTTTAGATCTGTGCCAGCAGTTTTAAATCACTCTTAGATTTACAGTAACTGGTGTTAACAGCTAATCAAGTAAAGCTTTAAATGTTTAAATATATATGTAATATGTGTGTGTATCATTAGGAAAACCAGGATAGTTCTTATTCACTTACTACACTTCAGTGACTATCAGAAGGGAATGTAGGTTATATTATTTGTCACTTAATTAACAGGTTGGAAAAATGCTGTATTAACCAATAACTAGTTCCTAGAGAAAGCAATGTGTTTAGATAACTTACAGGAATATTTGTGTGTCAGAAATAGGCTCATTTCTCTCTGTTAGTATAAGGATTATTATGACTAACTCTTCATTGTCACACTTGTGATTCTCCAACACAGTGTAAATTTGAGACCCTAACTATATACGTCCCACTGCAAAGGAGGTCTGGCCTGCCAAATGGAAACCCAAGGAAAGAATGGCATATTTTCCTTAGGATTCTGTTGGTATTTCTGCGAAACTATCCTCAAATGAAATGCAAAATTACATACATGATTGTTTCAGATGGAAAAAAATCTTTAGGTGAAATGTCTTGTTTCCTCAAACTTCTGTCAACGTTCTTAACATTTTCTTGTACAGGAATTTTGTATTCTCTGGATGAACACTTATTTAGCAGGTGGGATTTTGTTTTTCAGCCTGTAAAAGAATTTTAATCTCATCATGCCTCAGTGATCATTTGCATCTTTAAGATTCCCAAGCTGTCAGTGGTCGTTTTGACCTCATAACGTTATTGCTCACTGTTAAGATGCCTGGCCACAGTATGCTATCTTCCTCCTTTGACTTTTCCTCTTCCTTAGCAAATCTTTTGGGAAACTACAACTGGAGGACAAAGGCCTTTTTACAAACAGGAGTTTTTCAGTTGTCTCTTAGAGTCTGGGTTTTACCTTATTTACCAACTGTTATGTTCCAGTGCTTTGAATTTATAATTTTCCAATCATCCAAGTCTATCTTGCCATCTGAGTCAACATCCAAGCATACTGTAGTGCCTTGGGGATTGCCCGAATCGATTTTGGAAGATGGTCACAAGACTTTATAAACAGCTTGTGGTCTTTACTTCTCATGTTCTCGTATTATAGGAAAAGGGGACTTTTTCTCCAAGGAGAAGGAGAATCACCCTTCGGCGAGGCCCTGAGTGGGGGATATGGTTTCCTTGCCTTGCCAGTGCGTTCCTCCTGCCCAGAGTCAGTTACCCACTCCTCCAGCTCCTCATAGTCTATTCCTGTAGAGTTTCCATTCTACTCCTCCCCTTCTACACAACAAGACCCTAATTATATTTTTTCTGCAGTCAACATTCGCATGTTCTTGGCTGCATAATATTTTGCTTATGGCATCAAAAGGACTTTTATCTCCTGTCCATGATGAATAGCGTTCAAGTTAATTTACAGCTGTCTTTACAGTATCTTATGCTGCATGACTCCGACTGGTACTGGAATGTCAGTCCCTCTGGTTCTGGTGCTGTGGTGTTAACTCATTACAACACATCCCTTCCATGAAAACACTGTAAGTAGTTCGTCTATAGAAACCAGACAGGTGTTGTCTGGCTGTTAAGTGTAGGTTTTAATTGTATCAAAGTCATGCATGCTTTCATTGTTTAAATAGTCAAACAGTTCTGCAAGACATGTTTTAACAACAAGTTTGCCCTCCAGAGGAACTCTTTCTATAATTAACTGCTTCTTTTAACTTTTACATTCATGTATCCAAATAGCATTCTTGCAGTGCTATTTCTGTTGTAGGTATTATATGTGTACTTCCTACGGGGAAGTTGAGGATTTGGCTTTTACTGTCCCCACCCACCTGCAAAGCTCTCCTCCTCCTCTGTCCTTTCATTAGATTACAGTTTTAGCTAGACCATTGTTTAAGGCTTACATTATTGTGACTTTGTATGTGCTATTCATAGCTGAACTGTTATTTGATTACTTGTCTTTTTCTGAACATCATTTTATCTTTAGATTTAAGAAGTCTAACAATTTTTTTTGCTTTGTTTTCTGACTTAAAACTAGTTAACCCTAACTTCCGCCTTCGTTATCCAAATCTCTTAATACAAACACTAGGAATCTAGCAATATAATATTGAAGGAATTCTTATATCACATTGTATTATCATATTGAAAAATACTCTCCCAGTCGGTTTGCTGTCCTGTACAGCTGTCAACTTGAAATGCTTAAACTGTTTTTTTTCACTACTATCCTGGAGAGGTGCCCTTCTCTTAGGTTTTTTTGCTTTTTCCTGGGATCTCATGACTTAATAAAATCATGAGATCATATTATTGTATCATTCTGATGGAGTGTCTGCTTCAGTAGCTTTAAAAAAGTAGATGAGAAACATGATTTTCAAGGCCTCGAATATCTCAAAATATGTTTATTCTGCCTTATTACGATTAATAGCTTGATTAATTGGAATTCTAGTTTGAAAATAGTTTTCCCTCTGAATTTTGAAGAACTTTCTTCTGGTTTATGATATTGCTGTTGAGGAATTCAATATCATTATGTTTCTTGATACTTCATATGTGATTTGTTCTTTTGCCTCTGAAACGTCAGGTAGTTGCTTTGTTCCCAGTATTCTGAGATATCACAATAATGGATGCACCTTGTTGTGGATCCACTTTAAATCCTTGTGCTGGATACCCAGACAGCCCTTTATTGGGAAACATTGCATCCTTTAATTCTGTAAAACCTTCTTAAAATGTTTAAGTAATTTCCTTTCTTTTTTCTTTTTTTCACCTATCTTTTTATTATACTGATTATTTGGACATTTGACTGATCTGCCTTTTTTCTTATCTTTTTGCTCCTATTTTCTGTCAATTCTTCTATTGACTTTTTAAACTTTTTCTATTGTATTTTTCATTTCCAAGAACACTTTTCTATTCATAAAATGTTTTTTTATAGCATTCTTTTCTTCTCATTTCTCCCCCTCCTTATTTTATACAGTTATAATATTCACTTACTTCTCTAAAGATATTTATGATAGGAATTTTTTTAAATTTTTGGTTCATCCTTTACCCCTCTCTCCCCACATTTAGCTTCATTTTCATAAAAAGAAAAAAAAAGTGAAGTCCTTTGAATTTATTTAGATCATTTACCTTTAGTCATTTTTAAAAAATGCTTCATCTGTCCTTTAATTTGTCATCTTTACTTATTTTCAACAGTATATGATCCTTAACTTCCTTCAAGATCGGGCTCCAAACTGGCCTTCATCAAGAGGTCTCTCTAAGGTCCACTGAAAATAGAAAGCTACATAATGTCTATATTTCTGATTCTTCTGAAGCCCTTTCAGGAGATCTGCAAAATCAAAACTATTTTCAAAATAACGCTAAGATATTATTTGCCCCGTTCACACATTCTCTCATGAGTTTACAGTAAAGTTTTTCAGAGGCTAGGCGATGTATAATATCATAACAGATTGCATGCAGCGCATAGGAGAATCCATTTGTCTGCCATTAAGCCAGGCATTAGAGAGATTTGCAGAATTTGCAGATTTGACTTTCTCTAAAGTATGTATCCATAGATATAACTAACCTCTTTGGAACCCTCAATACCTTTTCAAGGTGTGAATGAGAACATCTGCTCTGAAGCTCTATGTATATGTACATGTAGGGCATGATAAATATTGAATATCTGAGTACCCCAGAATCATTTATCTTTGTAAAAAGAGGTGTCCCTTAAGGAATAACAGTTTTGGTGATGATGTGGAGAAAAGGGAACCCTTGTGCACTGTTGATAGAAATGCAAATTGGTGCAGCTACTATGGAAAACAGTATGGAGGTTCCTCCAAAAATTACAAATAGAACCACCACGTGATCTAGCAATTCCACTTCTCAGTATTTATCCTAAGACAACAAAGACACTAACTCAAAAAGATACATGCATCCTTATGTTTATTGCAACATTATTTACTGTAGCTAAGATATGGAATCAACCTAAGTGTCCATTTATAGGTGAATGTATAAAGAAGATGTACATATATGCAGTGGAAAATTACTTGGCATAAAAAGAAGGAAATCCTGCCATTTGTGACAACGTGGATGAACTTTGAAGGCGTTATGCAAAGTGATATTTCAGAGAGAGAAAGGCAAATATTGTATGTTCTCACTTACATGTGGACTCTTAAAAAAAAAAACTCATAGATGCAGAGAAAAGACTGGTGAGTGCTAGAGGCAGGGGGTAGGAGATGGGCAAAATGGGGGAAAGTGGTCAAAAGGTACAGACTTCCAGTTATTAAACAAATAAGTCTAGGGATGTAATGCATAGCATGGTGACTATAATTAGTAATACGTATTGTATGTTTGAAAGTTACTAAGAGAGTAGGTCTTAAAAGTTTCCATCCCAAGGAAAAAATTGTAGCTATGTGTGTGATGGATGTTAACTAGACTAATTGTGGTGATGATTTTACAATATATACATATATCAAATCATTATGTTGCACACCTGAAACTAATATAATATGTCAATTATATCAATAAAAAAAATAAAGAAGAGATGTCTTTTATTTCCCTCTCCAATATTGTATTTTTTATATATTCTCTTTTATGTTTAGGTAATTCTCCTTGAATCATATTTTTTCTATCTTAAATAAAACAAAAATTCAAGTTTTGAGTGTTATACTCTGTATTTTTTCCCTAATGTTTAGAGTTAGTGAATTAATTACATTGGCCTATCCTATAAATGGCACAAATCATCATCAGTCATCATTTTTTTTAATGTATTACAGTTAACATGTTTTTGTGGCCCCTTTAAACAAATAAATTATTTGCTTGAATGAATATTTAAATAAGGGGTTTCAGAACATGGAACTCTAGTAGAAAAACTTAATTGTCCTACTTTTAAATAATTACATTATCAAATATAATAGAACAATGACAAAGGAAATCTATGGTTGCATTTGGGAACATTATATGTAAATAAAAGGATAATTTTATAATTTTTTACTTTAGATGAAAAAGAGAAATTCGAACCTACAGTCTTCAGGGATACACTTGTCCAGGGGCTTAATGAAGCTGGTGATGACCTTGAAGCTGTAGCCAAGTTTCTGGACTCTACAGGATCAAGACTAGATTATCGTCGCTATGCAGACACACTCTTCGATATCCTGGTGGCTGGCAGTATGCTTGGTAAACCATGTGTTGTAGCATCTTCCTTGTAGAATGTTTACTTTTATTTCTATTGAAATATTTTCTCATGAGGTAGAATCTTTTATAAGTTTACATTTATTGAGAGTTGATAAAAAATACAGTGAAAGTCTCTACAATTGTTACCTAGATTACAATTTGGAATGGTATTAAGGTGTATGTGAAATAATTATTAATTAAGAGAGGCATAGAATTGAGCATTTTTGTTGACATTACAATACAGTTGGCTTCTTTGCATTTAGCTAGAAGCCAACTTTCCCATGTGTCCCTAAAAGTTTCTGGAGCATTTAACATAGGAGGGGTAAATTTCTACAGAGTATAACTTTTGTATATGTCAACTAGATCCCTTCAGTGTTTTTTATTAACCCCAAAATGTCATGGCAACTTTTCTTTTGAACCCCACCCTTTTTTGGGTACAGTGAAATGTAACTATGTCCACACATTTAAAAATAATTACCACTATCTCATGAAATCTCATTTCACCCATAAATAATAAAATGCCTAAGAAGTATAGTTTAGATCCAGTTTAAATTTTTTTTTTTGTCATTGTGAGTCTATAGCTGAAAGGATTAAAGATAGAGGTCGGAAATTATTAAAGATAGGTAAAAAGCAAAATAAAGACTGTCATAGAGTTGAGGCGTCAGGGAGTAAGTCTTCAGTATACTATTTAAGTGACATAGTATGTTGATCTAAATGTTTGTTATCATAATCACCCATTTTTTCATTCAAAGGTATTCTTAGAACTTAGTTTTTATAATAATCCCTGTGATAACCATAAATCACCAGAAGTCGTGGAATCCTCTAGGCCAGTGATTTTTTAACTTCCTAGGAGACATTTGCAAATGTGTGGAAGTGTTTTTGTTGCTACATAGACTTAGAAGTAGAGGCCAGGTAAGACACCTGCCTTTTTTTGCAAAGAGCTTTCAATACAATGAAAAATTGTCCTTCCCAGCGTGCTATTAGTGCATTTCATTGAGAACACTGCTTAAGCCAATTTACTTTAAGACAAGTGTATACATTTCTTCATTATTGAAGTAGCAACCACCCTTTAATTCCTCCCTCTATGCTCTTATATTTATTTTGGTACGTGGCCCCATTCATCACAGGCGCCCTTTTGATCTGTTCTTCTGGTTTTCACTACATACCAAATTAATTTTGTTGTTGTTACTGTTAATGATGACCTCACATTATCACTGTAGATAATTCAAGGCCAAGTACAAAAGCTATAGGTGGTGTGATTGAACCCCTACACACAGAGATAACCATTGTTAATATTTTAGTTAATTCCCTTCTGTTTACCTAAATACACAAACTTTTGAGAAGGAGATGATATTATACAAATATGGCAATTATATAATGTTATTTTGTATTTATTCTGCAATATGTTGTTGGCTTTTGTGCCTTTGAGTATTACCTTGTATGATTCCAGAGAGAATTAAAGCCATTTTGAAGGATATTTAAGTTTCAAGTTTTCATTATTATAAAGAACAATGTAATCATAGTTGTGCTTTTATTTGATTATATCTTTATGTATTTAGCAAGAGATTAATGAATTCAAGGGTGAGATATCTATATCTAACTATATCAATCTGAGAGAGAAAACCAGCCCTCTAAAGGAATATTCTAATTAGCATTTTATCAAAAATCATGTGTTCCTGTTTACCTACACCCTTAGCAATCTTGGTACTCAGTTTTGTCCTTTATTTGGTGGGAGGAGGGATCTTTGTCAACTGGTAAGTAATAAATATTTTTATTTAAAAGTTTTAAATTAATAGTGAAATTAAACATTTTCTGATATGATTATTGGCCTTTTGTATCTCATTAATTATGATATACTTTTATTGATGCACTGGTAAATTCCATGCAAGAATAGTCTTTCGTGAATTTTAGTTCTTGCCAAAGTCACACGTGACTTAATTAGTCAATTATTTGGGCCTTTTTAGTTCTTAGTGCCCTGCTGGCAGCGCCATTGACCCTTCTGTCATTCCTGAAATGTTTCCCTTTTTTCCCTTTCATGAGACCATTTAGACTTCCTCCACATCTAGATGTCACTTCTTATATGACTCCTAGGTTTTCATACTTACTCCCCCCACATATGTAGGAAATTACCTGTACAATTTGTATTGATTATCTGAAGGCTTCATTTATCATCTGTAAAATGGTGATCAGTAAGTTTAGATCTGCAGCAAAGATTTCACTCCTTCACTTCACATCCACACATCCAAGAAGAGGGTAGGACAAAATTATTTGGTACAGCTATGCGCACAGGCAGTGCAACCCCAGGTGTTCACTACGTCAGGCGTATGACGTAATGAATGAAGCCAGTCAGGTACATTCTTTTTATATAAATACTTTGTTTATTTACCAACTATGTGAGATTTGTTTTCTTTACACCCACAAAAACAAATTTGTTCTTGAAACAAAATGATCTTGCTTCTTCAGTTGTACCCTTTGAAGAGTAGATACATGAAACATTGTACTATTCTTTTCCTTCTACTTTGAGAAAAACAGCAGCCTCACCCAAAATTTTAGAATGGCAAGTAATGTTTGGTTCCAGTATCAGAAAAAAATTTTTTAATGTAGCAATGTTAATACGTAACAAATGTTTTGTTTTGTAAAAGAATATAATTTTGAAAACTTCTTAAGAGAAACACTATAGTTTCAAAATCAGACTTTTCAGTTCTGTAACTTCTATGAAATAGGAATTGTTAGCCCAGAATTTTTAGAAGATTATCGTCTTAATAAAATTTTGTTCCAGGTTGTTGAATTTATTACAGAGCTAATTAAGTATTATGCATAAATTAATTGAATAAAAATAGGCTCCTGAAGGAGCTGACATTTATAAAAGCTAATTTGCTTATAAAACTATATGCTGGAGTCTGGAAAAGGTTGACTATGTGTAGATCTTTTCATTAAAGATTTGAAATCACAAGTTAAATCAAGGTAGTTGTACACTTAAATAAATAAAGCGGTTGGTACAAAAATATACTCTATAAATATTTGTTGAGTATATGAAAGATATTAATATAACTTGGCTCACTCAACTTTCCATCCTAATTACAATGAAGTATAATCAGAAAACAGAAATACCTGCTGTTCTGATTCTATTCTTCTAATCAACCAATGTTTTAATGGCCATCATTAAAACTTACAGGAGAGCCTTTGAATGTGGTAAGTTGAATCATAGAAAAATGGCATTATTTCATTTTAGTCTATTCCATGATACTGTATAGGCCATGGGGGGGAAAAAGATAAGAAAATAAACTACACTCTTTCCTAGCCAGTGCAGCTGCTAGGTGACCAAATATAAATGGCAAGGGGTCAGAGTGTATGTATACAGTCCAAGCTTGCATGGATAACTTGGTTAGTCGAGGAGGAAACACTTAATACCTACTCCAGTAGAGACCGGCAAAATCTGTAAGAGCTAGGTCTGATCAATCCCAGTGTTGGTGAACTAGAGTCCAACAAAACATTATCATGCCTGAAAAGCAAACCATTCCCTGATGTAGGAAATATCAGGAGCTGAACTGAGAATGATTGAACTAAGTTTACTGAATAAATGTTTTGTTTAACTTCCATGTTAAGAATATATTTTGGGAAGAACTAGACTCACAGTGACAAGATGTAGTGCAGGCAAGGATGTAGAACAACAATCTCATACACTATGGTGGGAGCATAAAATGGGACAACCAATTTGCATGCTATCAGAAACATAAATACGTAACAACATATCTATACCTACATATGCACATCATTGTAAAAAATTTTATGTTACTCTTAGATTTTGTATCTGCTTTTATTTTTTTTCTTGATGTGCAGGAATTAATCTATAAGTGCTCTTTTCTCATTTCAGTATTGTCCTGACTGTAATTACCTTTCTCTTTTCAGCCCCTGGAGGGACACGCATAGATGATGGTGACAAGACCAAGATGACCAACCACTGTGTGTTTTCAGCAAATGAAGATCATGAAACCATCCGAAACTATGCTCAGGTAGAGCCTGTCATGGAGAGATTGTGGTAGAAGGGAAGCATCTGAACAGGATTTAGGCATACATTAGGTTCAGAAATTCTACGGGTCACTTCATAAATAGGAATGTTAAGTAGCTCTTAAACATATGAAAAGATACTCAATTGCGTTCAGAATAAGACAATAGACATTAAAACACGAAGGTAGAGTTTTGTTGTTTGTTTGTTTTTACCTCTTACTTATAAGGAATATGAGGAATCAGACACTCACATAATTTCTGGTGGGAGTATAAATCGTTCCAGCCTTTAGGGAGAGCAATTTTGCACTGTCTTTCAAAACTAAAATTACACATTTTCTTTGACCTTGCAATTCCACTTCTAGGACTTCATCCTGCAGATAAGTATACAGTGTTAGTTATAGTGTCGCTTGTAATAATCTCAAGGGATAAAAAAATATATAAAAGACAATCAGTAAAGTATTAAATAAAGTTTGGTAATTTATATTAATAGACTATCATTAACTGTTAAAAATAAAGAGGCAAGAACTATGTAATGTAGAAAATCTATAAAGGATTCAGATCTAGATTAAACAGAAAACTGCAAATCAGTAAGAAAAGAACAGGTAATAGGTGAGGAAAAGACAAGGATTTCAAAGAGGAGGAAGCACAATTCCCCCACAAAACAGGTGAAGACATGTTCAAACTCATCAGTAATGAAGGAAATTTCAAATGAAATCATGAAATATCCTTTTGCATCCATTAGGTGGGTAAAAATTAAGAAGTCTTTAGGCCCTAGCAAAGGTCAGGAAGTGGCGAGAATGTAAAATGAGACGTTAACTTTTAAGGCTGATCATATATATAAAATGACTAGTCAGTTTAGGACTGGTTGTTCCTATTCTGATTCTATCATGAACGTTTCTTAAAAGTCAGTTGTTATTCCGGACTGAACTTTGAGGCAAGTCCGAGGTCAACAAGTCAAGTTATACACATTTTAGTATATTCATGAAAAAGGCCATAGGACTTACTGGCAACTAAGTGGTTGACTTTTGGAAGCTAGAAACTGTCTTTGCATTTGTCGTTAAAAAGAGTTAGGTATGCTAAGCCAACTAACTTAGGATATGTGGCCATTTATGATTTTTAACTTCAAAATATTATTCTAATTATATGATAGTTTAGAAAAAATATTTCTTCCCTCTTTTATATATAAGAAATATGTAAGAACAGATAAAACGAAGGAAATCTTTAAAAATAGACCGAAAGATTAAACACTCGAAATAGAGTTCTTACCTGTCCTATAAATCTTTGCTTGAGCAGTTGTGTGCTGGAGCAAATATACTGGATTCAAAAGCTGGACTTGTAGTCCCCACTCACCTGTGGTGTATCAGATTAGAACAGTTCACTAAGGATTAGAATTTCTGAGTTCGGTTCCTGCTCTGATACTTAGTAGCAGTTCCAGGATCTGCCAAATAATGATTTTAATGCCTGCCTTACCTTCCTCGTAGAATTTTTGTTAGGATTAAGTTAACACAAGTACAAGGTGTATTGTTTGCTATTTGAATTCCACTGGGAAAGAAAGATAAGAAGACCTGGAAGAAAAAAAATAGTACTCATTAATTTCATGCTGGGTTATTATTCTTTCCCCATAAGGGACAACACTATAATTTTTACTCTTAGACTCCATCTTGGTCATATTAAGAAATAAACACTGGAAGTTTTAGATGAGATCTAATTTAGATTAGATCACATAGATATCAGAGAAAGGAATTAGATTCAGAAAGCCTTTCCACAGTTATTAAAATAATCAACATTTATAAACTCTCTGTTTAAATACGTACATCTTATTAGTCTGTTTGGGCTGCTGTAACAAAATACCACAGATTGAGTAGTTCAAATAGCAGAATTTTATTTCTCACCGTTCAGGAGGCTGGGAAGTCCAAGATCAAGGTGCCAGCTGATTTGCTTTCTGGTGGCGGGCTTTCTTCCTGCTTCTTATAAGGCCATCAATCCTGTCAGACGTGAGCTACATCTTTATGACCTCATTTAACGCCTCCTAAAGTCCCTACCTCCAAATGCACAGTAAAGGGTTAGAGCTTCAGTCTGTGAATTGGAGAGAACACAAACACTCAGTCCATAACAACCAGTCCAGAATTCTACTGATACGGTTGTAAACCCTGCTTAAGAGTTCTAACTGGGTTGTGGGGACCAGTAATCCTTCATTACCGTTAAGTTATATCAGTTTTTGCTCACATGCCAAAAACATTATTGTGTATACATAGAGTACAATCTCACCTGAACTCTGATCTCCTCTCCATCAAGTCTATTTTATGTATTGTATCTCCAGCTCCTTTCGCTTCAGTTATTTTCAGTCTCTGCATCTTACAGTGTTTAAATTATATTTATTTTCATCAGTTATTTTTGACTTTTAACCTGTTATATTCTTGAATGAATTATTTTATTCTATGTGACATTTTGATGCCATTTTTCCCCCTCGGTCTTGATAATTCCTTTGTAATGATTATAGTTCCATATCATAGTATGAGCATGTTTAACTACAAATTTTTTTATTGTAGATCCATGTTGTTTGGCTGAGTTTCTACACCTCTTTCTATTGCCTTTTTAAATTTTTTACATAATATTAAATGATTTTCTTCTATTCTTAGGTCTTCAATAAACTCATCAGGAGATACAAGTATTTGGAAAAGGCATTTGAGGACGAAATGAAAAAGGTAAAAATTCAGATGTAATGCCTTATCTGTTTATAGTGATGAAGTAATGGTGACAAAAATTTTGCATATACAGCAATCATCCATAAGTACCATGGACATAGTAAGTTTTTAATAAACGTTTGTTGAGTAAATGAATGAATGAGTATAACAGATCTTTAGCTAAGGGCTATAGGAAGAAATAATGTTTATCCTTTCCTTTTTTTCATTCATATTTAATATAAGAGCATGCTTTGGTCAATAGGAATAATTTTATAAAATATCTCTGAACTTTCAGAACTTAAAATAAAAAGTGGAGATTCTAAGTATGTAAGAAAAATAAATATAATGAGAAGGGTCAAGATAAGGATTTAATTAGTTGAAGCACATGAAAAAGCATTGTACAACACTTAATACTCAGTAAAATTCTTTAATGTTAGATAATACAGTTTAGCAGAGTAGATAAAGGCACATCTTTGGAATAATGTATAGGTGTATATCTCAGTGGTTTTTCTCATCTGTAAAATAGCTAAAATAAGATTACATACTTCATGGCTGTTGTGGGAATAAATGATATAATATATAAGGTGCTTAACATAGTAGCTGACCTCTGTTAGTGAAATAAATGGTAGCTTTTATTAAAGACCTCTTTTCAGTAATTGCAACATGGTCTCTCCTCAAATTTGTAGTTAATCTATGTTTATAATGTAGCACTCACTACATTAACTTCTTACAAATTTGTGTTTCTTTGTCATTGTTTCCAATTTTAGATGTCTGCCTAAGTTAATAACCCCAGGAAATAAAGCAACTAACTATCACATCTACTTTGCTATTTACTTACTTGCTTCCCCCTCTTCAAAGTGGTTCCATGTAAAAAAAAAAAAAAAAAATTAAATAACAGTTAAAAAAAAATTTACACTCTTCATGACCCAACTTTCTATTTCTAAGAATTCCTTCAGCAAGGATACATAAAACTATATGTGGAAAGGTATTCATCACAGTATTGAGAAATTACCTAAATGTGCACTGGTGGGAGACTGCTTAATTAAATTGTGGTCCATTCATACAGTGGAATACTATGCAGTCTTTTAAAGAATGAGGCACAGGGAAAATGTCCATGATAAATTGTTAAATGAAAGAGCAAGGTGCGGAGCAACCATTTGGTAGTAGTTCAGCCTTAGGCAAGTTACTTAATTCTTTTGTGCCTCAGTTTTCTGTAAAGTGGGGATCAAGGCTGTTGTTGGTATTAATACACGTAAAGTTTTCAGAAGATTATTTGGTCTATGTGACAAGTTCTAGCTATTATCATTATATAATTCTGTAAAAACAATCTGTGTTTATACATGTAGTTATTGTTATTATATAGACGTATAAGTGCATTTAAAAATCTGGAAGGATACACATCAAATGTAATGTTAGTTCTAAAGGAGTAAGATTAGTAGAGAGGTGGGTTTTCACATTTTTATGTTATTCTATATTGTTAGATTTCATTCTAGCATGTATTATTTTTTTAATACGAAAAAAATTTTAATGGAAAAAAATAGTGGTCCATTCCATTATATTGTAGGTACTTAGATAATAACAAGTGCTTAGATAATAACAAGAGGAATGGATATGATGAAAAAAATGATGTAAAGCTTTCAAATAAATTAAACATCTTACTGCTTCGTCTAATAACATCACTCATGTTTTTTACTTCTCTTAGCTCATTTTAACCATGACAACTTCCTTAACTAGTTCATTCATGTGATGAATATGCTTTCAAGGATGATTTATTTTTCAGTCTATCCATTTTTTTTATTAGTTTCAAGTGTACATACAGTACGTTGGTTAGACATTTATATAGTTTATGAAACAATCCCCCTGATAACTCTATCTTCCCTCTGGCTCTACACGTAGCCATTACCTCACTGCTGTCTGTATTCCCTATGCCATGCTCCCCATCCCTGTGACCCTCTATCAACTACTAATTTGTACTTCTTTAACCCTTTGCCACTTTCTCTCATTCTCCTCGCCCCTCTCCCCTCTGGCCATCACCTGATTCTCCAGTATATTTGTGGGTCTCTTTTCGATCCATTTGTTTTCTATTCCTTAGACTCCACATAGCAGTGAAATCATAAAATATGTATCTTTCCCTGCCCAACTTATTTCGCTCAGCATAATCACCTTCAGATCCATCCATGTCATTGCAAATGATAGGATTTCATTTTTTTATTATTACTAATTTTTTTATTATTACTAAGTAACATTCTGTTATATATATGAACCACAACTTCTTTATCCGGTCGTCTGTTGATGAGCATTTGGGTTGCTTCCATATCTTGGCTATTGTAAGTAGTGCTGCCACGAACATGAGGATGCATAGGTCTTTACGAATTATTGCTTTGGTTTCCTTTGGGTAAGTATCCAGAAGTTCAATTGCTCGGTCAAAAAGCAGGTCCATTTTTAAGTTTTTGAGGAACCTCCAGACAGTTTTCTATAGTGGCTGCACCAGTTTGCAATCCCACCAACAGCATCTGAGGGTTCCCAGCATGTTCATCTTTTAAGGAAAGTGCTGCTGCGGTACGTGTGGTGTCTGATTTTAATGTCGATTCATGGAATTGAGTGATGCGAATATTAATTTTAAAAGAATGATCTAATTTTTGCACCATTTTATAATAATTGAATATTTTTTTTCATGATTGAGTATATGTCTTTACATAAATAGAATTAAAGTTTTTAATTTGAAGCCATTTTTCATTATTCACTTGAATCTTGTTCATTTTTATACTAGGAGAGAAAGGCCAGACTGATAAAAAGTATCTATGGTTTTCTTTTCTTTTCTTTTCTTTTTTTTTTTAAGCATCTATGGTTTTATCAGTTCTTTTGCTCTACCCTATTCCTGATGCTTCCTGGAGCAAAACCATTGATGCTTTCATTTCTTCACTCCTGCTTTCTTACAGTCTTAGAAGATGACGTTATTTTAATTCATTGAGACTTGAATAAGTATAGATTGGAAGGGTAGTGGACTAGTCTGGTTCCAGTTCTGCCACTTACTCATAATATAAACATTCGAAGAGTCGTATAACCATTCTGTAATGTAAGAATCCTTTAGTTGTTGGGGATAGTAAATTAATATCACCATACCCACCACACAGAATTAATGGAATTTCATTGTCACTAACACACTTAAGCCTGTATTGATGCCAGTATCTTTTCATTAGTGCAAAGTAATGAGAAAGTCAGCAGGGCCCCAATGGTGATATTGAGCCCTGGGGATCTCAGTAACATGCCTAAGGACTGATGAAATAGAGAAAACAGCCATGGAATCTAGTCAGAGCACTAGGTGGTGGAGGGTTAGGAAAGAGGAGAGAACATTCCACATGACTCACTACTCTTAGAATTCAGAATGAAAAGTGGCATCTAATTCCCTTTGCTTTGGCTTCCCAACGTTTCTGGGGTTGCTTTTTCAGTCTCCTCTCCAAAATTGCTCTTTCCAATTCACATCGGAGGCCTTTTCTATGTTAGGAACATTCATTACCTCATATTCCCCCATTACCTCATCACCAGGGCTGGTGGTAAGCCGGCATGATCCAAGAAACACCAACTTCGAATCTCATTATTTTAAAACGAGCATCAGGAACTTATAAAACCTCTATCTCACTCAACAGTCTTGTTTTAAAGAGTGTTATATGGTTTGAACTCAGAAAAGTATATGCTGCATGTCAAAACTTATTGTCACCTTCCTGTTTTTTTGTTAATTTGTTTTGCTATAATAAACCCAAAGAAAGTAGGTAGTGATATATTTCAGAAAACATGCTCATTTTGTAATATTTCCCCTTGTCATATGCAATATCACATGTAAATTATCTTTGCACCTATTCACACTATTCTAAAATATCTCTTTTTCCTTCCCATGAGTGTTATCTGTAGCAATATGTAAGTGAACTTGGGAGAAAGTCATTTTTGGTAGCATCCAGTTTATAATCGAACATCTGCATGTGTTGCCAATGATTAATAACTATGCTCTGTATGACCTACGAGCTGGGTACCATCTATCCATGGATGTACGTTCTGTTTGTTATTTGCCTACGTTAGTCCTTTGCTTTATAGACATGGTTTCTTTTGTTTGACCCACAGCTTCTCCTCTTCCTTAAAGCCTTTTCCGAAACAGAGCAGACAAAGCTGGCGATGCTGTCAGGCATCCTGCTGGGCAACGGCACCCTTCCTGCCGCCATCCTCACCAGTCTCTTCACTGACAGCTTAGTCAAAGAAGGTGATCACTCCCACGTTTTCTTACCTGTCGGATGCGAAAAGTAAAGCCACAGATAGAAAAATACAAATACCTCTTTTTATTTAGGGTCCACCCATTCCCCACATGAGAGAGAGTGAGAGAGAGAGTGTGTGTGTGTGTGTGTGTGTGTGTGTGTGTGTGTGTGTGTCTTCAAACAATAAGAGAATTGGACATGCTTATTGTAGGAAATTAGGAGAAAAATATGTACACCTATACAAGGACAAATAAAGACTAATGAACTAGAATTTTTGGTGTAACACTCAATGCCTAGGTCAGACACCCTGATGTTAGTCTGGTCCAAACCGTTTCTCTCTTACATGCTACTGGCATATTCTGTTGGGACAGGGCTTCATTGTGCAGTACTCGTTTGTGCTTTGTGGGACAGTTAACCTTTTTGCCCTCGAACACAAAATGCCAGCCTGTGCGGCCGCCTCTGCTTAGTTTGACCACCAAAGATGCCCCTACACGTCCCCAACGCGCCCCCCCACTGTTGTTCATTTCCCTGATTAGGATCACTCTTCTAAACTGTTACCTCTCGATCTTGTGCTCAAATGTTCATTTCGAACACATTTTCAAGACATTTAAGTTCGTTTTAAAAGTCCAGATGGGTGCATGAGTTCTGCTTCAATTTTAAAGCATTAAAAGTTTGATAGGCGTACATACAATTACTTGGTTATAGATTAGAATAAAACAAAAGTGGGCTCTTGTAGGAGGATAATGATAATGATATTCAAGTCATAATAAAACACAAAACAAAGAGTTATTTTCTTTTTAAAAATAAAAGAGCTTTTGTGAAAACATCTGTTTCTTAGAACTTAAAGTTTTTCTCCTATAAACATGAAATCTCAGCCTCATTCATGCCTGAATGAAAAGCGTTATAGTTTTCTGAGAAAAAGAATAATAAATTTAGAGTCAAGTGATGTTATTTAGAGATTATAGTTTTCAGCTTAAAATAGCCCAGATTTATGACAGTTAAGACTCTGTAATTGCTAATAATGTTTTGTTAATATTATAACATTTCTAAGTAGTTTCCTGAAGAGAATTCATGATACTTCACAGGTCTTATTTATGTTATTAGCCACTTTACACTAGAAAAACAAGGTAAAATATAAGCAGTAATTATTAATTACATCAGATTAGTTTAGCTTTCATAACAAAATAATTGCCTTTCTGGTTGTATTAAAAACCTAAGTGAAATATAGAACTCTTTTGAAATGTGTCAAAAAATTAAATTATTATATGGTTAGATGGACAGACATGTGATAAAGCAAATATAGTAAAATGGCTAAGGGAGACGGATGGAGTCATCCCACTCAATAGAATCTCCAGTACAAAGAAATTCATCAAAGCTTCCCACCAAGATCCACTTTTAATGTGAAATAATAGATTCAAGCCTAGATTTTTACTCCTAGTTTCAAGCATACTTTCTCTACGATACAGATTATAACATTTATTTTTAGTTTTACCTAATTACATAAATTAATATCAAATTTTATTTTGACTTAAAGAACTAATGATACTGTTAAATCCATGACAACAAGTGAATGAATAACATAAAATTCTTCAGCTTACAACACATTTTTATTGCCATAGCCAAAAATTTTATGTAGTTCCTCTACTATTCAAATGAAGAAAATTGGGGAAAGTTGGTGTCTGCATAAATGATATAACAGTCTGTTTGCCTGCACATTAAGTGGCAGACAGGACTCAAATTCGTATATAAGAATGCTTATTTCTTATGTAACAATAAATATAAAAGGGTGGACTCAGCGTGAATGGCAGTATCATTCAGGACGCAGGTATTTTCCTTTGCGTTTTCCCCATTACCATTCGCAACATTAATTTCACTCTAGGGATGAAGTCCTGGTCACAAAAAGAAGTCAGCTGGTGCAGTTCTGGCACAGGCTTCCTCATTCAGGTTCAGCAGTATAGGATATATAGGATCATTGTCTTGCCTTCAGCTAACTGGCTGAAATTGGCCACAGGACCAGTTCCAACCCAGGAGTGGTTGCCAGTGGGATGCCATGGCAGATGAGCTAAATAGGAGTTCTCTTAGGAAAGGGAATGGGAATAGACACTGTTTAGGCCACTAACAACAGTAAAGCCTTCAGTTCAGAAAAATCAGTGTTAATATTTCCACAACACCTTAACTCTTCATTACGTAAGTGGAACATTAATGTAGAGTTTGAAGTGTTCACAGAAGAGCTGCCTACTAGTTATCTGATTATTTATATTTGGAAAGAAATCCTTGTGTGAATATGGATGTATCATTGAGAGTTTTTCTAATTAACAGCTATTTTTAAAAATCTCTTTAAAAAACACCCAGAAAAGAATTCAACTTGAATTAGCATTGATATTTTTATAACTTACCTCATAAATACTTTTAAATGCTTCTCACAAAAGTGAAATTACAAAGTAAGTGATGGGTACTCATCTTTACTTTATTTATATCTTCCACTGTTAATGTTCTTTTACTGGCATCATTTATCAGCAAGTTAGTTGACATGTTGACATTTCAGTTTTATTCTCATGATGTATTTGTTATACTCAGGAACACTGTTATAGACATGAAATATTGGTGAACGACAGGGTGAAATATAGGCAAAAACACTAGAAAATACTTGGCTTTAAATCTCTTTTTGACCAAGGTAAAAATAAATAAATTTACAGTTGTTATACTGGATTGGAATTAAGAAGTCCAACTTGGAAAAGTATTGTCACTTTTTCAAAGTATTCAAAGATGAAAATTTTTTCTTTTGAGAAATGCATATCATGGTGCCTAGAGACCTATCCATTTTTCCTTTGTACCAAATCAAGTCTTTGAGTTATTTACTTATCTCAGGAATCCTAGTGGGAAATGTGACCTTGTGCATCATCACAAGTGTTTTTACTTATAAGAGGAACAAAACTCCCTCTCACTCTGTTTCTCTCCCTCTCTCTTTTTTTTTTCTCAACAGGCATTGCAGCCTCATTTGCTGTCAAGCTTTTTAAAGCATGGATGGCAGAAAAAGATGCCAACTCTGTTACCTCTTCTTTGAGAAAAGCCAACTTAGACAAGAGACTGCTTGTAAGTGTCGTCTGGACCTAGGGGATTGTGTGCTTCATGCTTCTGTCATGACTTTGTCAATGCCTGCAGTATATTATGTGACTAAAATGCTTGGTTCTGTGTTGGAGTGGAGCATTGTTCCTCTTATTTCTATATTTTTGGTGGATAGAAACTAATTCTATTTTAATCTTTCTTGTATACATAAATGGAATGGTAGTCATATGGAATACAGAAACTTTCACATTTGGAAGTTAGTCGACATAGTGTTGACATTTACCAGAATTAACACTTTCTTTTTTAACTAGTAACTATAGACATTTGAAGTTTACATGTTGTAAAATCCCATCGATCCCACCTAATTAGACATTTGGGATATCTTGGGTCTTAGTTGGATGACACTTATCTCAAATACATGTTATTTTGTTAACAAAATAAAAGTTTAAACAGGATTCCTTGTTTATACCAAAATTCCTTGGACAAACTGAACTATTTAAGAAAGCAAACAAGTTAATTATAATTTGAAGTTATCGTGATTATCACGATTATCCATTATCACAGTTGCTTGATTACATTTTTATTTCTCTGTCTTTGTATTTCTAAAAGAAAATCAAGAAAAAGATATTGTCCTCATAATTTCTATCTGCTTCTTTAATTTCTTCCTGCTAGAAGGAACAGCTATGCAGGTGACAGCGATTTCTCCAAGTGAAATTGCTTCTATAATTTTAGGACAAAGTCTAAAATTAAAAGACCTCTGCCATCTTCTCTTCACCTAGTCTCTTACTTGGTTTTCTCTTCCAATGTGTTTCAACATGCAATGACTTAAAATTTCTTTGTCTCTTGAAGTTTACCTTAAAATAGCCCTATTTGTGTTTCTAACAGTCTTTAGAATATGATAAAGGAGAGAAATTAAGAATTCTAATCCTAGTTAACTTCTGCCACCGGTAATAATTTTCATTCAGCATGTGCCTCTGAGTGCCTGCTTAGTGCCAGGCGTGGTCCTAGAACAGAATAGAAAAGTTCTGTCCTCATGGAAACCTACTCCCTGGTGATTACATAGAAGGAAAGCCACAGAGACAAGTTAATAAGATGCTTAGCAGGGTGGAAGTTCATGTGAAGGAACATATTTTAGTCCCTGAGTCTGTGGATTAGCTTGTTCTTGGCTAGGCTCCTCTGAAATCTATATGCCTTTGTATTCTGGGACCCACGCTGAAGGAGCAGCCCCCATCGGGGCCATTCTATCCTCATGGCAGAGGACAGGAACACAGGAGACTGACGTAAACCCCTCCAGTGTGTTACAAGCTCAATTTCTGTTGGCTTAAAGAAGTCACTGAGAAGCCTTGCTGGGGTGGGAAATTTTAGTCCACTTACGGTCTTCTGTCCCTGTGCAGGAAGAGGCTTCTCTTAGTACTGTATAAAGGAGAGAGGGGAATGATTGAGAATAAAAATACAGTTCATTACAACTTGCCACAAAAGACTGCAATATTTCTTAAAGCATGATTCCTTAAAGATACCGATAGGCAGAGCTTGCTTAACTTAATTTGATCGCTTCGTAAAAATTTTTTCTTATGTATTTCCTTTTTGAAAAACACGTATCATTTAGCATTTCTTTCTAGGTTTCTATGTTTACATATATTTGGGTGAGAGAAGCATAGGTTGCAGTTTATAGTAGAAACACAGTAAGCTCCATGAGGACAGGGTAATCATCAATCCACAAGGACCACACCTCCTTGAAATGTGCTGACTCAACAAGTGAATGAGGAACTAGACAGTCAATTCCACTGTCGTGGAGAAAACTTGTTTCATTAACATATGGTAAAATTCTCTTTGGGTCTATGCTAGTATGTTTTAGAAAAATAGCATACTCTCCAAGTTTAGCAATTGTCCACTTTAATGATATAGAAGAAAAGAGATTTTATAGCCCCTCAGAGAAAAGGGGAGATGTGAAACATTCTCCCATCACCAGAGAAGGGAACAATGGTCAGATTATTGGCCAGAAACTTTTCTAGAGCTGGGGACAGTGAAAGGAATCGGACAGACTGACCCTGACCTTCATGGGGCTTGCATTCTATTGCTGGGAAGCAGGCAATGAATCAAACAATTCAAATATCTAATATAATAAAAAGTGAAAATGCTATGAGGAAAAAAATAAACAGGAAAGAGCTAATTTTGGTAGGAAAGACCCTGTTGATGAGGTGAATTTTACACCAAGACTTGAAGGAGGTAGGGAAGCGAGCTATATAGATATCTCCAGGAAGAAGAGTATTCTAGACACAGAGAACAGAAAATGCAAAGGCCTTGAGGCCCGGCATGTTGGGGACTGCACAGGAGAGTGTTTGGTAAGAGCTACAATATAGGACATGAGCTCAGGGAAGTGGCAAGGTCCCTGTCATCTAGGGACTTTGACTTTGATTCTCAGTAAGATGGGCTTTTGGCTCTGCAGAATTGTGCTTATGTGATTTAGGGTCCTAACGGGATCCCTCTGGCTGTTTGCATTGAGAATATAGACACAAACAAGGGCAAAAGCAGGGAGACCTTAATATGGGGGTGAAGTAGTAGAGGTTTGTACCAGGCTAGGGTTTTTCTAACACAGGCAGACCATGTTCCAAACCAGTAAATGCCACGATATGATTTAGACAAACTTCGCCTCAGTTTAGTCTGAATGATAATTCAGTGTGTTATGTAACATTCATGAGGACTTTTGAGGTAGTTCATAAATAAACCATGAGTAATGTGTTTGATGATATATTGCTCTGAACATAATTTTAGATCAAATCTTGCAGTCACAGTCTTTCTAAACACAATATTAAATTCCAGCGCAAAGTAATGGAATAAGTATTGACTTTGAGATCACATCACTCTATCCTTAAGTATTTCTGGCTGTACAGTTTGGGTCAAGCTGCTTAACCTTGCTGGGATTTAATCATTTATACGAATTTCTACATTCCACAATTAGGAGCAAAGGGCCCACCTCATCTTGATTTATAGAAGAAACTCAAAACTAAATTGGTTCCCTGCCCCCTAAATTTGAAAGACTTCTTGAATGTTAGCACAAATGTCACTGACAGAATTTCAGTGTGGTGTAAGATGTTTGCTTTAACATAAATGTGTGTTTGATACTGCTCCCAACAGCTCTGTTCTGACATTTTGAAACTCATGACTCAACAGGGGAAATTATGGGATGAGGATATAAGAATATCAAAAATTGAGTCATGACTTAAAAGCCATCTGGCTATGTCCCTATACATGGCAACAAAGTCAGCTCTTTCTACTGAGATTTTTATTGAAACCACAAAGCCATTGACCATTGACTGTACACACACACACACACACACACACACACACACACACACACGCAAATCTAACCAACAGAAAGGTTTAGATCTATTTTTTAGACTGCAACAGTTTTAAAAAAAATGTGAGAGCTTTGAAAATTGTTTTAATTCCTTAGTTGGCTGTTGAAGTCACACAGGATTAGAACATGACTAAGTGTTACTTAGATTCTGCCAAGCTGTGTAAGGTAAAATGGAAATGAGGTAAAAATATAAGAGTAGCCATGGTGTATTGCTCTTTTTAAAATTTCCAACAAAATTATGCAGTGAACTGAAGCATTGGTAAAGAAGATTTAGATCTTGCCATGAACTTAATTGAGGGCCACCGTCATTAACAGAGATAACAAAATTCTCTTCAGCTCCTGAGCTAGTATTTTAGAATAACATTTTCTCAGAATGTAAATAGAGGTCCTTAAGATGACAATAGTCAATATTGTTTCTCTACTATTATTTCAAACCACTTCAGCATTGTTAAAACTGACTTTTGTCTGTTAACTCATAGTTAAGGAAATAACATAATTATCTAATTTCAATTTTTTCTTGTCAGTTTAAAGCACTCCAAATATCATTCAAAGTTATCATCTTATTTGCATTTAATTTAGCAAATTTAGTTCTGTATTTACACCTGTTATACTTTGATTAAAGTAAAAGTAAGTAATGTCTTAAGATGAGTGAATCTACTCTATGGCCATGCTACCCTGAACAAGCCTGATCCCATCTGGTCTCAGAATCTAAGCAGGGTCGTGTCTGGTCAGTACTTGAATGGGAGACCACCCAGGAAGAACAGGTGCATTAGGCGTAAAAAATAAAAAATAAAGGATCGTAAGATGACAAGGTCCTTGCAATCTGTGAGGTCAACCAAGGTTGCCTCGCCTTAAAAAATAAAATTAAATAAATAAATAAATAAAATGAGTGAATCTAGTTTACCTAAGTTGCTTAGAATTTTTTTCTCTTTCTTTATAAAACTGTCTAGTTTTAGAAGTTGCTTAGCAAATGCTCAAGAAATATGCCCGAGATTTATTCTTTTGAAAATCAGTCCTTATTCTTTTCTTCTAAATGCGAGATGTTCTAAGTGCCATTTTAATAGTCAAATTCTATCCTTAACACTCACTGAAATTTGAAGAACTTGTCTTATAACAGTCTTTATTTTCTCTCTCAGGACTCTTTCCAGTTAACAGACAGAGTGTGGATCATTTTGCTAAATACTTCACGGACGCAGGACTAAAGGAGCTTTCTGATTTCCTGCGAGTCCAGCAGTCCCTGGGCACCAGGAAGGAACTGCAGAAGGAGCTCCAGGAGCGTCTTTCTCAGGAATGCCCGATCAAGGAGGTGAGACGCCGCGGGCTGACATCGCTGTAAAACACACTAATGGGAGGAATAACACAGGTTGTGTAGCACAAACTTTGCCTTCCTTAAGTAGACCTCCCTTTGTTTATTGCTGTGAGCCTTATGCGCTTGCCCATACCATTTAGATTAGTTTGATTTCAAATATTGATTCAGAATCCTCTAGAATCTTTCAGAAATTAATGGTAATTTCCACACAAATAACCTATTTTACAAGGCTGCCATGATTATCAAAATATTCCTTCTGTCAAATAGGCTTACCAACCACTATCAGTATACCTCATTAAATGGTCATTTTTCCCTAGTGCTGCAGACGATATAACATGTTTAGCATTTGTTCTATTTGAAATCAACACGGGTATTTTTGTGTCACTCGGTATGATTATGTATGGTTATTGCTTTTTTTAATTCGAAGAAAAAAAAGGTTGACGATTGTGAATTTATAGCATGGGAAAAGATCAGCTGGACCAGTGGCTTGGTTTTTGTTTTGTTTGGTTTGGTTTTTAAGGCAAGGCAACCCTTGGTTGACCTCACACATTGCAAGGACCTTGTCAGCTTGCAACCCCTTATTTTTTTATTTTTTACTCCTACAGCACTTGGTCTTCCTAGGTGGTCTCCCATCAAAGTATAACCAGGCTCCACCCTGCTTAGCTTCTGAGATCAGATGGGATCGGGCTTGTTCAGGGTCGAATGGCCATAGACAGGACCAGTGGCTTGTCTGATCTCACTCACAATAGCTATGTAGCCCATTAAGTAAATACTACATTTTTATATAGCTATATTTTATATAAATATATTTCATATAGCTATAGTTCATACGGCTATAACTGTATTTTTTTTTTTTAATTCATACCTGGAGAAAACTTCCTATTTGAACTTAAAACACTTTACCTGCTAATCCAAAAGTTAAGTAAAAAGAGTCCTTTCCTTTTGCCGCTCAATCCTGAGTCCATAACCCTCACCACCCCACGTGCTCTAAGCCCTGCAAGGCATCTCATATGGCTCAAGGCTGGAGAAGTCCAGACGGAAACCATCCAGCAGATGCAGGTGTTGGTACGCTAAATAGTCCTAAGTCTAATGACGTTAAGGTCAGTAGTATATTCAATAATGTGTCCCAGAGCGAGAACCTGAATGTGATTTTCCATGGGAAATAAAGAAGCAAAACCAAAAAAAATTGTGGCGATTTTAGTTGCAGCGATGTCACCTTTCTTTGCAGCATCCCTGAGCCAGCCCTGGCTGGGACTGGGACTCTGCCGTTCCTGTGTTCTCAGAGCCCGCTAACACCTCCGAAACTTAGGGCAGTCAGCAAGAAAGCAAGCTGTCCTACTCACCAAGCAGTATATTTGAGATACATTTGTGATTTTGTCTCAAAAGGAGAAAGATTTTTCCAGACAAGCTTGATATACAATTACGTTAGGCAAACCTATATTCAGCTATGAGATTTGCGAGTAAATTTGCATAGTTAAACATAATTCTAAGGGGGAAGATAACCTGCTGAATGTTGCAGCATTGATGTGTTATATAAAAATTGCCTTTGTACTTTACAATTTATTTATAAATTTTCACTGAGATGGGGCATGAAAATCATCAGAAGTAATAATTCAAGGATGAATCATGAAGAATGGACTTGTATAAACCTAAGACATTATCTATCAAGAGGTTTAAAGTCGAGGGTCCCAGATAAAGATTAACAGCTCTATGCCTTTTTTAAACCCCAAGAGCATCGAACTGGTTCAAGTAAACCCTACTCTGCTGGATCTACAGAGGTCCCTTCATGGAAAAGAATAAATCCTAAGAGACAAAGATTCTTTCTTATTTCCTATTATCCAGGAACTCCTGGCCAGAGCTAAGCCTATTATTTTGGGGACCAAAAATAAACCTGCTTTGTGAAAAAAATCATTGTGTTTTTCATTCTTCTGTTAATCTGAGAATATGTACCAGAAAGGGAGGGAATAAGTAGAATACTTTCTGCCCCAAACTTTTCATCAAGCAAGATGCTGAGAGGGAATGCCCCATTTGCCTGTTATTTTATGACCCCCTTTTATTGCCATGAAATTTAGGTGGTGCTCTATGTGAAAGAAGAAATGAAGAGGAACGACCTTCCGGAAACAGCAGTGATTGGACTTCTGTGGACCTGTATCATGAACGCTGTTGAATGGAACAAGAAGGAAGAACTCGTGGCAGAGCAGGCCCTTAAGCACCTGAAGGTACAGAGTCTCAGTAGGGACCGATCCCGGCCACAGGCCAACTACAGCTCTTCACATGTGACATTTGGGTTCCAACTGCTATCTGTCCAGACTCAGGCCAGACATATATTTCCTAAATTTTTTTTTTCCAATTTGCCACTACCTGAACTGTTTCCAATATAAGAGCCTATGAAACATCTAATAGTAAGTTCTTACTAAAAACAGAAAATTTACAGAGTAGTCATATGTTTGGTATTTGAAGTAGAAGAGAAATATCTAACTATTGGTTTTCTTTTGTTCTATGTGACAGAAATTTTTAGTGAATATTTTTGTTTAAGTAAACTACAATTTGACATGAACATTTGAAAAGTATCTGAGTGGTGGAAGAAATCAACTGTGATTGTGTAAATTGTTTACTTTTATGCACAGATACATATGTTTTTGCTTCTAATCATTGTGTTCTCCCTATAATACTATATTAAGACAAGTGGAAGACTTGGATCCTGCCCTAGAGTTTACACTTGAATTATAAAGTCAAAGACTACCTAGTATAAACTAGGTTAAAATATAAATGAAAGATAACTTTGTGTTGATGAAAACAAAACAGTGAATAAACAAACTATGCAGGTTAAGTGTTGACCTGAGTAGGTTAGAGGAAACAGTGGCTGCATGCCGGTGACTGGAAGGTAAGGACATTCGGGCAAAGGGAACAAGACGAACAAAACCGGAAGATGACCTGAGATGGGGTCTAGACGTCTGCGGGAAGAGAACCTCACTCTTCATCTCATTTTCACAACATCCAATATACGAGCGTAATAGCCTACCAGTTATCTTTACTGTAGTCATAATTTCATATTTGGTCTCTCTTTAGTGGTACACTGAGAGAAATCTGATGAATGCCGAGATAAAAAATTCGTTTTGATCGAACACAATAGAATGAGAAGGTAATCCGAAAAGGGAGAGTTTTCTAAGCAAGTCTCCAGGTTACTGTTTGCGTCACGTTTCATCAGCCCTGGACCTCCCAGGAAAGTGAACAGTTGTGCCTCCCACTTCTCTTCCAGCAATACGCTCCCCTGCTGGCTGTGTTCAGCTCCCAAGGCCAGTCAGAGCTGATCCTCCTCCAGAAGGTTCAGGAATACTGTTACGACAACATCCATTTCATGAAAGCCTTTCAGAAGATCGTGGTTCTGTTTTACAAAGGTATCCGTCCATGCGCTTCCGCCTCTGTTGCTATGTTTTGTTGCAGCTCTTTGAGGGGCAGAGCAGGGGGCGAGGCAGAGGGCAACATGGGGTTCATGCTATTCTTTGCAAGTTTCAGTGAGGGTGCCATATCCTGTATAGAAAGAAGATGCAAATGCCATGTTTGCCGGGCCTCAGGCACCAGTTAGGCCCCGGGACACTTCCTGTTGGTAGAACTTCCCAGAAGACTGCCAATGAACTGGTTATTATTTGGGCAGGGAGGGCAGAAAAAGAATGTAATTACATAAAGTAATTAGGTCTGTTTTTGAATTATAAGGATTAGCTCTAATAACAGTGATTATCAAAATGCTACAAAAAGTTATATTCAGACCTTTTCGGGTGCCATAAAGCTGACTTTAAAATTACTGAAATAATTAGCCTTTTTAACTTTGTATTTTAGTTATTTGTTCCAGCTGTTCAACTGTTTTCCAAGGAAATGGCTATTTTGAGATTTTCACATTTACTGTCTTTTCATTATAGTTATAAAGATGTGGTTGCCATGACAACTGGCACTGCCTTTAATAAATGAATGCTATTAGGGTTTTAATTGATCTCAATCTCTATATCGACAGCATATAACAAATGATCCCGGACAATTCTTTGGTCTGGGTTTATGTAGTTTTATGAAAGAGAAAAAGGAACACTTCAGATATTATATATTTTGAATGTTATAAAATGCTTATTAGAAGTTACTACAATCTTAAATGGCATATCAGAAAAACAAAAGTATAAATTAATACCAGCCAAATCTCTTTTCCTTTTGATGTGTTCATAAATTTGTTTATATTGAGTGATAATTTGGCAATGAAGTATAAAACTTTTACATTATTCATCAATAGCCATTTTTTAAAATGTTTAATAGCATTTTTCAAAGAGTTTTAATCAGCCATCCAAATTCTTCAGTTGCATACATCTTGCCCACAAGTTTGGGTGATATTTTTTTACTTTCTCAGCACCAAATTATCTGGCACAATTTTTATATCAGTAGGAGGATGCAGTGATTGCCAAGTCCTATTTGAAATTAGGTAATTGGTGTTTTTCTCTGGCCAGATCTGAATTAGGTCCTCTTGGACGTGATCATGAGATAGCAAAGTCCTAAAACTAGGGATTCACTGATGCTCAAGGTGACTCATCAGAACCAAACCTGCGGGTTGTATGGTGGACCCACCTATGGTCCCCAGCTGCCAAGAAAGAGAGAAACAGGGCCCTCCCACTGGTGATCATTCTGTCCATGCTACCCACCGCTGGCTCCATTTGCAAACTGGTAGAGAGACCTGTGGGCTAGGTTTCACATTTGTTTTGTGGGTAGTCGATAGTTTCCACTACAGAGAAGCAAAGTGATTATAAACTAGTGGCCTAGGCACACAATTTCCTTTCTTGTCATTTAATTCCTAACCCAACCAGTGTCTCTTACCAAATTTTTTCTTTAACTGAGACACAGTTGTTTGAGCCATATCTGAAGAAGTACCTCATTTTGTTATTGTATTTAATTCACAATGAATTAACAAACAACTTTCTATCAGTAATGGCATCTAGCTTGCATATTGTTAGTACACACAGACCCAGGGGAAAACTCCAAGACTGAAAATCTGCCTCCTTAAAGCATAAGGCAGAGAGAGACCAAAAAAAAAAGGAGTGGGCAACTCTAGTCTGGCAACTAAGGGTTTATTAAGGGAGACTTCCACAGGAGTCATGCCTTAGGTGGCTGTAAGGTGAAGTGGGTATACTCGTGCCACTTGGCAGGCACCATAGAGTTATATGTGGAGGGGAGGGAGGCATACACCCAGGTACTAATACGCGAACATGACCACATATGGTAAATTACATGCTTGACCAGGTCAAGACAATGGCCTGCTCCAGGAATCAGCATATTGAAGGATGCTTTTTTGTCAGAATGAACTTTGATTATGACAGTCCCTAAGAGGGGTTGGTGGTAAGCAATCTCCATTCTCACCTGGGTCCACCTCACAGGACAGAGAGTGGTCACAGAATAGTCACAAAACAGTCTCTCTTCCCCATGTGTGAACTATTAAAATTCTTCAAGATTCTCATTTTTACCGTTAATGCCAGCATCCTTCCCTATTATACTCCTGATGAAAACTACTGGCAGCTAGCAAAAATGGCTGCTTTGAGCAATTTCCTGTTCTCCAGCCCCAAATGCTAAGGAACGGTGACCTGAAATTATAAATTAATTAAGAAGTATAAAAGAAGAGGCATTAGCTCTGCCTTAGGCCTTTGGTTAAGTAGGTGATCAGCTTTTAAGCAATCTAAAGTTAACAAGTTCCTTGGCTGGTTATGAGCAGGCCCCAGGGAACACAGAAATATAAGTGTCAACATCAGTTTTATTCTGGCTTTGTTATTTTTGGAAATGAAATCAAGAAACTTTTTTTTTTAAATGAAAACCTAAAATATTTCACTGAGATATTTAAACTAAATGTCATTTTTATGTAATTTCATAATTTTTCACAAAATTATACATACAGTCTGTTTTCCTGCATGAAATAATTACGTTTCTCCCGAGAACACGAAACCCCTGAAGAACGATTGTTCCATAGCTGTACCATATTAAAAGAGTTACTGTGTTTACCTTCTTATCTTTTTTGAACAGTCATTTTTACTCTGACCTTATTTCATTCAACAAACATTTGTGCACCAGGACACATATATTTTCTGTTTTTATAAGGATTCGGATGCTTTTGTTATATATTTTGTATGTCTAGAAGGGCTTGGCGAATAGTCCTTTCCCAAATCTAATGTGCATGTGAAGCACCTAGAGAGCTTGTTATGTTAAAGCACAGATTTCCTGGTGACATGGTGACCATTGGTTGGTCCAGCACCACTGTCTAAAAAGTATTTAAATGCGAGAAGTGACAAATTCCATGCACTATAGCGATGAGTTTATGATTACACCTATTAATCCCATGTACTCGTATACATTTAACAAATAACAAATATCAAGTTGTGTCTTGTTTGCCTCTTTTCTCTAATGATATGGATTCCTTTTATTATAAGGAACATTTTTGCTTTAATACAGGTTTTAAAATAATGGAAATTCATTCTCTTTTTCCATTTTTACCTCACTTTCTCTCACTATACACACATACACACAGACACCTTCCTCGTATTTCCAGATCGTAAGGACAGCAGGAAATTGAGGATGCTATTACCCATGTCCCCTTTGATAAACTAGTTACTTAAATGAATGCTATTTTTGAAAGACTTTAAAGTATTTTCTATAAGTAACGTGGAACAAAAGTGAATAAACTATAAATAATGCTTTTTAGCGATGAAAGAAAAAAGTGATGATTGGTCATTTAGTGAAGACTCACTTTCTATATTAAAATCTTGATTTTAATATTTCTAAGGCAGGAAGGAAAATAGTAAATTCATCATTAATTTTCAAATATATTATTCACTTTTTAAAATAATTTCTCTTTCTTTCTGTCTTTCTTTCTCCTGAAGCTAATAAGTACTATATTTCTGGCATGTAGGTCAAAAAAATATAAAACTACTTTCTCAAGTACTGTCAGTATTTCTGTCATGGGTTTTATTATCTGCAGAAGTTTCTTAGGTTAAATTCTGTCTGTCATGCAAATTTTTCTAAAATAAATTTCTTATTCTCATTCTAAAAAAAAGGTGAGTGACCTTCTCACCATATATTCCCAGCATTCTTAAGATAAACTATTTTTGACTTTGTCCCTTTGTGACATCTTTAATTAAAATGCTGAATTTCCTGTTCCAAGTGACATAGTTTTCAGCTTAAATATCTGAATAACTAATGTTACATAAAGCTTTGTAATTCTCAAACCACTTTTACAATGTCTCTTTGATCTTCATGAAGACCTAAATTTTAAATTATAACTCTACCAATTGAGAGAAATACTTGTTTTTTCTCAAGCGAATGAATTTGTCCCATTTACATTGCTCAAGTTCATACTAGATGAGAGTTCTTACATGACATGCTAGGAAGTACATGAACAAAGTAGTCCCTGACTTCCTGAATTTCAGAGTGTTGAAGAAAACCAAGAATCACTGGCTAAAGGCTCACAGAGTGAAGAGGAGTAGGATGGCAGTGAAAGGGCACCTAACTCATAGTGGAGACTAATTTGGAGGGGAAAGGCAAGGCTCTCCAGGGATGCAAGCATTTTATCAGAGATGATGAAGAAATTGGCCAGACAGAAGAGGAACAATGTATTTTAATCCAAGAGAACACTACGTGCGTTGGAGGATGTCTTCCTTTTTTAGTTACTTTTACTGATATATATTCTTATTTGGCATTTCTAGGAGATCCTAACAAACACTTTGTAGTCTCCCAATTTTAATTAATTCTTCTTATTTTTCCATAGAGGAAAAAAAAAAATCCCTCCCTCATTCCTCAGAAAGGAGTTTCTTTCTTTTAAAGTTAGACTTTTTACTAAACAAAAATTGATTTTTTTTTCAAACTTTTTGATGCTTTGCCTCATAGTTGCCCTGTATAGTTGCTTCTGTCCCTTCCTTATTATTTATTCCCAAAAAACTAGAAATTTGGTCTTGCGTCAAGTATTTATTACTAAATTAGGGTCTTCTAAGAATTCAACTTTGATCAGTTTGTCTGATGTTCAGTGGACAGTATATCTAGTAAGTTTTAGTTATCATTTAGTGGCCTTTCCACTAGAACTGTCATTGACAAGTGTTTTAGTGGTGTGGCTTCTTTCAGCCTCTGGGGGGCAGTAAAACACAGGAATGAGCTCTGAATCTTCAGACAGAAACAGCCAAACTGCAGTCTAAATCAGCTTTCCAACATGTACATTGTATCACATATAATTCATTAAAGTAAGGAGGAAAAATAGACTGTCTCTTTATAGGTAAGCCACATTAAGTTTTTTTTTTTTCATTTTATGACATTAATAGCAATAGTTTTATAGAATGTATAATTTATAAACCAAAAAGTTGCCTGATGGGGAAGCAATTGAGGCGTTAGTGATCTAAATCAAAAGAATCTTAAAGATCTTGTACAGAGATCTCAATTATGTAAAGGAGACTTAAATTCTGTGTTGAAGCTAATTAGTATTCTTGGAAAAATCTCTGTAAAGCACTGTTACAACTCACTTCCTTAAGCTGTAAACTGCCTGCTCCTCATCTCTACAGAAACTGAGCTTTGAAGGCAAGTGGATGGGAAGTTGTTTCATCATTGTGAGTGCGGAATGTGGAGCTGTAAATAGCAGAGGCTAGAAGCTAAGAGTAGCTCTGCAGGACTCCTGATTAAACCTATTCTGTCCAGTCGTTCTAAATGAATAAATCCAGACTTCCTCTTTCCTTTGCAAAATGTAGTATATTGCATGAAAATAAAAACCTCGTGTTTTCTAATACCAATTGTGTGCATTTTTAACCATTTCAATCTTTCCATTGAATCCACGAGCCAATTATTAATTTTTTTTAAAAAAAAGATTTTGTTATGAAAAGGTCAGTGATGTTTGAAATGAAACTATCAAATCATTTCTCTCATTTTCCTAAGTTAAAATTATATTTTAACTGCAAATACATCAGTAGAGTGATTTATCAGCATTTGTAATGGATTGGGTAGCATTGGGGACAGTAATAAATTCGTTTTATTGGTTTTGCATTTCGTTTCCCACTCCAAAATCCCAAAAGATAACCCATTAGAACACTGGCTAATATATGCTATTATTCATATTTCCCTTTCTATTCTTAACATTAAATAGTCTAAGTTAGTGGTAACATAATGGCATCAAGGCATATTTGCAGAATTTAGAGTTTTAGGTAATCAATAGTTAATTGGTAATACTTTTTGTTAGACACCTATAGGAAATCTATCTAATATGTCTCTGTTTTTCTCTTAATGGACTACAAGAGAAACATAACTCTTGCAATTTAGAATATGATGCTGTAGGGAACTAAGTTGGTGATTTAGCAACAGAATTAAGTGTAGAACTTCGAGTTATGTGTGCATTGATTCCATACACCTTGGAAGCTCATTTTTATATCTAATTGTTAATATCATTATTGCATCCTATCTACACTTTTTTTCATTTGCCCTTCTTTTTTCCTAAAGTTGTAAATCCTCTTAAACGTCCAGTCATTTGAGGTTGCTGCTTAATCAAGATGTGTTTGAAGTTGGCAGGACACAGAGTGTTCTGAAATGCTGGAATCGCTGATTCATTTGCAAAATTACAAAACAACCTGGTTTCCTATCGGAAAAGTAGGGCTGTAAGAGATTTGTAAGTCCCAGTGTGACGTGCATATACACTTGCATTATTTCATGCCTGATGAACTGTATATCATCAGCATCAGAATTTACTAAGCTAACTGCTAAAATATGCTACTGCTCTATATGGAAATGAGCCTGGGTCCTCCTAGCTTCTGAGAAGTTTCAGGTATGAATTTCTTTTATAAAGAGCTTTTAGTGTTAAAGTGATTGCTTTCTATTAAACGCTAAGCCATGGAATTGCATCCATTTATGTAGTAACTTTAAAATCTTTGACTTGAAATTGCAGCCGATGTGCTGAGTGAAGAAGCGATTTTGAAATGGTACAAAGAAGCACACGTGGCCAAAGGCAAAAGTTTTTTCTTGACCAGATGAAGAAATTTGTTGAGTGGTTACAAAATGCAGAAGAAG
This sequence comes from Eonycteris spelaea, assembly GCA_003508835.1. Classification (NCBI taxonomy): domain Eukaryota; kingdom Metazoa; phylum Chordata; class Mammalia; order Chiroptera; family Pteropodidae; genus Eonycteris; species Eonycteris spelaea. The sequence continues at coordinate 11,247,421 of PUFA01000027.1, forward strand.
GTACGATTTCATTTAACAACTTTGGTGGCCATTTAGCAAATACTTTCGTATTATAATTCAAAATATCTACATCTTTCACAGATTTTTCTTGCTTTCCAAAAACTAAAGTTCTTGAAGTGTCTTTCATATCATTTTGCCTACATCTTAACCTTTCTTTCTAAAAGAGGGGTGAAATACATTTGCCTTAATCACACTTGGGATTATATCGATTTTCATAAGCACCGTTAACAGTTAACTTATATTAAAATGGCAACACAAAGCAGAAGAATAATGATGAGAGTGAATGCAACTAAGAATGAAAAGTTTGTTTTAGGTGATTCAAAGAATAAAATAGTGTTTTCTCTAGAAGTATTAATGAGCATGTTGCACTTTTGGAAAGGCAAAATTTATTTCAAAACAAAGAGAGCTAAAGTTTGCTACCTTCCCCTGTCCGACTATCTTACCTGATAAAGGATGCCCAGGACAAAAATGTCTTTTGGATGACAGAGGCGGGGAGCGGATTAGAAACTCTTTCATGACCTTCTTTAAGGGGAAAAAAAACAACAATGAAAAACCTTGCTATCTTTCTTCTCTCCTAGAATCCGAATCGGAAGGTGAGGAAAATTAGATGACTCGAGAAGCACAATACCTAGGGTTACTACACAATACTTTGATTGGGAATGCTGAACCATTCGAGAAGAGAAACTTGGCTTCTGTTTTCACAAAGGATTAAAAATAGGATAGGGTTCCCTTGTGCAGAGGGGGAAAAGTGGTTTTTGTTTTCATTTTGTTTTTAAATGGAGCCCTGAGGCATCAGCTACTGCACTTGGGACTCTACCTCTCACTCACTGTATGCTAACTTAAAGCCATTCAACAAGGAGTCAAGTAGGAATCTGAAAGTAAATACTCAACAGACTCCTCTTTTTTAGCTGTATTTTTCAGGTACTGTGTGGTGAACGCCCCACTGGTGTCTATTACAGGGCCACTTTGGTAGTTGTGTATCTGCTCGTGTATGTGATTTGACAAACCAGTTTTTTAAAATAAATGGCTTTATAAAAATCTGGGTCTATATTCTCAGAGTTTTTCTTTCTTCCTGCACAGATGACATTTCAGCATTGTGCTTTATTATTTTTTCCCCATCCAAATTCTGAATCACTACTTTTCTTGTCATCCGTGAAAATAATGCTGATCCTTTAAGCTTCATAAGTAATAAATTTAAGTTATCTTCATAGCGAAATAGAAATTGACCCAAAATTACATGTGCATTTGCCCTAATACCATGAAGTGATATTATTAAGAATAATTATTAGATATGTAAATACATATTTCCACACTTCTCATGTTTTCCTCAGCTCTATTTCCTCCCTATTTAGAGAAGAGAGACTATTTGTGTAAGTAAATAGATCTTTGTTTATATTTATTTACAGCTAGGTGATTTTATTCTTTAAATTATCGTATTCTCAATAGTAGCAGTGTCAAACATATTACTGTTCAGGAAAGCTCATAGTTTTATTACACGTCTTCCTTACTCTTAAAAAATGTAAGGACTGCCCTGTTGCAGTGGTAATCTCCAAGACACACATTATCTAAGTAAGGGGGGCGGGAAAAAAGGAAGGTACATTGGAAACTGTTCACAAAGATAAAATGTTTTCTAGTTTCCTATTTGTCTTCAGGAGAAAAAAGGAAAATTTTCCCTACGACTTGACCACATACATAAATCTTTAACATGATGGATTTCTTCCATTTTTTAAATATTGTCTGATAGATTTTAGGTGAGAATGTCAATTTCATTATACAGAAAATAAGGAGACAACTGTGACCAGAATGATTGGAAGCCATAGAATAAAGAGCTTTATGGGACCTTGAAGTGCTTTGGCACACCCCTGGGTGTGTTTATACATTCTTTCCTAAAATGTGTCTTCTCTGTGTTGCTCCTGTTTCATACTGGTTTTCCTTTCAGTTTGACCTTTTACAATTGCCCTTCTCCTAATCTTATAAAAGTTCACTCACTCATCCCTACATGGTACACTGTCCTTGAAATGAAAACCGCATGGTACCAAAGAAAGGGGCACTTCTAGAATGTGCTGTTTTTACATGCTAGTCCCTTGAGAGGAGAGCAAGAACTTGAAAGAAGAGGTGTCTGATTTCTTTCAGGACATCAATTAAGGCAAGTCTCCATTACCTATGTACTCTTCCTCTTATCTTAAAAATTAGAATTATAAAGTTAAGTTGGTAGTCACGTCGTAGAGTGTATATCAATGTATTTGTTTGAATTGAAAAAATTAGAAATTTTAACTTAAAAATAAATTTGGCCAACTGCTTAGACAAGTGCTGGCTGCTAATGAGGATTTGTGGTAGACATCTTTCATGAATAAATTAAATCTGCATCTTTAATATTTTGACAGAAATACATTTAAAGGTAAAATATTAAAAATTACATTCAATTTGAGATAAGTTATATCTACTTTTATGTAGTCTCGTCATAGAGTGTATATTAACGTATTTGTTTGAATTGAAAAAATTAGAAATTTTAATTTAAAAATAAATTTGGCCAACTGCTTAGACAAGTGCTGGCTGCTAATGAGGATTTGTGGTAGACATCTTTCATGAATAAATTAAATCTGCATCTCTAATATTTTGACAGAAATACATTTAAAGATAAAATATTGAAAATTACATTCAATTTGAGATAAGTTATATCTACTTTTGTGTTTTAGTTTTAGATGCCAATATATTAAAAGAGGTTTATTTCCCCTTCATTTTAGGGTATGATGAATAAAAAGTATGCAGGTCACTACATTAGAGGATATTTGACATTGCCCCACTATTTTTAAGATGACCAAATAGACCTAGAAAAAGCACAGTTGTCCAGGGTTGTAGAGTTAGTGACCAAGATGGAACTAAATGTCCCATCTTTAGAGTCTCACGCCTATGCTTTGTTTTTCTATATTCTGCTGTCAAATTGTTTATGTTGGGAATCTAAGTTTCTACAGTTTAAGTAAAAGTGTTTTTAAAACTAACACTTCCATTGAGTAAACATCTGGAAGAGCTATTTTCTAATCTATAAACTATAGAATTTATAGAATACTAATTATTTAACATTTTCTAACAATTTTTTTTTCCCAAACAGAACTCAAGATAGTGATTTTAAGGTAAGCAAGCATAAGGATAGGAATTGAAGGAGTTTGAAAAGCAAGGACTTAATTCTCAAACCAAAGCCTTTTTTCTTTTTTCTTCTTAAAAATAAAACCTGTCTCTTAATTTAGCAGATTTAAACAACAAACATCTATTAAGTAGTGGTTTCTGTGGGTCAGGAATTCAGGAGCAGCTTAGCTAGGTGGTTTTAGCTCAAGGCCTCTTGGAGGTTGCAGTCAAGCTGCTGGCTGGGATTGCAGTCATCTGCAGGCTGTAGGATCTGCTTTCTGCCGACAGTGGTGATTGGTGGGCCTTAGTTTCTGATGACTTTTAGCCAGGGACCTCAGTTTCTCACCACAGGGTCCTCTGCTTATGCTGCTTGAGTGTCTTCATGACCTAACAGGTGGCTTTCCCCAAAATAAATGGTCTTGAGAGAGGAACCCCAAGAATTAAGCTGTCTTTAAGTAATCTTATATTGGAAGTGATAGAAGATTCCTTTGCCATGTTCTGTAGGTTATACTAACCAATCCTGGTACAACGTAGATGAGGGCTACATGAGGCGTGACTACTAGGAGACGGGGATAATCGAGGGCCATCTCAGGAGGCTGGCTACCTCAGTAGTGTTTCTGGAGAGATTAAAAACCTTCACCTAATGTTTAACAATGAAGACCCTAAAGGAAAATCTAGGGGGAAACTTTATAATGTTTGCATGGGAAAAGTATGACACAAAAGCAAAAAAAAAAAATTCTGATTTTATAAAAAGTCAAATTTTTTTCTTTTTGAAAGATACATGCATGAACGATAAACATCAAACATATGTGAAATCAGTAGGGCTTTAACAGATTAAGAGAAAATATTTTACTAAAAATAACAAAGAATTAACCATACAGTATGAAGAACATATAAATCAATAAGAAAAAAATTTAAAAATGCAAAAAATTGAAGAGTCAATTTCAATGGGCAATTAATCTGGAAAAATACTCAACCTGTTAATCAGAGATATGTGAAGCTGTGAGATAAAACCATTGGGTTGAGGGAAAGAATGCTAAAACCAATAATCAATGGTAGTGTGGGGGAAAAAATGGCTTCTTTTGTACATGGTCTTCAGAGTTAAAATTAGGCAATACATATTAACACCTTAAAATTCATATTTTTTGACTCAGCGTTTCCATTTCTGAAATCATTCCATAAGTATAACTACAGACATACATCCAATGATCACTATTAATGATAAAACTGGAATGAACTAAGATAACCAGTAAATCTAAAATGTCTATGAAAAGGGAAGACTAGTTAAATTATGACAAGTCCATACTGGGGAAAGATGTGGACTCAAAAGGATGAACATATTATATCATGAAAGGAAAAATGCAAGTTGAAAAGAATGTATTCTTTCCATTCATGAAAACTATTTGCGTATATAATATACACTTGTAAATACATAGTACACCTGTGTAGCCAGCAATCAAATGAAGACAGTAAACATTAGCAGTCACAGAAACCCCCTAACAACCTCTTCCAACCTCTGCCTCCTAATGGTAAATCGTTATCCTGAGTTCTACAGCATACATTCACTTTCTCTGTGTTTGAATGGATACATACATAGTTTCTTTATGCTTTCTTTTATTCAACATCCTGGCACCTCATTTTGTTGTTCTGTGTGTTTAGTTCCTTTCTTGTATGTGATTAAGTAGGCACAGTTGATCTACCAAAAATAATACCCAGCTCTTTCGGCAAAAACATGTGGAACACGAGAACATTATTTTTTAATGAGCCAAAATGTTGCACTTTTCTCTTTTGGCCCAGTGAATAATTCCTAGGCACATATCTGTTTTTCAGAGATAGTTTGAGAACACATGCGTTTCTTCATAGATTTCATTTCGAAAAAGAATCACTTCCTGCGTCCTCCTTTATATGGGCAACATAGATCTTTTTTAATCATAAATTACGGTGGCTTCAACTGTACCTCCATCCACATTTTGCTTTAGTTGCTGTGTAAGTGGAGAGGTACAGAGATGCACTTGAAATTGGTTGACTTGAGGAGGCACCATTCTGCCATTAATTAGCTGTTTACCTAATTGGCATGTATTAACTTTGCTTAATTGTAAAATAAGGGCCTGGGCAAGATCAGTCCTTAAACTGGGACTTCACAGTTCACAGCATCCAGTTAGTTATAGGCAGGACTGTTTTCACCAGATTCTCAGTTGTCTGTGACCTAAGAAAGGTAAAATATGATTAGGCTAGATTGCTGGTTCTCCAACCCAGCATGCATCAGGATCACCCAAAGCATTTCAAAATGATTGTTGGTTGACCTCCCAACTGAGTTTCTGCCTCAGTGGGTCTGGGGTGAGGTCTGAGGACAGTTTCCTGGGAGATGGCTAATCCTCCTGCACTACACAGAACCACTGGGCCAGATAAGACTAAGGTCCATTCCTGTGCAGACTTTTCTGCAGTCCATTATGTCTTCAGAAAAGGAGGCAGATTATGTGTTTCTCATATGTGTATCTTCAATTGCATTCAGCGCAATGCATTGCTTGGCAAGAACTGGTGTTCGGTAAATGGATGAAAAATGAGCGAATATGCTTAAGAGGTCTTTGAGAGGGTCGATCATAAATTCACCTAATATGTTCCTATACCTTCTTTAAAGTTCAGCATTAGGACCACAGCCTGATTGCTACTTAGTAAGAATTTAGATTAATGCTCTAAATAGAAATGCATCAAATTGATCGCGTCATTCTCTGAAACAGAGCCAGAAGGTGTGAGCCAATAATTTATAAAATGATCCTAATGCCATCCCGTGTTTGTTTCCAAAAAAAGCAAAAATAATTTTCTCGTAAAGACTGCCCAGAATGGCTCTATAACAGCAAATTGTGAGTGTTGATCACACAATGTTGACCCACTGTAATCCCTTTAGCCACACCCCACTCCCCCACACACCCTTCCATCCTAGAACAAGTCTAAGAAAGGTAAAATATCTTTGGGCTAGATCAGTCTTTCTCCAACTTTACTGTGATTGGAATTCCTCAGAGGGCTTAGGAATTGTAAATTGTTGACAATAACTCCAGAGTTTCTGACTCAGCAGGCCTCACTGGGGTGGGACATGAGGATTGCATTTCCCAGGTCAAGTGGCTGCTGGTCTAGTGACCACACACTGAGAGCCACTGGGATCTACTAAAATCTTTTAGTAACAGGCTTGTTGAACCCAGCTCCACAAACTGGACCTTGATTTAGACTAGCTTGAAAGCTATTGATGCATTCATTGGGAATGGAATACCTAAAAAAAGAAAAGATATTCATTTTTTATAATTTCTTCCCTAGCTTTCTCAAACTCCTATCGCTGAAATCCTAAAGTAGTCTTAAGAAATGCAAGGGGGTTCGAAAGACCTCAATTCAGATAGTCTTGACTATTTAAAATGGAAAAAAAAAATCCTTTGAATAAATCCTGGAACCTTTCTCAACATTCTCTTCCCCCTTTGCAAGGAAAACCCAATGGTTTTCCAAGTGTAGACCCCAGACCAGCCATGTCAGCATCACCTGGGAGCTAGCTGGAAACGCAGGATCCATCACGGAGCTGCCAAATAGAAACTCTGGGGTAGAACGAGCAATCTATCTTCACAAGCCTTCGGGGTGATTGTGATGCATGCTCAGGTTCAAGAATCACTGGCCTAAACTTTAGCTTCCAGACTGTCTTGGAACAATCCCTGAAATGACATAAGTTTTGGAGGACAATTAAAACAGAAGCAAGACCAGGCTTTGGAGACAGTGAGATGGTAGATCTCACTTTTTTTGGAAACCGATCGGAAATATCTCTGGGGCAAGATGGCATGGCACTCCTCTATCGTTTTTACCTGAAATAAGGATAGATGATGTCGATGCCTTTTGTAGCTATATGACTCAGCTATAGAAGGAGCTGTGTATTAATTAATAATGCCTTCAAGTGTGCGGGAATACCTTCCGAAAAATCTCCTAAAAGCTGGTTTTCCTCAATTTTTAATCTTCGTATTTAACAATGAAATGAAAATATATTTGAGGGCTTTTTTTCCCTCCTTTCCAGCATGCTCATCCACAAGCACAGCAGCAGGTATCTGTGGCAATGAGCAGCAGCTTTTCGAAGTACAATGGAATCTAGAATATGAGCATTCTCAACATATCTCAAAATAGACTTCTGGCTGATAGAGAAGAATAGAGAGACAACAGAGGAGTGAACAATTAATTTTATGTACATGTATATAAGAGTCTAACTAGGAGAGTTTCATTTAAGCTAACTAGCTTGTAACAAAAGATTTCAAAAGTCTGATGTAGCATTAGTGCTGGCGATAAAACAGCAGATGAAATACCTGATCATTTATCTTTTATGGCCAAACCATACAGCTTTTCCATGGCCTTTTGAAAAGCTGTTTTTTTCAGCCATATATCCTCTACACTTCTGTTCACATCAAAACCTGTTTTACATCATAGCATGTGAATGCTAAGTGACTTCTGATATATTATGAACAATGACAACTCATGGATTATAAGTACCTTTTTTGAATTTCCAGGTATTCGAATTTTTCTAACATTCTTCCTAGTTTAATTTCTTTGTGGTCAGACAACATACATAGCATGATTTCAAAGCTTTTAAGTTTCTTGTGACTCATTTTATAGCCCAGCATATGATCTATCCTGATGAATGGACTGTGTGTGCTCGAAAATAATGTGTATTCTGCAGTTGTTGGGTGGAGTGTTGTATAAACATCAATGAGATCATGGTGATTGATAGTGTTCAGAAATTGTCTTTAATGATTTTTCCCCCCTCAGGAGTTGTGTCATTTGCTGAGAAAGGGGTATTAAAATCTTCAACTCAGATTATAGAATGTCCACTTCGCTATTTAATGGGACCAGTTTTGGTTCATGTATCTGGAAGCTCTGTTATTAGATGCATACACATTTATGATAGTTACGTCTTTCTCATGAATTGGCCAGTTTTTCATTATGAAATACCTTTCTTTGCCTTGAAGTTCACTTTATCTGGTAGTATAGCCATTCCACCCTTTTTAAGCATACTGGTTGTGTGGCCTATCGTTTCTTATTCATGTACTTTCAACCCATAAATTATGATTCCTGAATATAGCACATAATTGAGTCTTGCTTTTTTAAAAAAAATCCATCCCGATAATCTCTACTTTTCAAATGATGTGTTTCGTCATTATTGATGTAGTTGGATTTAAGTCTACAATTTTACATTTTTTTTTTACTTGTCCCTCTGTTTATTTCTCTGTCTCTCCTGTCCTTTTTTTGAATTAATGGAATATTTTTCAGAATTCCATTTTATTTTATTTATTTCCTTCTGTTACTTATCATGTATATTCTGTTCTTTACTTTTTATTAAGTTATAGTTGGCATTATATCACGCATAAAGCTCAACGATTCAGTATTTGTATATATTGCAAAATGATCATGACAATAAGTCTAGTTAACATTTGTCACCATACATAGTTACAGAATTTATTTTACTTCTTGTGATATGAACTTTTAAGATCTACTCTCAGCAACCTTCAAATATATAATAAAGTCTTATTAACTAAAGTTGCCATTATGTATTTATTTTGTAACAGGAAATTTGTTCCTTGTGACTCCCTTCACCTATTGTACCAACCTCTTGCTCCCCACCTCTGTCAACCTCCAATCTGTTCTAGTTATACCTCTTTATGTTATCTTTTCAGCGGTTGCTCTAGAGATTACAATGGACAATCTTACATTTTCAATCTAGAGATAATATGGTAATACTTTGCATAAAATATAAGGACCCTGTTACTGTATAGGTCTTTTATTCTCTTTCTCTCTCTGTCTCTGTCTTTCTCTGTCTCTCTCTGTCTCTCTCTGTCTCTCTCTGTCTCTCTCTCTCTCTCTCCCTCTCTCATCCTTTATGTAATAGTTGTCATATATATTACATCTGTAAACATTATACATTCCAGGATATGATATTAGTGCTTTTTGTTTTTAACAGTTCTATGTGTTGTTTTAAATTAAACATATTTTATACCTATCCATTTATTATAATTTCTAGTGATCCTCTTCTCTCCTAAAGATCTAAGTTTTCACCTGATACCATTTCTCTTAATTATTAAATAAAAACAAAAACAAAACCCCCTATTTTTAGAATCTCTAGTAGCGTGGATCAGATGACAAATTAATTTACTTTTATTGGAAATATCTTTATCTTGCTTTTATTAAAGGATATTTTCAGTGGATATAGTGATCTGGGTTTACAGCTTTATATTTTAGCACTTTAAAGATTTTATTCCACTGTATTTCATCCTCTACTTATTCTAATGAGAGGTTAGGAGTGGGGGATTCAAATTATTGTTCTGCAACTGCCACTATGCTTAAAGCTGTATATGTACAATATACTTTTTTAAAAGATGTGGGGGTTAGGGGAGACACAGTCACCCAGGGCTCTCCTCTTCCTCTAAGTGTCAACTCCTCCCATTCTTTGCCCTTCCACTAGTTTCTGCCTAATTTTTCGTTACTCTCCAGTACCTTCAGGTAATTGTTTTTCCTATTTTGTTTAAAGTTTTTATGTGTTATCTATGGAGAGTTTGTCTAATAGAAACTACTCTGCCATTACCAGAAGCAGCACCTGGAACAATGAATTTTTTTAGGAATCTTATTGACCAGCCCATCTTTCGAGCTTGTGGGTACAGCCACACAATCCCCACACCTTTTTGTGTTTATGTATGTATGTATTAGATGTAAGCTTTTTTTCAACTCGGCTACATTCATATTAAACCCTGGGAAAAAACTGTAGCTTCTAGGTCTGGAGTGTTAACTTGAAGAACAATTTCTCATGTTGTTGTTAATGGCTTAAAATGGGGTTTAATTTGCCTTAAAAGTCAAGAGAGATCTAAGAGATAACAAAGGAGAGACTGTGTCTGCTGTGAACTTGGCATCTGACTCTACCACATTCAAACAATAGCTGACATTCTATACCCTACTAAGATCCTGGTCAGAGATATGTACAAAAGTCAGTTAACTCATGTTCAACTTGTCTGCTCACAGCCCCAAAGAGAAAGCTGTGGTTCCAGAAATACTCCTTCACCTTAAGTTACTGTCTCTCTCAGGTATTAGTTACCTTGGCAACAGCATGGAAAACCTTGATGTTTTATAAAAATCATTGCACGTTCCATAGGAAAGAATTTCCAATAAGACCTAATCAAGAAGGCAGCTATGCTCGCTACTATAAAAACTTAATCAGGGACAGGGAATTTATGCTGTCATGGGGAAGAGAGAATTCCTTTAGGTCATAACTTATCACAAAATTAATACTACACGTAAATGAACATTAATATCACACAGTGGGGGGGGCAGTTATCAGGCTTCTGGTTGTTTGGCACACTTAAAAGCGCCCTTAAAACCTATTGTACTTTGTTATGTTCTAGTCGACAGGAAAAACACAAAATTACAAATACTGGCATATTTCCTGGTAGTGTTAGTGTCACCTCTACTGGCAGCTTGTTCGAGCACTTAAAGGTAATGACAATAAACCATTTTAGAAATAGATTGTGGGTTTCATTACATTGCATAACTTATTCAGTGATTCAGTGTTTTTATTATAGCATGATATCAAGATATAAGGCTACCAAAATCTGTATTAATCAGAGTTCCACCAGAGAAAGAGAACCAGTAAAATATATAGATACACACACACACACACACACACACATATGCACACACACATTTGGGGATATTTACACTGTTTTGCATGGAAGCTACATGGAAGAAAAAATTGCATTATTATATATAATAATATATATTATATATAAATATATTAATGTGTATAATAAAATATATATAATGAAAATTGTATTATTATTATTATCTCATTTTAAAGTGCCACAAATATTATCAAATCAGTTTCTCTTCAGATCAAATGATACCCCCCAAACTACCAAGGAAATCTCTAAAATGAATATTATAACCTTTTTGTTCTTATAATAGTTTTTGAAGAACTAAATTTGTTTATGTTCAATGTCTGAAGTAACATAGTTTGGGAGGTAAATGCATCCTATTGGAATTTAAGAGACCATAGTCTCCAAAAATATTTCTTAATTTAAAACTAGTAGACCATAATCTCTCTAGTCTTCAATTTTTATTATTATTATTTTTTACTTTTATTAGCATTTATTTGGTGTTAAATTTACTCCCAGGCCTTAAGTTTTTGTTTCTTCAGTTTCTTCCGAGATTTATTTTTCTTCTGTGCAAACTCCTCTTCTGGTTTAGGGACAATCTGCTCCTTTCCAGTGAGGATCATCTCAGGGTGGCTGGGGGAGCTCAGGCAGGGGTTCATCCGCCCACTAGCTCTGTCAGTTTTGGAGGCATCGTGGGAGCTTTGTTCATCTGGATGTGCTCAGTAACCAGAGACTCTACATCTAAACCCTCAAGTTCGGCATCACTCTGCATTTTTAAGCATGTGCAGCAATAATTCAGCACTCTTTTTGGGCCACTGACCCTGAGCCCAGCCCCACTGTTTGGCCGGGCACACCTACCACTCTGCCATCGTAACATGAATGCACACATTGCTTCCATAAAGTGGCATCCTTCAGATGCTTGGTGGCTTTTTGGATATCTGTGCCCTCAAGGGCCTGGGCAGTTTCATGAGTGTTCTTAAAGTGAACACAAAGATTTGAACCTCTTAATTTGCAAGATTTTGTGGGGTTTTCTGGGTCAAGTGAATAGCAAACCATTTTCAGTGGTCACCTCAGGCCACTTATGGGAAGAGTCTAGTCTTCATTTTTATCTTCTTTTGACTTGGGTTTCTTCTCTTGCAAATCAGGTAGTTAGACATGATGATCTCTAAGAGCACATATTTTTCTTAGTGTCTATGATTTCATAATTCTGTAATATAACTTGAAACTTGGAGATGCTCCAGACTGCCTTCTGACTTCTTTGAATCCTTTCGGTAGGCTCTCAAGAAACCCTGGAAAAAGGGTAGAGAGATAATAAAAAGATTTAAAGATTTACTACAAATCCCAATTTCTGAAATGCTTAATAAAATTCGTGAAAGCCACTGATTAGTTTTTCTACTGCCCTGTGGTTAAAAACAAACATTTAAGTCAAACGGTAATTCCTCAAGTTGCATTAGTTAGATGGAGTCCAAAGGTTTGTCCATTTGCCCCCACCCCCAAACCCGTGTGAGTATAAAAGAGTCATTTTCCACATACAATGACCAACGATGTTTCAAGCAAACAAATTAACTCCCTAGAGGTTTTAATGATTTATGCATTGTTTTAGATGTGGGGAAAATATTCTTGTTTCTAAAATTATGCTGAAAATAATTATTCTAATAGCGCAAATATTTGTAAGTAACTACATGAATACAGTCAGTGCCTCTGAAGATTGAGCTGCAAATATGGTAGAAATGTGCGCACTCAGGAAAGTTACATAGAACCTATGAAAGAATATGCTGCTTCCAAACAAAATTTAAAAAAGGAAGAAGAAGCCATCTGACAAGAATTTGGCAAATAACGGGACGAAGGCAACTCACATCAGATAGTTACAGCTCAACAGCCCAATTCCCATATGAAACGTCTGTGTGTTGTCGATATCAAAGTCCCTTACTAACATCTCATTTTTGTCCTGGGGACCATTCTTCCTTTTTTGACATACTCTCACAATGGGAAAATAAAGAGGAAAGGGTACTCAGGATGTAGAGAATTAAAGGACAGGAAACGGAAGGATTGGGGCTGACTTAATGAACTGCCTGTTCCGTGACTCACTTTTTGTTCATCTCCGGAGCTGGCCTTAGAACACAACAGGGTACTATTAAAAAAAAAAAAAAATGATAGCCCATCCTTAAGAAATATGGAGTAGCTTTGATAACTCACTGTATGTTTCTATTTTATCAACTCAGGTCATAAACTTGCAGTGCCAACAGAATAGCCAACTGAGAAACAAATGGCCTGCTAGTGTCTTTGGAAGAAAGCTATTCTCACTGATTTACCACCAGTGCTGCATGTACTTGTGTCTGTTTTGGATGAATTGGGTTTTCTTTCTCCTTTCACTTTATAAACACTGAAAAAGAAATTTAAAAAGTAAACACAGAGTGCTAAAGATCTAATTTTTAAAACTTTATTGGAGTGTTTTGAGGTAGTCATAGCCCAGAATTGCAATATATGGAGTGAACTCAATGTAACTTCATGCCTTGCCTTTGTAAAAATTTGATCTCTTACAGGCCATCTATCAGTAAGATTTTAGCTGAAAATGCTGGAAGACATGAACACACACACACACACACACACACACACACACACACACACACACACACACAGCTCTGAGTTATTATCTTGGAAGATAAGCAAGGGATAAGATGAAAAAGAATCACAGACTCCAGCCCAGGAGAATGAAGGTGGATGAGTAATATCCTTAATTTAATGTGGAAGCAGAAGCAAGTCATAAGACAACCTGGGCTCTCAACTAGACAGGGGAGAGGGTAATCAGAAAAAAACCTCAGATCAATATTTAATTAAGGAGAATAAAAGTATTGCAGTCGAGAAACATTTTTCATATCAATTTGGTCTGATAGTTCTATTGTCAAAACAATAAAGGATGAGTGTATTCTACTCAAATTTACAGAAACTCAGAACAGATTAAGCAATGGTAAGGAACAGTTAAAACTTACTGAATAGAGTCATTAATTGGGCCTACTGATTGGCGTTTCCTTAAATCTTCCTCTTGATTGTCTTATTTAAAATTAATGTGTTAATGTGTTATAGTGAATAGCTTTAATCTATATCTTAGATAGTTACGCAGAGGATCATTTAGCTGTTTGTTGTAAAGCAGCTTAGGCAATGCCATTCACCGAGTGTTCTGATCAAGTTCTAGGTCAGTAACTGGAGGCACTGGCTTGAGCTGTGTCAGCCTCACAAGCGCACAGAAGAGCGCCACCACAAACACCGTGTGTGCAGATCCCGCAAAAGACAGCAGGAGAAGCTGCTTACAGACCGTTCCTTGTGTGAGTTTCCCGTCGGCACTGTAACAAATCACAAACACAGGGGCCTAAAACCACACAGATTTACTATCTTACCATTTCTGGAGGGCAGAGTCTAAAGCAGGTCGGCAGACTTTATGGAGGAATCCAGGGCCTTGCCTTTTTCAGTTTCTAGAGAACTCCTACACCCTTGGTTTACGGCCACTTCGTCCACCTTCGAAGCCTGCAGCATGGCCTCTGATTTCCTGTGCTGTCTGCTGTCTCTCTGTTGTGATTATGTTGTGATTCCATTCCACCTGGATAACCCAGGATAATCTCCCCATTTCAAAATCTCAGTTTAATCACATCTGCAAAATCCTTTGCCATGTAATGTAATGTATTCACAGGTTTGGAGATTGGCACATGGGTATCTTTTTGGGGGGTAGGGGAGGCTTTATTCAGTAGTCAAAATGCCAATCGGAATATAAAGAAGCTTGACTGTAATGCTCATCCACAGTAACTGGTATAAGAGGAAAAGGAAATTATTAGCTCAGAGTTCTTTAACTCTCCCCCTTGGTTAAGTTTCAGGAAAAAAACTCAATAGACGAAGAGTCCTAAAGTGAAATCTGGAAGGAAAAATAAAAGGGTGCTGACTCTACAAATTCAAAGCACTAAGTGGGCATTCCTACACATATGTTGGAAAGATAAGGAAGAAAGATAAAGAACAAAATTTTAGCCTTTATTTACTGTGAAAAGTAAGTTTAGTCTACATTAAATTTGTTCCTTATTATCCTAAAGTGACTATCTTAATCTGCTTACTAAAGAAGGGAAATTTCTCCTAATATTTCAATGTTTTCATTTGTTTTTTATATCGACATTTAGTATTTGCTTATTAGATATGTCCTATGCACTGTTGACCTTAGAACTATTTTGTTTTATGGAAAGCAGTGTTTGTGGAAATATTTGATTTGGAGAATTATGTTTGTTTACTTAAAGTGGTAAATAATGTTTGTCTTAGGAGGTTGAATTTTCTCACCAGCCTCTTGATAATTGCTGAGATTTTCACTGATCCTGTTGGAAGCAACTCAGCCAGTAAAAAAAAAATGTTTTTAGTAATTTAAATTAGAAGAGTCTCCTAGCCTTCTTATTTATACAATTTGATTTTGCAAGTGAATGCTTTGTTGATTTGAATTATTTTTAAAACACAAGGAAAAGTTCTTTATTCTTCAGTAGCACAGTGTTTTTCTGTTATCAACTCTTTCAATAGTGCGCAGTTGAACCTTAAATGTGGATATCCGGTTGTCCCAGCATCTCTCCTATTTTTTTATATATTTGAAAATTTTTTTATAATTAAAAGTGAAAAAAATTTAAACTATTATAAAATCTACATTTAAATTATATTTTAGAATCTAATGGCACTTCAATTCCTTCATCGACAAATATAATATTGAAATTTCTGTGATAATGCAAATTAATTTGAAATCCATACAAACTTTTAAAATATCAAGTATTTCAAAATAATATTGAAGCTTTTATTCACCATATGGATTTTAGAGCAGTAACACTTCAGCTAACCTAAAGCTAATACTGCACACCATCAGCCATAAATGGAAGGAAGACCCAAAACATAGGATATCTCAAAAGTCTTAGTGATGTCAGAAGTATAAATGCTTCAAAATCCAAAAAAAAAATTATTCTAAAGTGTAATTATTTACATTTATTACACTTTGAGTTTTTAGAAAGTTTGAATTATAATTTTTTATTGTGATTTAAAAACCTATAACATAAAATATATCATTTAACCATTTCCTAATGTACAGTTAAATAGTAGCAAGTATATTCACATTGTCTGCAACCAATGGCCAGAACTTTTTCATTTCGTACAACTGAAACTCCGTATGTATTAAACACTAACTGCCCTTTACCCCCCTCCCCCTGCCCCTGCAGTCACCCTTCTACTCTCTAATTCTATGAATTTGACTGCTCTAGATACTTCATATTAGTGGAATCATGCAGTATTTGCCTTTTGTGACTGGACTTATTTCACTTAGCATAATATCCTCAAGGTTCATTCATGTTGTAGCAGTTCAGAATTTCTTTCCTTCTTTCCTCAAGGTATCAGGGACAAGCAGTGAGTACCCATGACACTCATTTCACTCATCATTTTGGGGGGGGCCACAGCATGCCCTTAAAGTCCCCTTGCTTCAGGAGCCCATGAGGCAACCACACAGGGCTGAGCGGCACCAGATAAAGGCCTCCAACATCCCCAGAGCCTGCTGGGTCCCCAAGGATTTCCAGATGTCCTATTGCATTATATAACCAAGTCTTCTTTCTTTTGATGTGATTATTACTTAGCTCTTAAAAATCTGTAGTATCAATCTAATAGTTCTCCGCAAGCTGGTAAAACTTAGAGTTTCCAATTTTTCTGGACTTTTAAGTGAATATACAGAATACTTCCAGCATATTCTTGGCTTTGATCTCATCAGAGATGGGACTACCTGGCAGCTTTCTCTAAAGACTAATGGATACAAAAACGAAAGAAATAAAGCCAAATAGTATTTTGAATTTACCTTGAATTGTTGTGTGCCAGTGGGCCCAAATCTGCAGAATGTTACTTGCTAGTTCTTTCTAAATCATTTGAATACCCCGAGTGGTACATCAATAATTAAATAGTGACTTTTAATTAAGGCTCTGTAGTGAAAGCTGCTTTATGCAAAATTAAATGCTTTTTAATAGCTAATTTAAAAACCGCTTTTAAACACTGCAAGTACCGTACCAGGAAACTGAGCAAATTGCTAATTTGATTTGGCTAAGTGTTCTCAGATGACATTTTGGATTCTGTTTCTTTTTGTAAATGTATGTTCCTTTCTGTCCACCAAGCTTGGCATTTTATTTCAATATTGCCAATATTTCTCACAGAAAAGAAGATACCAAGTAGAAAACATAGACCATGTAATATATTAAATAATATTTTATATTAATGTGAAAAAATAATATAGCCTATAAATGTTTGAGAGCTAAATGTTTCATATTTTTATCTAAGGTTTTATAGATATTAAAGTCATTATGAATTGAATTGTATCCCCTTCAAATTTATACACTGGTGTCTTAACCTCAATACCACTAATGTGACCTTAACTGGAAATAAGATCATTGCAGATATAATTAGTTAAGATGAGGTCATTCTGGAGTAGGATGGGCTCCTAATCCAACATGACTGGTGGCTTTGTGAAAAGGGGGAACTCAGAGACAGAGAGACAAAAAGAGGGGGAAAACTGTGTGAAGGTGAGGGCAGAGATCCGGGTGATCCACCAGAAGCCAAGGAGCACCAACGGTTGCCAGCAAACCACCAGAAGGAAAGAGTGACATGGAACAGACTCTCTTGCACAGCTCCCCGCAGAAACCAACCCTATTGACACAATGATTTTAGACTTCCAGTCTCCGTGAGACTGTAAGATAATAAATTTCTATATTCGAAGCTACCCAGTTAGTGGTCCTTTGTCAGGACAGCCCTAGCTGTTTGTGGCCCCCCAAATTCATATGTGGGAATCCTAACTACCAATGTGATGGTTTTTGGAAGTAGGCCTTAGGAGAGGTCATTAGGCTTATAGAAAGAGACACCAAGAACTTGTTGGCTCTCTCTGCCCTTTGAGGTCATAGTGAGAAGGAATCTGCAAGCCAGCAAGAGAGTTCTCACCAGAGCCCAACCAGGGTGACACCCCGATCTTGGGCTTCCCATGCTCCAAACTGGCAAAAAATAAATGTCTTTTTTAAGCCACTCCGTTCATTATATAGCAACCTGAGCTGACTTAGGCACCAACTAATATATTAGACAATGCATATGGGACTAGAAGTCGAATCTAAAGCACAAACAGCTCTGCTGGTTATCTGAAAGCAAGCAAACATAAAAACAATTTTTTTTTAATATTTGAGGTAATTATGATTAAATGTCAAATTTGTGAGCATCCTAAAATTGATTATAAATTGCTTTTGGAGACAGACAAATAATAAATACTATTAAATATGCAATGTAATGCTGTGTTCTACAATGCTTCAATCCTGGGAATCTTGCCACATTCAGAACTAATTTAAACATTTGCCAAATTAAAACACATAGTACTCAAATCAGTGCACAGGCTTCTGTAAATGTGACTAGGCAAATACTATTGTCATTTCAGTAATTATATGTAATTCCCTAAGGCTAAATAATCAATTTTCTCTTTATCTTTAAAACAAAAGGGTAGGTAGAGTAGAGCTATTATTAATCTGTAGGATAGAGTTATTATTAATCTGATTTACAGCTAATGATTAGCTTAGCAAAACTGAGTCACTTATCCAGATTTTTACAGATAACAAGTTTAACTTCTAGGAATGGGTACTTAAATAAACACTATACCCCACTCAAAGAAAATGAATGAAATTCAAAATACAAATTCTATTAAGTTTAATTTACAAGTCTGTAATTATTTTAATAACTTAAAATAAACTTAAAAGTGGAAATTATCCTTGGAATTTACCACCTCCAAAAGTTGAGGTTGACTCTTTGAAGTATGTGATTATACTAAAATATATTGAAATATATTATCTCAGTGAGATTTTTTTTTCTTGAGTGGACAACTAAAGGAAAATTTTAAACTCATTTTTTTTGTGGATTCTTAGACCCTTAATTAGGATCTGTTCTTTAATTTTTTCCTCTATTGGGAATTATATAAAATGAAACTAAATGTGTTTTTTAAGTATAAATTGTTATTTATTATGACTGATACAATAGAATATGTCATTTTAATGCAGAGTTCTCTAATATTATGTTCTGTTTAAGATCTGTTGTGTCCTCCCATCAACTATTTTGAAACATTCTACTCTTCTTTATCTAATGTTTTACCATGATAATTAATTTTCTACAAATGTTCTCCAAACCTCCCTTTATTATTATAGTTCCTATCACAAAAATTTATTGATTTCTCACAACGTTGCTGTCACAAATGAATAAAATGAAAGTTATTTCATAATATGAGTTATCTCATATGTAAGATTATGCAAGTTACTTAGCTTCTCACAAAATTATAGTCATAATTATATAAGATGCATATAATATTCTTAGCACATTGTCAGGTACATAGTAAGCACTCACTACATATTGGTTGTTAATAATAGCAACAAGATGAGAGTTTTTTAATAATGATTATAGAGATTTATATTTATATTTATTTTGTATGCACTAATAATAATTAATTTAAAATGATTCTCAATAAGAATAAGAAATAAATTTTTCTTATAGTCAATAAATTAAAACAAAAAAATACTTTCTTCTTTTTCTTTATAACTGTATACTTTTATACTTTTATTTATTTATCAGTAGGAATGTTCTAGAAAGTTATGCCACGAGACCCAGATTGCTCGTGGTGACCTTGGAGAAAAAATTATGCCTGGACTGTTGTTGCACTTGGTACCTCATTCTCTAGACCTTTGGGACCAGAAAATTGGTCTCCAAGGTGAGGTTGACTCTATTGGTTCACTGCCCTGAGACTGCTTCCTGTGCAATACGTACTATGGAGAGGTACTAAATAGCTTGAAATGTGCAGCGTCTCATGCAGATGACTAAGCTCATGATATCGGATGCCTAGAAAGGTGAGTGTTCTGGGTACTTCTGTTGGATGATGCCTTCAGTAGTCCCCAGAAATTTCCTCGGTGAGTTCTGAGCCTAGTTAATTGTGTCAATGCCAGGTGGCCGAAGCCTGAAATATAGGACATTATGCCTATGTTGTCCTCCTTCGTAGTTCTAGGCACTAGGATCTTCCTTTTTTTTTTTTTTTTTTGATTAATTGCCATAAAAAGTAGATTGTTTTTTGATGGATACTTAGATGATTGGATGATTGCACCTCCCCCACCCCTAAAAAAAGAGTGGATTGCTCTTTGATGATTTTAATATCTGGCATATATTCTTGGGCCAGAATAAGACCGACAGAAGCAGTTTATATTTTTGTGAGTAGCCTCTGAGGCAGAAATGATTCAACTATTCAAATTAAATAGAAACGTTAATTAAGTAGCTAATATAATACTGAAGGATCTTTAAAAATATCTATGTGGTGAAAGAAAATATGATTCTGGATGGTAGGGCTCCTCATGAAGAGAGGTTTATTGACGTTTCCTGGACCAGATGTTAGTGATTGGAAATCTCCGGTTTGACTGGTGTCAGTGGGCGACCCAGGTGGTATTCTAAGCTGTTGTGTCTCCCCCACTGCTCATATCCCATGATCTGCATCGCATCCTACATGCCAGTCCTCTGCTTTAGAATAGCGCCACGACAGCAACCAACCAGTATCCCTTGGCAAAGCAAGAGCACGCTTCGTGGAGGAAGACAATCTATCAAACACCAACTGGGTCAAAGGGCACAGATTATTAGGAAATCCCAGTGCTATACCCACCCAGTTAGGTATAAGTTTCCTATAATCTTGATTTCCTCATCTTTAGCTTCTCTTGTATGGTCCAAGCAAGGCCTCAATCTCCTGGAGTCAAGAGAATCCCATGGAACAAGGAAGCTCCTGTTTCAATCATTCGTTTAACAAGTATTTAGTGTTTGAGGACTACAACGCCCACACTGTGATACACGGTGGGCATTTTGCACTAATAAGACAGACCTAGTCTGTGACTTTGTGGAACTTACATTCTACTGGGAAAGCAAAATACATAAATACACAAATAAATGTTTAATTACAATTACCGAAAATGCTTTGAAGGAACAATACAGTGTTTTAGAGCAATTATGTAGTGGACCTAATTTAGAATGAGGGTAATCTGTAACGTGAGAACTAAAGGGTACGTAGAATTTAGTCAGGCTGAAATGACGTGGCAGTGGTGTGAGAAGCTGGGGTGGGGACTGAGTTGGGAGAGAAATGATGTGAAGATGGACAGTTCACGCAGAATGAACAACGATCCTGTATGAAGTCCTCTCAGGGACCAGAGATTTGCTGTGGCCTAGAAACAAAAAAAGAAAAAAGGTCAGTGAAGACTTGGAAGCCCGGTGAATGAGGGGAAGAGAGGGGAAGCGAACTGCAGAGGAGGCCCCCACCTAGTAGGTCAAATGAAACAAATTGGATTTCATCCTTAGAGCAAAAGAAAAACTTTTTTTCCTTCAGCTTTATTGAGTTATAATTGACGTAGAACTTTTGCATAAGTTTAAAGTGTGTAACATTGATTTGATACATTTATATATTGCAAAATGATTATCACCATAGCATTAGCTAACACCTCCATCCTTTTACATAATTGCTATTTCTTTTTTTGTGGTGAGAACATTTAAGATCTATTCTCTTAGCAACGTTCATGTATATAATACAGTATTTTTAGCTACAATCACCATTCTGTACATTAGATCCCAAGAACATGTTAATGTTATAGCTGGAAGTCTGTACCCTTTCACCAATATCTGCCTATTCCCCTGCCACCCTGCTCCCCCTAGACTTTGGTAACCACCAATCTAAGAAAGACCTCAAAAACTCTTCAGCAAGAGTGTGTCATAAACAAATTTATGTAGAGCGTGAATTGCCCGAGAATAAAAATGGAAGAGGGAGAGCTGGTTCAGAGATCATCCTAGGGAGGACTGGGCACTGTGAAGGCAGTGGAAATAAAGATAAGTGGGCAGATTTTCTAACAGTTAAATCGCCAGATTTTAATAAATGGATGTGAGGACTGTGTCAGGTACCTGAGGTGTCAGGAGGTTTTTCACATGAGTCAATGGCGCTGATGTTTATTTGCAGTGATGGAGTGTCTGGGAGAAGGAGAACACTGAAGAAGAATGAAGTTCGATTTGGGGAAATGAGTGTAAAAATCAAGAGTTTAAGTTGAAAGTAAAACAACACATGAAATTACATGAAGTTACCGGTGTGTAAATCAGACGAGAGCTGGTCGGGTAGATAGTATTTAATACAATGGGAGACCAGCGAATTACTTAGGGCAGGGATGCTTAGTTCTGGATTATCATTAAAATTATCTGGAGGGAGGTGTTTGTGTATGTGAATATGTTCAGAACCCACTCTAAAGCAACCGAATCAAAATATGCAGGAGTGAGGCCAAGAAATTAGTATTTGAAAAACTTCCTCGGATGATTCTTATGAGCGACCAAGATTAAGAATTACAGGCTAAGATGAGAAATAAGCTAAAATTAAATTTTCATTTAGTCTTCAAATTTTATCTCGTTTTTGTGAATCTTAGTACTCACATCACTTAAATGATGATTAACTTGACTTCTTCACAGACCTTTCCTTTTGACTATATTATCCCTATACCTAGGGTCTCGCTCTTCCCTATTGCCTAGGTTAAATCACCTGGGGTCAAAAAAAGACAACAAAATACTACAATGAAAAAATCAAAGGAGGGTGCATGATCAAAGGAACATTTTGAAGTTTAAGCAGTCCAAATAATTAACACTCACAGATCTACTTAGAGAATCATGACTCTGGATGACATTACTGAACAAAAAGAATCATGAAAAACAACAATGTTATCATAGTACTGTCAAAAATATCTTTTCAAATGCAAACATATCAGATGCTTATGTACCTTTTACTCAGACCTCTCAGGACTTCACCCATCATCTCTGTTCTTCTGTCATTGCCATCATCAGTGCAATCAAAAGAATCACCTTATCAGCCACATTCCCTAATAAATAGTTAGCGTTCTAAAGAAAATTTGTACAAGAAAATAAGTTTGAAAAATACAGATGGTTTGACTATTTTTTAGAAGTAATAACATTGTTTATATAATATAAAAATCTCAAAGTACAGGTACTTTAGGCTATAGATTTATATCCCCTCCCTCAACTCTTTTATAGACTAATCACAGTGTGCTCATTCGGGAACACTATCGACCCCCAGAAGTCTCCCTCTCATCCTTTCCCAGTCACCATTTCCACACGCACCTCCCTACATTCATGTCTATCTTGACCTTTATGGTTACCAATCCCTCACTTTCATTTGTAGTTTTATGCTTTAACTTTCATCTCTAAATCGTCATTAAAATTATGTTTTTGAGTTTTATATAAATGGAATCATACAATATACATTTTTGTATTTCTGGTTTCTTTTACTCAGCTCCTCATTTGTAAGACACATTCATTTATTGAGGTAGCTTTATTTTGTTCACTTTTTGGCTTAGAATAAGTTTCCATCATGTGACACGTTACCATGATTTAGTGATCCATTTCTAGTATTGATGGGTATCTGAGTTGTTTCCAGATTGAACAATTTCCAGTGCACCAAGAGCTGCATTAGACTCTATCAGTCTCGCTTTTAGAACTCATAAACTCTTTATAGGGAAGAGGCAGAAATATATGTTTTTATAAAATTTAAGAACACGTAGTCACCTTATAAATTCCAGATTTTCTTCCATTTTCTCAAACATAATGACAACTTATTTAAATAAACTCAGTTGACCACTCTAATTGTGCCTTTCCCTATTCATGCTGATATATTTGTATTAATTAAGGCAGTATTATTAGCTTTTAGATACAAAAAAAAACCAAAACAATGTATTTGCTGAAGTAGCCATGGAACTAAATTAATACAACACATATGATTTATAATACTCAATATGTAAAACAGATTCAGGCCTCAGACTCAAAATAAGGTAGCTTTCCAGAAAGTGTTTTTAGGTGCGATGTAACATTAAATATATCATCAATTCACTTTAAATTGTAATCTCATTTGTGCATTGTTAATACAGTGAATAAAGAAAAATTGAAAGGGAGGATGTGGAGAAAGAGGCAGAGTGTAAGAGGATTATCCGGTTATTAAAGCTGATTGTCCCCCCTCATTAAAGTCAGCTGATCAGTGATCAAGTTGGATTTGTCAGGCCATCAAGCTGGATTTGCCCGTTAGGCCCTGTAATTGTACATAATGGTGTAATAGCTGAATATGCCACTAAAAATAGTTACAGAAATCTAGAACTGAGATTTTAATGCCATATCATATGACAAGGCAGTCATATATATTCATATGTTTTAATCCTGTTGGCATCATATGCAGGGGGAAAAAAGCTGGTAAAAGCAAGAAAAAAACTTCAAGTTTAATTTGTAATTGGAAGAAAAACATTTTCTGAAATTGAATTATGATTTGACGTTCTTTGGCATGAATAGTGAAACATCCTGCATAGCAAAAGCGAGACTGAATATTACTGTAGGAGGAAAGAAAGTGTGGCATTTAATTGCTAACGTTTGGCAAAACATCAAAAAGGATAACACGGAGAAAACAGAACAAGAGATGGACTTGGAAAGAGAGAGGTGGCTTATTGATCAGCTTTTTTGTCTTATTCTTGGCCAAGAAACACCCTTCCCGTGATTCATTGAGTCCAAAAGATTGCAAATCATTGCAAAGGAAAGCTTCTACAGTTCTTTCTTTTACTTGCCCAGTAGACAGAGGAGTATCTGAAGAATAATGGACAGAAAAATTTTATTTAAAAAAAATCTATTTGTTATTAGAAACCATTTAACTGAATCAACTTTAGTTAAAATCACTGATAGACATTTTTAAAACTGGCATTTAATTTATTTCATAATAATACTTTATTGGCTAAGGAAATATACTGGGGCTTAGCTATAGCAAGGTGTATTGTAGGTGAAGCAATTTAAAATTTGCTATATCACTGATATTTTATGTGACTATAAATTGTGCATGAACAATTGTATGCTTATCTAATTTCACATTCATATTTCTGAGAAGTCTAGAAAAATCTTTTGGCAGGGAGGCCAACAGTGCGGTACAATGGCTTGGGAATAATTTTGCCTAAGATTTGTTAAACAAAATCAAGTCCTTGCATTGAATTATTAAAAAGGAAATGTTGACCTTAAACTCGAATGGTAAAAAAAAGAATGAAAAAATTTTAAGCTAACATCAAGCTAAACCTAAGCCACAAAAAACTTTTAAATATTGTTAAAATCTGAAATGGATTATGCAGATGAAGTTAGATGATTTCTTTCCCTGATAAAATGATGAGGACCGAAAGAGTAAAAGATGGTTTGAAATTCAACTACAGAAATGCAACGTTTTTAGGGCATAAAGGAAAAGTTTAGTTAGAATTATTTTTCAAGAAAACACTCCCCCAGATCTGTTGTGGGGAATGTGCTTGAAGCCAGCCCTAATGTCATACATACTCTGACATCCACTTTTGCTTTGTAGAGATGTTTCCAGCCAGTGGCTGAGTGGAGCAGGGATACTAAGGCAGGCTCATCGCAAAGAGGTGTGTTGGATTCTCTGATATCTGCCTTGCTCAAATGCCTTGCTAGCCTTGTCAAATTTTCTTAAAACCCTACTGCAATCTAAGACCTTCCACTCTCCCTCCCTCTCACGCTTCCTCCTTCTCTCCTTTCCTTCCTTCCCACTCCCCTTCACAGAGGTCAGACCAGAATTGCTTTTTACCTCTCCTAATTCCTTTCCTATTTGCCCCCACAGATTTCTCTCTCAATTAATCCCTTGCACACCTAAGAAAGTCTTGATATTTGCTTCTCAGAAGATCTGGAGTAATGCACAAAGATTCTGTTTGCCTTGGCTTGAAAGAATCTTTAAAACAAAGGAGAAGGAGAAATGACTATAGCAATCTTCTAAATTGTTAGAAATTTATTTCATGTTAAAGATTTATTCTGGGACTAAGAAATTATATGTAAACTGATTAGATTTAGTTTGTCTCTGTTATTCCTATCTAAAAATGGTTAAAAAACAGTTTACTTAGAAGACCCAATTAAAAAAATAAATTTCAATGATCCATTCTATGGCTTTTATGAACAAAGACAAATTTATTGTATATAAATAAATCCACTTAACAAAATACGGTCTCTTAGCTTAGTCTCTATGTAACTGAGAACTAGAGTCAAATGTCCTATTCTTTCTTTCTCACATTAAAAAAAGCCAATTTGTCAGCAAAGGGGAAATATGGAGGCATGATATGAAAAAGGGACATTGCCTGTGGTAGATTTTATTTTCCAAAGAGATAATACCTCACATCCTCTGTGTTCTTCCTCACTGTGGCTTGTAACTCTCCCACGGAAAGGTGGTGTCTGCGCTTCCCTCACCCTGAGTTTGGGAAGGCTTCTCTTCCTTGGATCAGTAGCGAACGGAGGAGGTGAGCATTCTTGGATTCATGAGTGATATTTCTCACTAACTTTAGAAAATTCCTTACTGTTATTTCTTTACATATTTCTTCTGCCCCGTTTTCTTTCTCTTTTCCTTCTGGAACTCCAGTCACCCACACTACTTGATTTTATCCCACAGATGTCAGATGCTCTAATCCCTTTTTTTCACTCTTTTTATCTTTGTGTTTTGGTTTGAACAATTGCTATTAATCTATTCTAAAATTCGCCTCTTTCTTTCATTGTGTCCAGTCTGTAGAAATCACTTAAAAAAAATCTCTGTATTTCTCATTGTTTTATTTGTCTAATAATTTTTATCTTTCTGCTAAAACTTCCATACTTTCCTACATATTTTCCAATAAATCATTTCACATATTTATCATGTTGTGTTTTCAGGACCTGTCTGAGAATTCTAACATTTGGATAATCTCTGATTCTGCTTCTATTGACCATTTCTTCTTTTGACTATATATTTTCTTGGTCATCCAAGTCTTTCATAGTTTTTTGATATGTGTCAGATGGTATATAAAAAAATTAAGACTGAAACAAAGAATATTTACCCAGAGAAAACAGTACATACTTTATTCTGTCAGTCTGTTACTGTAGGTGCCTAAGTCAGTCTAAACTGTAGTTTACTAGGTCAGGATTTGTTACCGGTTTAGTTAGATTCAATTCAGCATTGGTTTCAAATATTTTTGAGGGTACTATCAAGACTTTTCTTCTAAGGGAAGAGGTGTGCTTAGAGATCTCTGTGCCTTATTGCTCAGCCACCATCTTTCTGAGTCTTGGGAGATTTCTGTGCTTTTATAACCTGGCTGTTACCTTTTACTTGCTGGGGAATATTCTTTGATCTCTAGTATGTCTTTGGCTCTCAGTCATGTCCCGTGACATCTCTATCTTGTTGTTTTATCCCAACCGTGGAGGGCTCTTACAGTATACCATGGAGAGATTTTCCTCTTCTGCTACTCCCTTACCTTTGGCAGCCATTACCTTGGATAAAGCCCAGATTCGGTAAAGACCCAGATCGCTTTGTAGGGATTTTTCTTATCTTTCCTGTCCTGACTCCAGTTTTAGCTACTGTCTTGTACTTGAGAAAGGCCTGTGTGCCTTGATATAGTTTGGGAGGAAGCACTTTAGTCTGACCACAGCCGTTGGGGCTTATAACGTCTGTACTAAGGGAAGACCCATGAGCTAGCAAGTACTTCTAGACTCACCCTGTGGCTCGGGCTCCTTGTGTAACAGAGTGAAATGCTTGGTCTCTCTGACTCCATCTTGTTTAAGCCTGGTTTGTTCCCATGGCCTTCAGGCCAATAGTTTCTGCTTTGTCTTGCATATAGACACATGTTAATCATTAGAAGAATTCTGCTTGCATCTTGAGGAGATAAGGGGAGTATGAATTATTTATCAAAGAACCTTGTGACGGGATGCAGATCAACAAGCAAGGCCCCCCCCCCTCCAGATGTCTGTAGGGTCAATCACCTGTGCCCTCTCCAATTTCCCCTTCCCTTGACATAAAAGAAATCTGAACTCTGTGATTTCTTAAGATAGATTTGAGGTACCACTAGGGCTCCTATCTTCTCAGTTGGCACCTTCTTGATCAATAAACTTTTCCCTAAACTCTGACATTTTTAGTTTTGACTTTTTGGAGCTTTGGGCACATGAACTTTGAACCAGCAACATTTGGACTATAAAGTGCCACACTAATCTACACACAGACATTGAGATGATTAAATGATCAACTAGTTTCTCTTTATCCCTCTCTATAGCAGTCTTCCTTCTACAGTCAATCCACAAGAGATAAAAGCAGCTATGGGCTTTTTCTTTCTAAGAATGTCTTATTATTTCCTAGATTTTAGTTTCTTTGGATGTCTTTGAAGCCTCAGTTCTCTTAAAGGTTTTTTAAAAAGCTATGATTTTTGTAGCTTATCTAGTTCCTTAACTAGTTGGTGTGAACTAATGTCTTTTGTAAAGTTCTACATCCCAATTCTAAAGAGAAATCCTTTATGTTCATTTTTCTTTTCTCAATTTTCAGTAGTTTCTCAGTTTTCTCTATTAAAGGCCACAGCTCCTATCAGAGAGCCCTCCTTCAACTACAGCTTGTCCTTGGCTTCTGTAACTGCTCTCCAGACTTCAGGGAAATCATAAGTACTGTGCTGTTGCTGGGTCTGAGCTGCTTCACCATTATCATTGGCTTCCTTTAAACTTGCCCACACTTTTGAAAGTAGTACTTTATTAAATTCTTCTCAATTATGCTATTCGAACGAACCATTTTCTTCCTGTCAAATCCCTGACTGATAAGTGGCATTTCTCTGAGAAAAAGAAAGAGATTAAACCCACAGGGAGATGGCAGAGAATATTATGAAGAAGGCAAAAAGAGAGTTGCCATAGTTGGTTGACTAATGTTGAAGTGGCAGCAGTGTTGGTGACATCCAGGAATGGGAACAGGAAGAAGAGATCTCCTTGATAATACATCTTCTCTGGTAAGCCTCTGGCTTTTAAAATAGAAAGCCGAGCACCAAAGTATTATTTGGGGTAGAGGGCCACTTTCTAGATTGAATTTTGGACTACTTCTTGGTGTATACAAAAGGTTAATTTAATGTGGAATACAAAAGCCAATTAATTAATGGAGCCTTCTTGATGTGGTGGGGCTTTGGGTGGTAAGGAGAGGTTAGATGAGGAAGCAGAGAATTCCAAGGAGACAAATTATTTTCATCAGCTGTAAGTTTTATTAAACACGTATTTAGTATTTGTTATCATATAATTTACTCAACACATGAATTCTTAGGTTTCATGTAAGTATCTGAAAATGCCTCTGTAAGAACCTTTTTTTTGGTAGAAGGTACTATGAAATAACCAAACCTGTTGATTTATCCTAGTGCCTGGAATATAGGTATTCAAAAACTGTTAGATTTACTAATACTACCTGACATTTATTGAGCACTTACCCTGTGCCAAGTACTGTGCAAAAAGTACATTAATATTCCAATTTATAGGTCAGGAATCTGAGGATACGAGATGTATTTCTACAGTAGGCACTCAATAAAGTGATAATGGATTGACTGAGGTGAAGATTGTGTTACTTAAAAATTTTCACAGTTACATGGGAAAAAAAAGCTTATTGGAAATCAGTATTGAAAGTCAAAAATAATCTTTTCTTTTGTATGCACGTATTCATAAAATTTATTAATATTTTGCAAACCCTATAGGATAAATCTGACCTGACAAGAGACAACGACGTTACCTATTTTCTGAGAGAAGCAGAGATTTCATTCTCTCCTTTTACTCTTTATTCTTTCACTTATTCCCTTCCTTTCATTTTTTTGCCACTTCATTCTCTCTTTTAAATCTTTGACATCCCTTTACCGCTTCATTTATGCCTTCCTTCCTTCCTTTACTCAAACAAGGACAGATTTATTTTTAAATGTTATTCAAAATGGTGCCACGTCATCCGCCGGGGTCGAGAACTGGGAAGTGCTGTCACGTTTCTCCCGGCCAGCGCGGATCTCCGCCGGGCCCCACCCTCTTCTCCTCACCTGCTCCCAAGGAAACGACTGCGAGGCCCAGTCACACGCTCTGGCCTCCGGCTCCCTTCCCCTCGCCCCAGGGCCGCCCCGCCCCTCCCGGATCCCGACTGGCTGAGCGCATTTATTTGCATTTTCTACCTTTGTTCCCTGCTGGCGGCCAATCAGCGCGCGGGGCGAGGCGGTGATGCTGGGCGGGGCTCGGGCTCCAGCTGCAGCGACCGCAGGTTCCCGAGCGAGCAGGAGCCGCAGCGGGCGCGGCGCGCATAGCTGCCCAGGCTCCCGGCCCCCCGCCGGTGTCCGCGCTACTGTCTCGCCTCGGCCAGGCCCGGAAGGCAAGGACAAAGAAGGCTGTCTGGGAGGGTCCGTTGGAGCCAGATTTACCTGCAGTTGTCGGAAACTACAGGCTCCAAGATGGTTTGCGGGGGCTTTGCGTGTTCCAAAAACTGCCTCTGCGCGCTCAACCTGCTCTACACCGTGAGTATCCCGAGCCCGTTCCCGCCCGCCGGGGGCTTTGCACCTGCTCCGGTGCTCCTTGGCTTCCCTGCCTGGCCAGCGACCCTCTCACTTCATCCCGCGCCCCCTTCGCGGCTTCCCACGCTGTGCGCGCCCCGGGCCTCGCCATCTGTCCCCACTGGCGACCTGGAGCCGGCGCTTGTCGCAGTCTCTTCTTTCCTTCATTGTGAAGCTGCCGTCTTTCTGGCTCGCTGGCCGCGTCTCGGCCACATTGCTCTACCCCGCCCCCTCACCCACCGCCTTGTTTTTCAGTTATTTGACCAGACACATCCCTTTTCTTTCTGCAACTCCCAAACCCATCTGGGACGGGTTTGGAGGCGGGAGAGCCGCCTCGGGTTTGAAGACCGTTTTGCAAAATAACGTGGTGATCTGAAACCGACAAGGAGGCATGTGGACCGTGTACATCTAGGTTAGCTCTACGTGCTCCTGTGATTTTAATTGAGGCCACAGAGGAGGTTCACAGGATATCCGCACCTTCCGAAGTTTGTTTCGTGCTTACATAAAGGGATGTCTTTTTTTTTTTTTTTTGGCTAGCTTTGTTCATATTGTATGACTTTCCCATATGTCTCCCCGCCTCTTATCAATATCCTAACTCCATTTTAAGCAAAATCTTACAGTAAATACGCGAGCCTCCACCCAAGTCGTTTCTTTCCCTGCCAACCAACGTGGGCCTTTTAGTTTTAACGTTGCAGTCTTGTCTTTGTGGTTTTTAAGGTGCTATTCTGGGTGAACAAGAGAATGGGAAAGCAGGTTGCCCTTTATTGATTGCCTACCACGTCCCAGGTTTTACATACGTGATTTTCATTCGTCACACTGGCAACCATCAGAGACAAGGGGCATTGTCTAAATTTTATCCATAAGATAACAGACCAACAGACCAAGAAGGGTCTTAATAAATTTATGTATCTGGTAGCGGACGCGTCAGGAGTAGATGGTCTCAGGCTGTGAAATCCAGATCCTTCCACAGGCTCTACCAGACCGAAAAAACTCCCCTCTTCTGTCATTATTTCTCCATCATATAGTCTTGCTCCCTTCTATAAATACACCTGGCGTTTTTCAGCACCCACCCTGAAAACAAACCCAGCGCCCCTGCTAGCTAGGCCATCTGTGCAGGCTTAGGTTACATCTTTGGAATGGAGGAGATGCCTTGTGGTTACCAACAGGAGAGAGGCTGGGTCACTTTACCATTACAGGGTTGCAAAGCTTTGAAGGCAAGACAGAAACTGGAATAAAGTCTGCTTTTTTTGGTTAGTTAGGAATCTAATCAACATGGTTACAAATGATAGACTTGGGGGAAACAATGCTAGAACACCTGGTGATACAGCTCCTTGTAATTGGAGATGGTCACAAGTTTCAGATCAAAATCCACCTTTACCTTAACTGGAAGCATGCTTATTACATTGATTATTAAGTAAATGCTGACCAATTCTCCAAGTATTTCCTTTTATTAGCATAAATAGTCTTAGAACTTCAGAGTCTCCATTTTGTGCCCTTTCTTTTGGCCCACCCTGGTGATTTAGTCACCTATACACCAGACGCTTAACCTTATAATGTCTGCTTAGAAGCAGTAGAAGGTCTGCTTTGCATACTTACATGACTGAGGGGTTTTTCTGTATAGGCTAATGTGCAATGTGTATATTTTTTTAAAACAGGAAGTTATTTTTAAATCTAGCTTTGTTGCTTTCAAGGTATATAATTTCTAGTTGTATTGACTGTGTATCAGGAAAGGAAGGCGAAAGGTGTTTCTAGAGGAATATCTTAAGACTTTTGTATCTATTCTAAATTTTTGACCTTAAAAGTATATACTGTTTTAATAACTGTGCAGTAAAACTTAATTGGAAATTCACAGGACTATAAGCTCTTTCAAATCCCTCACCTTTTAGACAAAAGATATTTCTTTGAATGAATTAGTTCTTACACAGTGTGAACAAGCTAAAATAATTTCAACAGTTTAAATTGGAGATGAACAAAAAGTAAAAGTTGGACCAGGTTTTAAATAGATGCTGAAAATGTTCCACAGCTATTATTTGATTCTGTATTTTTCCTGATTGCTCTCAACATTTTTTTTCCCGCCCCACCCCATCTCTCAACATTTTAAGATTAAAAATGAAAGTGGTTAGGGTGGGGTCGAGATGGAAGACTTGGAAGACATTTTTAAGGCAAGAACAAGAACACCTTTCATAGGTTCTAATCCCACCTGAGTTACTAACTCGAATGTGCTCCAAGTCGCACAGTTAGGTTTGAGGTCATTTCTTAAAGTGTTTACCAAAATCAAGGTTGCATATCGGAGTGGCAGCAGTAAAGGCCACAGCCTGCCTTATGCGTCATCTCTCTTGTGATGATGCATTTTCTTGAGGAACTTAGGACTCTATCAGCCTAACTGTTTTACATACTCAAGTGGCCTACTAATGAGCCTGTTATTAGAGCAGAAATCCTTATCAGTCTAGAAAGCATTTCACTAAAATAGGTCAGAAGGAACGTCCACCAGGCTTATCATGGACATTTGATCACCAACCAAAGTTGCAGTTAATTTTTGTTGTTTATGGTTTGTTGTAATGGGACCTCTAGTAGTGAGCAAACTTTAAGTGTAGTGAATACAAACAGTTGATAGGTATGGGACTCTTCACATACCTTCATGGTGTCATAAGAAAGAGAATGACTTGATTCAGAATGCCCCACTTTTAAAGAAACGAAACAGTTTCTTCACTCTGTAAATATTTATTGAGTGCCTACTATGTGCTAAGCACTGTTCTCAGTCTGGGAATACAACAATGAAACTGAGCTTTCAAATAATATGCTTTTGTGAAGCCTCTTTTTTATTTACTATCTTTCTAAGTGTGATCTCAAGAGTTGTATTCAGTCAATAAACTTTCACCTACTGGGTGCACTCTGCTGAGAACTGTGGGAAATAATAAACACATACAAAGGCCAATACTTACTCTGTGAAGACAGGATCTACTTGAGATTCATGGATTAGGACAGTTAAATGCTATGTAAGGAAGGGACTGACTTTAGGTGCCAACATTTAGAGGAAGTGTTTCCTGGTCACAGAAGTCAGGGACAGAAGGTATGATTGGATTGGGGAAATGTAGAAATAATGTGTGTGTGTGTGTGTGTGTGTTTTAACACTTTTTAGGATAGAATACAAATTAAAACTACTCTGGGAAAACAGCTTATTTTATCTTTAATAGTTTATGTTAAAATAATTTTGGTTGAACATAATTTGACAAAGGGAAAAACAACTTTTAAAATTATACTTAGTGATTTGTGGGGAATTTTAGGAAACATGAAATAAGTGATATATTCCAATATGTAACATTTTGAAGATTTATAATATATCTCCTTGTGCTTCTTAAGTAAAGAAGAAAAGACTTGGGAATTGCACTGTTGATATATGTGTGTGTGTATATATACATATAAATATTTTAATTAAGAATATAAGAACCAGTCTATGGCCATGCCACCTGAACAAGCCTGATCCCAACTGATCTTGGAAGCTAAGCAGGGTCGGGCCTGGTTAGTACTTGGATGGGAGACCACCTAGGAAGAACAGGTGCTGTAGACGTAAAAAATAAAAAAGTAAGGGATTATAAACTAACATGATCCTTGCAATCTGTGAGGTCAACCAAAGGTTGCCTCGCCTAAAAATAAATAAATAAAATTTTAAAAAAATAAAAATAAAAAGAATGTAATAACCAGAAAATAAGTTAAAATATGGTCATAAAATGAGATGGGCAATTTCAGAAGTTTCAGTTTTGTTCTTTTTCCATATTCATTCTTCTAAAATTTTTCCAAGTTTGTTTTTAGCGATTTTTTTTTTTTTCCAGTTTTTCCCCTATACTTTTGAGTGCTTTGGGGAAAAATCACTATGTAACATCAAAAATTATATTGATTTACATTCATTCTAAGACATACATTTTAATATCTCTGAAATTGTGTTGTCTTAAAATAGGTAAACATACCATATTTATTTGATAAAATATCTTTATACACTATAGGAGAAGCAGCACTGGATTTGAGAAGAAAACTCAAGTTTCAGTACTAACTCTACAGCTTGGAATGTAACTTTGGGTCAACAGTTTATTTGAGCTTCAGGTTTTTTGTTTGTTTGTTTTTTATTTATAAACTGACGGTGATATTTTCTACTCTTCCCTCATGGGGTTGTAGTGAGGATGAAATGAGAAAATGTGGATAAATGCTTTGGATCCACTACAGGAAAAAAATAAGTTGTTACAGCTTCAAGTGGAAAAAGTTGAATTCTTTTAAATTTCTGAATTATAAATCTACATGTTATAATGAAGAAATTTTTAAATTATTGGGATTATTAACACTTACAAGGCTCGTGTTAACTCAAGCAGGCCCTATGGAGTTTATACTCCCAAGATAGAAGTACTGTTCTTTCAGTTGTAAGAAAAAACACGGCTGAGATGCAATAAATATAAATTTGGAATGATTTACCTGAATATTGTTTTTGAGTCCTATTCTGGTAGACTGCTCTAATTTTGTTTAGTCCTAACTCCAAAGTAGATGAAAAGAGCTAGTACTTAAGCTAAAAAAATCTTGTTGCAGTTACTTTTACATTTTTGCACTTTTAACCATTTTTTAAAGTTGTCATTTTTTCAAATTATTTTGGTTTGATATTTTAGTGTGTGGGTAGTTTTATGTTTTTTCTCTCTCTGCCCTTGTTCAAACTATGAATGAATTAAAAAATAATTCATTTTTTACAGAACCTGGAATTTTCACATGATTTTGTTGTGCTGATATTTATAGAATGCCTTTGGGCTACTGTAAAATTTCCTAACCTTTGATTTAAAAACACAGGAACAAAAGTGTGCCATTTATGCCACTTCTCACTTGAAACAGGATCATCAGCTTTCACAAAGTTTAATTACATAAATGTGAGGCATTTACAAAGAAAATTAAATTTTGGCAATATTATATTTCATCTCATATTTGAAAAATGAGATTTGAACATCCCAGTGGCTTAACTTCACATACAGTTTTAGGTGGTTTAAAAGGGGGCCGTCATTACTTCAAACACATTTGAGTTACTGGTAAGGACAAGCTAGGTTGAATTCCTCTTCCTCTTCTATTACGTTTCACCTGAATTCATCTTGCAAACTGTCTACCATGGTAAAATGAGTAATCCAAATCCACTTGTAATAATGGACGAACACTCTTTGAAAATAAACCCAAATG
The DNA here is from genome assembly GCA_003508835.1 of Eonycteris spelaea. NCBI lineage: Eukaryota > Metazoa > Chordata > Mammalia > Chiroptera > Pteropodidae > Eonycteris > Eonycteris spelaea. The sequence goes on from PUFA01000027.1 coordinate 11,282,834, forward strand.
CTTTAGCATGCCATTCATGATCTGTCACCGTTTGCTCCTTCCATTTGCATGTCTTTATATATTTCAGCCACAGAGGATTCCTCATGTATTTTGCCCTTTCTTGCTGTTCTGTCTTTACCGATCCTCTGCTGTCACCCTGTAATGCCTTGCTTTGTCTTTGTAAAACCTTTTTGTTTAGTCAGAATGAATTGTTTCCTTAAATTTTCACTTGAGAATCTTCTTTCTTGAATGCACCCCCGATTAATTCAATCAGGATTTAGGGAGAGCGGGGACAACATGGTTTTTTAAAAAAGCTTTTTTTTATATAGCTTTCTAGCTAATTCTAAATAACAGAACAGAGAGCCCCTATTGTAAGATTTTGTTTTACTTTATCTTTGCTGTTGGCCATATCAGTGCTCCATATTGTAGACAGCTTTGTGCTTGCATTTTTCTCCAGCTAGGCCATTAACCTTTTTTTATTTATTAAAATTATTGAGGTGACATTGGTTAATAAAATTAAATAGGTTTCAAGTGTACAAGTTCAATAATATGTCACATGTATATTACATTGTGTGCTCACCACCCAGAGTTTCCTTCCACCACCAAATATTTGACCCCCTTACCACTATCTGACCATTAACCTTTTGTTGGCAGAGATCGTATGGTGGCTCTCTCTTTGTTGCATCTTTCAGTGATTAGAATTTTATTTTTCTTAATACAGAGCCTGTATTCTCTAAATATTTCTTGAATTTGCAAATTGGCTGCCTTCTTTTTCACCAGTGGTAAAACATACCTAATGGTGTATAAAAATGATAATTTTGATCAAATTAAATCTAGAAGGTAGCTAGATATTTTAAACCATGAAAGTTAGCATTGGTTAAAAATAATAAGTGAAAATTACCTTTATCTACTATAGAATCTAATATGTTTCTTGAAATATTGTTTTTTCTTCCCTTGTTGACTAACTTTTCATATACTTCTGAGGTTTTCCTGTAACCTTCTCTATGAGCAAATCCACTTCCTGCAAAATTGTACTATAATCATAGTTGGCTAGGGATCTTTATATTATTAATTTGCTATATTATTATTAGTCTAATATAAATGTTTTATAAGTTGAAACCCAAATTTTTTCCCCTTTATTCATTCCTATAATAAATATTGATTGAGCATCTACAGCAGTGAATGAAACCGAAAACAAGACATCCTGCCTTCATGGACCTTACGTTTATGGGAGGTGCGGGGGAGATAGATGATAAGCAAATAAGGAAAATTGTACATCACATTAGAAGGTAAAAAAAATGCTATGGAGAAAAATGGAATAAGATGAAAGAAGAGTGGTGAGGCAGGGGTATGTAGGGGAGGATAAGCTCATAGTTTTATATGTGGTGGTCAAGATTAGCCTGGTTGGAACAAAGGCTTGGAGATGATGGACAAATACCTGGGAAAGGCGTTCAAGGAAGAGGGAATGACCTTCGAAATGATCCTGAAGGAGGCGTAGTCCTGGTTTATGCAAGGAACAGAGTGAGCAATGGATGGAGTGATAAAAAGTGAATCAGAAGTTCTGGGACCCAGGTTATGACGTGCCTTCAGAGTGCTGTAAAGACTTGAGTTACATTACACTGAGTGAAATGGGGAGCTGCTGGTGCCTTTGGGCCTGATTTTCATTTAAAAGATTGTCTGACCGCTGAATTGAGAATAGATAATAGATGGCAAAAGTGGAAGCAGTGAGATCAGAGATATAAGACTATTGCAGTAATTCAGGCAAGAGGTGATGGAAGCATGGACCAGTATGATAGCACTGGAAATAAGAGAAATCATCAGATTTTGGTTGTATTTCGAAGGTGAGACCAACATAATTTCCCTATGGGGTATGAGAGAAAGAGATGAGTTATAGATTTCTGATGATTTATGGTCTAATCAACTGATAGGATGGATTCGCTATTAATGGGAGTGGGGAAGACTGTGGTTAGACCAGGCTTTGGGAGGAAAATAAGGGGTTCAGTATTAGTTGGGATGTCAATCATATACTAGCGGAGATGTCAGGCAGCAGTTAGATAACAACAATGGAATTCAGGGGAGAGGAAGAGCTAGAGGTTTAAATTCGGGAAGCTATCGACATAGAGAATGGTGTTTACAGTTGAGACTGGATGAAATCAATGCTAGGGTCGATGGAGAAAGGGAGGTTGTCCATGGATGGAACTAAGAACTCTCTTAAAATAGAGTTTTGAGAGACATAGAAGAGCCAGCGAAGGAGCCTGAGAAGGAAGGGCCAGTCAGGTAGGGGGAAGACCTGGTACATTTTAGTGTCCTCAAAGCCAAGCGCAAATCATTTTAAGGAGATGGAATTGAACATGTGTTAAATGCTACTAAGTAGGATGAGGACTAAGACTTGATACTTGAATTGACTAATGAAGAAGTCATCGAAAATGGCAATTACCCTTTTATTTTTCCTACTACAGACTATATGCCCTTCAGCAGTAAGGACTTGCTTTCCTGAGTGCCCACACAGCTCTGGCATATGGTTGGCATTTAGTTAATTGGGTGGAGGACTCAGTGCAGGGCTGCTTTGCCCATTACTCCACTTCTTGTCTCCCAGACTGCTTCAAAGAGGGAAGGGAGAGGGTGGGTTGGAAGTTTGTTGGCAGGTGTGGGTGCCACCTCAAACTAGTTATCCTTGGAAAATGACAAGTCAAGATTCCTTACATTTGATTCCCTCTGTATAATTTCTTCTCAGAGGATATTATATGGTATTTATTTTGTGCCTATAACATCTGGCAACATGGAGAACAAAGAAGAAAGATGTGACAAACACATTTCAGGCTTCCTATGTCATTTGAAAAATGAAAATGAAACAAATAACAGGTCTTGGCTTCAACACTAAATGTCTGGATATTTAGCAATATCTAGATTTATTTATAGAATTTTCTGATCTCTATCCAGATGTTTGGCATCATAGAAACACATGCTTGATCATGCTTGAATCGTTCTTCAGTTTTCCACATTAGGCAGAAGTTCAGAGAGAAAGTTCAAGTGCAGTTCCTCATCATGAATGTTGATACATATAGAGGACAGATTTTCTTAGGCCTTTGGTTTCTTTATACATCTGTAGATGCTGTATGACATTTTGGTGGTGTAGTCGTAAATCTTATTCCCGTTTTAGATTTCTTACCCTCCAGCACCACCACCACTACTTCTCTCTTCTTTCATACTGACAAAACAAAACATTTTTAAATAATTTAACTGCAGAGTCGAATCCAGTTTTTCAAATGTTCTACATTCCTATTCATCCTCAAAGTGATTCACTTACTCTGGTAGAATTGAGATGCTCAGAAAAAAATGTAGCTGTTGTAGAAATAATTCAAGTCTTTATTTGCATCTTGTTTTTGAAATGTGGATATTTGATGAAAGAATGAAATTTTTTTATAGGTTATATAGAAAAAGAATAATCTGGAATAGCCTTAGGATGGATTTTTTATCCCCAAATATTGTATAGGTTAAGGAATAAGCATCTATTGGTCTTTAAAGCATAATGAGCGATATCGTGAGCTCCTTCATTCAGCAGTATACTTTGAGTACCTCTTTTGACCAGGCTCTTAGCCAGGGGTGCTAAGAATGTCATCAACCTGTACCTCGACTGTATGACACTTAAAGTGTAGAGGGCTCATCAGAAGAATTCAAAGTATGGCTGGAGGTAGGAAAGTCTGGCTGGTGAATTACCTCCCGCAGTAGTTCAGGCCCTCCACATCCTTGGATTTGTCAGGCTGGGATTTAGACTTTATTCTAAGATTAGAAACTAAAGATAGCTAGTGTGGATGGGTCTGACCTGATCTTATTGGCTTAATAAAAAAGACCATCAAAGACCACTCTGTTAGAATTAGAGTCCGGCTGCGGTTAGGAACTCAGCTACTACTGTCTAAACAGTAAGCTTTAGTGTCTTCATGTAGCAACATGAAATGTCCCCAAGTCAGTAGTCCAGGTGCCCAAGCCAAGCATTCGTCAGGGTCCCAGTCTTCATATGTGTTATTGCCCTGTCATCCTTGGAATGTGACTTTATTCCTTGTCACCAAATTATATTTGTAATTCCAGGCATCATGATTTGTGCCATGCCAGAAAGATGATGCTGTAAAATGCTTTCCATTATAAAGCTGTCTTTTTTTTGGGGGGGGGGAGGCAGTTTAGTTGAGGTATTGACATACAATAAGTTGCACATTAAAGTACAACCTCTGCTCCCAGTCTGCAAGTATCCATTGACCTGCTCAGCAGTAAAATTCAGGCTGGAGTTAAATTTAGGAAGCTTAGGGAAGGTGTTTGCAGAAAGATGGCCTAGGACATTTCTCTGGCTCATCGATTCCCATGCTGTTATGTTTAAAGTAAGGTGTAGAGAGCTCTTTTCAGCTAATAGGGAGTGCTCCTATTTTTAAAAAGCCTATTGAAGATAAAGGAACTCTCATACACTGCTGGTGGGACTGCAGATTGGTACAGCCACTATGAAAAACAGTATGAAGGTTACTCAGAAAACTAAGAATTGGTCTACCATATGATCCAGCAATCCTTCTACTGGGTATTTACCCCAAAACTTGAAAGCCCATATCCAAAAAGATATTTGCACACTGATGTTCATAGCAGCATTATTCATAGTGGCCAGGATGTGGAAGCAACCGAAGTGTCCCACAATAAATGATTGGCTAAAGAAGCTGTGGTACATATATACAATGGAATATTACTCAGCTGTAAGAAGAGATGAAATACTACCATTTGTGACAATGTGGATGGACCTCCAGATTATCATGCTAAGTGAAGTGAAATAAGCCAGACAGAAAAAGATGAAAATCACATGATATCACTTATATGTGAAATATAAACCTAAAAGCAACAAATGAACAGGACAAACAGAGACTCATGGACATGGACTATAGGCTAGTGGTTACAAGAGGACTATAAAATAATGGTTACTAGTGGGGTGGGGAAGGAAGGGGGAGGTAGACGGGGTAAAGAGTGTCAGATATAGGGTTTAGGAGGAAGGTGAAGTGGGTAAAGGGGATCAAATATATGGTAGTTGAAGGAAACTGGACTTTGGGTGGCAAACACACAATAGAATATACAGATGTGAAATGATAATGTATACCTGAAAGTTATATAATTGTATTAACCAATGTTACCTCAGTAAACTTAATGAAAAAAAAAAAGGAAAATGTATGCAATGAAAAAAAAATTGGGATTTAAGACTAAACCTTTGTCTTGGGGGCTAATGTTTTTGACCTGTTTTTTCATTTCCTAAATAAATTATATGTTAACTCAAAGAAATAATAAATAAAAATAAAAAGCCCATTGACAAGGCGAAGATTTAGAGTTAGTCTAGGTACAAAGGTGGTCACAGCGGTGAAGGTAGACAAATTTGCAGGTATTAAAACATTTCTGATAAGCTCTTGCAAGATGGAGCTTATACTAACCAGAACTCTTCAAAGGTAATAGATGAGCTTAAAAAATGTGTTGGCAAGATAGTACAAACTCTTAAAAGAAGTATAATTGGGACATCCAGTAGTCGGCAACTCCTTCGTCATTTGAAAAGGCTAGTGTAGCGGTTTAATACTTCACCACCCACTGAAGCTGGATTATGAAGAGCATGATGCACAATGTATTTTTTTCTTTGTTCTGTAATGGCTTTGCATATATCAGTCCAAAGGTGCATAAATACATGTTCATTAGTTTTAAAAAATTTTATTTGCTAGAGTGTTCTCAAAGATAAAGGCTCTTCATACTGTCTTGTTTTCCTACTCTAGGCAATGCACTGTGTGGTTGTGTGTGAATGTAGGCATATGTAACAAAATTTCTAGGTTAGGTAGAAGAAAAATAAAAAGCAAAAATGAATATAGTAGTTGACTAATGGAAAAGTTGTATGAGTTAGAGGACTTTATTCTTTTATACATGACTGTGCAGTCAGGTCTCATAGGGAGTAAGCTAAAGAGATGCTTTTCAAATGCATCTTGTTCTGGCTACAAAGCAAAAACTATAATTTTGTATGCATTATAATACTGTCTTTAGTATTATATCTCAGTGTCTAAAATTACTTAAATATATTGTTGGACACTATAATATATAATCCTACAGCAAGAAAAAAATGTGCCAAGCAAAAAGTTTGCCAAAGTTCCACCTCTGTGTCATTGGGCATGTCATTTTGGTACTCTGATTTATCATCTATAAAATGAAGTGACTAGATTAAGATCACTGGCCATCGCTTTGTGTCTTGGCGTTCTGTGAGTCTGTGCTCTCCTGTGAGCCTTTGTTGAGAATTGCTCTGTCCCTTCCACTAGCACCACCTGTTTAGAATCTGCCTAGCTGTGTACCATTATTAGTGCCTCCACCACCTTCTTTTAGGATTTGCTTGTGGAAACAATGCCCGTTGTAGACACTTTTATAATCTTGATGTGATGTGATTATAGCTCTTGTAATCTCTCTTATTATTGAATCGTACACTTGAAACCCATATAATTTTATTAAGCAATGTTACCCCATAAGTAAAAAAAGTAAAAAAATAAAGTGCAACAGCAGAAAACAAAACAAGATAAAAGCTCTTTTTATATGATTCGCTTTTCTTTGTTGTAAAGAGCAAACAGGAAAGGTTGGCACTTCCTGTTCATAAAAACATTGCTATCAACGAGTTAAAGATCCATAATCTGTTTTTATCAAAATTCTTCTCAAAGGAAGGAAACTATTTGTCATAGGTCTAAATTTACTTTCTATTATAATTGGTCTCATAAGCACACTGTTATTATTGAACAAAAGATTCTTGAAGTTCCTTTGTCTACCAAGTTCTAGTGACAAGGATTTTTAAATTATACAGAATTCTGTTGGAATCTAGAACTTTTAAATCTCTAGTTTATAATCCCATTCTCTTCATTATAATCTCATTCTCTTCAAAATTACAAACCAACCATACATAATTATCACTACTCAGAAATAGTTTCATTATTTATCTTTAAAGGTTCCTTTTTAGTAAAAGTTAAAGAAACACTAATAATCAAATCTATTTAGAGGCATATCGTAAACTTTCAGGTGTTATTTTGAATTTAAAAAGTGAATTATGACTACTTGTGGGAGGTTGTTTATAATGTGTTAGAAATACCAGTCACATTCAAGAACATAAGAAAACATGTTATATTCAGTTTTTTAATTTAAAAAACCTGATATATTTTGGGAGGTTATCAGAAAATTGATTAGCTTAGGGTAAGTTTATGTTTGGACAGTTTCACTGTTGTAGTAATTAAAACTTTGTTTTGTATCGGACAATTAAATCTACTTTCTACCTTACAGATAAGAATGAATATTTGTTGTATGCATGTGTGTGTTTGGGAGTCGGGTACGAGAAGGGGGCCATGAGTGGTGTTTTGTTTCACACTTAGGAGTACCCAGGTGTGATGGACCTAGAACTTTGATTTCTGTTATAAACAAGTGGAGATTCAACAAATTATTGCCTACTGACTTCAGACATATACCACACTCATGTGAAAGCCTTCTTTTCCTTAAATGGTTGCAAATTATAGAAGACAATGTGAGCAGTACTTGAAAATGCACAGATAAGAATAATGTGAAATAGTTGAGATACAAATGAGAAGATCTTGATTTAAATAGCTATTTTGAGGAATAGTGAAAAGAAAGTTTGGATGAGAAGAGTTGGACCAATTTACAGAGGAAAGCCAAGTGAAAGAATTTAGAATTAGTGCCCTAGAAGAAAGGGGCTGTTACATTTTCAAGGTTAATTTTAGTCAGGAAATATTTCATATGCACAGAAAATAATATGGTAGACTCTTGTGAACCTAACAGCCTGATTTCACAGATGCCAGTGTTTTGCCATGTTTCGTTTTAAGAAGTTAAGTTAAAGACCCACTTTCCATCTCCTTCCCTGTTTTTCCCCCTCTTGAAAATAGTCATTATCCTAAAATCAACATTTGTCATTTCCATGCATGTTTATTTTATAGCAATTTGACCTTTTAATCAACCATAAGCAATATACAGTATTGTTTTTCGTGTTGTAAAATTTATATAAATGATATGTTTTATCAATATTTGTACAATTTTATTTCTCATATTTGAAATTTATCAACTTAATAGAAATAGAAAAAAAATCATTTGTATTTTACTGTGTGAACACACCAGTGTATGAATCCCCTAGTCATGGCATTTGAGGTTGTTTTCAAGTTTTTACGAGTACAAAGGCTGCAGCAAAAGCTTGATATATGTCTATTAGGGACATAGTAATTCTCTTGGGTATCAACCGAGAAACAAATTGCTGGTTTAGTAAGGGATACGTATCTTTGATTTTTCTAGGTGCTGCCAAATTTTTCTGTAAAGTGGCTACAACAATTTACACTTCACCTAGAATGTAACGTCTAGATTTTCCACACTCTTGATGTCATCAGCCTTAATTATTGCCAGTCAAGTACATGTGAGATGGTATTTTGTTGTTCTAATTTTTATTTTCCTGATATATAATGAGATTTAACATCTTTCGTGTGTCGATTAGCCTTTTGGATTTTTCCGTGAATTGCCTCTTAAATTTCCTTTGACTGCTTTTCAGTGTGCTTTTTGTCTGTTTAAATTGATTTGTAGGTGTTCTTTAGCATCTGTGTGGAAATATCTTCTAGGCCTATCTATGTCTATCCTACATTTGTCTGGTGGTTTTTATTGTGTAGAATTTAAAATTTTTTAATGTGAGGTATAGTGTTGTAGGTAAGAACACAGAATCTGCAGCCAGACAGCCTGGATTCATATCCCAGTCCTCTTCCTTCCTTGCTGTGTAGCCTTGGCCAAGTTACTTAATGTCTCTGTGCATAACTTTCCTCATCTGGAAAATGGAGGCAATAGCACTCTCTGCCTCTTAGGGTTGTCGAGATGATTAGTTAATAAATGTAAAGCACTTAGAATACTTCCTTGAACAGTAAGTGCCCTATTAGAATATTGTTTGTGCCCTTTGGGGTTCTTGTTTAAGAAATTCTTCTTTAGCAACCAAGTCAAAACAGTTTTCTGTATTTTTTCCTAGAAGTTTAGTTTTACTTTCTGTATTTAGTGTTTAAGTCTATGGTGTGAGGTAGGGACTACTACATCCTTTTTCAGAATGAGAAGGTAATGGGCACAGGGCTGTTAATTAAAGCCTACTCTTTCTCTACTGATGTAGAATTTCATCTCTTTCCAAGCTGCACTTTGGCTTACTTCGATCTGTGTCAGTTATTTGGTTTTAATTACTGACCCATTACAATAAGTTCTGATATTCGTTTGGATGATTTTTAACTTTTTTAGTCCTTTTACTTTTTTATATATTTAATTTTACTAATGTTAAAAACAAAGCACATTCAACAGATGTAGAATCAGACTCAGATTTTGCAGAGCATGGTGAGAGCATGACAAAGACAGTTTGAGACGGATGCAACCACTCACAAAGGTTGATTCGGCGCCAGGAGCATTTCTTGTCCACGGTGGTGGCGGAAGTGCAGCAGACACAGGCCTTTGACCTTGAGAATGCTCTTTAGTGACATTTACTCCTCCATGTGAATTAAGGATCATTGTTTAAAAGTCCACCCAAAACCTTATTGAGACTTTGACTAGACATCTAATTTGGAGGCTAAATTGGTGGTTAATTGATGCTTTATTATAATGAGTATTCCCATCTGTGAACATGTGTATCATTTCATTTAATTGAGGTCTTTATTTTGTGTTCTTCAATTCATTTCACAGTTTTCTCCCTGAAGATTTTGTGATACTATTGTTAGATTTATTTATACATACCTTATATTTTGGGGGCCTACTACAAATTGCATCTTAAAAAGGAAAGTTTTTTTTTTTTTCTTTTGCTCTGTTTAGCCTTTTTTCAAGTCTACATTTTAAAATACTTTTTTTTTGTATTTTTTTTTTTTAGTGACTTGAAACATTAATTGTAGTCTCATTCAGTTAATTTTATTACCTCAAGTTCTTGGGAGTGCTAATTTTCTTTTGCTGAATCTTTTTTTTGCATCTTTTGTGGTCGTTTTTTTTCTTATGTGTTTTATGATTTTTGATTAACAACAGAGTTTTTATTTTTTCTTTGGAAATGGTGTGAAGGCTGGGATCTGGAAATGTTCCTCTTGAGTCGTTTTGGATTTGCTTCTATGAATCTAATGCCATCACTGCCTGTGATCAGCTTTTATCCAAATTGCTTGACTTGAAGATTGCTGCATTCCTGGATATATACAGTTTCAAACTCCAGACATAGTCATGTTAGGCTTGGTGTTTCTTTTTCTTGCACAATGCTTTTTGTAGAGACTCAAAACATCTTTGCTGTCTTTCTGGTTGTGGCGGTGTAGTTTTTCTATAACCCATTACACTGAAAATATAGCTTTCTGGAGGTCTTAGCTATGCAAGGCTCAGTTCCACTTCCCAATTCTGCCTGGCCTAAAACTGAAGTACTTCCCCTCGAAGGGATTTTTCTGAAAAACTCTTTGCAGAAACTCTTTCCCACCCTCTCAGGCTCCCCCTCCCTCCTCATAGCACCAGTTGTATACTTTTAGTTCTGACTTTCAATTCTCCCTTCCTTCCTGGCATGCGGGAGTTGTGCATACTTTCTCTGTGCTCAGCTATTTATTTAAATAAAGTATTACAGCCTTTTTCAATATTTTAAAGTGTTTGTAGCAGGAAGGATTCTATGGTAACTCAGTTGCCCATGTTCCCAGAATCTTCTGTGGTTGGCTGAATAAGACCCCTGCCCCACAGAAGTGTACATCCAATCCTTGGTTACCTATGAATACGTTACCTCACATAGTGAAAGGGACTTTGAAGATGTGATTAAATTATCATATTGAGATGTGCCAATTATTTTGAATCACCTGGGGGAGACCTATATTATCACAAAACTCCTGGTAAGGAGGAATGCAGGAGAGTTCACTCAGAGAAAGAGATCTGCTTTGGGAAGTAGGTTGTAGTCTGAGCGATCTGAAGATGTTAAGAGTGCTTTGAAGAGGAAGAGGTGCTTCAGGCCAAGGCATGCAAGTAGCTTCTAGAAGTTGGAAAAGACAAAGAAATGGTTCTCTCCCAGAGCTACTAGAAGGAATGCAACCTTCCTGACACCATGAGTTCAGCCTAATGAGACCCATGATGGACTTCTAACCTCCAGAATTACAAGAGAATAAATCTTTGTTGTTTTAAGCCATTAAACTTGTGGTAACTTCTTAAAGCAGCGATAGGAAACTGATACTGTCTTCAGTGTTTTTGGAGAAGAGGTACCTGGAATTAGTGATGGGGATAGACTGAAGACTGTATTAGAGACTCAGCAGAGTGAATTTGGTGAGCAGTACTCTTGACAGAGTTATGTAAAGAGTGTTGCTTCTTTCTTCCCCTACCTAGGGGGGAAAAATCAGAGCAGAGATACTTGTGAATGTTTTAGATAATATTTTTAATAATAGCATAATCCCTAGTCTGAGACCTGAAACTTCCTTATAGAAGTAATAAAGGCCCTCTTTTAGCTGTAGATATTATTTTTCAAAGGGTAAAAGATTCTCATTATTAACGAACCTGTAACTTGGGGGCTGAGAGAGCGGAGAACAGTTTCTCATTTTGCCGAAATGCTGCTGTTGTGCACAATGGGTGTGGTTTGCCGGGAGGGCGCTGACAGGATACCCGAATAAGTCACTGTAACTACATGGTGGGGATTTGATTGGTGGTAAAATATTAAAACAGTTAGTGGTCCCTGACTTGTCCAATGGCCACCTGCCCTATAAATTTCAGACTTGCTATGCCCCACAATTGCATGAGCCAGTTCTTAAAATAAATCTCTCTTTCTCTAAGTATGTATTCTTTGGTTCTGTTTCTCTGGAGAACCCTGGCAAACAGCAAGTCACTGTGATGCGTAGGAAGTGTAGAGCATCTTCCGTGTTCGGTACCGCGACGAGGTGAGGATGCTAAGCTAAACATAGCCCTCTCGCCTGACCGAGGTGAGGCCTGTTCCTCCATCATCTCGCCCTTCTTTCTTTACACCTCCTCAGGCTTCTGACTTGTACACCTCATTTGTGTACAGTTTGGTTACCACAAAGTTAGAAATAAACTCACTTGTCATGGAGCAGAGGACTTGTTCTCATTCCAAGGTTGTTTGAAGTTGGGAGAAGGTGGTGAGTGAGATAAAAAGGAGGCAGAAGCCAATGGACCTGTTGATAAGAAGCAGTTAAGAAAATGAGGGGGACTGCGCATATTTCTTGGTAGCAAATTTCATGAGAATTTTTTTCCCTTTCCCCCTCGGAAAGTAAAACTTTCTGTGTATTAATTTGAATGGAGAATACCAAATCCATAACTTGGTTCTATCATACTGCAGACAGTTTCAGGCTCAGTTTGACTCAGAACCCTATGTGTTGTATGGAGTTTGAAATACCAAGACATTTAAAATTTGTGTCAAATAAACTATGATTGCATGTATAAAAAACTGCACATTTGAGCATAAAAATATCCATTTGAACGAGTGGTGATTTTATATTTTGAAATAGTTTTTGTTAAGCCTTGAAATGGTGCTGCAAAGTTCACTTTGTATCTTTTGATTCCTCCCAGCTGGATATTATACGGTCACCTTGCTCCAGGAAATGGTTGCCCTCCATTGAGTTGAAGATCCTGTCTCCTTCCTGTTCCCCACCCCCATTTCTCCTACATACCCATTTTAGCTCTATCTTCTATCAGTTAACTGTAATCTTTATATGGCATGCTATTTACTTCTGCTATTTCAAAGAAATAACTCCAAGTTTTACAGGTAGTGATTGATTTTTGAGGCATGTGTTCTACTTCTTTGCTTGGTTTGTTTTATAAGTATATAAATAAAATTATTGGAACATAAAATAATTTCTTCTTGCTCAGTATGCCATTTTACTCTAGCTAAAATCTCTTACACTCTTTTATTCCAGAAGTTTTAATGGTCTCTCTCTATAGTTGACCCTCAAACGATGTGGGGGTTAGAGGTGATGACCCTTCCCCCCGCACAATCAAAAATCTGCATATACCCAAAAACCTAACTAATATCCTACTGTTGGCCAGAAGCTTTACCAAAGACAGTCGATTAACACATATTTTATATACATATTATATACTGTATTCTTACAATAAAGTAAGCTAGAGAAAAGAAAATGTTATTAAGAAAATAATAAGGAAGAGCAACTACATTTATAATACTGTAAGTAATTGAAAAAAAAATCCACATGTAAATAGACCCACACTGTTCAAACTCGTGATTTTTAAGGGTCAGCTGTATGTGAAATTTACTAGAATAGATACTGACACCTAAAGCAATTTATTTCAGCAACAACCTTGTGAGAAATGTTTGTCTGTTCCCAATGGCCAGGTTCTGTGATAGGTTCTGGGGAAATAGGTGAAATGATGGAGTCCTTGCTCTCCAGTTGCACAAAGAAGGGAACGATTAATTTAGTTTGTTGGTGACTAGGAAGGCATCACTGAAGTTACAGTCCAACTGGAGTTTGAAGGAAAGGAAGGTGTTTCACATGAAGAAATCAATATCTCGGGCTGAGATCTGTTGGCATCTCAAAGATTTATATATGCTGTTATTTCAGAAGCTTAAGTAGAATTCATTTAGGCTTGGTAAACCTGATGGCCTCTCAGGCTCCATAATAATTTTATAGGTTACATCAGTTTTTTTTAAAGCATGAATGAAGATTAATATAATTCGTTAAAATAATGCTGCCTTCTGGGATCTTGTGTGTGTTCTAGTATTGAGTATTAGCAATCATCATAAGATACTGAGTGCCTGAAAAATATGTTGACATTATCATACCAAATTGACCTTTTCCTTTCTCTCTCTCTTTTTTGGTTGTTTTTGCAGTTGGTTAGCCTGTTGCTAATTGGAATTGCTGCGTGGGGCATTGGCTTCGGGCTGATTTCCAGTCTCCGAGTGGTCGGCGTGGTCATTGCAGTGGGCATCTTCTTGTTCCTGATTGCATTAGTGGGGCTGATCGGAGCTATAAAACATCATCAAGTGTTGCTTTTCTTTGTATCCTTTTTTTTTAAAAAAAGGGGGGATTTTTACTCCAGTTGGGTTTGTTCTTACTTATTTTGATTAATCTTTAATAGCTACAACTAATTTTAAATTATCATTATGAAATTGTCCAGCAGAAACTCCTAGCAAGCCCTGTGTGTATTTGTTCAATGAACATTAGGAACATTCCTTAAGGTGAAGTTATTCTGTGTTTACGTATTCCCACCCTCTGCTTTTCACATCATGAAGAATGTATTTTGCAAGTTTAATATTGTCCTGTTAATGTATTGCAAATTCAGTTAAATTGACTGATTCAGTGACCTCTTGGCCCTTTCCAAGCTGTTGATATTTGGTTGACAATTTCACGGTGATCTAAATGTTTATCTGTACTTAGTTCCTATTTTATATAAGTAAAACTTTTTATTTTAACTTAAATGAAATTCTAATAGATCACCTTTTAGTTAAATAATGATCATTATTGTCAGTATTTTCCTACATGAACTTACAGCTACAGTGTATTATTGAAATAAAAATATTATGTGTATTCTTTTTGAACTTTCTCTAAGTGCCTTTGGTTCTGTTTTCCGGGTTAATTCTTTCTAGTGCATTCTAAAGTTGTCAGTACCTCTGTTTTGTGTTATTTTAAGAGTATCAAGAAATAACCTTAACTTGAATTCTCAGTACATGATCATTCTCTTACTTGTATTTATTGTTCAGTTATCGGTATCATGCGCTTGTTTAGCCCTGAACAAGGAGCAACAGGTAAGCAAAGACTTCTTCCTTGTACTTCATTATGTGACATAGTATGTGTAGGACAAAGGGGGAGAGATGATTGGACTAGAAATAATTTCTTCTTGCGTAGAATGCCATTTCACACTACCTAGCTAAAATCTTTTGTTTCTGATCGTGTTAGTGGGGCTGACTAAAGCCCTAAAACTGTTGCTATGTTTTTATATCTCTTAAGTAGGATTTTTTGCCCGCACCAGGTAAAAAGTGCTACTGCTAACAGATGTTCACCCAGTCTTTTCTCACCATTATGCAATGAAACATTTGCTCCAGGATGTTTGCGTTTCTATTCTAGCAATTACTTTCTTCAAACTCTAATTTATAGAACAATATGGGTCTCACTCTCAGGGCAATGGAAAAAATTTATTGTTACCTCTGAGGATGATGCCTTGCAACCAAGTGCTTCCTTTAAATTGCATTTAAAATGTACGATTTTTCATTGTTGGATAGAAATAGTTCCTTAATTTTTGTTGCAATTGAGAAATAACCCTTTGAAAAGTTTTAATGGTCTTGTAAAGAGTATTTGTTTTAGATACACTCAGTATTAAAAGTTGCAGGCTATAGATCTGTATGTACATTTTGTGCAGGATGACACATTTTAATGTACATGTTAAATGCATTTTCTAGGGTCAGCTTCTGGAAGTTGGTTGGAACAATACAGCAAGTGCTCGTAATGACATCCAGAGAAACTTAAACTGCTGTGGGTTCCGAAGTTTTAACCCGAATGATACCTGTCTGGCTGTAAGTACAAAGTATAAAATATTTTTTTGGAGATATATTATGTACAAATTAATATTGATGAACATGGAAGAAATGGACTTCCTGATGTGGAACTGTATTTTTAAAATGCTTTACATACGCCCAAATTATATTCCATGTACAGCACTGTGTCATTTGTCCTTAAATATCAACTTCTGAGAGTACCAAACATTCCAGGGTCCTGCCAGACACAGATGCTTTCAGTTTTTTGTCCTTAATTCCTCCCTATTCAGCTCCTCCTAGAACAAGTTGTGAAAGAGAAATTCCAGCAGAACAGCCTTAGAAATTCAGAGGAGATGTCTAAATATGTTTTGAGACATATCAGGGTGGTAGGAGGAGAATGGTCTATATGAAATTGGGCTCCTTAACTAGCTAAACCTAAACATCCCATCATAACTTCTTGCTCTTTCTGTCTGGGAGCTGATGGACCAGTTAAAATCATCCTTTTGTCTTAGGCCGAACTCCTGACCTTCAGATTCCAGCCCAATCCTATATGAGGATGGACTTGGAGCTTAGCTCTCTTAAGAAGTTCATGTGTGTTACTGTTCTGGGAAAATTCCTATTACCCCTCTCTGAGCCATGGGCTAGAGAAGCCCTCAATGAAGCCTTTTTTTGTGAGATTATTAATTTTGATGTAATAGATAATTAGTTTTGCTGTGTAATCCATTATCACAAATTTAGTAGCTTGCAACAATACCCATTTATTCTCTCAGTTTCCATGGGTCAGGAGTCTGGGTATGGCTTAGCTGGATCCTTTGCTCAGTCTCTCACCAGGATGAAGTTAAGGTGTTGGCTAGTGCTACAGTCTCGCTGGCGACTTTGGTTCCTCAGTGGTTGTTGGCAGAACTCAGCTTCTGGTGGTTGTAGGACAGAAGTCTTGTTTTCTTGCTCTGTGTCTCTCAGCCCCTAGAGGCTGTTCTCAGGGTCGAACTATGCAGCTGTCTCACAGTGAGGCAGCTCCAAAGTCAGCGTGCTAATCTCTCCTGTCTGTTAAGATGGTGTCTTATGTGAGGCAGTGTAAACGTGCGAGTGACTCTCCATAGTCTTTAGAAATCACATCTGCCCTCCAGGGGGTGATTATTCAGGGCATGGCCACTGGGGTGGAAATCCTGAGATCCATCTTAGAATTTTGGGCACTACTAAAGAACCAAGGCCCCCGGTTGGGTACAGTACTCCAGATACTGATTTTTATGTGAGTGCAGTTTTTATCTGCTCTTTATAAATGCACTTTGAAACAAAATTTCTTTTCTCTAATTGATACAGAGCTGTATGAAAAGCGGCCACTCATGTTCACCGTGTGCTCCAATAATAGGAAAATATGCTGGGGAGGTTTTGAGATTTGTTGGCGGCATTGGCCTCTTCTTCAGTTTTACAGAGGTAGGTGCAAATAGCTCAGTATCTTCCCTCCTTCGTCATAGGGTTCCTGTTTTTTATGACAGGAGGGCATGGCTTTTTATCTTTGTTTGCCACTCAACTGTCGGAATGTATTGATGGATATTTTCATTGAGAACTGGTATTGTAAAAGAGGATCCCTGGCTTGCAGTCAGAAGACCTCACAGATCTAGCATTAACTTTATACAGGGTGAAATGTTTGGTCCTTATATGATGTAAAATGTAACGAACAAATGAATGACATGAGGGGGTTAGACTGGATATCTCTAGGGTCTCTGAAACTGTTTCTTGAGTTGTGTGATAAATTACAATTTTAAATTTGACTTTGGGATAGGTAGGACATTCACACTGTTTAATATAGATGTTAGTATATAGTAACATATATATAAAGGTACACTTTAAAAAATTGCTTCCCAACCCCTTCCTTATTCTTCTTTGTTCCTAGCCTTGTAAAACCTGTAGGTACCACTATTATTAATTTTTATATACTGTATTAATATATTCTATTAGTACATTTATATATAATATGTATCTGGAAACAAAACCACACTCATATTGTTTGATAATTTTCAAGGAATGCTAATTCCTTTTCAGTGTCTTTATTAAACTCTCAATAACCATGGACATTTTTTGATGCATTCAAGTTGGCGATATGTATCCAAATTAAAATTTTTTTCCTTCAGCTTATAAATCATACTTGAAGCGCCTTATTTGATGGTGATACTTGTATAACTATGTAAAATGAATACATAATAATGTTTATGGTTTATAACAGCAAACCTCTGGGCCAGCTTGTGCTCTCTAATAATGAGCTGGCTCAATTTGGGTATATTAGACTGGAGCAAGTAGCTAAGGAATACATTGTCTGTCTTGGAAACCTAGTCCCACTGCTTAATTGTGTGAACTTGGGCAAGTTTACTTAACCTTTCTCTGTTTCTGTTTCCTCATTGTAAAAACAGGCGTAGTAATGGAAAGCCCCTATTTCATAGAGTGGCGATTAAAGGAGTCAGTATATGTTAAACTCGTAATACTTAGAATATTACCTGGTATATGGCGGGTGCTGTGTAAGTGGTAACTGTAATTTTGTAGCCATTAGTAAATTATTGATGTGTAAATCACCATATCATGCCTCATTAAAAAAAGATGATGGGACCCTGCTGATTGTCATGGTAGTTCCTCAGGTCACACTTCTATTTTAAAAATAATAGAATAGCATGCATTGAATAATGCTATTAAAGGAAATTAGAAAAATCCTAAGTGTTTTGTATGGTTGAAGTTTAATTTGTTTATTTAATCTCTTGGACATTTAATTTTCCTTTCAATATGTCACTATAATAATAATTCCATGGTCAACTTCCTTGTATATAATTTTAAAATCTGTATTCTCTCATTTTTCCCTTAGATTATATCTCTGGAAGTAAAATATGATGCATTCAGTATATGGACATTTTAAAAGAGTTTGATAAATATTGATTAAACTTTCCTTTTGGGGATATTCTGCCAAATTTTTATGCAACTACTGATCTACATATTTTTATTTAAAACTTTTTTTTGCCAGTGTGCTAAGTGAAAATAGTATTATAATCCTATTTGCGCTTTTGAAAATGTGACTGAAGAACTTGACTATATTTTTATATGTTTTGAACATTTTCATTTCTTCTTTTGTGAGTTGCATACTTTTGTCTTGCATGTAACAGACTCAAAACAGCATATGAACAACAGGGGAATTTCACGTAGGAATACCATGAGACTCAGGGCCTGGAAGGTGTGTGGGAAGTAGGCGCAATGCTGGGGTTCATGAGAGGGGGTGGTCTTAGGACTCCAGGGCCATGAGAATGTTGAAGCCCCCCCCCCATTATTTCCTCCTTTCTTTCCCTGTCTCCCTCTTCCTCTCATTCCTCACTTTACCTGGCTTTTTTTTGCTTTCAATTTCTTTGGCATTTAACTTTTTAATGACTTTTAAATAAAATTTTAGAAGATTTTAGTTTTCATATAGTTAAATGTATCTTTTTTTCCTATGGTTTATTGAGTTGATTTTTATGCTTAGAAAGGCCTCTCCCATTTTGATTATTTATGTTCAAAAATGATTGAGGAAGACAGTTTAGGTGATACAGACTTTCACATATCATGAAGTGGACAGTCTCAGAAAATTGCAAAATGAGACAGAAGGTAAGAAGCTTTTATAGACTAAGGAATAAAAAACAAAGAGAGAAAAGTCAAAAATATCTTGTTGGTGGGGGCCACATAGTCAGCCTTGTTTGGAGTGAGAAGAGCTGGATAGTGTTTTGAGGACTGGCTCACTGACTTTACTGTGTTTCTGGTTAAGTGGAGCATTTATAGGGACATGAAAGTTTTGATTTGCTGACATGGCACCTCTGGACAGGAGCAGCTCCATCTTAGACCTAGAAATTTATTTCAACATCTATCTATCTATCAATCAATTGTTTGACAGATCGATAGAGATGGGTTTTCTTTTTTTCATTTTGTTGAAGCATATTGACAAAATTGTAAGATATTTGTACATCATGATGATTTGATTTATATATACATTGTGAAAGTTAATTACCATGTCATGTATTTACCATTATTATGATTATTTTGGTGAAAACATTTAAGTTAGTAAATTTCAGTTATATAGTAGTGTTATTAACTATAGTCACCATGTTTATACATTAGATCCTCATTTTGATTGTGTGTGTGTAACATATATATATATATAATGTATGTATTTGTGGAAATAATGTATACCTAATATATATAAGGTATGATTAATATATAGCATGTGATATATACATACCTGTGTGTATGTTATATATCTTATTCTAATTAAGTTATTTTTTTTCCCTTCAAGAATGAAAAATTCACACTTGACTCTTATTAACAAAGTGGAGATAAAGACCAAGCTTAATATTCACTTTTTAAAGGAAGTTTTCCCTGACATCTCTTCCTACTCTGAACATTTATTCATTTTACTCTTTTCAGGAAATAGCTGTCCTGTGGGTTGGTTTTGACATTGACTCAAGAAAATTTATATATAGTTTGAAAACAATTCTATACATTCTTTTTCTTTGAGAAAAAACAAACATGAATTTTTGTCATGAGAACTTAAAAACATATATAGTGGAAAACTAGAATGAGCAATCTCCATACATGTCCTTAGCTAAATTCAACAGTTATCAGAATTTTGCCACATGGTTTCTTTTTTGGCGTGCTGCTTCTGCCTGTATATATCTGGAAACTATTTTGAGAATTTTTTCTTTTGAGCAACTCCATTTCTTCTTACCAGATCACTTACCAGCCTTCAGTTATGGCTATATGTATATGTATGTATGTATGTACATATGTATACATACATACATACATTACTTTTTTAATGACTTTTTTTTAACAGCAGTTATAGGTTCATAGCAAAACTGAGAGAAGGGTACAGAGGTTTCCCATAAGCCCTTGCCCTGTATATGCATAGCCTCCTCCGTTATCACCATGACTCACCAGAGAGGTACATTTGTTACAGTTGATGAACCTACACTGACATGTCATAATCACTCGAAGTCCATAGTTTACGTCAGGGTTCACTCTTGATACACATCCTGTGAGTTTGCACAAATAATGACACAAATTCATCATTATACTATCATACAGAGTATATTCACTGCCCTGAAAATCCTCTGAGCTCTGCCTGTGCCTCTCTTCCCCTAGTGTTTTGTTTTGTTAACACCAATTCTTTAAGAATATAAACTCATGGGTTTTAGATTTCTAAAATGTTCTTTCAAGGAATCCTCTTCTATATTTTATCTACCATGTCACTTTGAAACTTAGCTGGAAATTTTAATAATTATCTAACCTGATATTTTCTGCATAATTACTATTTTATAGGCTCTCTCACTTAAAATTTTTTTATTTTATTCAGTATTTCACAGAACCACAGATTTTTAGAGTTTGAAAGGGATGAGATTAACTAGCTGATGATTTCCTGTCATAGGTGAAACAAGATTTGATTTGAACTATTAATCCCTGAAAATAAATTTCAGCCATCAAAGTAACATTGATTTAGAATCTGAAAAAAGTTATGACAACTAGTACATATTCTTTGTAAAAACTTTAGAAAATACAGAAAATCATGAAGATGAAATATTAAATGTATCTACTGAGTAAGATGACCTACTCAGTAATAATCAGCATTTATATTTTGGCATGTTTCTTCTGCCTTTCTATATTTAATAGAATGAGCACAGACTTATTACATACCCTACATATACAGTTCTATATTATCAACTGTACTTTGGTGACTGACCTACTGCATACAGGGCATAGGTTCTAGAATGAGCAGGATTCATGATCAGGGCTAGTCAGAATTACTCTTGAAAAATTTTAAATCTCGAGAGCCTTCGTAAACTTAAAATCCAATAATTATCTGACTTTGCTCTTTTTGCGTTTTGGGTGTGGCCTCCCTTCCATGCTTCCTGAGAGCGAGGGAGGAGAAAGGGGTTTAGTAGTGGGGCAAAGGAAGGGATTATCCTGTTTTGTCACTTACAGCTGAATGGAGGAATGAAATTCTGGTTAAATTCTGGTTAAATGTGGCTCTAGATGATAAGTATTTAATTTGCCAACATGCTTTGTTTCCCCTAAGGCCCTAACTTACACTATTGACATATGTCCATGGGTGATAACCGAGATATTTAACAGCCTCAGAAATTCTAACCAGAAGCTCCCTGATCCTAGCATTTCCAAGGCAGGGTCAGGAAAATGATGCTTGGGTGGGTTGGGGGTGTCACAGAAGTAGCTCTTTGACAACGGGGTGTGTGTGTGTGTGTGTGTAAGAATTTCAGTATTGTAATAACCAGCATAGCTGAAATGCTAGGTGAAGTGTTACCCGGAATGGCCAGTAACACATCAGATTCTCTCATAAAACCACAAACGTGGTTAAGAGCATGGACTCCAGGTTTAAGCCCAGTTCTACCACTCATGACCTGTGTGACTATTACCCAGTTATTTAACCTCTCTGTGCCTCGGTTCCCTCAGTTCCCAGTTCCCTTACTAGTAAAATGAGGAGAATGTAGGGTTGTTGAGAGGATTGTATGAATTGCTAAAGTGTGTAGGACAGAGTCTATCACAGAATACTCTTTCTGTGTTTAAGTAAATTCCTTTTTCCCATTACATAGACTTCAAACCAGAATTTCCACTTTCTTAAATTAGGCTTATTTTTCTTTGATTCAGTTCACAAACTATACTTCCATAAGCCTCATGTGTTTTAGCTATAAACATTGCCAGTCATACATTAACTCAGTGATTATTATTGTGGTAAATGGAGAAAATTTGGGACTTACCATAATTCTCTAGAAGTTTAAGAGGTTAATGAGTAGTTATGAAGTCAAATAAACAAAATTTAGATTTAATGTTGGAACAGATCTAAAGTGGGAAATATAGTTTTGTATCTTTTTAGAAGAATTGTTGATTATTTTAAATAAATCAGCTTTGAGGTAACAGGAACATAATGAACACATTTTTTAATTTAAAAAGAAAGTTATTTTGTTTAACTCTTCAATGAACCTTAGTGTGGAACATGGTACAATAACAACTTATTTTTGGAAATTATAGCTCCATACCCAGCCACTGCCCTTGGGGAGGAGTTATACATATTTATGATTTATGTTGGAAAATTTACTTGGTTGTTGCTGAGCCCCATTTGTTTCTGAATTATCAAAATATGCGATATTGTAGCTATTGCGACAATTCACGGTTCATGTTAATTTCCTATTGCTGCTCTAACATAAATGTAGTAGCAACCTCAGATTTATTCTTACACTTCTGGAGTTCAGAAGCTTAAATAGGAATCTTCTGTGGGCTCTAGGGGAGACCCTGCTTGTTCCCTCGCCTTTTCCAGCTTCTAGAGACTCCTGCACGCCTCGGCTTGTGGCCCCGTGCTTCATCTTCAAAGCCGGCGGTGTGGCATCTTCTCTCCCTGACTCTGCTTCCTGCTGCTTCTGTCGTCACATCACCGTTTCTCTGTATCTCTGATTTGCCCTCCTGCCTCCCTCATATAAGAACCTTCCCGATTATATCACTGAGCCCACCCAGATAAGCTCCCTATCGCGAGATCTTTAACTCAATCACATCTAAAGTTCCTCTTACCTTGTAAGGTGACTGTATCTGCAGGTTCTGGGTGATGATCGGACATCCTTGGAGGTCTATTATTCAGCCTACCACAATATTCATATTAATTTTTCTTAGGCCCTGTCATTGGTTCACTGACTACATTAAAAAAAAAAGTCTTTCTCTTAGAATAAATAATGCAAAGTGCTTCAGAAGTTCCAGATTATTATTATTTTTTTTTGATAAACTGAATAAATATAAACAACTGTCACTTCTTTCTTCTTTTTTTCCTTTCATTCCAGATCCTGGGTGTTTGGCTGACCTACAGATACAGGAACCAGAAAGATCCTCGCGCTAATCCCAGTGCATTCCTTTGAGATGATAACGAGAATTTTTCGTATTCTGATCTTGTTCATAGCTAACTTTAAGTTAACGCTAATTTGCCTGTTTAAGGAAATATCTGAAAAATTATATTATTGACAGTGGAATTATATATTTTTACTCTTATGTTTCCCTAAATGTTTTTCTTTTTCCATTGCTGACAGATAATGGAAACTTGTGCTCTCCTCTGAACCTCAGTGGTACCTTTAATCTACTGTATTCTCAGTGTCTGGCACTGTCCACTGTGGCCTTTCTTAGCATTTTTACCTGCAAAAAAACTTTGTATGGCACTATTGTGTTGATTATATTATAAATCTAAATATACATCTCACTGGAATAATGAATTGTATGTAGCATTGTGCTGTGTAGATAGTTCCTACTGGAAAAAAAGAGTTCAAGTTTATGAAAGCCAGTCAATATAAGATTCTATTATGTTAAGTTCAGAATGGGAAATCCAGATTCTCACATTTCTTTGTCTTTTTTAGGAAGTATGTATTGTGGTGAAAACTGTTAACATAAAAGTGATAATTTAGTTCTAGTAGTCTTTTATGATTATACTAATGTATTCTAGAAATAGCTATGTCCTTAGGAAAGTGTGGTTTAGTTTTTGATTTTTACAGGTAAGTGCAAAGGAAATGGTCTTATGAATGTGCTAATGTGTGGCATTTGCCTTCAGCCTTCAAAATGGAATCACTTTGAGAAATTCAGAAAGTATATATAATCTTGGTATTCTTTTATAATAATTTGAAGTCCAAAAGACTGTGTTTTTAAACAAGTTACTATTAATGCATTGGCCCACGTAGCAAAAAGATATTTGGTTATCTTACAAATTGTTAAATACTTTTTTCATGAAATTTTCTCAGTATTGTAACAGCAACTTGTCAAATCCCAGCATATTTGAATGTGACCTCCCATAATTTGAAATTAAAATAGTATTGTGGTTCTGTATATTATGTTAAAAAATTAAAGGATGAAAACCTTTCTTCGTGTATAAGTGTTTGAATTAAAAGAAAGTAATGGAAGAATTGATACATGAAAAGTGAAGTAGAATTCTTTTTTTTATGCTTTGGATTCTCTTTAACCTAAAGCTGAGTGTTGCTATTTTAGTATATAATCCAGCCATAGAAATGAATTTCCAACTCTAATGTCTACTGGTAGTCATCCAAAATCCTTTCTTAAATGTTTCAGTGTTTAATATGTTTTCCATAGTAAGAATTGTTTTGTAAAAGAGAAGTCATTCATATTTATTTGGGAAAAATAAATACGTTCTTCTTGTTATCGAAAATAACCAATTTCTCGCATTGTATGCAGTATATGGCATTTTATTTGTAATTGTCTTGATGGGTTTTAGACTAAGAAAGCTGGTAAATGGTTGATCGGTAGAACTTTAGAGGGTGTGTGTGTGTGTGTGTGTGTGTGTGTGAGAGAGAGAGAGAGAGAGAGAGAGAGAGAGAGACAGACAGACAGACAGACAGACAGACAGAAACAGAATTCCATGACTGAAAGACTGGCCAGTCTTTCAAGAAAACTGAATCATGCAATTCCTGTAATGTTGTAGGGGAGGTATATCATTTTCCCTCTAGTCTTCTGAGTTCTTGGCTGAGACCCCGTGTAATAAAAGACAGATGAACAAGAAAAAAACAAGTTTATTCACTTGTATACCTCATGTATACATAGGAGATCCTGGAAAGACTGAGTAACTTTCCAAGATGGCCCAAGCCATCTTAGGTACCATTTTTTGCTGAAGACAAAAAAGATGTGTGTGTGTGTGTGTGTGTGTGTGTGTCAGTTATGGGAGTTACCAGGAAGTGAATGGAAGAGTTTGTTAGGCAGAATTGTCAGTGACTGCTCCAGCTGATAAGAATATTTTGTGCTTTAGTGTCATCTTTCTGATGCAGAGGAGACACCCTACGAATGGAGATTTCCTTTATTACTGTTAATTTCCCTTATAAAAGGGTAAACTTCTCTGTGTTCAGAGCTCCTCCTATGTCTGCTGTTTTTCAAAAATAATCAGCTCAAAAGGATATGCCCAAGAGGAATATTCTTGGGGGACGGGAGGGGCCAGGGAGCTGTATATTTTGGTATCTTTAAGTGCCATATTGAGTTTTGGACAACCCAAACAAAGTTCCTACTTATACTATAAAATGAGATTATAAGTGACGCATGAAGGAAGTGAGACTTTTGAACTCTCGCTTCCTTTAAGGCATTTTATTTGCTTTGTTCCCTGTTTGCTTTGTGACATTTTGAACTTCGCATGAGTTTCTGGAATCTTCTAACATAATATTTTCCTTGGTACGAAGGATTATATGTGGAAACGGATATTTCAGAGATAACCAACGCGTAGCCTTGGTTTGTGCTCTAATTGCAGAGGCCTTAATTTGGGTCCACCTAATTACAAATCAGGGCCTGGGAAGCATGCATGCGCCTTTAGGGCTGTAAATTATAGAATTATAAGAGTGGGTAATTGCTGGTGGTTAGCCACTCAAGAAATAATATACTCTTAAGTACCAAGAAGAGCAGCCTTGTCAGATTAATCTAAGCTTTCTGTTCCCTCAGGCAGATCTAAAGGTTATAGATTATCCTGTCTCTTCTGGGAGGTCTCTCTGATCTTCTTGGGTACAGAGAGATACAGCTTCCATTCTACAGTGTATTATAACAGCCTGCTGGAAAAGCCTCTGAAAGGGTCTGTCCTGAATCCCAAATGGCTGCTGATGAGCCTGGGGAAGTCAGGCTGATCCCAGAATTCCGGGAGGACCACTGCCTGTGGGCAGAGAAATACTGCCACAAACACAGCCTCAGAGGAGGGTGAGTTTCAGATCAGAATCTGTCCTCGAACTACAACAAATGGCTGTAAGGCAAGCTCAAAATCCTGGAGCTCCATGCCCCGCCCCTAAACCTAGCATTTATTTAGAAAAGGGGCTTTATAACTTTTATACATTTCTCTATTCCCTGTTTACATGTTCTACGTAGAGGAAGATTTCTTAGAACATTCGTGCAGTCAGTCTTAATGGTAAAGGTAAAATTTTAGTTAGAGAATAAGATGCTAATCCAAAGGAAAACTGTTAGACCGTAATTTCTAAAATCTGAGCACATTGGCATAAATTCATCCCAGATACTCTGTTTTCTAAGCAGCCATGAGATTGGTATGAAAAGCAGTTCTCTGTGTTCAACCTAAGTAATATCCTCCTCCTATAATTTTCTTAAATTTTTTTTTAACCCTGTTAAAATTTTTTCATTCTTTTGAAAATACACTGAATAAATACATGAAACTACTTTTTAGCTGGTACTGAAAAGTTAGAATCACATTTTTACATAGTATATTTCACAGGCAAAAACACTTTCAGGCATGGCGATTACACAAATGTAATCATTCATTCACATGTTGATTGTTTTATTAGTGATGACGTTATAGTTACCAACCAAGTTTTCTTGCAGGTTTCTGGATGAGTGAGGATTTGTGTAAAGTTGTTCTGCACTTGGTTATGTTTGGGGCTGGCAGTTTTTACCGCTGGCTCTCTCTATGCCAAGTGCAATTACAAAATGTGTTGTTAGTGAATGTTTTCTGAACCATTTTAAGGAAACAACCAACAGTGCCTTCTACCCCACCCAGGGAGGGAGAGAGAGAAAAGAAAACAGAGTTCTTGATGTTGGAGTTTTTCTGGAATGTCAGATCTCAACCTGGCAATTGTAGTCATTGAAATACCTCTTGAGACAGTAGAAAAGGAGACAATCAGATGCTCTTGCCCTGTGCCAGGCAGGCTACTTCTCATCTACTCAGGAAAATCAGCTTTGGAATGTTGTTTTCAAATAAAGGCTTAAGGGAGTTAGTTGCCTGTTAAAGTATGTCGAAGAATGGACTTTGATATCATTTGGAGGGCAAAACCACTTTTGCTTACTTTCAGATTCTGTGTTTTACAGGTAGATGAGGTCATAACTTGACAAGGGGCTTTTTAGTAAGTTGAGCTGACTTTACTTGAACTTTGAAGTCTGCCTCATTTGTGAGGCACTGGAGAAAGTTCTGTTCTTGCCTTAGAGCTTTTTCTGTTCTTTGCCCAGCTACTATTCTTGCCAGTGATTGCTGAATATAGCCACTTAGGATTACTGAATGTGTAAAGCACATGAAAAACCAATGCCGAGCTAGATGGCCATAATCATTTGAAGAAGACTGTGGCTCCAAACGGGTAAAGATAGTTTAATCAAACATATTGACCTTCCATGTAAAAGATGATTTATGTTACCAACTTCTTAAAAAGTTGGTTCCTCTGTCCCCCCTCCACCCCCTCAGAGCTATGGGGCCTCAGGTAAAACTGATAAAATGTTTACTATGGGAAAACATATGTACCAGAAAACACTGTAACCATTTTTAAGTGTATAATTCACTGTCATTAAGTACATTCACACTGT
Organism: Eonycteris spelaea; assembly: GCA_003508835.1. Classification (NCBI taxonomy): domain Eukaryota; kingdom Metazoa; phylum Chordata; class Mammalia; order Chiroptera; family Pteropodidae; genus Eonycteris; species Eonycteris spelaea. Next base: position 11,310,618 of record PUFA01000027.1, read on the forward strand.
TCCACGGTTGTCATCATCCACTTCCACAACTCTTTCACCTTCCCAAACTGAAAACCTATACCTGTTACATGGTAACTCCCACGCCCCGCCCCCTTCAGATCCTGGCAATCTCCAGTTTGTATTCTGTCTATGTATCGGACTACTCTAGCTACCCCATATGAGTGGAGTCACACAGTAGTTCCTTTGAAACTGGTTTCTTTTGTTTACCATGATGTCTTCGAGGTTCATACATGTAGTCTATATTAGAATTTCCTTCCCTTTAAAGACTAGAGAATATTCCATTGTGTATGTATAACACATTTTGTTTATCCATTCAGCCATCATTGAATATTTGGGTTGCTTCTGCCTCCTGGCTGTTGTAAATGATGCTATGAACATGAGCATACGAATATCTTTTCCCTATTTACAGTTAGTTTGTGCACATACTCAGGAATGGAATTACTGAATTGTGAAAATTCTTTTCCTCCCAATAACCCTCAGAGAACTTTCTAAATGGAATATTTTACCTTTTTTAAGTACACATAGGCTACCAATTTATAAGAAGGGAGTCGGGAGTCCAATCCCTCTGGCGATATTTTTGCTGAGGATTTTTATGTCGTTAAATCAACAATATAGCCTCAGAATCAATTAGGGAATAGCTCTGTCAAAGTACTGCGAGATAGAAAAGTATTTAAAATACATCATCTGCTCTGGAGAAGTTAATAATGCCAAAGGATCTATTCAGAAAAGGAGCTAGCTAAAAAAGTTATTCAAGACAAGAAAGAAATAATTGTACAGACCACCATTGCCATTCAGGGGCTAAATAAGTCAGTGGGGGTTGGGTGTAAAAGAATTCCGTACAGTGATGAATGTGAGATTATTCAATATGTCGTAAGGAAGTTAATATAGAGTTTTGATTTTTGTCAGACAATAAAGAGTTAAAGTAGCTAAAGCTACTCCCCTATTGATGCCTTGCCCTCTCAGTTTTTCCAAAGATAAGTAGTGACCTCTGATCTCTGCCTGCATAGACAGGATTATCACTGCCCTTTGTTCTTCTCTCAGTCACATTTTGGTGAAGAAGATGGGAACAATTCAACTGAATTTATTTCAGGCCAGGCCCCTGAAAGCTTGAGAGCGAACACACGTATTATACGGCTAATTTTCAGGATTTCTTTAACTTATATGTGTTCCTGGGTTCAGATGTTCTTGGAATGACCATTAGTCTGAAGGAGAAACTACCTGCCAGAGGCTTTCTCTGAAAAGATCCAGCTGAGCAAAATCTAACTAAAATTGAATTACTAAATTAAAGTGTGGACATAGCATAGGCGTTTTAGGCCAGGGGTGTCTTAAATTTAGGTGACTGCTTTTCTTGGGATGCCTTCGACATTGTCTTTCACACTAAAGCATACTGTTTGACGCTGCTGTTGGTTACGCTAATGTCTACCTCTAGTCACCCGGTGAGAAGCTATGGTGAGGTGAGATGATAACTTTGACTGTCTTTGGTCTTCAGTGCTTGAACTAGTTTTCTCTTGTCCCCTCTTTGAACATTTTTTGTCCAGAAGTCCTTTTGGTGAATGAACCAAACAGGTTTTCTGTGAAAGACCAAGTTTGGGGAAAAAAAGATAAGTTCGAACACCCCCAAAAGGATTTATTTTTTTTTTTAAAGTATGGCTCACTAAGGTAGTATACAACATTTTTTTCCTACATGTTTACTTGCCACCAAATTAAACAAACAAACAAACAAACCAGCTGTTATAACATTAAACCATAATCTAATCAGCATGACCACCAGTGCTTCGGCTTCCTCCAGGGTCTGCTGGTATCTCTCCTCTGGTTCCAAGTGTCAAGGCCTAGTGCAGAGGGAAAACCTTGCAAATTTTGTCTTTTCTCTACAATTCAGTCTTCAGCAACTTGAGAGCTTTCTTCATGTTGTCGAGTACTGATGGGAGAAAGGAGAGTCAAGACGTGACCAGAAATTGTACTAATAGATAAAATAAACCCCCAAATTTGGGTACTCGATTGTTTAAGGGGGGCTGTGTTATCCTATGGGGAATAGTTGGTAATCTAATTGTAATTTTTTTTCCTAAAATTATGTGAAATGGCTTTATATCACAGTCCAGTTATTTTCAATATTAAATGCCTTTTCTGCAAGGCACTATGATGTTACCTATGCAGGAGACCCGCCTTTAAGGGGTCCAAAGTCTTATTAAGATAATGTGCTGTTATTTTCAGATGGTCAGTACTTGGGCTGTGCTTTCGCTGGTCTTCCCAGTCATTGCTGTGACCAAGAGTGAAGTACTTTTCTATCTCTCTGCTGCCAAGACACAGCCTCAGAATCTTTCCCCAAATAATGTTTTAAGTCAGTACCCCTGATGCGAATTTCTGGAATGATGAAAAATATTCAGTGCCTTTGCATCAAGGACTTGAAACGTGGTTAGTGTGACTGAGGAAATAAATTTTAAATTATACGTAATTTTAATATTAAACAGCTACAGGTGGCTAATGGCTAACATATTGGGCCATGTCGTTCTAGGCCACTAGTCATTGAGCAGAATTGGTTCTTAGGACAAAGCCCAATTTTCTCCCCAGGAGGACTAATTAGGTGTCACAAGTAGCGTTTCCCATCAAGGTATTTCATCTGCCTCGAGTCCCTCTTGCTCTCTCCCCCCCACCTCCCCCATTTTATGGCAACCCCAGAGGATGTACCTTGGCAACTCTTTGAAGCCATCTTTACTACTGATCTTTGAGACTGAACTTAATTTTAACTTCAACAAAAGAGACTAAATGATTTCAGTTTCATTATTTGGGGGGGGGGAAGCATGTGGATCTACAACTATTGTACTAAATTCTGAGGTAGAAAGAGTTGTATGTTAGCGTGCCTAAGAGAAGATCTGAAAGCAGGTAATATGCTCATAGAATCCTCCTAGAGAAAAAGATACCTGATCAAAATAATTCATCTTCAATTGAGATTTAAAGAAAAATGAGATCAAGGTGAAAGTGATTCGCCTGAGGAGGAGACTAGTTAGGGTCAAACTGATTCTCTGGTGTCCCTGAGCAGGACTTTCCCTTCCTCATGGTTGTGTGGCCTCTGCTGCCAGCACAGCTCCATAGAGCTGTTCATCGGCACAATAGAGATGAGAGATGTCCAATGGCCTTAGCACTTACACAGAGCTGCGTCGGAAGGTTCGTAAGCGTAGAGACGATTTGAGTATCTTCCAGTGATGTCGGCTCTAACTGTCAGGGATGGGTCTGTAAGGAAAAGAGAGAGGGCATAGAGTGCTATGTTTCCAAGGAACGTCTATTGTTTGACATAGCTCAGTATTTGTCTTGTCCTATAAAAGGAACGTAGGATGGCATCTACTCCAACCATTCTGCAACCCAGCCTCCAGCAGTAAGGACCCTAAAGCCCTGCTGGGATCCATCAACAGCCCCACATGGTTATTTGTGGAGAGGATTATGAATCCTGCTGTCTTATCTGTAGCAACCTGAAGATGGGATATTATCTTTGGGGTGGTGTTTTGGTTTTGTTGAAAACATTGGCATTCTCTATCAAATTATTTTAAACTTTTGAAATGATTGTGTTGTAATTGTAATGTGTTTCCAGGGGCAACCTAGATAATTAGAAACAACATCCAAATGCTTAGTGTTTAAAATCAAGTTTGGTTGGTTTGTTTTAATGAATAAAAGAAAGTAAGCCCTTAAGAGCAGCAAAGGTCAAATGAGCATGAAACAACCCTATTTCTTACTTTATTGTTAACTAGTTGCATTTTGAAAATAGAGATTTAGGAGTCATCCCCTATGTATTGTTTAAACCGGTTTTTTTTTTCATGTTTTATATTTAACTGGAAATTATCTATCAGACAGAAAGGTATTTTTGATACAAGGTACATCTAACAGGGAGGTAGTGCTGGGATACACAGAAGTCTAGAAACCTCAGGTGATTAAAGAAGGTGCACGTCGTGAAATCTAAGTAAAGAGGACATGTGAGAAGCACCTGCTTGTTCGCAGAGTCTGTCACAGCATTTGAGTGGACAGGCTCTGCTATTTCAGAATATTGGACTGGGATCAACATAAATGACAAGAAACAGACATTCTTTTGTTTCAACAGAAACTGACGACCAGCTACTGCGTGCAAAGGATACGAACAGCTGGTCTGATCTTGGTAATAAGTTAACATAAAAGGCTTTTAAACACCCAGCCATTGGCTCACAATCTGGGCTGCACAATGGAATCACCTGGGGAACTTTGAAAAATACTGACACTGCATCTCACCCCTAGAGATTCCAATTTAATTGGTCCGAGGCATGGCCTGGGCAGCTTGAGTTTAAAATCTTCCAGATGATTCTAATGTGCAGACAGTGTGGAGAACTGCTGAGCTGGAGTTGTTTCTTATGACTGCAGGAACCAAACACGGGTTAAAATTCCTTTAGATGGGAAAACTGTGAACAGAATTCCTGTACAAGGTAAGACTGGATGTCCTATTAAGTCTCTCTCAGTTCCAAGGGTTCTAAATTTTCTAAGTCCTAACAAAAACAAATCTATAAGGCTATAGTTCAGCCTCTCTCCTTCCTTCACTTTTTATTCCTCATTTGTACATTTAACATAAACTTGGAGGAATTACAAAGGTGAACTCCTTAAATTAGAGTGAGCTCTTTTATGTGATGGGTTTAATTATAGACTTTAAGTCAGTAAGATTTTGATCAAAACCAAACTCAATTAATTTGTTGTCATTTAAGAAATATTTATTGTTAACCTACCACAGGGTGTTGCTGAAAATGTGATGGTGAGCAGAAACAGGGACAGTCACTACCACATGTTGTTTATAGTCCCATGGGGGAAATATTTATTAAACAATCACCTAGTAAATGTTAAATTATGACCGAGGAAAGTATGACCATTGAAAGAAACATTGTGACACAAAAGTGCTTTGTGCAAATTTGATCAGGTCAGTGAAAAGCAATGATGACTTGGGGACTTAACCAGGTGACTTGAAGTCGCAGAGGGAGAGTAGGAAAGGCTTTTCAGCAGACAGAATAGCATATGACAAGTTCCAGTAACAGGAACATGCCTATTTGATTTTTTTTTTCAGCTCATATTCCTAACTTCCCTAAAATAATTGTCAACATTGTCAGAAAGAAAAGGCCAACACACAAACTGAAAGTCTGCCTGATTAAAAATAAGTATTGACAGACCCGATGTATTTGGGAAAATGACTAATGGGTTTAAACAGTTAACAGGGTGTGTCCTGCTCAGATGTGTTTCTGGCAGAAGATGAAAAATTAAAATTAGCATATGAGGGAAAGTGCTGTGAAAATAGCTAGAAGACCACATTTTCTAATGAAAATACTTTGTGAAACTTAAAAGAACGTCAGACCCCTCATTAGAGCTTTGTGGTGGCATTGGCCGTGGTGAAGTGGCAGATAAGGGCGACGAAGACTGAGGAAGAGAAATGGCCATGCTTGTATAATTTTCAGAGTGCGTTTCATCGCATTGTTACTTTTACTTACCAACAAACATAATTCTGGGGACGTACTGGCCATCAGGAGAAAGGTGTTTGTCAGTTGTTTCATACTAAGATTTAAAATTAAAAACAGTTTTTAGTGTGTTTCCTCGTTATTTTCAAGCTTGCTAATGCAAAATGTGTCCATTACTGTACTAGGCATCTTAAGATCATGTAAGGCACATCTCTTCCACTAAGAGTTTATAATGTAGATGGACAGACAAGTTACATGCATGAAATAATCTTAGTGCAGAATGTGATGCAGCACAGGCGGTAAAGCGCCGAACGTATGGGATAAACAACAAAAAAGTTTAAGAAGGAAGATTTGGAAGGAGTTATAGTATTCAGGGAAGACATCTTTATGAAGGAGGAGGAAATAGACTAATGAAAAGAAGCAGAAGTAATTTTTGAGACATTGACAGAAACACAGGATTATCTTGAGCACCCATCTATCCAGTTATCAATTTTTTATTTAGAAGTTTATTTAGCAATATATAGCACTTATCACTCAAAGATGCATAACCTATTGGGAGATGCAGGTAGGAAAATGAATAATGGGAACTAGTGGATGCAATGTTATAATAGAGGATATGCGGATGCCGTGGGTGCCCAGAGTAGGACATATAAACCAGTGTGCAAGTCCTTTCTATTAGGACTTTATGAAGTGAGGAAGGAGGAATCTTAAAAAATGAATAGAAGTCAGTTTCGGAAAAGGAGATCATTGCAGGCAAAGGGGAGAGATTGTGCATGCTAGAAATGGATGGCATTTTTCTGATAATTTTTTCTAATAATTTAGTGTTTGGAAAAGACTAAAATATATATGAGGTGGTGGTGAGAGAAGATGCTGGAGAGCTCCTCATGAATGACCTTGTGCACTGTACTTCAGTGTTTGCATTTGTTCATAAATAGAGAAGACCCAGAGGAGGGATGTTAGAAGAGGTACCGTGGTTTTGGAGTGATTAACTTGATGGCCACATAGGATTAGATGGAATTTATCTTGTAGGCAGGGAGCCATTTAGTAATATTGCAATAAGCTAAGCAAAGTGAACAATTCTTCCACTAAAATGGTGGTTCTTTTACAAAGAAGTGACCGATAACAAAAATATTTAAAAGTTAGAACTGCAGGGCTTTGTGACTGCGGGAGGAGAGTAGGAGAGTTCAATCTAGAATAACACGTTCTGTAAAATAGGCAATAGGGAAAGAAGAGCTATTTGAAAAGCCTGGATAAAGCTGATAAATTCAGCGTCAAATATGTTGAGTGTAAGCTAATTATGGGATGTCTGGAAATGGTTGCATACATAAGTTGAAACTCGTTGCATGCTTGGGTAAGAGGTGGGAATTATCAGTGCGTGGACATTGATTAAAGGTGATGTCGATGATGTTGCTCATAGAGACTATGGAATATGAAAACAAGGAATATTTCAAATAGCGATTCACCAAGGCACTATTATTAGGGAGTGGAAGGAGGAAGAGGATCCTGTGGAAGGGAGGTGAGGAAGAATTTCTGGGTAGATGCTCTTTTGAAGAAGCCAACTTGCCAGCCTGTGAAGAGTATGAGAGAGGGGGCTGGGGGTTGGGGGTGGGGAACTGACTCAGGGTTATGGTAGACTAAGGCAAAAAGCTAGAACATCAGGAGAGGTCGTGGTGATGAAGTTAGTGGGAATGCATGAGGATAAACATGATTAGATTTTGATTGTCAGAGAGTCTGTTTCAGGGAGAGAGGAGACAAAGGCTAAGAATGTATATAAAGCAGCCAGGACTGCAGGACAGGGCACAGGAAGTCATTTGCAAAATACAAATACCTTCAGTTATTACAGCAACAGAGAATATCTAACCACAGGAGAGTATTTTTCTGACAACCTAAAATTATTAATTACTAAATAAAACATTAACCTGAAATATAGATTATTAATAAAGTATTATTTTTCTCTTTAGTCTTCGAGATGAGATATTTGGAACAAATCCCAGTTCATGCAGTGTGATTAAAATGTATAGGAAAAATGAATCATTCTGTTCAAATCATGAGCACTGGAGAAATGTCAGTGATGGTGAAAAGTACACTTACAACTAGATTAATGAGGACAAACTGCTCTGCCAATTTCTGGATTTCTTTATTTTCAGCAAACATTTTCTTTAAAGCTGTAATACAAAGAAAAATCATTACGCATGCAACTCATCACCAGTTAAAACCATTGTTCTCTGTTATATTTTAAGTTGAACTGTATTTTTAACACAATATTCAATTTTACCCTTTCAGACAATGATAGTGAAGAAATATCTAGGCCATTGACTACCTTTGCTTCTTACCATTCACCCATTTATTTATTTATATTTATATTTATATTATTATTATTATTATATATTATATTATCTATTTATTTATTTATTTATTTTTTCAGCCCAGATTTATTGAGTGGCTAGTCTGTGGTAAGCACTGTTTTATGCGCTGGGGATAGAGAAGTGAAAAAAAAAGTTTTTTTTTTTTCCATAGAACTCAAATACTTGTGTAGGACATAGACCATAAACAAGTAAACATATATGTATCTAATAATTTAGGTGGATATATGTACTTTGGAGAAAAACAAAGCAAAGCAAGAGTTTTAAGAGCTATAGAATCAGGGTAGACCTCTCTGAGGAGGCTGACATTCAAATGAGAGAGTTATCTATTCTAAGATTTGGGGAGTATGTCACACTAGGCAGAAGGGATAAGAAAAATAGTCCTGAGGTGTAAATGAACTCAGATGTTTGAGGAAAAAGCACAAAGTCCAGGCTAGCTGGAGTGAAGATTAAAAAAAAAAAAGGAAGAGTGGTAAGAAAAGATGGTACCCAGTATCCAGTACTCAGTACCCAGAGCCAGTACCCAGATCACGTCCAGCCTTATTGGCCACAGTCAGGCATTTGGATTTAATCTGACCCTTGATGAGAAGTCACTAGTGATAGGATCTGATTTATGTGTAACAGCCTCATTCTGCCTTCTGTTTTGAGAGCTGACTATAGGTGACCAGTTAGATAGCTATTATAGTCTAGATAAGATGCAACCTTGGTTTGGACCACGGGAGTAGCAATAAGACAACTGGGAAGTGGTTAAATTTGAGCAGGAGCTATATACTATACAGATCCAGTGCAAAATAAAAAAATATGAAGCCCGTTGTTCAAAAATTATTAAGAATTTGAAGACAGAGACGACAAAACTTTAAACCAAGCATGGAAACCTGAGAACTGGGCCCTGTGCAACTGCACAGTTGCATGAAGCTGGTGCTGACTTTAGGCTATATTTTAGAGGTAAAGCTCATGTAACTGCTGATGTGTTGGATGTGGAGTATAAGAGAAAGCAAGAAGTCAAGGATGAATCATAGAGCTCGTTTTTGTTTTTGTTTCAAGATCTGCACCAATGATTAACATAAAATGTGGAAATATTTGAAGTTACTTTAAAATATCTTTTTACTACATGAAATACTATTTTCTATTCAACCGTGCTAGGTGCTAAGGATAGAAAGATGAGTGATCTAAACCTTGGTCCTAAAGCTAAAAGCCTATAAAGGAAATTATATTTAGAAGAATAAATTACCTTGACTGTGTGGGCATTCATCCAAGTGATGAATAATCATCAAGGGTTTGTTGCTTTAAGAGAAAACGAGATTGGGTAATTTTTAATGAGCAGGATTTCATGTATAGCTAAGTAACACTAGAGGGTGCTCTTGAGAGCTCGGGAGAACTCTGTGTGACCCTTGTTATTTTTACCTTGTCTTAGATTTATATAAGGCTTCTTCATACGTCTGAGTCCAGATGAGTTGATCACCCCAACCTAAAACAAAATGAACCAGTGTATTTAAAGCTATTATAATTTCAGATCCAAAGCTGTTGAAAAGCTTTGGTGGTAAAGACTGGAAATATATACTTACACGAAAGAAGAAAGCCTCTAGAGAAAATAGAAATAATTACAAAATTTGATAAATCTAGAAAGAACAGCTACAGAAATACGTTCAGTGCACAAGTCTCAGCTTCTCAATTTAATAGCATCGGAAGCTGACAAGAGGCTGACCCTACCTCTGGAGAGGGTCTGGGGCAGTTTGGGTGGAGAGTCCCGTGTGTCCTTCTTAGCTCCCTGTTTGACTGTGGTGTCTTTAGCCAGAGTGTAGGAGAGGGCCACCAGGAGTAAGAACGTTGATACCGAAATCTTCTCCATGGCAAATCTGATATGGAAAACAGGAAAATATCAATAAGACAAGAGGAAATTCGGTCTTTAAAATCTTCGGACTGCATCACCACCATGGGATACAACAGGAATTGAGGTTTAGCTGAGATTGAAATCATGAAAAATCAGTGAAAAACTACCTTCTACAGAATTTTCCTAAGAATGCAGTGTGACTATCTATCATCCGTCTGTCTGTCTACCTACCTATCTACTATTGTCTGTCTGTCTGTCTATCTATCTACCATCTACCTGTCTATCATCTAGCTTTATACAGATGTAAATAAACTGATGTAGATCTTTATAGAAATCTACAAACACAGATATAGTATATTTTAAGAAAATAAGTAGATGTATATACTCTTATAACTAAGGAAATTTGCATTTAAATTCTATACTTAAACATTTTTAGTGTTGGAAGGCACCTTATAGATTACCTCTTTTTTTTTTAATCACTTCCCTAAATGCCTCATTTTATAGATGAAGAATCTGAAATTCAGAGGGGTGAAGATTTATGGGATGGGTGTAGAACCAAGGCTCCAGGATCTTGCCCTTTTGCAGCTCTGGCTCCCATTTTTCCATCCTGAAACAATTACTCTAAACATACCTAGTTCTTTAGCCTTCTGTTAAAAGGGGGACATTGCCATTAAAAAATAAGATCTGAGTAAAATGATTCCTTATTTTATTTAAAATCTGCAAAGTTTGTCACTTAACTGCTGTGAAGAAGGTGCCTGTGAACAGGAATGTGAATGGCAAGATAAGGTCCATGAATGAGTGAGGGAGACAGCAAGCCAGCAAAGTGAGCTCACTAGCCAATCGCTACTGTTATCCAGACACCATAACATGCAAACCTGAAGACTTGGGATTTTTAGTAGAGTCAAAGACTGAAATTGCTTAAAATTAAATACCTAACATTGGTGTAGGTTTTTAATGAAAGCAAATACGCTCTGAACAGGAAGCAGGATGGACTATCAATGCTTCGTATTTTTAAGGGAAAAGTTCCCCATGTTCTGATGGCTTGAGTGGAACCCTTTGCCAAGTGTTAGCTGATTTTTAAAAAGTGTTACTAAATCACCAAATCCAGATGATGCCTTGTATTAAACTGACCAATTGTCTAGATCATAATACATAGCCACAGAATGTCTTACTCAAAAAATAAAAACAAAAAAAAAGCAAAGATACACTTCCTTCATTTTCTACACTGATAAAGATGTGGAAATGCCAAGGACAATTTTTGTATCCTAGTGTTCTGCAGGAACAATTCAAATGTACCACAAGTCAACAATTTTCAGCCTTCTTAGTATAAAGACTTATTGTTAATGTTAAAAAAAAAAAACAACCCAGGAACTTTTATGGGAGAATAATCGTACTTTTTAAATATTAGTTGATTCAGAAACATCATAGCAAATAGCTACTTTGGCTTTATGAACAAACATTTGATTTTGTATTTTAGTTATAATAACAGCATCTATGTGTATTAAAAAAAATAATTGTAAACTGGTGGTGAAGCATTTTACCCCTTTAGTTCATTGACAGTTCTTGTTGTGCAAGTGGCACTTAATAGCCCTTGTGATAGCTCCACAACTTACAGGTTAGAACTGTCGATGTTATGGTAGGACAACTCAACAAAGACTAATAAAACTCCTGCTGTACAAACATCCTGCTGTGAGCTGACTTTCTGAGATTCATTCTATCGAATTTTCATAATAGACCCTGCTCAGCAAACTTCCTGCCTAATCCTCCCCAAAACAGAATGCTAACAATGGAAGATATTGACAATTTAGACACACAAATACTCTCTCTCTTCTCTCTCTCTCTCTCTCTCTCTCTCTCTCTCTCTCTCTCTCTCTCTCTCTCTCTTCTCCTCCCCTCTCCCCCTCTCCCCCTCTCCTCTACCCCTCTTTCTCTCTTTCTCTCTCCCTCCCTTTCTTGCACTTTTTACTGGTTGCCCTAACTCTGTGCTCTTATCTTTGGCAAGGAATGAACTTGCAGGTTTCAGTATTTCTATTCATAAATGCTTCCGGAAAGCCCAAATCTCTCCTCTTATATTCTATCCCATGAATTTAAAGATTGAAGATGCAACAAGAACATCTTTACACTAGATAGCGAAGAACTGTTTTTTCTGACTTGCAATGATATTCTGAACTGCAGTTCCAAACAAGCAATCTGAGCTAAAGTTTCCTAGTCTTGTGGGCCTTGCTTTAAGCAGTGGGAGAGAAACGGAGCATTACCTGGTGACCAGTGCACAGTGACAGAAGACCCTGGGCCCTGTCCCAGGTTTGAAAACATGTAGAGTTCATCTACTCTTACACCTCTTATTTCCCAAGGGAGAAATCATTACCTTGCATCAGCTCAGGAACGGAGCACTCTGCCAGCTCTGGCCAAAGAAAGGCCCTAGTAAACCTTTGGTGAAAATTTCATTTATTCTCTTTTCAAATCCCATTCTATTGCCCTTTCACTTCTACCTTTCACTTCTCTGTTGATTGCCTGCAACTTTACGCAGTAATCAAAGGCCAAAGCTTGCTCTGAGCACTCCAATGTTATTGTCAGGAGCCTTACCTGGAGTTCCCCACCCACCTGTCTGTGTGAGCCAGGTGGCCTCTGTGCCGTCCAAGTTTCCTAGTGTGCCAGCTCTGCCCAGCCTCTATTTATGCACCGGAGCACACCTCAATCCCACCCACTAATCTCTATTTACATGTTGCAAACTCAGAGAGGAACTTTGCTTTTCCCAAGCAATTGTCTCCTTTGGGGTAAAGATTTCCTTTCTTTTTTTTTTTTTTTAAAAAATAACGTTGCAAAGGGTATGCTTTTCAGTATGCGTGTTTTTAACTGTTTGTGGAAGTATATTGTTAAAGGATTTGGACAAGATCGGCAGAGTGCCAAATCCAGGTAAGCTTTAAATGAAGACTTTTGATTTGCCTGAAGGTTGATTTGTCTCTACGTGATTGGATGGAGTATGTGGTTTGTAGATTTTTTTTTTTCTCCCCTTGAATAGACTCTGCCTTTACTCAAAAACACACAAGAGATGATTCACAATTCTAACCCCTAGGGCCATATAACCTGCTCTCTTCCATTATAGTATAAATTAATTTCCATGATAAACTTCCCTCTTCCTGGCAAATAAAATATACTTTTACTATAGATATGAACAATATACAAACCAAGCACTCACATAATATTTCAAAACCGAGGAAGTTATTGAAAAAAGATACCCTAATACTATGAGTCTTTATTACTTTGCAGTTGAATATATAATACAGCAACTTCCCTCTAAAGAGTTCAAAGGTATTGTACAGATATTCTTTCATTTAATGCTAAACTTCTTTTTATAAGCATGCAGGAAGCCATTTACACTGTTTCTCAGACTTAGAAGAAACTAAGGTCTGAAACTCTTTTTTCTCTCTCAAGATTATGAAATTATTCACAAAGATTTTAAACCTGAACTCAAGATTTTCTGTAAAAAAAAAAAAAAGTCTTGTGTTTTGTTCATAAAGCTCTCTGTGCTGTCTTTAAAAGCTCAGAATGGAGAAATCTTTAAAAGCAGAAATTAACTAATGGCATGCAAATCCTATAAAAATTACTTTTTTAAATGAGTTAAGTTCATAATATTTCAAAACATTTTTAAATATGTGTATTTTTTGATGAGACAATTTCTGGGCAAAATAGTAATTGATTCCCCCAAATATTGAATTTTCTTTCAATTCTCAACAGTTAACAGAGACAATTTCTTTAGGAGTTAGGAAACAATGATTAGAGCTAAATTTTTAAAACTGGAAAGACTTTTATTTAAACCCTTAGTCTATTCGGCTGTTAAAATAGTTCATCCCCCTCATTTTTCAGATGATAAAACAAAGATGTTAAAAAATTCATGATTCTGAAGTTTACACAACTAGTTTAGGGCTCTTCTGGGACCAAAGCTCAAAGATCTTGTCACTCATCACCTGCTGAGAGTGGAAAGTCAGCAGGATTTTGGGCACGAGATTCTAGTCTGAGTCCTGCATCCTGGTTCTCGCTCACTGTGTGACCTCAGAAACATTTAACATCTCTGAAACATTGGTTTCTCTAACTATAAAATGGGGAAAGACTACGATATATGATTGTTTTTGAGCATTAAATTCGATTTTAATAAATTAAGAAAGGAGAAAGGACTTGCTTTATTAGTGTGCTATGTCTGCTGTAGCCAAGGACCACAGACTGGGTGGCTGAAACAACAGAAATTTATTTTCTCACAGTTCTGGAAGCTAGAAGTTTGAGATCAAGGCATCTGCAGGTTTGATTTCTTCTGAGGCCTCTCTCCTTTGCTCGTAGATGCCATCTTCCCCATCTGTCTTCACATGGTCTTCCGTCTGTACTTACCTGTATGTTAATTTTCTCTTCTTAAGGATACCAGTCATCTTGGATTAGGGCTCATCCTAATGATTTAACTTAATTACCTTTTTAAAGATTATATCTCCAGAGATAGTCATATTCTAAGGTACTTGGGCTTAGGATTTCAACACATGTATTTTGGGGAGTATAACTCAACTCATAACACTCAGTAATTAAAAATATCTCTGCTTGTAATTAATTATGATGATATTATAATTATCCTACTATATTCTGGTGCCTACTCTTGTGTCAGGAAAAAACCCATATTTATCTTAGTGGCTAAGTTACGGCAGGGAGGAAGCAATTATTAGGTACTACCTTATACACATCACGGTGACTGTGGCATCTGTGGTACGCATATCTGTCCTGGTGTAAAGCAACTAGAGTTCTGTAGGTAGTACAAGTGTTTTTATGTTGTTAAACATCACTTTTAACAGTGATGTCATGTGATCAGTCTTTGAGATTTTCTTGCTATTGTTAGAAATCTGTCGTTACAGGTAGATGTTTTTGGTTATTTTTTCTCTGAGTAGGATGTGAGTATGTGATATGTGAAGTGATGTGTGGTAGGGAAACTAAGCTTAGTACCAGTGATCCTAACAGCCTATTTAAGTAGTTGTTATAGCTTTAGTTTTTAAATAGTTGTGTTACTGTAATTTTAGAGCTTTGATTCAAGCAGATTTTAAAGTAGGTTATTTTCTATTTTTGAGTAAAATTTGGAGACTTATATAGTAATAATAACTAGCAACTATTGAGTATCCAATATGTGCTGGGTACTCAATATATTTTTCATTTTTTCACTCGTTCTTTTTTTCCCACCAAATATCCATTGAACCTATTTATGTTGTACATATTATGCCACGCATTAAAAACATGAAGATGAAAAAGACATGGTCAGTTACCGAGACAGCCAGACACAAACAGACATAATTGCAATTCAGGGTGGTAAGACATGACTTGGGAAAACACAAAGAAGTTGAAGACATTGTTTTTGCTCTGAGGTTACTTACAATCTGATCGAAGAATTAAGATACAACCACACTAAAAATTAACCATCCACTTGAGAATAGCATGCCATAAGGGACAGGTAAGTAGTATAGACAGAAGCTGTTATTATATTTCAGAGGATGTAGAGCTCACAATCCATTAGAATGCTCGAATTGGTAGTAGAAAGCAAAGTTTCCAATGGGGACAGTGATATAGAATTTGCAAAGTATGTTCATTGGGTATTTAATGGAGCTAGCTTCGCTGGAGTGAGAGCCATCTGGGGGATTTATAAATAGTTTTGGAAATACATTTTGGAGCTATTTCTCTGGGGCCTTGAATACCATTCTAGGGAGTTTAGATTTCACTTTCAAGAGGATGTGTTGCATGGTGGTTAAGAGGCCAAGGTACAGATTCAGATTGGTTTGAGTTTACAACTAGCTTTTGACTATTACATGCTCTCCTAATCTCTTTAAACTTCCCTCTCCATACTTTAGTTGTCTCACTCATAAAGTGGGGATAGTAAGACCTACTTTACAGAATCTTATATAATGGAAGATTATATAAGACAATGGAGGGACAGCTTTTAGAATGGTAAATAGCACATAGTAAGCACTCAAAAATGTAGTTATTACAAAATGTGTCATTTGCTTCTTTGTATCACAATCATTTAGGTCTCAGTCTATTTACTCCATTAACTAATATTAAGTCTATTAACTCCTTGACACAGAATCCTGATTTCTCTATGGTATAGCCTGTCATAAGGCTTAAACTTTCAACATATGTTATTGAAAAAAAATAATTTGTTATCATAAGAACCTCCAAAGATGACATTATATTTTTAAAAAATAGGAAAACAAATGGGTGGACATAATTGGCCAAGAGACAAAACTGTTAAGAGAGAGGACTAAAATTCCTCATAATTGCTGTAATTCAATATTCCTTTCAGTTTACCAAGCTGCCCTCTAATGTCAAGAAGTAAAGACATCAAATGTTAATCTCACAAAATTGAATAATGATGAGCCTTATGAAGAGGAAAGTGAGAATAGCTTCTAAGCACTCAAGGACTTTGCCTCTAAAAGAGCCTTTTCAAAAACATACAGTCAGCCCTCCATATCCACAGGTTCTATGTCTAAGGGTTTGACCAACCTCAAATGGAAAAATTTTTTTAAAAAAGTTACATTGTTGCTGATGTGCACTATGTAATTAGACCTATAATAGTTGTGTCTGTACTCAATATGTACAGACTTTTTTGTCCTGTCATTATTCCCTAAACCATATAGTATAACAACTACTTACATTGAATTTACATTGTATTAGGTATTATAGGTAATCTAGAGATGATTTAAAGCACACTGGGGGATGTACATAGGTTATATGCAAATACATACCATTTTATATTAGGGACTTGAGCATCTGCAGATTTTGGTATTCACTAGGGGAGCCTGGAACCAAGCGCTTGTGGATACCAAGGGATGACTGTATGTGTAATTGCAAACTAAGTTGCTGTATAATAAGCTCTCCCCAAACTCGAGCTTAGAGAAATAGACACATAGCATTAGTGTTTGATATATAGAAAGAGCTGATTGCCATTTGAGTAATTGTTTCTCATTTCTCCCACGTCTTGGGGTTTAAATGCCATTCAGGGTATTAAAGGTAAGCTTTAAAACCTAGTTTTCATAAATCTATAAGTTTAATTTTGAAAATATACAAATTTTGTATATTTATATAAAGAATACAAAATATTTTATTTGGAACACAGTCAGTTGGTATAAAATTGAAAATCCATTTTAACTTGTTTCTTTTTCTCTTTTTTATTGTAGTAAGAACAGATAACAAGAGATCTACTCTCATAACAAATTTTAAAGTGTATAATACAGTATCGTTAACTATAAACACAAGTTGTACATCAGATGTCTACAACTTGTTTCTTGATATTTAATTAAAATAAATTTCAAAAGATTAAGTTCACCTAAATTAAATAGATTTCAATAGGTTAAATTCAGTTAATTAAATAGCCCCTTTTACAAACTTTGTTAATAAATTATCTTAAATATTTTTAACTACATTTACAAATTTAATACCAAACATCTAATTGTCTTAAGATTTTTAAATGCTTAAGATGGCAGGCTCACAACTTCATTAGCAAAACCTTCTAAGCACTTTATCAATTCTTATAAGTATAAATAAAAATTACTGGATAGTAATTAAGTTCTACTGATCATATAGATATTGCTCACACTGAAATATATTATACTTTTCAAGTTAAAATCCTAGTTCTAGTCATATTTTTTTATTAGAGTCACAGACTAATATTCAGATTCTCTAAAATATAAGCTTCTCACATCTTACACCTGAAGTTTATTCCAATATTTTAAAAACTTATTTCTTAACATTATATAGAAGTCTTATCTTAATACTATGGAACTGAGTAACTTCATCAGCTTACCCCTCAGGTGGACCAAGGCTCATGGGTCTAGTTTGGGCTTCTGATATGGACCCAAGGCTGTAAACCAGTCATTGATATATTGTGTTGGAAGTTGTACAATTAAATGTGTTTCTCAAGGGAAAATGTAGAGCAGAAAGCTCAGCACCAAACCTTGGTAATACCCATCCATTTAGGAGGATGAGGAAAGATGTGCTTGTAGAACATAGAAAGAGTCAGAGAAAAAGGATGAGGACATCCAGCCAGGCCAGTGCCATGACCTACATCCAAGTTTAGTAGAAACAGCACAGCACAAGGCAACAACCAGCATCAAATGCAAGCTAGAGTCTGTGGACTAGAGAAGAATGAGCACCCATAGTCTTAAAAGCATTTGTATGGTTTCCAAAAGCTGCCTGAGAATGTACCCAGACCCTTGGAGAGTACATCTGATTGTGTAAAAATCAATGCCTTAAATCAAAATCCTGAATGGCTCTTGAGTTGAAATAATGAAAAGCCAAATTCTCTGGTACAATAGTGTATTACCTTCTTGAGTTATGGATAAAGTGGCTGTACTTTCCATTTTGCCCAAAGTCTAATTTTAAGGCTGTTGCTCAGCATAGTAATTGAGAACATTCCCTTTCACTTTCAGAAGTATTGTAATTTGTAAAATAAATTATATGGTCTAGATGATGATATCTGTCAATGTTCTTTCCAGGAAAAAACATATATACATATGCATTTACAATATACATAGTATATATTATGAAATACATACTATGTATAGTATATATTATAAAATATATGTAAGTACACACACACATATACAGACACACATAATTTTACAATTATTTTAGAAGGTTCATTTATATACTGAACTTAATCTGGGATCCATAGACCCGGATTAAAAACTTTTGCTTCGGTGTTCAAGTCTCCATGCTTAGCCATTCTCAAGGAGCCACCGCTTTAGAATTTGACATTCAGCTCTCTGTACTGTTTTATAGCACAATCTAATATTTCTTCCTGGGTATCAGAAATTTTATACCTTGTCTTAAGCTGGAAGGAATCCTAGTCTCACGCCATTCCAGTCTCTTGTTTTACCTGAATAAAGGCCCACATTCAGAAATCCTTTTAGATCATGGTGGAGGTGTGGTTTATAGGAAAGGAAGAATAAAAAGTACTTTAAAATGTGCCAACATCAAAGCGTTAATTAATTTCTCCATGAACGCTCATCTTTTTAAAGATAGGTATGTATAAAGGAAACATCAACATCCTTCTTTTGAAATTTGAAGTGAATAACCTTATAAATACTTAGAACTTCCCATTAAAGTCATAGGCTACTAATGAGTTTGGATAGTCTAGAAATAGGTGTCCTTTTAAAAAATGTATCTGGATCTAGTAACTACTTTAGCAATATAGGAAGGAAGAGTTTCATGTACATTAAGGAGACGTGTCCTTAGCAGTTGGAGTCTGACCCTAGAGTCAATTTATTTGCATGACAAATACACTCTGTAGGGCAGAGCCCTGAACAAGCAGGGGTTCTGTCAGAAGCTGTCATCTTCCTCAAGCATGCAGCAACTTTTTAAAAAGTGTAATCCTACCTTCTGACTTAAGTTCTATGAAACTTCCTCTACTAATTGTTTTCACTTTTACGCCTCTAAAAACTATTATATCATTATTTTCTTATCCAATGTAAATAGACTGTCTTGTCATGGCTAGAGTTTTCTACCTTATTATGTAGCCATCTGAGTACTGAAGTGGCAGGTGTTTCATAAGAGACAGTGCTAAATGGATACCAACTTAATAAGAAAATAAATACAGCACATATCAGTATTATGTTAATACATAGAACATGTGGCATACTATAACATGTAATCTAATACTTTAAAATTCGTGATATTTTAACAAGCAAAAATCATAAATTTTAATATTTTGAATCCGCAGCAGAAGACACACTTTACTATTAAATAAATGGGCTCTAAAGGAAGGTACTACTATGCTTATAATCTGCTCATTTGTCAAATAGTAATAAGTAACTTTCCAAGACCTCAGTTTTTTGTGAATATAATTGAATATATTTTTTGGAAAATCAAAATAATCTTTTTGTGATCCATGATTCCAAATTTGCCTTGAGCATTCTTGTATGTGTCTTTTATACTAATTGATTTTGTGAACAATTATGCTAATTGTTTCTCCAAGTGAAATAATTGCTTTCAAAAATCAGAGTTTGGGTAATTTGGGGGTTTTCAGAAAAACTATAGTATGTAAAGAAATACAATCGCTTATTGCTGTCATAAATTATCTTTTGGGACACTTCACACTATCCAATTTTTATGCTTTATCCTTAAAGTTAAGTACCAATGAAAGAATAACACGTACTTATATTCTTAGTATTTTTTTGCCTGTGTTTTCTGTCTGACTCATTCTGTACTAACTTTATTCTCACAATCCTTAGCAATGGTCAGCCCTGAAAGCAAACAGAAAAGAAACATGTCACATTTACTTTCTTCCTGATTTCTTTAAGACCTCGTCATCATTTTAAGACTAAGCTTTGCTATGTTCACCACATTGCAGTTTTTCTAATCTGTGCTTATAGAAAAAGATCGCATTTGTTCATTATTTATAGGCTTTTAGACTAGGTACAATGAGGAAAAATAGGTTCCAATTCAGTGAATATTTGGGATGTAATTTTAGAAGTGTATCTTAATTACAGTTAAACCAGTTTTCTATTATTCCTGTTTTATGTTGGGTTGCCAAATAAAAGCCTCTCAGTATAGCAAATTCTACCTTGTAAGTACTATAAACTTTAAACCATTTGGTGAATTTGGTGAATTTCCTGAGGTTGTAAAGATGGTTTGAGGGATATTTGAAGTTTTCTAGAGCACAAAATATAGATATAGATATTCTATAAAGAGATTTCCATATAGAATCAATTGGATCACTTTGTTTAAAATAATAAAATTGGGATTAGGATGATTTTTGTTTTTTAAGCACCAAACTATGGATGGTAGGTTTTTTTAAAAAAAAGTTTTCAAATAAATACGTGGACATCATATTTATGACTTAAAGATTAATCTTATCTGATTCATTTTACTAGCCCTACTCAGGTGCATTTCATACTGCTCTTGAATGAAAAACTTAATTTCCTCACAGTGCTTTCATGAGACTTTCATGTGACATGTCCAAAATGCGTATCCTATATAGCTTAGATTAATTTAGAAAACTGGGATTAATGGCTTCCTGTTAGTAATAAGTATAGTTATGATTTCTGACATTGTGTTATGGTGCTAATTTATTTAACATAATATTCTCAAAATATAATTGGCCCCTCATCTTGTGATCCATATTCTTTATTCTTTGTAGTGAATTGGTTGCCTTGGTTAGACCATTTTTTTGCAGCACTATTTGTCAATTTTTATTGTAAGCTTTTCCCGCCTGATTTTGCCTATTAGAGTCCTTTAGGTAATTTACTGTGCTGGACTGTGGAGAGGCAAATAAAAGGACCTAAAATGATCATTTTGAGATTACTTAACTAACAAAAGAATTTTAACGAAGATTTTTTTTCCTACAAATTATTCTCATAAGTAAAAATAAAATTTTTGTTTCTGTTAGTTTTAGGTATTATTTTAATAATTTCAAACAGTATACACTTTCAAATTTTGTCAAAACTTCCTTCCTTTGTTGACTGACTACATGTTTTGAGCTAGAGTAAACCACATACCATCTATGAAGTAATATAATATTTATTCTGGCACATATGACCCAAGAAAGCTTAAACTTAAAAAACTAATCCAAAGAATATCATACCAGAAACAATAGTATATCCTTTGAAGTCTTGTCACTCGGAAACACTACAGGTTTCATTGGGACTAAAGATTGAACTAGTTCATAATTTTTAAACATGACAACTTTCACAGGAAGATTTGCACACCATTCTGAGGTTCTGATTTTGTGGTCATTTTCCCTTTTGCAAGGCACTCTTCAGGTTAGGCAATAACACAAAAAAGCTTTATTAGCTCAGAAGAAGGAAGTTACCATCACAAAAATGATGCCCAGGGAACCAGTTTATGCTAGTCAATTGCCAGGATTCTGACATGCTGGATAAGTACAAAGAGTTTTATACTTTATTCCCAATCACGGGTCAGTATCAAAGATATGGCCATAAAAATGCACTGTTTTAGTCTGTCTCGTTATCTAAATCCAAGAAAGAAATAGTTCCAGGATCATACCTTGTGCTCAGTGCTTAAGGCAAGAGAAAAAAAAAGACAGTGCTTCCTCCAACAAGACCCCAAAGACCCCTTCCCCTTCTGTACCCTCAGAATTTGTCTCAGCAGCTAGATTTGCTCTCCTCAAAGTTCCTCTTCCAAGGATGCCTGTGTATTCACTAGACAGAGCTCTAGATTATGACAAGAAGTATAAACCAGCACTCAGTCAGGATCCTCCTATGTTGTTCCTCTGTTAGCGTGATGCCACCGGGGTTCTGAAGAGAATTATTATGCCTTCGCATTGCTAGAATTTTGGCAGAGAGCTGTCCTTTTGACACCCTGGGAAAGTTATCCTTTTATAGAATGCAAATGGAATCACTTCAAGTTCTCCCAGAGAGCACCAGGGTAATGTTCGGTTTATTACTGGAAGTTTTATTTCATTCTTTCTCAATCCACCTGTTTATTTTTAGAGCATTCTACCGTTATTCTTTATTTCCTCTTAAACCTATTTGTTTTCCTCGTTGACTCTCCCTTGGAGGGTAGACTTTTGCAATGGTCTATACATTTTATTTGTGAACCCATCTTCTATTGAGATTGTTTTTCTGTAGGTCCAGTGTGCTGGATTCATTTCCACACTCACACACAGGACAGGTATAGAGTTTGGCTTTTACACAAGCTTATGTTTGTTTTAGTTTAGTTTATCGGGTCTTTGTAAAAAACAAAACAAATGAACAAATTGCTTTCCTGTGTTTCTTGGCCACGGGGTGGAATTTTCTAGTTCCTTTTCCTTAGGGCCCTAGTTTCAGCAGAGTTCTGTTTTAGCTCTCTCACCTGCACCAAAACCACTTTTCCTAAACCCATTTGGCACATCTGAATGTTCCCGGAACTGTCAGCTGGAGATGAGTGGGTATTAAAGCAGCCCAGTCTCCTGCATTATCCAGGCCTGAATTGATCTGTGTTCATGCAGGCTCTCGTGATTACTTTTTACTCAGTATGTGCTCCCTGGAAAAGAGGGTCTAGTGAGATGGCATAAAGAGTGCTGTCGAAGGAGTGGGTAGTAAGGAGAGATTATTGCCATGGTAATGTGGGAGTGAATTTATTTAAGATCCTGGTGGGTCCAGCCCTGGGCTTAACTCATATTGATTGGTGAGAGGGAGACTAAGGAAGCGAAGTAGGTAGGTGGGGAGCTGGCAACAAGCCTGGGGTGGGTCGGGGGTAATTAAAATGAACTGGGTAGCAGATGGGTGTCCAGATAGAGTCTTGATTCGGGTGAGTAGAATGACAATACCACCTAATGCTTTCTGGGGAGGTAAAAGAAGCCTCTATTTCCTGCTTTTATCTATTTATCTTCAGAATGAGAAGTGATAACATTCATGATGTGTGTGCTCCAATATAAACATCTAAGAAAGTAAGATGTTGGGATAGAGGGTGAGTTAGGATATCTCTCAGGATGTGGAAGAACACTTGATGTTTAATATTAACCATGTTCTTAATATATCCAATATACTATTCAAGGGGTATATGTGTGTGCATGTGTATTTCATATATGTATACATACATGCATATCTATACAGGTATGTATCTATATGTGATCTACATCATCTATGTCTATTGTGACATGCTGCCATTTCCAGGCACGTTTATAGGCATAGGACACTCAGTAGTGACTAAAACAGAGTAAAATTACTGGCCTCATGGAATTCACAATTTTCTGCAGAAAGACAGACAATAAACAAAATATATGGAGGTAAATAAGACAGAGGAAAATAAAGCAGGTGAGGGGGACATAGAGTGTGAGAGCTGAGCATCTGTAATTTAAATAGGGTGCTTAGGGAAGGCCTCACAGGAAAATGGGGTAACGGTGCCAACCTGGTAGAGATAAGAACAAGGGCGAAAGCACTCAGGCAGGAGTGTGCGAGGGGAGCAGAGGCTGTTGGTTGGATCTGAGTGAGGTAGGAGGAAGGAATTGGAGATAGAGCCAGAGAGACTCACAAGGGCTGTGTAGATTTTACGGTGCAGCAGAAGGCACCATGTCCAGTCTCCATGGAACTGAGAACAAGGGCAAAAGCACTGTAATGTTCATGTGAACTGGTTCTTTGGATTAAAGGGTGGAGTGAGATTCTGGGTGGGTGTTGGAGAGGATGCATTTTGTTCCCTAGGGATGGCAGAGCCCATGAAGCTTCTCTCTGAGGGCTGCCTCACTTCCTACCTCAGCAGGCCCCAGCCTGTCCGCATCCCTGCAGCATCCCCTCAGGACACTGCACTCTGCTGTGATGTCTCCAGTCACCTGATAAATGTGTCCCTGACCAGGTCCAGGCTCATAACAGTTTCGGTTGTCACCCACTTTGCTTCCTGGTGCTTGAGGATCAACTTCCTTTAAGACTCAAAGATAATTTAGATTCCTTGCGTATAGAAAGTTACTTTTGTATTTAACTGCATGTATGGCATGGTGCTAGGGAACCTCAAGGAAGTGCAAAGAGGGTGAGACATGAAACCTGCTTCCAGAAAAGTACTGTATGAGACAGGCATGTGGGGGCAAGGGACGTACATTAGCAACTGTAAAATTCTAAGGATAGAATTTCGACATAGTTACTGACAGTATGAAAGGTAGCGCTTGGAAGGGAAAAGTGATGGGTTTTAAAACGTAAGGATACAGCAGCTGTAAAAACTGGTCTGGTCTTGTGTTGAGCTGTGATCATCAGTGCCCTGCTTCAGAGTGGAAGATATGAAGCAGTGTTCAGAGCGTGGGCCCCACACGATGGCACCTGGATTTGAATCCTGGCTACTAGCTAAAGGACCTTAGGTAAAATCTGAAACTCTCTGTAGTTCTTCTTTCTTATGAGTAAACTATGGATAAAATAGTCGGTACCATAAAGTGCATTTTAAAAGAGTGAGTGTGTTAACATCTGTGATGTGCTAAGAGCAGTGCCTGGAACACAATGAGGCCTCTGAAGATGTTACTTAGTATCCCAAGCAACCAGCTCACTCCTCTTTCTGCCTTTGTAGCCATTACTTCTCCCTAGTTATACTATCTTCATTGACGATGATACTTACATAAACAGGTAACAACTTCTGGCTCCATTTAGAACAACTGGAAGCTTTCAAAATATAAATATATGGAGAGGTCCTGTTAGCACCTGGAAAAAAGTTCTTAATTTCTCAAACTGTTAAGTGTTATAGAAATTTCTAGAAAACTTACCTAATAAAATTTAAACTTTATGGATGTTATAATAGTCTTTTAATCTATCTTTCTATAGCAAGTATTTTAGTAAATAAAATATAATTAAAAGCAAGAATATATGTATGTGTGTGTTTGTAAATTAGTAATAACCAGTGCTTTCAAGTCATTAGTTAATTAGCATTTAATTTTTATCTCTGTCTCACTGCATCATACAGGATTTAAAACAATCTTTCTAAGGTCTTAGAATCTGTAGTTCACAACATATAGCTAAAAATGTTTGATTTGTTCAAAAGCTACAAATGTTTAATTTGTTCAGAAGCTATGGTACTATTGTAGGCTTGTCCATTTGTAGTTTACATATGTAATACGAGAATTACTAAACTACTTGTCTATGAATAAGCTGATTTAATGATATTTGTGTTTGTAAAATAATAAATCTTTTGTAGAGGTACAGCTGCTACCAAATAAAAATCAGTCCAGGGTTTGTGTAAAGGAGCATATGATTGGGGGAGGGCAAAATAAAAATAGTAGATAAAAATTGGTGTGTGTGTGTGTGTGTGTGTGTGTGTGTGTGTGTGAACATAGTATGTGAAAATCAAGAGTGCCTAGGATATTTTGCAGAATCTCTGATGGATTTCATGGCAGGAGAGAAATAGTAGGCTGCCCTAAATCTCATTCGGAACAACTCTCATGTTGTGTGTCTTCCCCAGAGGGCTTACAGATAATAATTCTTTTGAACAAATTATTTTAGAGACAAAACATTTGAAAGCTGTTGGTGTAGAACAAACTCTTCATTGCTGCTCCATTTTGTCCACCATTAAATGGCTAGTACCTACATGGTGCCTGACACGCAGAAGGAATTCAATAAATATGCATTGAAAGAATGAAGGGAGAGAGATAAAAACACAGCATCCATTGATTGGAGACTCATGATTCAAGCTGGGCTTTGAAACAAGAAAAAAAATTGCTATGTTGTTTTGGAAAAGGAGAGAAGGTAATGGGAGAAAACTATTTGGGGTTCTACATAGACTTTGTAATAGCTTAAATTGGGGTGTGCCAAGGAAATGAAAAGGGGTCAAAGGAGGTAGGACAGACTTAATCGGCAACCAATTTGGTTGCCAATGATAATAATTATTATAATTACGTAATAATAATTCTTCTTATTATTATATTTATAATTATTTATTTATAATGATACTTGTTATCATTATTATTTTATCTGAACTTGCCTAGCACTTGTTCTTTGTAGGTCAAAAATTCAGACCGAGGAGCTCAGCTGCACCCCGGTCTCCAGGTCAATCCTGGCCTTCGGTGGGAGGGATAAATGAATTTCCAGCTGAGCACATTGAAACTCAGACTCAAGTCACAGTTGCTTCCGTCAGGCCCTAACCTTGGTTTTCACAAATTACCAGACTTTTGCTTCATCCTCACTATCCCCTATAGATTCCTAGTTCCTTGATTTTTTGTAAATGGATTTCTGTGTTATTTCCTATGCTGAAGTCTTCATTCTGGTTCCTATGCCAAAGGTTCGTCTCCTGCCTTAATCCCCCAAAGTAGGGCACCAGCCTCCTCTTCTAGATGCTTCCTGGAACTGGCATTCAGTAAGTGGGGCTCTGGTAACTGCTCATAGAATTCCCTCATGCCTGTTGGACTCTGAATGGTGTCTGATTCTGGATGTTTCAGTGCTGTATTTTACTTGTTAGGATGCCCTGGTCCTCCATTTTGGATTTCTCTTCTGGAAGTGCTTGACTGAATGGACTGCCACTTCCTGATAAAGTTTTCTGCCTGCTGGCCTATTTTCAGGGTCCCTGGTCCCCCACTCTATGTCCTACCAGCTGAAATGAACTGGATCATTGCTGAAATGTACTAAGCTCTTTCTTGCCTCAGGTTTGCTTTATTCTAGAATGTCAGCCTACCTTCTTCTTAGAACAACTGGCTGGGTGTTTTTTTGTTTTTTGTTTTTGTTTTGCCACCATTTCAAAAAAGCCTCCCTGACTACTGTCCTCAAATAAGTAGGTTTCCCTTGCTGTTATATATCACTTTATCCATTCATTTCCTTCAAAGCACAGCTCATTATTTACAAGTATTTTTTGTTTGCCTGTTTCTTAGCTGTCTCCCTTACTAGGTTGTAAGGTCCAAGTCACCATGTATTCCAAGCACCAACATAGTACATGCTCAAAAGTAATTGCTGGAGAAGAAATGTGTCTTGATGTAAGATGTTAAAGTAGATGATTGAGAGTGAAGGCCAGTTTTTAGAGTTTGATTGGGAGAAGAATAGTTTGTGGAAGATGAAATACTGATAATTCAAGAAATTGGTGGCAAGAGAAAGGATAGTAGTTTGAGGGAGGAGCAGGGCTGATGAAGCTTTGCTTTAAGAATGGGACTCATACGAACCTGTCGGAGATAATGGGGAAAAGGGTCCCAAGGGCTGGAGTAACTGAAGGGAAACAAGGAGCCATCGTGAAGCAGTGGAGGGACTTAGGCAGAAGGGTTTTCTTTTGCAAGAAAAGTGGGATTCTTCTCTTTGGCAACAGGTGGAAATTGGGGAGAGGGAAAGGAAAGATGATCAAGCTTGGTTGGTTTTAGGAGGTGGTTTTGTGGGCTTAAGCAAAGTTGAGAACTGGAGAAGGAAAAGGTTCAAAACAGTAGTTGGAAACAGGTGGGCTGAGTAAGGGCCCAGCTGAGGTCAGAGAATATGACTTTGAAGTGTCCTCAGACAGCCGGGGTTTATGATCTTTTTTTTCAGAAAAACAAATTTGAACTAGAAAAGTCACACAGTACAGGCTATGGAGTTGCAATTCACTCTTAGTGACTTTTCCTATTTGTTTTTAAGCTAAGGTTTTTAGTTGCCTGGTTTTTTTTTTCTTTTTTGCAATTTAATGCTAGTATAAGATGATAGCATATTTTATAGGTAATTTAGCAGATAACTGGGGAAGGGTGAAAAGATATTGAAGGATTAAATCTTCTTTGCATAATAGTTATACTTAGGGGATAAAATTTAAAAAAATAAAAAAACGATATTCAACTTGCTGACTTCTCACTTGATAATATAGGTGCTCACACTTGATAGATTATGAATGAACTGGGGCCTCAGATTCTCCATTTCTAAAAAGAGCATGGTAGTAATGAACTACTTTGAGTTGCTAGGAGGAAAATAAACAGTAAGATTGTAAAGGGTTGGCTAAACATTAAATGATATACAAATACCTTTGGTACTGCTGTTCAGGAAGAACTCATGACCTTTTAGATAAAGTTTATTAGGTTTCTGGGGAAAGAAAATGAATGAACAACAAAGCAGGCATTGCATTTGGAAATCAGTCCCTTAATATGTTACTGATAAGTAGACTTGTTTTCAGTTATACTTTCCTTTTGAGGAAATGCAAACACTTTAGCAACATGATCTTATGAATAGCCCTAGTCTTATGACAAAGTCTTTCTACAAAGAAGGAAACCCGAGCAAAAGCTATAAGTGACTTGATGAGGATCAGCAACATGACAGGTGTCAAGGAAAATTTACTTTAACACCTGGTTCTGTAGGTAATGAATTATATACTCCATGATTTAATCTGTGTTATAGCTCCTGGTGCCCAGTAGATACTCAAAAATGTTTGGTACTTGAGTGAATATTATCCCAAAATGTCCAATCATACAACCATCAGTCTACTAATTAGTATGAAATATCCTCTTATTTCCTCTGCAACAAAATATTTGTTTGTGACTCTGGGTTTTATGTGAGTTTTAGGATTAGGACTGTAATTCTGAGGTTATATCCCACAAATAAAATAAGCACTGATGTAAGTGGAGTGACAAGTAGACTCTCTCCTGGGTGTTACATGTTACCATTTGCAGAATACTTTTATATTCATTTTCACCATCGACTCTGAGGTAAGAAGGGTACTATTTGTTTCATTTTTTTCAAAGAAGAAATTAAAACTTCAGAGGTTATGTCCCTGCCTGATATGTTATGTTTAGTATTTTGCAGAGATGGGACTAGGAATGAAGTTCATATCCCTGTGTTCTCTTTCCTTTCTGAAAAGATCCTCGGGTGAATACATACATACATACATACATACATACATACATACATACATAACAGGTCAGACCTTTAATAAAACTTTGGATCAAAGTACCACGAGCTTGTGTTAAATAAAAATAAATTGCCTAAAACAGTATCATTAATACTCTTTATGGAATATTACGTCCTGTCAGCTGGAATAATAGGAATAGCAAACTATGCAAGACACTCTTATAAGTACTTAAAAGATATTAAATAATTTAATACTTGTAACAACTCTATGATATAGGTACCACAAATATTCCTTACTATTATATCTGTTTAGTTACTGAGTTTGGGTAGCAAAGTTTGATAGCAAGGGCTAGCATACCATCCAGATCCATTTGGTCCCTGACTTTCAGATGGCAAGTAGTGGGAGTTGGAACCAAGTGATTTATTCCAATTTATTCAGCTCTTAAATTTAAATAATGAGACTTGTCCATGACCACCCATCTTCAAATTGTGGGTGCTCTACCTAGGACTTGAATTCAGGCGTCTGGATGCCAAGTAAAATTCTTACTTATTATGGACCCCTACTGTGTTCTAGAAAGTTTAGGGCCTTAAATTTTGAATATAGAGGAGAAGAATAACTAGAACATAGGTTATTACAATTGGGTTGTGGGGGAGATTGAAGCAACTCAGGTGAATTGAGGCCAAATGGCATCTGTTTGCTTACCTGTGGTTTTACTTTAAAACCCAAGAGCAAAAATGTGTTGTTTCTAAAATATCTGCTGCTCAGAACTCTTATTATTTTAATGTTATTAAAATAGTTATTTACCTAGCTGGAATCAGTGTTAGCTACCATGCTTTCTTCCTGTGTGTCTGTCTGGAATTCCAGCTCTGAGGTATGAAGCTGGAGAGATGTTGCTTCATTCAGCAAGTTGTACGAGACATTTTTATTAGGGCTTTATTTCCTAATGATACTCACTGAACATTATTGCCAAGCAATGTTCCCTAGGAAAACAGTTCTAAGTTCAAACGTCTAGAAAGCATAATTTGAAAAACCCAAGAGAAGGCAGAGCTATGTATTCATCTGTGTTTTATTCTTTATGTTGTTCTAACTTACTTTTTGAAGTTCCAAGATTCCTTCTTTTAACATTTGCATTGTGTTTCAAGGATTTTCTTTAGCCCCTCTTTCAGAGTAGATGGTGGCAATAAATTCTTTTAAGTTGGTTTTACTGGAGAATGTCTTTATTTGCATTTAATTCCTGAAGAATATTTTATTGAACACAGGATTCTGGGTTCACTCTTTTTTTTCATTCAACATTTGAAAAATGTCTACTTCCTCTGGCCTCCAGGGTTTCTTATGAGAAATCTGTTGTCATTTTGATTGTTTTCCCCCTATGTAAAGGTAATGTGTTGTTTCTTTTTCTGCTTTCAAGTTTTTTTTTGTCTTTAGTTTTCAGAAGTTTGATTCTCCTCTGTCTTGGTGTGGATATCTGTAAATTTATCTGTTAAGATTCTGTAGGTTTATGTCTTTTGCCAAAATTGCAATTTGTCAGTCATTACTTTTTCAGAGTTTCAATCACAACATCTTTCTTCTTCTAAGATGCCAATGATTTGAATGTTAAATCTTTTGTTACAGCCCTGCGGGTCCTTGAGTCCGTGTCTTTTTTTTTTCTTCAGTATATTTATTCTCTGTTGTTCACATTGAGTAATATTTTCCTTCTATCTTCAAGTTCACCAATTCTTTATTCTCTCCACTCTGGTACTGAGTCTACCCACTAAGTTTTAAAAATTTTTCAGTTACTGTATTTTTTTTTTCATTTTAAAATTTCCATTTGGTTCTTCTTTACCTTTTCTATTTCTTTGCCGAGCCTTTCAATTTCTTATTTTACTCATTTGCTTCAACGTACATTTGTAATTGCTAGTTGAAGTATCTTTATGATGGCTGTGTTCAAGTTCTTGTCAGATAATTCCAACAACGGTGCCATCTCAGCGTTGACATCTATTGATCATCTTTCCTTATCCAAGATGAGATTTTCTTGGTTCTTGGTATAACGAAGTTTTTAAATTTTTCTAAAGTATTCTGGGTATTGTTGGTATTATGAGACTCTGGATCTTATTTAAACCTTCTGTTTTATCAGTGACATGTCTGCTACCATCCTGGTGAGAGAAGGGGGGAGCCATCTCATTACTGCCTGCTGGTGATGGAAATCCAAATTCCGCACTCAATCTCTGTTGACACAAAAGGTGGGGATGAGGGCTTGTTACATGCTGGATGACAGTGGAAGTTCTGACTTCCCACTAGGCCTCCATGACATCACCCTGCCTGGGAGAGGAAAGGGTATCGTGTAACTCATCCCTACGTAGCCTTTGATGACAGCACAGAGGTGGGAGATGGCCCCATTAATTCTGGGAAGTGGTGAAAATCCTCACTTCAGACTTGATTTCCTTGACATCATCACAGTTGGGAAGGGCACCACGTGATCACCAAGTGATGGTGGAGTCTTGGCTTTCATCTTGGCTTTTCTGACAAGGGTGATAGTGAAGCCAGAGCTTTTCCTGTGGTATTTGGCTAGAGTAGTAGGGTTATTGTCTAAAAGTTTTCTATTTTACTGTGCTGTGCTTTTCCTAGTCCTTGGATAAAGAGAACAGACTTTTCTTGAAGCTTATTTTATCTGTTCCTATTGGTGGTTTCAGGTTGCCAGCTTCTTCAGTTTCAAGTTTATGATATTTAAGGCAAAATTAAATTGTGTGTGTGTGTGTGTGTGTGTGTGTGTGTGTGTGTATCCCATGGTTTTAATCAGAGGAATGAGGGAAGTACATCTACTCCATCTTGTCAAAAACTGTAAGTGAGATTTTTATTCTTGAAGAGAATGAAGTAGCTCAGCTTAAGACTAAAGCTTAGAACTAGGGAGAAGTAAACACAAATAATTGTAATATTGTCCCCACATACTGAGAGCAAATAATGTGCGGGGAATAGACAATTAGCTGTTTCTAATCCTTACAATACCATTATAATGCAAGGTGACTTGTCTAAGCTAACACAGACTAAAAAATGGCTGGCCTGAGATTTGAGTCCAGCATGGCTCTGGACTCTGGGTGGATGACCACAAACACACTGCCAAGAGTGCCAAAAGAAGCCTGATTGCAGAGGTACGGCAATGAGGTTAGCTGAGCATTCCTGTCAATTGTCCTTTATTCAAGCCAAGAATCAGATTGTGTTGTTAATTAACAACTGTTGACTGAGCCACTTAAGAAGGCACTTCAAATTTGTCCTTTTAGAAAGATAAGTGGTGGATTTCCTTGATGCTAAGACCCAAAGACATTTGCTCCACATTTCACTTGCTTTGTTAGTTCCCTCTGGAAAGCCCTTGGGCAGCTTCATGACCAGCAAAGAGAGACATCATTATTACACACCGTTACTTCTCTCTGGTACCTGTTTGTTCTTCTAATCCAAATCTTACCTGTTAGTGAGTCTGAGTTTCTAGATACAGCAGAGGGTAAAGGGAGTTAATTTTGAGTTGAACACTTTTCATAATGCAACTGTATATAAATAAGTACCACTTTGGAACAGCGCCTTAGTGTTGCCATGAAGTCATACTATCAAATATCATTAATTTGGACTTTATGATAATATATATCTGGCTAGTTTGACATTAAACTTTGATACACCTTTGGAAAAGTCTTTGCTAAAAAAGAGTATAAATAAGATTTCAAGTGGGAATGTTTACCTATTTAAAACAACAAACTAGTCAAAAACTTGAGCAGTTTAACATAAAACCTAATATTGGTAGGTTGAGATAAATGCTTTTTTTGAAGTTTGTCTTATATATTAAAAACAGACCATTTTATCCATTCACTGAAGTGAAGCTTTTAAAAGCTGTTGGATAAACTAGATCCAGTTACTATCTAAACTTGAAAATAAACATTTATATTTAACTAGTCTATTTTATATTGTTTCCTACAGTATAAATGAGGCAGTCATTGAGTATTTGTGGGGAGTTCCAGGTCTGGTAACCAATTTAACAGCTAGCAGTCTAGCGGGGGTCTGTGATGCTCTGAGAGCTATGAAGGTAACAAATAAAAACATCATAGAAAATTATTTATAGGGAACATTTAGGAAAATCTGGAAGTGTTTCTAACCCAAGGGGACTTTCTATATCCTTTTAGTGTTTGTAGTTCCTTCTAAAAAATTTTGGTCTTTATGAATTTGTGCACAGCAGGTGAGGGCAGGCTTCTGCTAACTAACTAGTTACTTTCCCCTTGGGTCCTCCTTATAATTTCAAAATCAAAACTTGAAAAAAGTCTCTCAAATTACATCCTAATCAATAATAGATTTGAATTTAGATCCTTAGGTACAAATGAATAATGATGTTCATTTCCAAAAAAGAATGTTTTCACTAATTTTGAAGATACATTGAAGATAAATTGTGGCCCTTTGAGTAGTCATCATTTATAGGAGAATGGATGTGTATCAAGTATCAGGGTCTGAAATGATTATTTATATTTTTAGGGTCTAGGTTATAGCAGCCAGACCATTTATATAAGTCAGGAAACACTGGATTGGTCTCTGATGATTTTGTTCAAGTCCATCTTTCCTGGGTCAGATGACCCAGAAGTAAATGGCAGAGACAGATCTCCTATCAGTCCCTTAAGAGCTGCAAAAATATTTTTAAATGTTCTTTTTTTCTAAATGATCATTCTTACTCTGGTCAAATTATAAAAACCACATGTTTAAATGGTTATTGTATATTTTGAACCAAAAGCTTAAACAATCAGGTTTCAGATATAGAAGTTTTGAATAGAAAAGGAATTAAATCATCAGTAACAATCTTTAGGTAATATAGAAAGATATCTGGAAAAAACCTCCAAACAGAAAAGACTCCACTTCCTCTTTTGTTTCTTGACTCACTCCTCTGTGTGTGTAAGTGTGCATGTACATGCACATAAAATTACTCTCATATGGAGGCTTTCAAACTTGTACAATTAATAACTTGGGTGAATTTGGCATTTCATTATAAAATGGTATACATAAACAATTACTGGAAGAGGCTTTCCCCTAAATAGTCAGAACTAACTTATTTGTGGAAAGAATGTAGTTTAATATTCTTAATTTGCTTTTGTATTTTCTACTATGGACCTGTACATGGAGAGGTTTTTTTTTGCTTCCTAATTTAAGAATAAAATTTTTCTCTAAATTCTTCAGCAACATGTTAGATAACAGCCAACTTTATAAGAGAGCTTTGTGCACTGCTTAAATGAAAGTATTGGTATTAGATTATCTTTTATAAAGCTCAGTTCTATAATTTGTTGTATGCTGTGCCACATTTAAAAAGTATCCAGGATTCCTTTTGGCGTAAGTAGCAAAGCACAACAAACTGCCTTTACTGCATTATCTTGAAAGAAATCTCTAAATAAAAAAATTCTACTAGCTCAATAAAATACTATTATTATCTGAGAGAAATCTGGAAAGTCATGTTAATATAGACAGTGAGAAAAATTCAAGTCTGGCCGTGTCCCTATGGGAAGTTCAAGTTAAAGCCTAAGAAGTTAAAGAAAAATAAAGAATAAAGTGGGCCTCTGAAAAAGTCTCCTGTGTTAAAACTTCTGAAACATTTTGCTACCAATGTCTACTTTTTAATGACAATACTGAGTTCCAGAAATGTTGATTTAACATGTATATTTATTTTTCTAGCTAATAAACACAATTAGCTTCAGATTTGTAGTACTATTACTTGATTGTCCCCATTAATTTCTAGAACTACCTCTGAATATTTATACTTTTTTGTTAAAAAATTTGTGTTTTGTCTCTTTAAAAAATTTCCCTAATAATGTCTGCCTTCTATCTGTTTGAAAGTTATATTTCCCTCTTGGTTCAGGCTCTTCACAAAAATACTTAAGGTCAAGTTAGGCCTTGTGTGATGGGGCTTTTTTAAATGCATGTTGCTTCAAAGGCTCATTGGGCTTGTCCTTGACAGGGAGCATTCAATGCCCTCTTCTTTAGACTTTTTTGGTATATTAAAAATAAAAATGCTTTCCATGGTACTTTAAATTCTATTTTTCTGCTTCAAATGCTGGCCAGAAGTGTCTGTTTAGAACTTTTATTTCTCTTCTAGAAATCAGTTTTATAAACAAATCAAATGCACTGTGTGGTAATAAAAAGTGCATAGAGTTTGGGATCAGGTAAATAGGTTAAATTATTTAGCCTCGCTGAGCCTAAGCTTTCTTACCTATAAAATGGGGGCAACTATACTAATCTCATAATGTTGCAAGGATCAGATAGTAAAAAGCAAACATTTTGATAGAGCACTTTGCACGTAAATGCACAATAAAAGAGTTGTTTGTTTTTGTTTTTGTTTTTGGTTTTGGTTTTTTTTTTTTTTTTTTAGGCCCATGCTAGCTGAATTTCTTTTCTTAGTTAATGCTGGTCCCTGAGCATCTATCTATATCTTTAACAACAACTTTATTTTATTGTTCTCTTTGATCTACTTAGTTTGAGAAATAACTTTGAAAATTTTGTTATGGTTTGCTGTCTTTCAGAGTATCTGAGTCTAATAAACTCTTAACAGTTCTGAATGAATTTCTGTGTTTGAACAGTGGGTATTTGACACTTCAAAATTGAGAGCCTCTCCAAATTGTTTTGCTGCATGGCTATGACATAAGAGGTATTCAAAAGCAATACAACTGCTGCCTGGTTCTCTTGGGATGCTTGCTTTTGAAACCGAGCCACCATGCTGTGAGGACACACACACACACACACACACACACACACACACACACACACACACACATTGAGAGATCCACAAGGAGAATGGGGTCCTAGTGCTTTTGATGTTTGGAGGTTGATTAGAGAGCATGGAAAGATTTTAGGAAAGATGGGTCAGGAAAACAGGAGGAAAATCTTCCATATAAAGAATTTCAGTAACAAAAAGGGGAAATACTTCAAGAGAGGCATCTACTCCCTGGGATTCTCCTGAGTCGTTGGCGAGAGATAACCATTTGTTCACTTGGAGCATAGTGGAATCTGAGATACTAGGAGGCTCTAAATAATCAAAGAATACCTTTTCATTTATTTAAGATAAATATATTCAAATACCTGTGCTTTGAAGATAAATATTTTATGGACTATGACTCATAATTAAGCAGAATATTAGATGAAAGTAACGATTCTAATTCAAATAACTCTGAGGCCATATAAGGCTCCATCAAACAAAATGATGTAGAATCTAAGGAACAAAAAGAATAAACTAATGAAAAATAGACTCACAAATATAAGAACAATTTGGTGATGGACAAAGGTGGAAGGGGTTGGGAGGCTGGGAAAATAGGGTGAAGTACAAATTAGTAGTTGATAGTTGGGAATGCAGTTGACATTAATATGATGGCTAGGTGGAGGGCCGGGGGAGGGAGGGAGCAATTGGGGGGATCATTTTATAAACTATATAGGTGTCTAACCAAGGTACTGTATACTTGAAATAAATAAAACCCCCAAAACAAGCAAAAATAACAACAATAAAAATGATTAAAAATGACTTCCCGCCATTTTCCGGTCAATATGGCAGAGCAGGTAAATCCTGTGCTTGCTTCCTTTCATGACCATGTCAAAATTACAGCTAAACTACAAAAACAAAACATCATTAGAACAGCCACTTTAAAGGGATGATGGAATCCGTATGTTCATTGTAGCAATATTTACAAGAGCCAAGATATGGAGGCAACCTGGCTCTCCATCAATGAATGAATGGATAAAGAAGAAGTGGTACATATATACAATGAAATATTACTCAGCCATAAAGATAAGTAAATAAAAAGAATCAAATCTTGCCATCTGCAACAACGAGTGGAGTAAGTCAGACAGAGAAAGAAAAAAGCCATATGATTTTACTTACATTTGGAATCTAAAGAACAAGATGAACAAACAAAACAAAACAAAATCACAGATACAGAGAACATCAGATGAATCGAATTATCTTCCTTCTTAAATTTAATTTTCCAGTCATGGTGCATGAGATTTATGGTTAAACTGTTTTGATTCTTGGAGGGTATTTAAATAAGTTTCCCTACTGTTACTAATTTTCAAAAGTCAAAATACACATTTTAGAGGGCTTAAAATATTTACTGCGTTTGTGAAATCTATCGTCATTCCAATGGTTGACTCTTGCTTTTCTTTTGTTGCTACTTTGGAGAAGGTCATGTATTTCCCATAATGTCATCGTCTCCCTGAAACCCATCTGTCTCATTCCCCCCTACAGTGTGGCAGCTCTTTCAAGTTCAGTGGGGAAGCTAAATGAAATGCTGATCTCCATCTTTTCAATAAGTATACAAAAAACAAAATTTTAAAAATGGTCACATGGAAGAGATGGTTATATGCTATAAAGATATAAAGTGACACTAGCATTCTGTTAAACCTGTTGAACGTTTACTCAGACACCTTCATCAACGCATTTATATTTAGGATAAAAATGACCATGTCATTCTGTGGAAAGAAACAATGTAAATTACTAGAGAAAGAAAACTACATAAGCCACACTTTCTGGTTTAAACTGGGGACTGAATGAGCATCCTTTTATTAGAGATGAAGTATGCTTATACTGTATACTTCAAGGAGCTCTCCTATTGAGAGAAATCTAGTAATTCCCAAATAGACCTCACTACACTTCTGCCTTCCACTTTTTTTCCTTTATTGGTCAGGGCAGGTTTTACACAGAAGGAAAATAGAAGATAAGACTCATGGTTCATTCACTTACTTCTTACAATAGTTTAAATGCTGAGGTGTCCTACAATTTGGGATAGTCTTTGAAACTAAGCTGGGATTTTTTTTTTCTTGTTTATTCTGGTCCAGTGCAAATATTTATCTATTGAGAAATATTTAACACATTAGAATCATAGACCCACCATCTGCCTAAAGTGAGCCAACACCCACCTATAAGGAGACGGATACAGGATGGCATCCTGTTCCTTCAGCTTGTAAGTGACGGCAGCTGACGCTCTGGTTTGTTTGAGCTGCCCCATGCTAAGATTGCTTGATGAAATTACAAAAGGGTGTGTACACTTTCACAACTCATAAAGATTACTTTCAGGTTCTCTTAGTATAATCATTTTACTGTAATGGGTTCAAAGGACGCTAAAAACCATCAGCTTTGGGTCTGCGGGTGCATTTGTGAATTCTTTATGCTGATGATCTAGTGCAAGGAACAAAATAAGTGAATAAATCACTCAGTTCTGCAATTATGACAACAGGTCTGACTGTCCACTGAGAGAGAATGAGATCATTGGTGGAAAAGGTGATAGCAAAAAGGGACACTACTCACAGAGGTTTGTCTTTTTAAACAACCAGAAGTCCTCATTTTAGCTGACAAAGACACTTGGCTGACACTTGATTTTGGTGTTCTCCCTGAAACGCTTGCTCTTGGGATTTAATAAGAGGCTTATAGAACCTGGAAAATGAATTCATAGGGAAGCGTTGTTCCTTGGAACAGCTGCATTGCTTTTTAAAGAAGACTTCCAGAGGACAAAAATTTCAGATGATCATATGAGAAGTGTCCTCCTGAAGGGCTTACCTTTGAGATTGTCTTTTTGGGGGAAGATACTAATACAAATGAAGATATAAAGTATAGTAAATAATACCTTTGTATGGTGATGCAATAAATCATTCATTTTTTTGTTTAGAGTTTATTAAAGCTATTAGAACGCACGATAGTCAAGGTTCGAAGACAATCCCCACAAACTACATGGAAAAACAGTACAAGCTGATATAACGAACATCCTGTTTGTTGCATCCGGTGCTTTCAATGGTTTAGACAGAATTATGAGCAGGAGGAACAATGAACAGGTGAGTTTTTCTAAGGGGTTACTGGGATAGGGAACATTTGAAGTTACAGAGGATGGACACTCAGTTTCTATTCTCACAACTGCTGGTTGCCAGTTTTGGGTTTCTAAGAGATTTTCTTAAGGCATACCGGAAATATATTTCTAGTTATTATTATTTTTAATTTGAGTAGTATATTGGAAGATTTCTAAATATCATCTATAGGCATTTTTACAGTAAAGTTTATTATAGATCACTGCTAAAATTCACAGCCAGAGGGTGCAGTTTGGGGGTGGAGAAAAGGTTGTGAATCCCACAGAGTTTTATAGATGTTTCTTAAACATTCTTGTAAACCTTGATTTTAATGGAAGCTTCTTTCTTCATATCCTCAAGGTACGTACATGCCCAGTACCTATTTGTTGATTGATTACAATTAAATGTAGTGTTAACATAGAAACTCAAAATATACCTGCATTTTCCATGTTTTTGTGTTTTGTATAATAGCCACAAATGATCCCTTTTATACAACATAATATTTTACCTAAAGGAAAGTGTCATAAATCAACTCGTTCTACATTGTTGGTTTAAGTCTGCTTGGCTTTACATGCACTAGTTTCAGTAGCAGTTTAATAGTAGTAAAAATATTATAATTCTGCTAATGGGACAGTTGCCTGTGATAATTTCTTTACATAGGCTAGATGAAAAAACTCTTGTACAAATACTAATAGAGCCACATAATGCCGTTATTTCTCAGTACCAGCTGTTATTCAGCATGGATAAGGTTAGGTTTTTATCTTTCATATTAGTTAATTTATGGGGTTTTTTGCTTCTGAAATTCTGTATAAGTTAGCCAACAAATTCAAAAAAGAAACTGTGTGTGTGTGTGTGTGTGTGTGTGTGTGTGTGTGTGTGTGTTTGAGGGAGAGGGTAAAGGGGAGAGAGAAGGAGACTTACTAATATTTTGCTTTCAAGGGCTTTCCATTTAGGGAAAAAAGATAGACATTGCCTAAGAAACAATTTCAAAAAACAGGAAGGAAAATGCTTATCTTTCTTACCTCAGTAGGGATGTTTGTGAACATGCAGATTGTATTATGTATCATTTTAAGTGCAGTGTGTTTTAAGTACTACTGTAAACTTTATAGTATGTAAATCAGTATGTTAATGTAAGTTTTTCTGAAGCGTGGCAGAATATCTTACACGCCTAAACAAGAAAACCCTGCATACTGTTAGTATTTTAGAGTGAAACCAATGGACACCAATTCCTTTATCCCCTGCAGTTATGCCTTATTCTCTATTTTATCATATTGATTTCCACATGGTGGAGTACATTCTTGTGTCATTCAGGATTCACAGGCTGCATCTGTGTGAAGCCTGACAGCTCTACAAGAAGGTTGGGGGCTCTCTTCGTTGCTCCGACGTCATCCCATTACATTAGTTAATATTAACCTATTTCCCATTAGTTATATAGATCTTGCCACTAGACTGTGAATTCTGCAGGGAATCAAAATTGCCTTATTTTTTTTTCTAGTTCATCTTTTGGTCCACAATACCAAACACAGTTTCTGGCAAGAGTAGAATTCAATGTTTGAAT
Organism: Eonycteris spelaea; assembly: GCA_003508835.1. Classification (NCBI taxonomy): domain Eukaryota; kingdom Metazoa; phylum Chordata; class Mammalia; order Chiroptera; family Pteropodidae; genus Eonycteris; species Eonycteris spelaea. The sequence continues at coordinate 11,350,845 of PUFA01000027.1, forward strand.
AATTGGGAATGATTAAATGTTATAAAATAATTAATTTGAACTCAGAAATTGAGAAATTGATTTGAGATATAAAAGAAATGTTGCTGTTTTAGGCAAAAAATAAGGGAAAAGAGAAAGAGTAGGAGGAGAAGGAGAAGCATCTAGTGCAGTAATTCTAAATTAGGGTTGCCATTGATAGCAAATGAAAGTATAGGTCACATAGTTAAATATGAATTTCACATAAATAATGAATATATTTGTAGTATAAGTATGTCCCAAATATTGCATAAGATATACTTATACTAAAAAAAAAAATTGTTTCTCTTTCTCTTGAATTAAAATTTAACCAATGCCCTTCTTGACACTTTATTCTAATCTATTTTTGATTCATCACTTTTTTGACTATTATATCTCTTTAAAATGCAAATGAGAGCTTTGAACGCTCCTCTGTGAAAAGGCCCTATCAACACAGAATTGTGCATACTATTTCAAGCAGTTGATGTTAGCGATTTAATTCTTAACATTGGATGTGTGAGAGAAGGAATAAATAGTTATTTTGGAGTTATAAGTGTAAAAGTAATGAAAATAAAGTTATATATGCATATATGTATTCTAAGTGTAGTTTTACATTTCAAGGCTTGGGGTAGCATTAGAAGTGATCAAATCTAAACCACTAATTTTATAAAGTGAAGAAATAAAGATAGAAATATCAACTAGGATATAGAGCTTAATTGTTAAAGTTGGATAAAGGGAAATCAAATTGGTTACAAGGCTATACTGACTAATATAACTTATTATCAAATAATTGTATGTATAATGTATGTATATTGAATATTAGCGTATGTATAATTATATGCACAGATTATAATCAAATATAATTATATGTATATTAAAATACAAGGACATATACATTTTTACAATAAAGAATAATTGATTTATCATTTCGTAACATTTTTACACTAATTGAAGAAAATAGTGAATATTCTATTTTTCTTATTAGTTCTTCAGAGAGCAATTAAATTGTCAACTAATGTCTTTTTAGTTCATTGCAAATAACCACTGAATTTTCTGCCTCTATTTATGCAACATTAGAATCAACTATATTACTTTAGTTTCATACTTTAAATTACTGAATCAGAGAATGCCAGTGCACTTTGATGACAACATGCACTTTAAAAAAAATCAACTTTCAGACTTTGATCTAAAACTTAAAAAGATTAAATATAGGATGTTTAATATTCTTCTGCAAATATGACACATGGTGATATCTAGTTGTTGGTCATGTAACCTACTTATATCCAAATAGATTAGTTACTAAGTCTGCTTAAAATGAACAGAATAGTAATCAAATAAAAGCTGGAAGGAACCTTTCTTGCTCTGACTCATGGAACATTTTAACTAATCAAATATCTATATTATAGATGCTATTTATCTCTTTCATATTAAGGTGTATTTTAATATCTCAAAATACTTCAAATTCTTTAAATGCAATCAAATCCTATGGGTTAGGAAATGTTCTGCCCGTTTAAAACATTCTCTCCCAGCTGATTATGGGATTTTTTTTTCCATTAAAAAAGTTAGGAATTTTTGTAGTATTTAAAGGAATGGAAGACATGGTGCGGATCCTCCAGAAGCTTCCTGTGAAGAATTTAATTGGTGGTTGGATGTTTGATAATTTAAAAATGGATGTAATCCTCTCCTAGTTAACTGGACATAATTTCTTAAAATTATTAAAAGTATTAAATATCCATCCAATAATTAAATAACATTTTAAAATATTTAAAAATATTTTTTGAAATTCATTTTTAAATGTCTTTTAATTAAAGTAAGAAAAGACGTCAATGGTTAACTCTGAAATATGGTGCTAAAAGTTCAAATAATAAGTGGACAGAGATGCATCCATTTGCTTTGGCAACATGCACACCATTTACAACCTGCCTCAGCAGATTGGATACAGTGGAAGGGGCAGAGCTAAGTCTAGATGACTTGGTGGCATGAATGAGAGGTGAAGAAGGAGAGAGAGCCTCTTATTTAGGTCCTCCTGTCTCCCACCAAACTCTCAGCTCATGACAAGTTTTCTTCGCTATGGATGCAGGCAGAAATTAAACCACCACTTTGTCATGCTCAAGTTTTGATATTTATTGAAATATCATTTTACCATCATAAGAATATTGCAAATGCATTAAAAATCTAAATGATAATGTTAACAGAATCCATATACTTGCACATTTAGTATGAGTTAACCGGAAGTTCATCTTCATGATGTTTGACCTCTTCAAGAAAATTCCTTATAACTCTGATTGAATGAGTTTTAATGCTTTCTTCATGTTTTCTATCACTGAAATAAAAGTAAATGTATATTATTCTATTAGTAAGTGAAAGTATCAAATATTATAACCTTTTAACTCCTGAAACTTAAATTGGTCCATTTAACTTAATAGCTATGAAAACATGGGAATTTATCTACAACATTAAAGAATTTTATGCTAAAGGTATACATATAAATTTAGAGCTGGTTAATCAACTATCTCTATGTTAAACAATTTTACCAGATGGGTTTTAAGGGAGTATCTATTTTTTTAACTGATCATTTTGTGTCTGTATTACTGAATCTGACATGCATAGTTATTTTATTAAATATAGTTGACAATGATGCTATAAAAAAAAGTCCCAAGTAAGACTGTATCTCCTTGCTTATAGCATTGAAAGGAGAGAAAAACACATCACTTTGTGGAACTCACATGTGATCTTTATACCCACAGAATGGACTGGTTCTCTTAAGTGGTCTATATTCTTTTCAGTGGTCTCCAAATTTAGTGATCATCAGAACTATTAGATATCCCTGTTAAAAACAAGATTCCAAGGTGCCCTGAAAGTTCTGATTTCGGCGGGAGCTAAGGGCTTATATTTGAAACACTTCCACTACCAGCATTCCCAGTGATTCTGTTTTGAGGATAGCACTGTTTGTGGGGAAGCACTGATATAGGGCATCATCGACCCTTAGTCAAGCATCAGTTAGTACCTCTGATCAAGATAACTTGTGCATACTTACATACTGGTAAATCCTGAGGTTCATATGTGTACAGTCTATTAGAGTATATTCCAATTAAATCAGCTCTGACTGTTAAAGAAGGATCTGCCAAGAAAAAATAAGTCACTAATGTATTACTTAAAATGTTCTTAAAATCATTCTTGCCTCTTACTCTGAAACAAATATTGAGCAAATTTATAAGCAAAATCAGTTTTCATATATGTGAATTCATAATGAGAACTTGAATTCTCATTTTGGTGGGTCATAACTATCTGTCAATATACTTTGGGGAACTGTACTGAAAGTACATTGAGATATTGATTTAGTAGCATCAGTTAGTTTTAAAAATATTTAAAATGTACATATTATCGATATAGTGAGTTTTGACTGTAGAACTAACAAGTCCGTTATTGACTGGAATAGTAATGAATCCCCTTTTAAAAAAAATAGCACGAACTAGCATTTAAAAATAAAAGCAAGATGTTACTATTTTTATAAATACGATGTACTGAGATTACACACATACCCACAAACATGATTCTAGGCACATATTGTCCATCAGGTGATAAATTTTTATCCGTGGTCTCATGCTAGTAGGAGAAGAAAAAAAATAAATGTTATTGGATTAGATTGTTTTTTACAGTTGATTTTGAAAATATTTTATGTGAATGAGGTTTTCAGAAAATTATTTATTTTGGCCTTTTATAATTCTATATAACATTCTGTATACACCAACACTTTATAACTTTTTGTCTTAAAAAATAGAAAAAAAAGAGATTCAAATTTCCATTGAATTGTGATATTACAAAAACATTGTAGAGGTCACATACCATGAGATTCAGCATGATGAAATTATTCTGAGCCATTTCTTGTATTTCTTTATTTTGGGCAAACACTTTTTTCAGTGCTGTGGGGGGAAATATAATAGCATCAGTCAGTTTTAAGGATAAAGACACCTTCAATATAGCACAGCAAAATAAAACTATTATTTTGCATTTGTTTGCATCTATAACTTGAATGTAAATGGTTCATTGGCACATTGCCACTTTATCTCTTATTGGTAAGTAATGAGGGACACAGTCTGTCCATGAAGATATTAGGGGATAATCGCATTAATGAAGCCACCAGTTTTATAATTTCATGTAACTCATCAACTCATTGGTTTAATATCTTCTTTTAGCAAGTTTTTCCACTTTTTTTCTTCTTTTTTGTGGGAGGACAAGGGAAATAAAATTCTAAAGGACATATAAATATAGTCAATAGATTTTTAATAATTATTATAGTTTTTAAGCATCTTAGTAAAATGGTGGTATGGCAGTTAGTTTTGTTTTTTTTTTATCCCCCCCCCCCCCAAATGGAATTTACTGAGTGCTGCTTTACAATTCTTACCAGGTTACTTTTTCTAGTTTATACTGGAAACACAATAAGATCTCAGGAGCTAAAATTACCTTGGCAGTATTGACACTCCTCCAAGTGATGAATAACCATCAATGGCTTGTTACTAAACAGAGAGAGCGTGGGATTAAGTCAGGTGATTAACTCGGAGCCAAAATTTACAGTGAAATTAAATTTAAAGTTTTTGTACTTTCGACAAGACAAAGTAAAAATCTGACTGACAAATCTTAGCAATGTAGTCGTAGTAGTGTTAGTCAAAACATGGCCCCAGAACTTGGAGCATAACCAGGTAGCTCATTAGAAATGGATATTATCAGGCTCATCCAGGCCCACCCAATCAAGATCTCTAAGGGTGGGGTTCAGGAATCTGTAGCTTAACAAGCTCATTCTTATGTACACTGCAGTACAGTTAGAAAAATAACAATCAGTCCTATCTCCAGAGATGAGAGAATATTATGAGCATGAGCTTAATTTTCAATAAATATCTGGTATAAGATTTCAGGAGAGTCCAATTTTTATTTCGTTTTTTTTTTTTTTTTTTTTTTAGTTTTCACAAAAAGCCTATTTGACTTTCACATCCTTTCATTCTTACAAGTCGCAATACACAAACAATCTCGGAGTTCTGTCTCTATACATTTTTCAGTTTCATTTTAATTTTAACTCTTTGAAAAAAAGTTTTGATGGTAGCTAATTGACTTCTCTGCTCATTAGAATAAGAGAAAAATTAGAATATTAACTATATTGAAGGATAAAGGAATTATGATTTGGATATATATAGAATTTTTTTAATGTTTAATTTTGAGAAGATGTTCAGTACAAAAGGAGATCGACTCTAATGTATACATATTAAGCATAAATCTTTTAAAAAAACAATAGAGGTAATCATATGAAATACTTGTCATTGAATGACTCATTTTTTTACATTAGTCTCAAAAGTGTTAAATAACACACTTTGAATTATTTAATCCTCAAACTTAAATTTTAAGTAAAGTTTAGGTAGGAATAAATCCTACAACTCACTTTATTAGATGTTTGATATAGGTATAAAGCTAGCATTTGCCCCAACTTCAAACTTATTGGTGAAAAAGCAGACAAGAAACCTGATAAGTGAAATATTATTTACCTGCTTATTTAGAGAATCAACCCTATGAATATTTATTGGCATTTTTTAGAGGCAAGTATAGAATTCAGACCTCCTAAGCATCAAGTGGTAATCTTTCTACTAGATAATTCTGGTCAATCTCAGCAGGAATAGGTGTCCAGAGACAGAGAACATATCAGCAGCATGAGTCATTCTGATTCCGGAACTACTATCATTTCTTCCCAGCACCTGCCCAACAGCTAGAAACAAGTGTAGGAAAGACATTGATGTAACTCGTGGAAAACTAATTTCAGCATCAGATTTTTGGGCGATTGGAGTCCAAGGAAAAATGTATCAAGACCGCAGGAATCTCAGTCTTCACAATTCGGCCGTGAATAATAGGTTGTTCAGGCATTCAGACCAAGACACTATATCATTTCAAGAAAAGCAGAGAAGTATTTCTGGCAGATGCTCAAGGAGGGACAGTCTGAAAAAGGGCTCAAAACTGTTTCAGCAAAGACATAAATAGTAAATATTTGAGGTTTTGCAGGCTGTGTGGTCTCATTCGCAACTATTCAACTCAACCATTGTTGAACAAAAGCAGCCATGGACAATATGTAATGAAATGCATGTGACTGTGTTATAGGAAAACTTAATTTATGGACACTAAAATTTGAACTTCATGTAACTTTCATGTGTCCAAAATATTGTTTTCTTTTGAGTAAAAAAACTAAATTTAAAAGTCATTCTTAGCTCATAGACCAAATAAAAACGAACAGTGCCTGATCTAAAATCTCATGAATTAGCCCCCAAGACAGTCAGAAGCTTGCGTTGAGAAAAAGCATAAATTTGCGGCAGCTCTACTTCTGAGAGTCTTTAAAACCAGAGCCTACCAAGTCTAGTGCTTATCAGCATCATTTGGTGAATTATCTTTTAAAATTCCACATTTTTTCTCTTAAAATTAATAACAAATTCAATTTACAATCCAAAAATTAAAAAAGTAAAAAATTTTCTTCCCACTACTGTCTTCTAGAAGTAAACAGTGTTATTTCTTATTTTTCCTTCCAGAGGTTTTCAGGTCACATATCTGAATATATGTACGTATATGTACATGCACGTGTGTGTATGTATGTATGTATATATGTGTGTGTGCATATATGTGTTTACATATGACTAAACATGAATATGTATACATATGTGCTTTTGTATATATATGTTTATGTAAATGCATATGATTATGTTTATGTGTATGAATATAGAAATTATTTTATGTCCATATGCATGTCCATGTGTATGTATATGTATATATTTCTTTTTTTTCAAACTATGAATTCTAGCACACTATACACATATATTTGCATTTTACTTTTTAACAGAAAGCTACATCTTAGATATCATTGTGTTGTGCTTCTATATAATATTCCATTATATAGATATTCTTTAATATATTTAATTAGTCCTCGAAGATAGATATTTTAATGGTTTCCAATTTTTTGTGTTTAGAGTATTTCTAAACAGTTACAAACACTGCTTTGGTGATGTTATTTGCATATGGGTGAGTATATTTGAAAAACGAATTTCCATAAGTCAAATTTCTGGGTCAAAGAGTATGTGTATTTATAATTTTGATACATATGCTTTCCATAGAAGGAATAGGGTAGAGCAAGAAGAGCATCTAGGGCACAAAATCAAGTGTTGCGTGCTTTAATTTTGCATCCTAGGGTCTTCTCTGGCCTCACTCTCATGTCAGCCCTTCTTACTCCGAGAATTTAAAGAAATAAATTTTGCAGTAATATCTTTTATGCCTTAATGGGTTCATTTTTATCATTAAATCTTTGTAATTTATTGTGATAAAATATGAGGTAGGGATCCAAATTGATTTATTTTTCCCAGATGGCTACCAATTCTAATATTTTACATATCCTATCACCCCTATCTCTGCTTTAAAAAATGTCACTTCTTTGTATAAAAAAATTTTATAGTATTGTTTTATTTCTATAATCTCCATTTGATTCATTTACCAATAACATTGTTTTATCATAGATTTGTCAACTGTTTCATATCGACTAAGGATGATTGTAGACATCTTTGTCTTATCCAGACTTCAATGGGATAATTCTATTTGTTTTCCCAGTAAACATGATGGCTTTTTTGTTGGGATGGATGTTTCCTTGTTAGAATAAATAAAAATAAATAAATATTGTTAAATAATGGTTCTTAAAAAAATCAAGCATGGATTTGTCTTCTATTAAATGCCTTTCAGCATTTTTGAAGGTAGGAGGTATTTGTGTGATTTGTCTCCTTATAAATATTAAATTAGTTAAATTAATAGATTTCTTAATCTTGAATCTTCCTGGCATTCCCTAACTAAATCTCACAGTAACAGGGTGTATTCTTTAAATGTTGCTCGCTGTTCTTTGTTAAAATGTTGTTTGTTTATTATATTCCTATTTGGAAATGATTATTCCATAGACTTCTTTCTTTTGCAATATTTGTCCAGTGTTGAGACCGCATTTTACTCAATTCTCACTTAGAATCTTTCCTTCTTCTTTAAAGAGTATTGTAATTGAATGTTCTTCAGATATTTGATAAATTCCTGATGAGCTTTTTAAAAATACAAGTTTCTCAGCTCCATCCCCAAAGATTTAGTAAGTCTGTAAGAATAAAAATCATGTCACTCTTGGTCACTGAGTATAGAACAGTACTTGGCCATAGCAATAGCTACTCAGTAAGTACTTGACAGATTGATCATGAGTATGGATTTTAAAGGAAACTTTGAGTTGTTCCAATGATCAGACAGCCTTGAGAACTGCTTTTCTAAGCCAGTTCCTGTTTAAGCTTGTATAAAGCCTAATAACTAATAACATTTTTTATACAACTTATATTCAAAAGCTTGCTTCAGTAATTAAGAAATTAACACAAAAGTATTTAGAGCTCTTGTTCATAAAGAACATTTTAATGGCAACTCTTAGTCTAAAGGGCATACAGTAGTGGAGCAAAATACCTGTGGTATCCTTTCAAAAGCTAACATACTGGTTTGGGGGCTTTTTTGTGAGGAGGTACCTATATGATCTGTCAAAATTAACTGGGCGATGTTTTACCTTTTTTGAGTATGAAAGAGACCTTCTTCATAAGTCTGTACCCAAGTGATGTCATCTCCCCATCCTAAAACATAAGAAAGAAATCAGTACATTAACACAGAGAGCTCTGAAATGGGCACGTGACAAACAAATACCTATCTACAGATATTTATGCTATCAAGCAGTCATCTTACATATGGTAGAGAGGCTATATAATTATAATTGGATACAAAGAGGTGACTTCCTGCCCTTGAACCTGGTAGTGCTGAATAAGTGTTGTTGTTAGTGGTGATTGAAAGAACTTCTCTGGATCATGGGAAACCTCTGGCTTTTAGAGTGAACAACAGAAAAGAGCAGTGAATGTTTGCATACTTTGTAAGTCTATCTGGAATACTTTGGACCATATTATATAGTGCCCTTGTGTCTTGAGTGTCAAAAGATGCTGACCCCTTCTAAGTCAGTATGCCATGAAAAAGCAATTCTAAATTTTGCTTTGAATTTTGTCATAGAAAAAATTCTGGTGTGGGAATTTCATGGTTGAGAAACACAACAAAAACACAGGTGTTCTGGAAGCTTCCAGAAGAATGCTAGAGAAGGAAACAGAAAGCAATGAGTAGAAGGAGAACCTGCTAGCCTTTTAAAAAGTATTACAGGTAGTTGGGAATGTCTTTTAGAGATGAAAGAATAAACTCATTGAGGAGAAGAATGCACAAACTTTCCAGAAATAGGAAATATCTCAGTCATCCTGATGGATGAGAAAAATTAAATTAATTTGAAAATAGAAATATTTGCAGGCCAGTTTGGACCCAGATTTTCTCGTATGTTTTACAAGTTGTCTGACTGCAACTTCTGATTTTGATACCATGGCTAAAAGGTGACCAAGAATTATGAAGCAGAAGTACAAAGCAAGATGAACACATTTCCGTGATTTTTTGCTTGCTTGGTTTTGTTTGCCTTTTGGTAACAGGTATATTAAAATATAATTCACACATAAATACAATTCATCCACTGAAAGTAAAAGCTTTTTTTTTGTATATTCACAGAGCTTTGCAACCATCTCCACTATTAATTTAAAAACATTTTCGTCACTTCAAAAACAAACAAGCAAACAAACAAAAAAACCCTGTATCTTTTAGCTGTCACTCTCTAATCCTTCCATCTCCCTCAGTTCTAAAAACACCTAACCTACTTTCTGTCTCTATAGATTTTCTTTTCTGGATATTTCAGAAAAATGGAACCATACAATATATGGTCTTTTGTGACTAGGTGCTTTTACTTAATATAATTTTTCAAGGTTCATCCATGTTGTGGCATGCATTAGTACATCATTTCTTTACATGGCCAAATATTATTCCATTGTATGGATATACCACATTTTTATTTATCCATTCATCAGTTGATGGGCGTTTGAGTAGCTTCTACTTTTTAGCTTTCATGAATAATGCTGCTATGAGCATTATATGAAGTTTTTATGCAAACATGTTTTAATTTCTCTTGGCTGTATATTTAGGATTGGAATTGCTGGGTCACATGACAACTCTACATTTAATCATGTAAGGAACTGTCAGACTGTTTTCAAAGTTGTAGCACTATTTCACCCCCTTACCAGCAGTGTTGTTGGGTTTTGCCTGATTTCAGTATCTTAACATTGGAAGACATGTTATGTTTGTTTACTGCCTTGCCTATCTGTAATAATCCTGATCTTCTTTATAACTTTGCTTGAACACGTGTAGTGATTTCATACCACACTTTGCCTTAAATAAGAGTTATTCTAGGAATAGCCAGTGAGACTGGACTCCTATTTAGTTTTTTTATTCTGCTGCAAGTCATATTCAATGCTGGAGGTTCAGCAATGGGAAGAATTACTATTCTCTGTTCCTGTTTGACTTAGTCCCACAAACATTAAAGGAACATCTGCAGTATGCCTTACTCCACTTAGCACTGGGTGTACAAAGGTAAGACAATGTGATTCCTGTTCTCAAGCCATTCATTGCCTTGTAGGGGAGCCATATTGTAGTGTAATTATTTGTTATACACTTTATCTCATAATCACAACAGGCCAAAGGTGATGAAATTTAAACTCTCTTCAGGGTCTCTGTTCGTTACCATAATTCTTTTTCCAGCTATGCTTGCTTGTCTTCTGAGATTTTATTTATTCATTCAAAATATTTATTCAGTGCCTACTATATGCTAGTAACTGGGCTGGATGTTGGGCGCTGGATAGTTCTTTTGATTTAAAAATAAGTTAGAATTTCTTTTTTTGCGTGTGTGGGGGTCACCATTTTGTTTTCTTAAAAATGTTATACCTTTTTTTCCAATAATCTTCCCTCTTCTTCCAAATACTCTCCCTATTTAACTCTTCGGTGTTGTTCGGTGTTGCCCCCTGCTTTAAGGGGCCCGTATTCTACTCTGCACATGGTATCCAAATTCTTCTCTCTTACCTCTACCCTTAATCCTCATTCATTTTGAGCCTTATCCTTTCAATTACTTCCTACATGCTAATAAATGGTAAAGGCTTAACCAAATGTAAACCAATTCTTAAAATAATGGAGTTGCCAGCTGATATCAGTCATTTTCCCTATTTAGTTCTAAATAACTGAAATAGCAGACTCATCAAGTTGTTTAAAATTTACCATGTATATTGAGTATATTTTCAAAAATTCACCAAAAAATTTTAATAGACACTTGAAAGTGAATACACAGAATGTTGGGGCCTTATGGAACAGTTGTAGCATGCTGTTTAACTCACTCCTGGAGGGTGTTTAAGGGCAAAGACTAGCTTAGTCTTTGGCACTTTCAGGCTATGGAGCTCATTTTTTATAACTATAACATTTGTATATAGAGATACATCATAAAGTATACTTAGGAAGATATTTCCCTCTTTTTATTACTTTTACAAAAACTTCAGGTTTATAATTTCCATTATTCTAAACTGGAGTAGAAATAATTAACTTTGATGGATAATTGGCTGGCACTCAGTACACCTGTTAAAGAATGAATGAACTTGGAAAGAATATCAATATTTTAAAATTTGAAATTGTGCTATAATTGGTCTCCATTTGCTCCCATCGCATTGCTATTCCAAGTAGCAGTCAAGTGTTTAGTGGTTTATATTTCTAATTTTAGATTAGCTATGTGGAGACAAATGATTTTGTTCTTATTTCTGTTACCTGGAGATGTAGGAGCCAATGTTGAGAATTTTCTTTATAAAATATTTCTTTATAGATGAAGACATATTTGTTTCTTAAGTGAAAGGAAAACACTAAGTACAAAATAGAAATGTTTTCTAAACATGTAGCCCGTGTTAGCTCTAGATTATGATATCTAAAAGCAGCTGTTTTCTGGAGTCAGTATAGCAACCAAAATAGTTAACCAAATAGTTAACCAAAATAGTTAACCAAAATTCTCAGAGGAAGGGATAAAGTATAATTTTCTGGAAGCCTTGTATAAAATTCCAAATGATTATTTTTTGCCTAAATACATAGAGGACATGGAATTGAAGCAGATTTTGAGGGATATTAATTGCCTGTAGGACACTGTTATGATATATCAGCCAATATTATTTTTTAGGATTCTGGTTTCCAAAGTTATAGGCAACCAAAGCACTTTGCCACTGTTTCTATAAAAGATAGCAAATTGTTATCATTTTTCAGTTGGTTTAGTTCACTCTTTAAATTCAACTGATCCTTTCTGTTTTTGTTGTTGTTGTTGCTGCTGCTGTTTAGTTTAGTTTGCCTATTTTAAAGTGGTAAACAACAAAATGTTATAGTTAACTAAGTTTGCTTTATAAGGAGACTATGAGTAAGAGACTGGGAATTTTGAAACAATCCAAACGACTGAGGTTAGAAAATAAAATGAGATTCCAGTACCTCTTGAAAGTGTCTGAGGAAGCCTCTTTTCTTTTTTGATTGCAATGGCAAGGTTGGAAGAAACCGCGACCAATATGAGGCAGAGGAACAAAGCTGAGTGTGACATCGTGTGTCCTTGAGAAGCCCTCAGAAGAAGCTAGATGATAGAAAATAATTTTCAGAATCTAGTAGGTTACTTCAAGCTTTCATTAAGACATTTGTTATCCAATACCACATTTTTACAATTGTAATTAAACCTTGTACACAAAAAAAATTTGCTAAGAGTCATGCCAAACTTAGGCTGACAGTTTGCTCTGCTTGCATGGGTTGACATGGTACAACCTTCATTTGCATTTCATTTAAAAAATATTTTAAAAATTCAACCAATTAGTAAGCATCCACTTGGAGAAAAACCATATTCTGGGCATCATGGGAGCAGTACAATGAAGTTCAAAGAGAATTGGATGGGGCCACTCAAAGCTCATCTCTGAGTGCATTTACAGCACTACAGTGAAACTCAAATAAGATAGGGTTTATTAAAAATCTTTCAGCTCTAAAGCACAATGCAAAGGTGAATTCTGGCATGTATAAATATTCTGATTTCTTCTTGATCCGATAGATTAAAACAACATTTTAACTTCATACCAAGTTAATAAGATTAGAAATGAAGAAATATTGTTTATACTAGAATTCAGAGAAAAAGTGGAATATAAAGCATTCTTGTTCTTCAGTTCCTCTTAGTTACTTCTCTTTCTCATCCTTCCATCTGCTACTTAGCCTTTTGTCCTTCAGTTACAATTCAGCTCTCTTTAAAATCAGATTTATTGTCACATTGCTATAAATTAAATGTATGTGTAAAGAAGTACAGACTTGCTGCACCAATTGTTCGCCCTTGGTTAGCTAGAATTCAAATGGACTCTCAAGTCAATGTACTATCCCAAGATATAATCAAAAGTCTAGAGTTAGAGCTGAGCTGGTCTTAAACCACTTGATAAAAATATTACATGGAGTGTTTAATACTTGTGAAATGTTCCTCAGTTACAACATGTATATATAAAACCCATGTGAAATAGTTGGCATATGCAGTTTTGAAATCACCTCAAAATATACAATGTACAGAATTCTTTCAAATTTATTCAAAATTCCTTCAAAACAATTTTCCCGTTGACTTATTTAGCAGTGAATTCCTCACCCAAATAGTGAATGACTGTTTTGTGATTCTGCTGAAACAAGAATGTCGCCATATATAATAACCGTATAGGCATTGTGGGAAAATTGAGAGATTACTAAGACAAACCCTCCTTAAAATAATTTACTGCCTGATAATGGTAATAGGCTCATCATGTAATGTATCAGCTGTAGTCACAGAGAACAACAGCTTTGAGGTGAAGAAGTGTATAGATTCTAGGTTTCTCCAGACGCTTCCTCACTCCTCTCATTCTAGAATCCTTCCCTTGCCAGTGGCTTTCCCCTTCAGCCCACCTCAGGATTGAAAATGGTTACCTCTGCAGGTTAGTCCTATTTAAATCATTTTCTTTCCGAATCATCAGTGAACCCATTTTATACATATATTTTTTGTATCATTAAAAAAAAAAAAAACCCTGTTAAACAAGAACCACAGTACCTGATAAGGACTTCAGTTTAAGTTCTTATAACTTATTAATACCATAAAACATTTCAGAATGCCATCTTTTACCATAAGGACTGGTCATCTTGAACGTGAGAGACTAAAACAAAGAAAGAGTAGATTTTAGTAGAGGATAGAGACAGCTGAATCTGGAACACAAAGCCCAGTGTGGGGACCGCAGGCTCTGTCGGGTGGAAAGTTGCAGTAGAGAAATGGAAGAAACCATTTAGGGCGGGGTCTTAAACTGAAAGAAGCATCAGAAAAGGTTCTTTATGGTAGAGACAGAGACAAGTATGTGTAATCTATATGAACAGAGAGAAAGTATGACTTTATCATTTTCCTATTTTAAAACTGTCAGGTTTAGAGTTGAGTGGAAACCAAACTTAATTTTTTTTTTCAAAATTCAAATTATTATGGATTATTCTCAAAGAATGTTCTAGTTTAAAAAAAATCAAGATGTCAATTTTCTGTTTTACATTGTTTGACAAGTGAAAATGGATATTAAATATATTCTATGACAAAGCTGACTAATTTATATATTGCTATTTTTGGATACATGCGGCTTTACTTGGTGAAATGGAATGTGAATTGCCGAGGACTCTCTAACACCAGACACATGGTTAAGCTGCTGGCGGACACAGAGGAATATGGCATGGTTGTGGACCTGGGTCAGCTTACTGTGTATCAGGAGGCACATAAGCAAAGGTCTACAATTAGGTGTTATAAACATTAGCCAGTTAGCATTTTCTAGCAATAGTATTTTACTTTTCAGAAGTAATTCAACATGCCATTTACTTAGATATTTTATAAAAATATTCCTTATTTTAAAATAAAACAACATTTAAAAGAAAATAGGGAAAAACAATTGTTACTTGTAGCATAATTTTCGAAGGGTCTGTTTTGGTCAATGCTATTTTATTATGACATAATTCATATAAGTAGAGAATGAAAGTATGAAGCCAGCAAAGGAAATTCAGTTCATTAAAAGAAAAATATACAATCTCACTGAACGTTCTCTAAACTTTACTGAAGACCTCACTTTTGAATAGCAATCCATGGGTTATTGAAATATAGCAGAGCTTGACTGCTGATTAAATAATCCAGAGAGTTTACTCGCTTACCTGAACTAGCCAGTGCTCTTGCTGGAAGTATATTCTGGATGTTTCTGGTTTAAAATGGGTGTGGATTTATAGACACACACAGGAACACACACACCTCTGACCCGCAGCCCCACCTGCATTGAAACAAGAGCAGTCACCTGCAAACTTAAAAAATAGGCTTGTCTGGAAAACCCTGTATTTCTTTCCAGTTCTCATGCTTCTCACGCTAAAAAAAAAAAGAAAAAAAAACTCTTTTCTTTTTCTCTAAATTAAGATTTAGTGTCCTCATAAAATGGAGCCAAATACAATCTTTGGGCTGTTTTCTCTTCTACCTTTTACTTCCCAAGGTAATTTAATGTTTGGCTGGAGTTCAACACCAGAAAAAAAAAAAAAGAGGGGGAAGAAAGAAACTGGTATGAATGTAGGAACTGTGTGTACACCTCTGTTTTTGATGAATGTTCAGTGAGCCTTGCAGATTAGATATGAAGCAAACAGACATTCCTAAGGGTTACTCTGTTTACAGGAATGCAATTAATAGCTAAAGAGATCAGGGTTATTTTTTTTTCAGAGAGAGAGAGAGAAAAAAAATAAAATGTTGTTTTAAAATTCCACATTTTTATAATTCAATTACTCTTAATAGTGTTTTCATAAAACTCTTTACTGTGCAAAATATAGGAAAACAGGCAATTAGATTAGTTTGTTTATATTTATCTAACAGTTAGACTTAAAATTTTCATAATTAGTCCAGGATTATGGTAAAACACTTTTCAAGTATATTTTGTGTCAAAATAAAAAGGCAAAATAATTGGTCACATAAGTCATAAATTGAAGTTAGGTTTAGGATTACCTATCCATTTTGTGTATGTGTGTGTATTTGTGTGTCCATCTGTCTATGTTTCAGTTGTTAGTCTCTCAGAATAATAAAAAAAATAAACAGTGCGAAAAGGTCGACAGTGGAAAACAGTTCTTCCTCTCACCCATCTTCCAGTCTATGTGTCTCCTAACAATAATTATCAACTCCTTGAGGCTTCCTCCAGAAATATTTTCTCTATCTTCAACCATGTCCCTATCCATTTAGTGTCTGTCTGTCTGTCTTTCTACCTACCTATCATCTACCATCTCTGTATGTATCTACCTATTTTTTTTATTATTTATACAAATGGTGCCCTTCTAGCAATACTTCTGAACTTCTATTTTTTATTTAATGATATTGAATATTATATCAGATCAGAACAGGTATTTATGAAACTATTTAATGAGAAAGAATATCCTATAGAAAAATTTATCTTTATTTTCTAAATCCTGCAGAGACAAATATTTACTTTAAAATCTTTGTTTACAGAAAAAAAAGATTCTTTGGATTAAAGGAATAGATATTTACAGAATTTGTTTTTGAGCAATGTCATTTTACACCAAGCATTTAAAATTATAGTGTTTTTATAAGTCTCTCAATATTCAGTGTCAGCAGCTTATGGATTCTTACTCTGTCAAGAATCACTACATTTCCCATTGCAAAAAAACAAAAAACAACAACAACAAAAAACAACCCTTTCATTAAGCATCTCAAGTCTCTTTTTCATGGTAGTACAACTAAATGCTTGGCAAATGTGATATATTCCCAATATAAATATAAGTAGGATTTATTCCTTGGTTCTTGCCCTGTAGGCCAGATAAGAGTAAACAGAACTGTGAGTATAGCTTTTGGATTAAAGATTCAAGTCTTTCAATTATGCTTTTATCTGTAGCCTGTGGGGGTAACATTTTACTTTTAGCCATAAAAAATGTCTCTATGCCTTGAATAGGGAGAGCATTTTTCTTTCCATGAAGGGAGGTCAGGGACCAAACTAGCCACTCAGTTTCCCCAGATCCAGTTTAGGGAAGATCCTGTTTTGGAATTATGGGTGCAATTAAAATGGAGCATGCAGAGTTGGGAGGCAGCCATAGAAAGTCTGCCCTGTATCTAAAAAATAGTATTCAAATGAATAAAGAGTTGTTCAGACAATGGGAAAAAGAAAGCAGAGCTAGTGAGTCACAGAGCCAGGGGAAGGAGAGGAATAAGCAGTATCTCTGGGCAGTACAGAGGGATGGGGCTCTTGGGTGATGTGTTAGACAGCCGGCTCCATTTACAGAGCTGGAGAGAGTATGGATATGACCTTATTGTGAGATTGGAGAATGAAGAATCTTAAGATGGCAACTATAATGCTTATAATGAGATAAATTCAAGTTTAAAGGCTATAATTTAATTTGTAAAAACTAAATTATATTTATAAGCTACAGATATGAAAACACCAAGCCACAGAATAAATTATGTTTCTAGAGGAGTTATACATCTTTGTGTAGGAAATTATTTTACTTTTATGGCTTCAAAAATTTTAGTAGAAGAACGTCTCCTGGAAGAGGATACAACTTTTCATGCTGATCTTCTACTTGACACAGCCAAATGCAATACTTGGTCAGGGTTCGTAGGGACTAAATATTATACATACAAATCCACAAAGAAAATTAATGGTTAAAGACATACTCTTCAAGTCAACTAAATTGCATATTGTAATTTTCTAAGTACAGACATATTTTGTATGCTTAATGAGTGAACAAGTCCTCAGCCCTGCGAAATCTCTTCGTTCATCTTCCCTTTATTTTGTTTCAGATAATACAGGGTTTTAATTTCACATTTTACATTTGCTGTATACTCCTTTTAAAAATTACTGTACTAAACACTGTTGGTTGCTTACTTAGACTATTTTTCTTTCTTATAAGCCTCTTTTCTGAAAGACACTGATTTTCTTCAGATAGTCTCTTTTTTCTTTACCTTTGTATATTTAGGGGAAGTGGGCCCCATAGCTAGCCCCAGAGGGACATCTTTATTAGTCTATCTCAGTGGTTGTCAACCAGGGACATTTGGCAATGTCTAGAGACATCGTTGATTGTCACAGTGGAAGTTGCTACAGGTGTCTAGTGCATAGAGGACTGGGAAAGATTTTAAATATCCTACAATGCACAGGACAGATCCCACAA